>JAEVFJ010000014.1:0-713828 GCA_021029105.1 Cristinia sonorae
ATGTTCGTCTTAATTTGATTGGCAATCCCTCCAGGGTTGGACAAGTGCTCTGACCAAGAACCTCTCGCTGCCTGCACATATCTTCCAAGCCGCAGGGTTCGTTGATTTCTGGTCGACAAGAGAAGTGATAAGCCAAGGAATCACCACGACGAACACTGTGAAAGTGTTCTCTCAACACACGTACGACCTGTTCCACACTCATTCTTTTTTTTTCTCCTCGTACTGACCCCCTCCCTGGTAGATACCAGTACTCCACATGCGACCCGGCTCGAAACGCCATCGCGACGTTGCCCAACCTGATCAACCACGGCAACATCACTGGGTTCTTGGACCAATACAAACCCGACATCGCCGCCGCCAAACGCGTCGGCGCAGAGTTCGTGGTCGGGGAGTACAACTCCGTCTCGTGCTCTGGCAAGGAGAACGTCACGAACACGTTCGGGCAAGCCCTGTGGTTGGCTGACAGTGAGTTGTTTTCTCCCTGGGTTTGATGTGGACATTTGGATACTGATCGCTTGCATTTAGCTGTGCTGTACGGCGCGACGATTGATATTTCGAGGATGTATCTGCACCAGGGTGCTACGCTGGTGTTCCAGAGCTCCGTCCAAGCCAACACGTACGTCTCCCTCTCCATCTTCCCATCCATTCCACCAAAACTCACCACACATCTCACCTCTCTCTTCAGCCCTGGCTTCTCATGGGTACGTCCTCTCCCTCTTCCTCTCTTCTCCACCATCCCATTAACACTAACCTTAACTCTTCACAACAGTACGACCAATGGTACCCAACCACCTCTGATAGATACGGCCCCCCACACGCCGGCCCTTCCTTCGTCGCCCTCCTTCTCATCACCGAAACGATCGGCTCCTCCCACAAATCCCAAATCTCACTCATCCCCACACCCGCGTTCCCCCAACTCGCGGTGTACGCCGTGTGGGACCCAGTGGCGAGACCGGAGAGAGACGGGCCTGCGCGTGTGGCCGTGCTCAACCTCGCGACGCGGAACGTCACCACCACCGGCGAGGAAGAGAGCGTGGTGTTGGATTTGGGTGCGTATGTCAGGAAGAAAGGACGAGGGGGGAAGAAAGGGGCTGTGGTGAAGAGGATGACGAGTCCCGGGTTGGATTCGACGGATACGAGGACGGCGACGTGGGCGGGGCAGCATTTCTGGGACGGGAAGCCGAATGGGAAGGAGGTGACGGAGGGGTTGGTGAATGGGAAGGTGACGGTGAAGGGAAGTGAGGGCGTGCTTGTGTTCTTTTAGTTGATATGCTTTGGGGGGACTTGGTTTGTACTATACATGCACTACTAGTAAATAGGATCTTCGAAGTGTTCCCAAGCGGTGAACAATATATTAAACGCGGGATGATGATACTACATTATAAACATGCTCATGTCCAAGAATGCTACAGTTCAAGAAACAGCCAATTGCAAGAAGAGAAGCACGGTCGATGCTAAACCAAAAAACCTATCCACCTAATGATCATGCTCGTCCGACTCAGGAGGCAGCGTACACTTCACCCTCACCACCTTCGCCTCCACGCCCATCCCCGGATCACCAAACTTCACATCCACCGGCTTATGCTTCCCCTTCCCCTTCCGTCGCTTGTCGAGGTGTTTGCGGCTGCTACGACTGATAACCAACGCAGAGAGGTCCTGGCCATAGAGACAGCCGCTGTCGAGACCCATCGAGTATCGCTTAATGTCGAGGCCTCGACTGGCGGCGTGGCCGTACACGACGGTGGAGGGCTCGCACGGGAAGGACCTCTCTTCTGCTTCTTCTTCGTCTTCAGTCGCGGCGGCGCGAAGACCGGAACACTGTCTCATCTGTCGGTTCCACAGTTTACTCCACGGGGTACCTTTGTACACCCTGGTCACTTTGCCTTTCTTCGTCACGCCGCGCATGTTGAGGAGCGACCAGGGGTCTCTGTTCTGGGGTATGTCGGTGAGGAGGGAGAGTTCTTGCAGCGTCCTTGAGTCGTCGTCGGATGAAGTTGGCGGAACGGCGCGTTTGAGAGGGGTTTGAAGGTCCATTGGCGTAAAACCCATCTCTGGGTCGTCAGACTCGGCCTCGTCCTCGTCAGCGCTGGGTTCCGCGGGAGGGAACCGACGGTGGTGCGGAGGGTGCGTGAGTGGTTGGCGAGGATCGTCGATGGGGAGACGCGGGTTGTACGGGAGCAACCCGGCGTGCACAACAAAGAAGTGCAAAGACGGGATGTAGTTGATCAGCGGCAGCGAGAGGAGGAACGCGGCATGTTCCTCCGACATGTCCCTAAGAATCCGCTATCAGCGCACCGTTTCGGGGAGACATTGTCGAGAGCAGCACTCACCGTGCCAACCAATAGTGGTCGCCGAAGATCTTCCACTCCTTCTCCTTCCTCCCGGTACCAGGCGGGGGAATTCTCCGCCACCACTCCTCCCTCCAGGTGCCCTCTGCGCGCTTCCTGGCGACCTCGACCCACTCGTCGGCGTCGGCCTCTGTCCGACGCCGTTCGATCGCCCACTCCGCCTCTATCAATTGCAGGAATTGGGAACCTCGGGTGGGAATAGCCTCGTCGTTCCCTGTGGAACTGGGGATGGTGATGCGCTCGAACCAGTCCCGCCAGGTGCGCCATTGGACGACGAACTGGTCGTGGTTGCCGCGGACGGCGAATATGCGTTGTTGTGTTTGGTTGGAGGCGGAGAAGTGGTTCGCGACAAGAAAGTCTAGGAGGGACATGGAGCCTTGGTGTGTCGATTTGGCGAGAAGGTCACCGGCGAACATGAGGATGTCATTAGGTTGGCTGTAGGATAGTTCCGAGAGCAGCTCGCTGAGAACGGGAGTCGTTAGTTGTGAGCAGTGGGCGATGGTGGCGGGCTCACGCGAGAGAGTGGTTCATGCCATGTGTGTCGCCAATAATGATAATGCGGTCATTGCTATCTTGTGGGAGATTAGACAAGGAGAGGATAAGGAAGATGAGATGTGTACCTATGTGGTCGTCTAAGGAGCTGAACAAGGTGATTCTGTCGAAATCTGGAAAGTCTGGGAGTGCAGCGGCATCAGCAGAGGGTGGTTGTGGAGGAAAGGTGGACATACGGAATGGCTTCTTCTTTGAGAGGTGGATGTGCCAGTGGGGGCTCCTGAATATGATTCCGAGGAGGAGGAAGGAGGCGACGAAGAGGGTGAGGAGAGCGTAGGAGACGAGTGGCCAGGGGAATGGGTGGGAGCGTCGGCCCATGTCTGGGAGGAGGAGGAGGAAGAGGAGAGACGCGGGTGACATCAACTGAACCATGGCGGCGTTCTTCTACGGGACCCTCATCCACCCCCAGATCCTCCGCCGCGTCATCGGAAACCCCGCAGAGCACCTCGCCGTCTCTCCGGCAGTCCTCCTGGTCAGCTCACACTCACCACTCCATCCCACTCACTCACCCCCCTCCCTCTCCAGGGCTACACCCGCCACAGAATAAAGGTACTCTCATTCTCATCCCACTCCCTCGCTGATCTCCTCTCCAGAATGCCGACTACCCCGCCATCGTCCCCACACACAACAGCCAGTCCATCTTCCAGAGACCCCTCACCCAAGACGAAAACTCCGTCCGCGGAATCCTCGTCACAGGCCTCACAGACGAGGACATCAGGCTCCTGGACATCTTCGAGGGAGACGTACGTATCGCGCCATACACCCTGCGCATCCTCTCACCCGCAGTCATACAGGAATACACTCGAGAGACCGTCTCCGTCCATCCCCTCGTCTCAGCCGAACCACTGAACTCCGATAACGTCATCGTCCCCCGCACAACCCCTTCCCTCCCTCCCCTCGACGCCCTTCCACCCGCAGTCACAGCCCAAACCTACGTCTGGGTCGACTCCCTCGACCATCTCGAACCAGCCATCTGGGAGTACTCCGATTTCGTCAAAGACAGCGCCTGGAAATGGGTGGGAAAGTCGGATTCGGAAGAGTACGTCGAGGTGGACAAAAGGAGAGAGATGAACGGGAAGATTGTTAGAACAGAGATCGTCGGCGAGGGCAACGGAGATAAGAAAGTGGTGGTGGAAACTGCGTAGAGTGCCAAAGAACAACAGGTTCCTTCGTCTCATATTTGTTAGACTGCAGTATTCCTGCTCTGAATAGATGACATGTTTCTCGATGAGGGAGGGTTTCGGCACATGCAACCTGCTTCACTGCTAACCCTGTCCCCGATCCATATCCCGAACGAACTTGCAGAGGATTCAAATCGGAGTGGACGTTCAATGCATTACTACGATGTTAACGGGTGGGTATCTCTATCCATACCGAAACACGACATCTAAAATCATGTGTATTAAATCTCTCAACTACTTCGAGGAGTAACCCCTCCAAGATGGCCCTCCAGGCAGGAAGAGCACATCTGACCACCTCGAAGCACTTCGATCGCAGCAAACGCAGCCTACATCATTGAAATCCAAACACCGAGTGCCCTTCCCGTATTTGCGCTTGGCAAGAGCGACGAGCTGTTCAGCGGAGTAGATGCGCTTTGCAGAGCCAGAGGAAGCTTGGAAGGGAACCGATGTCCTTGTTGTTGAGACCAAGGTCACGTTTCGTTATCGGGAACGAGGTTGGTCCATGCATTCAGACGCGTTACAACAAGCATACCATCGCTTTTGAACAAGGCCTGGTGAGGATGCGTGCGCTCAATGGCGAAGAAATAAAAGAGAGGTAAAGACTTTTGTTCCTTCAGGGAACTGATGGTCATTCCCGGTCCATGGCGTCAAGCACTTCTCCCATTCCGTTTTCAATGCCCTCAATGCTTTGCGCTCCAGTGCTTCCTCCTTCTTTAGCCCCTTCTCGTCGGGAGTGAGAGCATCTTTACGAGCTTTGGCTTTGGCACGTGCAGCCCTGGCCTTTTCGCGGGGATCTACTTCTGCGTACGCGCAGAGATACTTGCGGGGCATGGATGGTTCAAGGAGCAATTAATCTGTCGCGAGGTGTCACGGGTGTGATGGGTGTGACTGTGACCGACGCGACCGTGACTGCGGTGGAATTGGAGGACTGTGATTGGACCGTGACTGTGGGGGTGTATGAGGTCATGGCAGACTGCTCAGTCATAATATTAACAGCCTGGGTGCGTCTGAGGTGTTTATATGTTCTCTCTCAAGTCCATCCGCTCATCGTTCGCCTTTGCTCGTTTCTCCCACTCTCACCTCATCCAACGCAGTCCCAGCATCTATCGCAGCATGTCCCAGAAGACGATCGCCGTCCTCGACGACTCCGAACTCAAAGATGGTGAAATGTGAGTGCCAATAGCGTTGTCGAGTGGAAGTCCTCAACCGGGAAACGCAGGAAACAAGTCGACTTTGAGGGAGACGGAAAGGTTCTTCTCTCTCGTCTCGGCGACAAGATTCACGCAACCAGTGCTTTCTGCACCCACTACGGCGCTCCACTTGCAAAGGGTGTTCTCACATCAGACGGCCGCGTTGTATGCCCATGGCACGGAGGTCCGTATGATAGCATTCTAGGCCGCGTACGACTCTCAACTTGAAGCTGACGGTCCGTATCCAGCCTGTTTCAATGTCTGTACCGGAGACATCGGTGCGTACTCTAATTCAGTTGTGAAAGAGATTTGAAGGGGTATTGATGGTTATCTATCACTCCAGAGGACGCGCCCGCTCCCACAGCTCTTCATTCCTTCAAAGCACACGTCGAGAACGGCAAGATTCACGTCACAGCCGATCCGGGACAGACTACCAAAGCCAACTTCTCCAGACCACCAAAGCTTCTTGCAAAATCCGTGACCACAACCAGTGCCGGTGTGGTCATCGTCGGCGGTGGTAGCGGTGCCTTCCAGACCGTTGAGAGTTTGCGTGAAGTATGTCGTCTGTATTTCACACTCGCTTTCGCCGCGGTCTCACCGGTAACTCGGGAAACAGCACGGTTACTCCGGTCCCATCACCGTCCTCTCCAAAGAGCCATATGCGCCTATTGACAGGTATGTTTTACTATTGGTTCACTTCACTGCCGCGTTTGACGCGTCGATATTAGGACAAAACTCAGTAAAGCACTCGTTACTGACGCATCCAAGCTGGAATGGCTCTCCTCGTCGGTTCTTCATGAGAAATACAACACGGCTCTTCGCACGGGCGTAGAAGTTACCTCTATTGATTTTAATCAGAAGGCAGTCGTTGTTGCCAGCACACAAGAGCGCGTTCCCTACGAGACTCTGGTTCTCGCCACCGGTGGAGTCCCACGAAAGCTGCCTATTGGCGGGAAGGACCTCAGTAATGTATTCACACTTCGCGGTGTGGACGACGCCAAGAAGATCGATGCATGTACGTGTGATTTGCCATTGCGTGTGAAGTACAAGCAATGATGATGGCGACCTTACAGCTGTGACTGAGGGGAAGAAACTTGTGGTGATTGGATCCTCCTTCATCAGTATGGAGTTGGTCGCTGCCGTCCAGAAGAAGAACCTGGCTTCCATAGATGTTATCGGTATGGAGGAGTTCCCCTTCGAGGCGGTGCTTGGCAAGCAAGTTGGTGCTGCTCTCAAGAAGGTCTGTCACATATCCTTGAGTTCTAGTGCATATGCTTGACATGTTGCACGTAGTTCCACGAATCGAAAGGAGTCAAATTCCATATGCTTACGAAGGTCAAAGAGATCGTCCCTTCCTCTAGCGATTCCTCTAAGGCAGGCTCCGTCGTTATTACCGATTCTGAAGGGAAGGATATCACACTCGAGGCTGACGCCGTCATCATGGGTGTCGGTGTTGCGCCCGCCACTGAATACATCAAGTCTAGCCACGGATTCGAAAACCTCGTAGACAAGACCGGTGCTATCACTGTGGACGAGTTCTTGCGCGTGAAGGGTTTGGATAATGTCTTCGCAATCGGTAGGTCCACAGTCCAACGCCAATACTTTGTGGCATGAATTGACGTTCACGTAACACCCACAGGCGATATCGCATTGTACCCTCAGCCTGGCACTGGCGAGCTGAGGCGAATCGAGCACTGGAACGTCGCTGGCAACCACGGTCGTGCAGTGGGTAAGACTATCGCGGAAGGCAAAGGACAACCGTTTGTCAAGGTTCCAGTATTCTGGAGTGCCCGTAAGTGCAGCCAACTTCAGCGTGTGAATTCAGTAGGTTGAATGCTGCTTCAGAGGGCCAGCAACTCAGATATTGCGGTGTCGGCGCTGGCTTTGACGATGTAATCGTGGATGGAAACTTGGATGATCTCAAGGTATGTGCTTCTCCCGTTCCTTCCCTTTCTGCTGCGCACTCATCAAACCACCGTGTTCTCCCTCCACAGTTCATCGTGTACTACGTTAAGCAAGACAAGGTTATAGCCGTCGCCAGGTCAGTATCCATTCACCCCAATCTGTCCCATCGTTCTTTCTGACTTGGAGGAAATGTTTGTAGCATGCAACGCGATCCTGCGGTCAGCAAAGCGTCCGAACTCCTCCGCCTAGGATTGATGCCCACCCCGGCCGAGCTGCGTGCCGGAAAGGTATGTCCCTCAAAAAATTCTTTCGATTTCGAGATAAGGAAACTCACCCTGCTTCTCCTCCTCACGCAGGACTTGTTGTCCGTCGACATAGCCAGTGTGGCGTCAAAGCCTAAAGTCGCGTAAGCGCGTCCCGGATACCATGACTGTTTTTTGCGGGGGTAAGGAATGGAACTCATTGGAAGGCAGGAAAGGTTGGGGAAAGATAACCCAACACCACTTTGAAGCTTCAACGCGATGTGTAACTTTTGAGACCAATCGACATGTATCGAATTAAATATATCCATTGTATCACTACCACGATGACTTGGACCGTGTGCCGACACAGTTCATGATCACAAAAATCGTACGGCAGGTTCCCTTCGGTCGTCTGTGTGGTACAGTTCGCAATACACAGCAACCGGGCACATGGTGTAGTTGGTTATCACATCCGCTTAGCATTGTTCAAATCTTGCATGCGGGGGGTGCTGGGTTCAATTCCCAGTGTGTCCATTTTTTCAATGCGAAAAATTGCTTTTCTCCCATACGTGTGTGCCAAGTTCTTTTTGCGTACATGTACAATACTCATTCGACAGGGTAGTCTTGAAGTTCTCTGGAAGGGGAGAAAGACGTGCAAGAGAGCTCTGGATTTGGAATTACAGGATTAAGAGGAGTCGGGAGTAGACGAGTTGAGTTTGGTAGTTTGAGTACAATGAGTACAATGTAAAAGTCCTAAAATCCTAAATGATACACCTGAAAGGAAGGAAGAGACAGCATTACAAGAGAGACGCAGGAAAGAGAGAAAGTCCCGAAATAATTTACCAAAGAGACACCAGGTCTCGTCCCCGAAATCGTCATTATTAGCCAAAACCGCCAACCCTACGCAGCGACCATTGCCCCCTTGCACTTCTCCAACCAAACCGTATACAACGGATCCCACGTCGGCGGCACGCTCAACTCTTTCCTCCACTCGTCCCCTACACACCACGGTTTCTCAGGCACGGTCGCCCCAGGCTTGCCCGCCAACGCGATTCTGCACGCCCTCCCCGCGACGGAGTTCTGGTGGCGTTTGACGGAGTCCGGGCGGGACATTTGTTTGTTGCAGGCGGCGCACCGCGGGTGTTCGCGATCGGGGAAGTGGGTTTCCATGTGTCGGTTGCGGTCGCGGACGTTGGAGAAGGACGGGGCGGAGCAGGAGTGGAAGAGGCAGTGGAGTTGGGTGGGTGTTTGGGAGGAAGGGTGGGAGGAGGAGGGGTAGGAAAGGGCGGATGTGGAGGGGAGTGTACGGGGTTTCTTGGGGGAGTTCTTCATCGGAAGGGTTGCGTTAGAATCTGTGCGTGTGGAAAGATAGGAGGAGCATACCTCTGCGCGGATGTGATTATACGATTGGCGGGATGCTGGTGCACTTGTGTGCACACGCCTAGTGCGCTTGCGTGTAGAAGACATAGGAACGTACTCGTCCTCATCATCTTCATCTTCATCGGAGAGCTCGGCACTGTAAGCTGATGGAGTTGAGGTGCCGATAGACAAAGAAGGTGTGGGGGAAGGGGCGTTCAAGAGAAAATCGAGAGCATTGTGATCCGGCTTGGAAATCGGAGGGCCAATCTTCACGATCGAAGTCACTCCCAAGTTACACGGGCACAGGTTCAAAACGTACCTCAAAGAGCCCATCGTCCTCGCCCAGCCAGGCCTTGATGCTTTGCGAGACAGAGTGCTTCCTAACCAGCCCCATACCAACACCGGCATCGGCATGAGCATCCGCACTCACATTCACACCCTCTTCCTCCTCTTCCTCCAACACCGTCCCCAACGTGCTCGGCGCAAACAACTCCAAGTCCCTCAGCGTCACCACCGGTTCCGCCTTCTCCGCCCTCGGGATATCCACCGCCGGCGCGTGAGGCTTGAACGCCGTTTTCGCAAGATCCTGCTTGGGCAGTGGGGCGAAGGAGGAGGTGGCGGCGGAAGGGGAGGCGAGCGAGGAGCTGGGGAAAGAGAAATTGAAGGGGTCGGAGTCCATGAAAGATGTAGAGGACATGCTGTATCGCCTTTCGAGTGCGTCCATCCACCGTTCGCGCGATGGCTCGGCTGTCTGGGTGGGAGCGGTAAGATTAGTTGGAGTTTGAAGTGGGTGACAGGAACAAACATACTGTCAATTGAGGCATGAATAATTCAGGCTCGGGATCAGTTCCTTCTAGGAAACTGAAGAAATACGACATATCCTTCTGAAAGTCTGCGCTCTATGGGGCATCAAAAGCAGCTTTTGTTAGACGATGCATGAACTTCGGAGTTCGATTGTACTTACTTCCTCGGCAACACGTAGCTGCTGGTGCAGCAGGACACTGTTTTCACGGACAAGAGAAGATGTCATGGTAATGTATGTAGAAAGGGTTGAGTGGGGTAAAACAGGGAGAGGCGCGGGTTATATATGTGATAGAGAACGAATGGGTGGTTTGGCCTTGTCAAAGCAAGCCAAAAAGTGTGTGTGTGTGTGACAAAGCGTGAAGCTAGAGGGTATTGCTTGGATGAGTTGGGTATCGGGGCAGTAGAGACGGTGTGGGCTTTGATGACAGTAAGTTGATCAACAACTCCTGGGTGCTGGAAAGAACGAGTGAGGCGGGGCGAGAGGGCGGAGGCGGGGGATAAGGATGGAGAGGGTGTTTAAGGGAGCAGTTGAATGCCCCGGATATGCCCATATATACAGAGAGAGACCATGACGAGAAAGAAAGAATTCAGATATCGATGAGCACTGTGACTTGCCAGCGGAGTGACTCTGAAGGCAGATGTGAATTTCAGGAGGGGGAAACGCGAATGTCTGTCAAGATAAAGAAGTCGCAAAAGGACGGGAGGGAGGGCATTGTGCTCGCCACTCGGAGTCAGAGGGTGAATGGCACGCTTTGTCCACCTGGCCTTGAGGCACCTCCCTGCTGAAAGACGGTCATTGCCAGTACCGAGTGGCACTTTGACCTCGAAGTACTAGGATATTGTGACCTGCAAAAGCGGTCGCAATCAGCGTGGATCTCCTTCAGCGATAGAGGAAGTAATGGGCTCGGACAAGTTGAAGCAGGGAATGTCGGAAGTTGTTCTGGGGACATATCCTGCCAGCGTGGCGGCCAGCAGCATCTGGGCCGAGAACAACCCCGATTTCTGCTTTCGATTATAGGAAACAAGACACGAGTAAGTATACCTTGGGATCGACCTTTCGTTCTGTGGTTGCTATAAGTGTCTTGTCGATGTTTGACCGTAACTTTTGATGATCGGCGCTTCCGAATTAGAGGAGTTTGGAATTCCGCTAACCAGCTTGCCACTTTCCGACAACCTCCAAGTCGCCGTACTGGACATTGGACAAGCAGAACTGCGATCATTTACAGAGACCTTATCTGCTTGTTATCTGCTCCCAATACTCCCCACGAACACTGAACAGCCGACATAACGGAGCTACGTCTCAAATGACGTCACAGGTGAGATGAGTGTATTCTGATACAACACAAAACCAAGAAACCAGAACCAGAAAGACAATCCTACGTGTATACCGGATCAGACAGAGCAATAGAGCGAGGAGACACAGACATGAGAGAAAAGACGAAGCCCAAAGTGTAGAAGAAAAACGGCGGAGGTCTGTCATTTCGACATTGACGCGCCGAGCGCAGAACGGAGCTGCGAGGTGAATGAAAGGGTGCTTTTTAAGGAAGAAGGGCAAATGCGAAAAGATATGGGAGGGAAACGAAAATATCATAGATGCATAGCGGATAGTGTGTGGGCACTCGCGTGGTTGTTGTGCGATGGGCGAGGGTGAGTGGTGCGCGGTATTGTGTTGTGTTGTATGAGCGAACAAGATGAGAATGTGGATAGGCTGTGGGGGGATGCGTGAATAAAGAGAAGGATCGTGCTGAGATTTAAAGGATTGTAGCGGGTACGAGCTTGATAGAACACATGCAGTAATGAGCGAGAGGGTGGCCCGGGGTAGAGGTGACCGGCAGATATATGGGCCCCATTGAGGATTAGAATTTACAAGGTAAGAGTGGGAGGAAGACGGTGGTGGGAGAGACGTTTGCCACAACGCACGGATATTATGATTCCATGCTGAGCCAGGTACAAACGCCGTCCGTGCTGGCTTGCGGATATCCTCATCGTATTTCCACAGCCGCACCGGAGGTTTCTGCGGAAGGGGGAGAAATTGACGGTTGGGAAGCGCCGTGGATCGACGGCAGAGTCGGTGTGCGCTCGTCCTCCGAAGAGACAGTCGATTTCCCGAATGGACTGGCGGGACGAGCGGCAACCACTCGGGTCGAAGCAGTCGACCTCCCAACCAGTCCTGCTTTTCTCTCTTCACTTCCTGGCCTGCTGGTCCCACGCTCCTCTTTCGCTCTCATTGTCGGGCTGCGAGCCCGAGTCGGGGCCTGAGGAGGCGGGACGTTCGCATTCATGCTCCATCGTTTCTTGTTGACAAGACCTGGAGGAACTGGCGGGTCCCGGGCCTGAAGTTTGGGATGGGTGGGCGAGAACATCTTGCTCGAGTCAAGCTTTCCCCAGGACGTGGACACAGGTGGCAGCTGGGAGGAGGAAGCAAAGACCGGAATGTGGGTGGAGAATGCGGGAAAGGAGGGCCCATAGACAACGGGATCAGGGGTGGACTCTGGGAATGGGTACTCGAATCGAGGTTCGGAGATGTCGAAAGGTGTACCGAGGATGCCAGAGGACGGTGAGTGGAGGGTGAGGTCCGAGAGACTAAGGCGTGGCTTAGGCTCGCGGGTCAAATGGGCGGGAGTGCGGTCGTTAGAAACCTACAGGTAGCAATGCGCACATGGTGTCATTAACGGTGAGAACTGCGAGATAGGAAGGGGACGTACTGAGGTGATAGCCCCAAGAGGATCGCCTGTGACTACTGGGAGGAGAACGAGGTCGTCCAAGTCAGGATCAGGGGTGGGCGAGTTGGGGATGTCGAGTGCTGTGATCTGGTCAGCAACGCCAGGGAGAACGACGCCGACGGAGGAGTCTTGGAAGGTGGAGGGTACGGTAGGCATGTGCTGTGAGATACAGAGGGGTGTCGATGCAGCTGCACGTCGTTGGGAGCGTGAACGACGACGAGGAGCACGAGAACCAGCTGTGGTGAGCGCACTGGGCGGAAAGAGCTGATTGGGAGGAGCTGATGACTTGTGTTTATCCTCTATGTAATCTACCCCGCCCGCGTTCCCACAGCCAAAACTTGGCTACTCTCTCTTCATCTTTCAGCAAGAACAACGTCTGATTGATCACAGCCTTCTGGCACGACCTTTTCGTCAGGTAAGCCAGCAGCTACTCAGAGTAGACTCGTAGTATGCAGTGAGCCATGGTACGAGGCCCTAACCTTTCCTCCGTTGCTCCACAAAATAGACCGAATGAAACCAGGGCCTCGGTGTGCTGTTGATCATGGACTATATGAAGACGCCAGATTGATGCAGACACGATTACTCCGGGCTCATGTTCCCTCATGGACAGGCCTTGGAGATCTTCAGCCAGTGGGCAGCCAGCCAGCGGGAGCCTCGGCCCTCGTCCCGCCATCCGCCACGTGAGCCCATCGCGGGATGGCAAATCGGTAAATCCCGATGATCCCTGTGTGTAACTTATTTCACATTTGTCTGGATTCTGGACTCTGCAGTGCTCACTGGCCACCGCTGCACTCAGTCCTCGACTCCAGTCACGAGCACACAAAACATGGATCACCGTCTCCGGACCTTCACAGTCGCAAAACACCCACACGGCGGCCCGTTCCGCACACCCTCCAGCCCTACAAATACCACCGCACACCCCTTCCGTCCTCCCAGCAACTCGCCTCCATCTCATCCATCCGAATGGCTCAACTCTCTCCAGTAAAACCCGCCCTCGGTCGCACCGCTTTCGTCACAGGCGGTGCCCAGGGTATCGGTCGTGCGATCTGTCTCCGTCTCGCGAGGGACGGATACGACATCTCCATCGCGGACATCCCCTCGCAGAAGGCGAAGACCGAGGAGGTCATCAAAGAGATCGAGGCCTACGGCAGGAAAGCCATCGGTGTCACCGTCGGTACGTCCATTGCGTATTTACCCCGCTTGTGTTTAAGTTCTGATAGACTTCCCCCCGCGAAAGATGTTCGCGACGCAAAGCAGATCGAAGCGGCCATCGCAGAGACCGTCGAGAAACTCGGCCCCAACCTCTTCGTCAGCGTAGCCAACGCAGGCGTGACCCAAGTCAAGCCTCTCCTCGAGTGTACCCCCGAGTACGTACTTCTTACACCCTCACTCCCCCATTCCCCCTTATCCTTGTCCTCATCGCAAGGATCCGTCCCGTAGATTCATCGAGAACGAAGTCCGCATCAACCTCCTCGGGTTCATGAACACCCACATCTTCGCGGCCCGCCAGATGGTCAAGCAAGGTTTCGGCGGACGCATCCTCGGTGCCGGCTCCATCGCGTCCTACCGCACCGCAGAGAACCTCGGTCCGTACGGCGCGACGAAGTTCGCCGTGCGGGGCTTCACTGAGGCTGCGGCGAAGGAGTGGGCGGAGTACGGTATCCGCGTCAACGGTTAGGTTTCTTGCTTGCTGTCTCGAACATGCCTCCGCTAACGGACTATTGTTGTGTAGCTTACGGCCCAGGTATCGTCGACACCCCCATGTGGGATCACATCGACGCCGAGCTCGCAAAGATCGTACGTCCCTCTCCTCTCACCTCACCTGCCATGGACATATACTTACTCCCCCGCATAGGAGGGCATCTCCATCGGCGACGCCAAAGCCCTGCGCGTGAAGCGCGACATCAAGCTCGGCCGGATCCAAGAGCCCGAAGACGTCGCGAAGCTCGTCTCGTTCCTCGCGTCCGAAGAGGGCGAGTACATCACCGGACAGACTATCAAGACTTGCGGTGGCGCGTCGTTGTAATCGGGGAGAGTGAAGATTTTAAAAGTGGGTGTAATGTATCTAGAACTGCGATTTTTTTCTCTGGCTGGTAGTGGTAGATGTCATATAGGTCTGGGGGTGTGTAATGTATACCCGCATGTTAGAGATTGGGGATAGATGGTACGTTGGTAATACAATCTTTGACTCAGTGAAAACGATGGTTGTTGCGCAACGTGTATCCGAATATTGAATAATGCGGTCAAGCCCAACGATTATCATTCCATCATTCTATCAACCCCCAGAACTGTCAGAACACAACCACACAGAGTCACAGACAAACTCGATGACAGATATCAACAACCAGCACACTATAAAAAGGATCCAAACACCGTTGTAGTTTTTTCCAATCAAACTATGGCACATCAAGAACCGTTTTTCGAAAATGAATAATTGGTATCTACCACCAAACGAAACAACAACGATGGGACTCGCGAACTCAAAAAAAAAGAAACTCTTTCATCAGACTTCAGAGATGAGGGCGGAGGCGCGTATAGCACAGCGCAAAATAGACGATAAAGAAAAAAGAAGAGGAAGACCGAGGTAAACACAGAAAACCCGGCGCATCGCAGATGTCAAATTCCAGCCGGAAGGAGGGAGGGAGGGAGGGAGGGAAGGGGGGTATGCTTGGTAAAGGCGAAGGGGGTTGGGTACTACTGCGTACTACTGTATAAGAAGTACAGTACCGGTCCCCGATCTCCCGAGGCACTGCGCTGCAGTGGTATGATGATCACAGGTCGGATCTACGAACAAATGTGATGCTTGACAACCCCCCGAGGGTATAGAGAGGAAGGGAAAGTTTAGTGAAGGTCATGCGAGAGACGCCTCTTCACGTGTCGAGCGGCGTTGACGTTCCTCTTCCTCTTGGTGGATTTACTGTACGATGAAGAGTTCGTCAGCACAGGTCGCAATGTGCATTGGAGGTTGTCAGAATTGCACTTACCATTGCTTGGTTGTAGAAGGGGCCTGAGTGGCAGCGGTAGGGTCGGGGTTACTAGCAGCGAAGGTGTTCGCAGGGGGTGGTTGGTTGGCAGGAGTAGGAGGCGGGTTCTGGGCAGCAGGAGGACTATCGTTATTCACAGGAGCAGCGCTGTTGTTCTGAGGGCCAGGACTGTTGTTGTTATTGTTTGGGGCAGGAGCATCGTTATTGGGAGCAGGCGCATCGTTCTTAGGGGGAGGAGCAGGAGCGTCGTTACTTGGAGCAGGCTCAGAAGGGGGAGGGGGAGGGGGTGGTGGTGGTGTGGAAGGAGGGGGAGTGGAAGCGCCCTGGTCGCTGTAGACGGCAACACCGTTCACGGTGGCGGGCTGGAAAATGTCGTTCTGCGCGCCGTCGTGGAAGTAAAGGTCGTCGGCGTACAAAGGTGGAGAGTAGACACCTTCGAACATCTATTGAGCCCATTGATGTTACGTAAGTATAGGAGAACGTCAAAACAGCGGGTACGTTGCGCACATTGTTCCTCTCCTTCTGGAGCCAGTAGAATGGCTGCTTAGGACCGACTGTGCAGTTCGAGGGTGTCGCGTTGGCGACGCCATTGGCAGGGTCAGCACCGCATCGGCGAGGAAGAGCGGGCTTTCCGATGGGTGTGGTGCCTGATGCGCCGGTGACTTGGCACCGGAAGCCATTCATATACACTGTAAATGTGGGATTAGCAACCGGTTACTGGAAACGGAGATGATAGAGGTACTTTGCTCTTGACCACTGTCGGGCTACATGGGGCGAACGTCAGTATGGGATATTCAGCGATGTGCACTGTTCGACACCGACCTTGTGAATCCAGAAGAATGCACAAATGCAACCTCCCTCAGGGCATGCGGGGAGCGCAGGGGGGATACTGAAATCGGTGTTCAAGTAGAAGGGGCATGTTGCGTTGACGGAGAAGATAGTGAAATCCTCTGGTTGCACTTGGTTGACGTCGGACTTGTAGACGATACCGAGACCGCATCCACCAAGGTCGTTGAGGCCGTTGGTGTGATACGCGGACATGGGCTGTCCGACACAGACGTCATTCGTGGGATAGCCAGCTTTGCCGCTGTACGTTTAGCGGTTAGTTCGACATATTGCGGGCATTGAATTCCGGGAAACGCACCCAGGAGAAGAAGCGAAATAGGAGGTTGAACCCTTGTCGCAGGAGATTTGGGAATGAGCAACGCCTCCAGCAGGCAATTCGAAGAAGTCTCCGGGGTTAGGAGGGTGATCGAGATGGTTGTGCTAAGTCGAGGAAAATCAGCCTCTGAACACAGAAGTGCGAAACGCGTAGCTGAGATGGGCGGTCTCTTGTTGATCCCATCCGCATGGATGTAGCTGCACTTGGTTGATAGAAATGAAAGCGACCATCACCCCGCAACGAGGCGCCCACGAGGACAAGGTTGGGAAGAGGGGGGGGGGGGTATACTCACGAACCACCACTGCTGGTATGTCATGTCCTGGAGAGGGACGACTGGCCTATTGTCGTAATCGTAGGACTGGGCTGTGACATTGAAGCCCCACATGGCGGGTGTCCAGAATGCTAGAACGAAGCGGTGAGTTGGTAGAAGTGAGGAAGGCGGGTCGGAGGAGGGTACCTGCATGGGACGCGACGAGGGGGACGAACGCTGCGACGGCGACGAGGGCCGTGGAGGAGAGCATGTTCGGGATAATCTGCAAAGGAGAGGACAGATTTAAGGAGTGTGGGTGTAGCCGAGGAGGCTGACTGGGGCGCGGGGGACGCGAGAGGGGAGGAGGACGAGGAGGAGGAAGGAGGAAGAGAATGAGAGGAAGAAATAAGAAAAGTCGAGTTGGGTTTGGTTGCCGGCATGACGGTCGCCGACGTGATGGGACGGTGGCGGCGTTCGCAAAACAGGCTCGCAAAGTTGATCCTGTCGTCCTTATCTCTCCGTTGCCATAGCAGCCGACTCTGAGATTAATTCCATTTATATAATTCTGCCAAATACACCGGGTACCTCACTCTCGTGTTCTCTCAGGTCTCTGAAGGTGGTCAGCAAGACTTTCTTCGTACCAATAGCCTCGAGGAGAATGGACCAAGAACAGTAAGCGCCGGTGAGCTTCGTTGTCACCGTACGCGTGTATTCAATGACTTGTAGTGCAACCGAATTGCCTGACGATAGCAAATGTCTCTCAAGGCCCATGGATGTCGACGGAAGTGCTAATGTTGGTTGTTTTCAGAACGAGATATCCGACGAAGAGACCCATCTCGTCGTCCGTTCAACACCAACTCAACTGGTAAGATCGTGTCATCCCCGCGGCACAGGACAGACATGTTCTCAAGGAACACATGCCCGCGGACGAAATGTTGCAACACGCAGCGCACGGAGCGGAAGGGTGCAAACTACGGAGGGCGCGGGTAACGGCTGGAACGGCAGGCTCGACCCGCGAGCATCCCGCCTTCCTCCCGCCCCCGTACTTCTGCATCCCTGTCTCCGCTGTCTGCAATACCCGCTGCTCAGAAATCTATATAAGCTGCGTAAGTTCACCATGATTTTCATCACAAACTTGAACACCAACACACATCACAACACACCACATACCATACCCACTTAACCAACAATGTCTTTCGTTAACTCTACCACTCTTGCCATGGCTGGTCCTGGCAACTCTACCTCTACCTCTACATCCACCTCTGTCTCGACCGATGCTGGTTACATCGGTCTTGGCTTCCAGTTGCCGGCCAACTTCATGCAGCAGACTCTGCGAGTCCCTGCCACTGGCACCCTCCACACAGGGTCCACGTACCCTGAGCCTATTCAAAGGCCAACCAAAAAGTCTTCCGTCGGACTGGGTATACAAATGCCCCAACCTTCCGTCGGCCTTGGCATCTACTTGTCAGGCTGGGAGGTTGTCGACGACAGGGAAGAAGAGGATGACAATACACCACCGTCTCCGCCTCTTCTCCCTACACGTCGTGAATCCCCATACCACATCACTACGATTGTGGATGACGACGTTTTCCCCCCTCCGTCGAACATTTTCACCCCGCCGCCCCCTTGTGAAGTGGAAGATAGTGAGGACGACTATGGCGAAGAAGAATACGATGAGGATTTGGAACATTACCACGAAGAGTCCGAGCACTATGAGGACGAGGAGCAATCGCCGGAAATCGACCATCCCCGTCGTTTCATCCCGCGTCCTCCCTTCATGTCCGCTCCCTCCGCCTCTGAGCTCCCCCTTCCTCGGGAGTTCCTCCGTCAACGTCGTTCGTCTCCCCCTTCTCCTTCTCCCAGCGAGAACGAGAGCGACGACGGTGGCAGGTGGTATCTCGATACCACGGACGACGAGATCTACGATCCCGCCATGAACACCGCCATCCATCGCACTCCTGGGCATCGTCACATCCGGTCGTACATGGACTACGATCCTCAGTACGACGAGTACTACTTCGTCCATGAGCATTGTTATTGTGTCGGAGAGCAGGCGTCCGAGCCATCTGACATCCAACCCGGTACTCCTCGCTCTCCATTTGTCTTCCGCCCCTTCTCTCCTGTAGAGGCGGACAGACTGGCGGGTGACTATATGGACAGCCCCGTCCTCATGCGCCCTCCTCCATTCATGCAGTACGGCCCGGACGTGTTCACTCCCGCGTACGAGGAGGAGGAGCCGCATTATCACCTCCCTGCAGGACTCCTTGACTATCCTGATTACTCGACACACATCTACGAGAATCACGATATCGTCTATGAGACCCCCAGAATTATTCATACTGTTCAGGATAATTACTGGTATTAGTAGTGTAGTTTTTAGTTTATAGATAGAAGATCGGCTAGTCCGACCATAAATATACCCACCACAAACCCCACATTTTGCGTGAACTGAGTGAATTCGCGCGTCTAACTGACTTCCGAACTTGCCAACGGGCCTTTTCCGAAACTCAAACTCTGAACCAGCATGAACACTTCTCAGGAAATGCGCTCTTGCTCAACGCTATATCTGTGGCGATGGCGACCAGTGTGTCAGCATCGGTAACGGGCCGTAGGCAGCTGAAGACAGAGTATCATCACTATGTTCCTCAATTCATGTTGAAGAAATGGGCCGTCCCGTTTGTTCCGCCTCCCGCCTCTCCCAGCCCGCGGAGCCCAGGGTGAGTCACCAATCATGGCTACAAGGCAGGTTATCCATGCGTATCTAATCATGGACGAGCAGTAAGAAGGGTAAGGGAAGAGGGCGAAAGAATACACGGTCCAATGAATCTTGCATCAATACATACGACACAGACACAGACACTATACGTATCGGCACACCCGTCGCGCGAGCATTCGGTGCCAGCGATATGTACAAGGATCACTCGGACGCCGAGAACGTCTACCGCATTGAGGAGCTCTTCTCAAAGCTGGAAAGTCAAACTGCCCTAGTCCTCCGAAAGCTCGATCTCGCCATCTCGGGGCCAGATACTGCCACGACGGCAGTCTCCCTCACGAGGAAGGAGGTGAACACGCTACGAAAGTTTCTGTTCTTGCTTTCCTACAGGACAGATCATCACGCCAGACAGTTCCTAGAGGAGAGATTTGATGCTGCGACGGCGCAGGAAGTGGAAACGTTCCGACAGAGGCATAACCTCAAGGACTCGTATGCCGTGTACCTCTTCAACCTCCGGAACTTCCTCCTTTCGGAGCATTGGGAGATTTCAGACGACGAAAAGATCCTGAAGTCCGACAGGGATTCCTACAAAACATCGAAGGACTCCATGCAGCTGGCATTCTATGTGGTCCCTGATGATGCCGAGTTTATCATCACGAACAACGGGTTGGGTCTATGGGAGGGGACGAATCTACCCTTTATGACACTGCTAGCCTCCGTCATGTTCCCTGGAGCGAACCCAGGGGATGCCTCTTGGAGGCATACCCTTACATACCCCGTCTCCCCTCGTCTCCTGGTCATGCTTCGGAACATCGCTATGATGCAGCAACCTCTCCAGAACATGGGGATCTCTTCCGCTTCATCTGGACCTTCGGTGTTCGGTGACAGGATTCCGGACAATTCTTACTTCAAAGATTTCCCAAGGACCAACGCCGAAGTCACCTATGACCCACCGATCTCCCGAGCCAGACTCGAAGCTCTCCTCCGACCTGACGCCCAAGATCAGATAGGAAAACGCGTCAAGGACATCCTCAAGTTCCAAATCCACCAACTCAACGCCGAGCAAGCACGGAGAGTCAACTGTATGCGATTGGAGAACCAGCCGAAGTGGATAACATACAAATCGCCGAGCAAGCTTCTGGCGTCGATTGAGCAGTATGACACGACGGAGGGCACGAAGGGCTCGAGGAATTGGGCTGTCCCTGGGGCGGATCCAAAGGCGGGGATGGGATTTGGGACGATGCCAGTATACACGAAGAAGTCATATGCGTCGCTCACAGGACAACTCCAGCACTTCCTCCAGCATGGTTCCCTGCCATCCCCTCCTAATCCCTCCGCTCGTCCACAACCAACAGCAAGCTCTAGTGTTCCTCCACCACCCACGACGTCATCCACCACCACCTCGTCTTCCCCTCGCCCGCAAGCCACTCGTTCAACCACCGCACCCTTGAGCGCAGCCGAGACCCGAGCGGACGGACGAGCGGCAGGAATGTCTTTCATTGACCTCCTTCAGGCACGCGATACAAATCCAACGATGGAGAAACCTATCGCGCAGGGCGAGGATCCCAAAGAGGCGATGAAAAAAGCTCATGAGGAGCGGAGGGCTGAGGCGTTGAGGAAACCGAGGAAGCCGATGTTGAGGAGGCAAGTGTATGCGGTGAGGTACGAGGTTAAAGTGATGACGGAGGCGGCATTAAAGGTACTAGGGAATGAGTTCATGAAGTAGAGTGTGGGGGAGGGTTGCAGTGGTGATTTGGGGCTTGGTACGTATCGCTATGAATGTCTTGCTGTCTTTCATGTTCGGACTTTGCTTTCGCCTCCTCGTAGCTTTCTTCACTGGCATGGCCACGACCATATGTCTCAACCGTTTTCTAATATGATGACCCTTCTGTGGACTCCATGTAGCTTATGATCCAATTGACACGAGACTGATTATAGTACATACAAACGAGGAAACCGGTACAGCCCATGCATGAAACAATGAAACTGACATACCTCAAGCCTCAAGATACAGATGTCAATCGTCACCACTATTCACCGCGTCCCAGTTCTCCAATCCAAAAATCTCCGGCAACCCATCCCACGTCTCCCGTCTCCCTTGCGCAACACCAGCGTCATATTCCCTCTGACAATGCCGACAAAATTCAAAAGTGTCGAACGGTCCGAACGTCTCCGGCATCGGACTGTTGAACCCGTCCTTCCTGCATTCCGTTATCATTTGCCACCCCGCCCAACGTTTCTTGTCCCCGCAAATCACCATTCGAAAGGGTTTCCAGAACCACGCTGCAGCACAATGTCCTCTGGCAGAATACAGAACTCCGAGAGTGACTGTGCGTGCTATGTGGGTGAGCTGTGGTCGGGCTCCGAGGATGATGCGTTTGTTCTTGGGAGAGAGCTCGATGTGACCTGATGGGGTGTGCGGGTATGGGACACCGTCGAGGATTGCTGTTAGGTCTTGGTGAGCGCAGATTAAGAGAATCATAGGGAGGATGCTGGTGACGCCAGTCTCGCGGCAGGTGTTGGCGAGGAGGAAATAGTCACCGGTGGTCAGATGGGAGTGGTGAGTGGTCTTTGCGGTGTGGAATGCTTCTAAGGAGGAGGGGAAGTAATGTCGCAGAGCGTCGAGGACGCTTTGACGGAGGTTCGAGATCTCGTACTTTGTACTGATACGCAGCATTTCTGACAAGACGTTGAGTTCAAGGGTGTGATTCACATGGAAACTATGCGCGTTGAGAACACGAGGAATGAGTATCGGTCGTTTCCTGAATGTTACGCTGCTTACCCGGTGTCATATATCCACTGCATAAAGTATCGCACCCCACACGCAGTGTCTAGGAAATGCACGACGGGGCATCCTTTGTACATCGTCTGGGATGCATTAGCAGATGTTCTCAATGGAGAGAGCATGCCGGCAATGACGGGGGACTGTCGCGAGAGGATGGTCGGGTGTACGCGGAAGGCTGTGGACTCAGCAACAATGACGACCCCTCCATCCTCATACCAGAAGTCTGTGCAATCTTGAAAGAGGGGAAGTTTTTCGGGCTCAGGGGATGGCATGCCAGTGTCCTTCCAGTCTGGCATGCTAATGTCCTTCCAATCTGGCGTGTTATTCTTCAAACTGTCTACTATGTCGTGCTGCCTGGCGTCGTCGTCACCAACTGTGCTGACCTGATAAGAGAAGGATGCTTCTGAGCACAGAGAGGGATCATCTAGGATCTATGAGTTGAAAGCGGAAGAATGACAATGGATTGTTCTGCTCACCGAGAGATGCGTCCGACCAACTTGGAGAACCTGGTACTAAACTATCGTTTTGGGTCATACCTGTAACGAAAGGATTCCAATCAGACACAACGGCGTGGTACACTGTTCGATGCTGGACAGTGAGGAGTATACAACGCCGGGGTGAAGGTGGAGGTTCGTGGAGGACCTCGTATTTGACAGCCTGAGAGCGAGGCAAGTCGAAAGCGCTGCTACTTAGATCGATACTTGCAGATGATACATTGTGATACTGGTATGCATATTGTGTAGACAGCTGCGTACGGCATTATACGAGTGGGTATCAGTAGTACGTAGGTGTTGTCCCTCAGTCTTCTCCATCCATACCGGTTTGTAAACATGATACAGCATTGGGAGGCAGAGGATTAGACCTTCTTCGCCTTCGACGCACCGCCGCTCCCCTCAGACCCAACATCCTCCACGAATCTACTTCCCCGGTTGCCGTCTGCCACTGCCGTGACTTCCTTTCCCTTCCCCTTGGGACTTCCGTTTCCATTTGACTTCCTCTTGAACCAACCACTCCCAGTACTCTTCTTACTATCTGGTGTCGATGTTACCGGCTTGCCGGACACTATTTCTCCTGCCTCTCGTCCAGCGCCGGGTTTGACGTTGTTAGGATCTTCAACGCGATCCCGCTCGCGCTTAATGAACTCTTCGCCGCGTATGCGAAGGAACTCTTCGAGAAGGGCGGCATTGCGAGAGTTGGCCTTGTAGGCGGCGAGAATGACGTCACCGAGCAAGGGGATCAGCCCAACAGAAGCGGAGACGGCATTGTTGAAGAGCATGCGGCGGATAAGCCATGCGGGAAGTCTGTTGAGTAGCAAGGATGAGAACTGGATGAATCATGGGCGACAGAAAACTCACTCTGCTTGGCGAGCTTTTCGAACGACGAGGAGGTAATTCAAGACTGCATCTGCTACATCGCCAGCGCCTGGGATGATTCCTGTATACCAAATAAATGATTAGGTGGTGCATGCGTAAAGGGGGAGGGGCTCGACGCACCAATGATGAAGGTCCATCCGAAACGCATGCCGCACATGTTGAAGCCTTTGTCGAGGTAGTGGGCCCGTTTCTTGACTGCCTTGAGAATCTTTGCATCTCGTGCAGACAAGCCAGGTGGAAGCTCTCTCTGAAACTACGATGAGAACTTGCGAGTGGTCTCCAAGGAGAGTGATGCTCGCCTTTCTTCGACGCTCCCTGCCCTTGCTATCGATGTAAGTCTCGTACAGAGGATCGACGGGGGTATAGTCCTTGAGGTTGCGCTCGAAGAGCTTCTTGCCTGCCTTTGCGGCGAGCTTGGAGGTCATGGCGGGAGGGAAGGTGGTCTGTCTTTGAAAGAGGCATGTTTTGTGGTGGCTGAGGCTAAAAGCACCCAGAGCAGGCCCCGCCTTGATGACGTCGATTCTTATCAATAATAATAAGTTTGTTATGCCTTTCAAACTCCGCCGTGGGAAAACATATCGGGGTGCCAGTTTGCGCTCAACCCCCTCCTTGTCCTCAAAAAATATCCCCCAAACATCTTAATATTTCTTGTGAGCATTTTCCGTTTTACCCACAATTACAGCACCTTCATCTTTTCCCAAATTCTGCTCATCGTCCTCGTCGACGTCTGCTGAAATGTCTTTGCATCCAGGGCTCCTCGTGGATGACGCATGGCTGATCCAACGCTGCAGACCCTGACCGGGGCTCTTGCGAGCATAGCAGCTCAAGAACGATCCCAAACACTCGACACTCAGATGCAAGTCGACCCACCCCAGCCGCAGCAACAGCCTCCTCAGCAGCCCCCTCCAGGTGGACAGCCCATACCAGGCATCGCTGCTCCCCCTGGCGCCGAGGTCCCCATTAAACGTCGGCCAGGGAGACCGAAGGGTAGTGGGAAGAAGCAGTTGGATCCAAATGCTGAACCAAAGATGAAGCGTCCGGTAGGAAGGCCGAGGAAGGATGGTCTCCCTGCAGGCTCTGTTGGGCCGAAACGACCCGGCAGGCCAAGGAAGCGTCCGCCGGGTACCTTTGCTTCTGGTCCTGGATCGTCGAGTCCTGGCGTTTTCTATGGGGTGAGTTGGATGTGCCCATGTTCTGACTAGATAGATGCTGACTCCCGATGAAGCCGTACGGCGAGCAGTGGCCAGGTTCCATTTCTGCGCCACCCATGGGAGTGGTGGGTGGGAGACCACCAGCGCAGATACCCTTCCCAATCGACCCCAGCCTCGATCGCGATAATTGGGCGGAGCTGTCGCGACAGAGACCCGATATATTCCTCCACACATTAGTGTCGGCCCTCTCCGCCCCCAATCCCATCTCTCCAGCTGGTCCCACTGTCGAAGAATCCTTCAAAGCCCACCTCGTATCGTTGGCCTCCAACGGCAAGAATCCTGGAGCTGCTCCTACTATCCCGACATTGTACTCCATTCTGAAAACATTCTGGCTGCCATCATCTCCCATGTACTTCTCTCTCACCGCTTCCGCTTCCGCAACTCGAACCCCCTCCGAACACCGCTTCCTGTACTGGGACCCACATCCCCTTGTGTTCAACGGTATTGGCTGTCCAGCATGCAATTCCCCCCTCATCAATAAAGGTCGAATCGTTTCCGGCCCTATCAAGGTTTACGACCTTGGCAAGCCATTCTTCGTCATCGGTTGCGAGTACATCTGCGAATCCGCTATCTGTCTCCCGCCAGGGAGCGGCTCGGAGGGGCGAAAATTTGCCAGCACCGATGTGTCTATCCTCCGCTCCTTACCTGCTGGGCTTCGTGGGGAATTTCCCGCACGGCTGTTGGAAGGTGCAGGGGCTACACCAGATCTCGGCTCGGGGCCGGACGTCTGGAGCTGGAAAGGGATGGGTGTATCTATTCCTTTGTGGAATATGGTTCGTGCTTGTCTGCGTACCGGGTTGCGCAAGGATGCAATCCTTGGCGTCATCAGGGGGATCATTGATGGCGTGCCCGATGAGATTCCACCTTGGGCATACCCGATGGCTGTCGATACCAAGGTTGAAGCAGGGCCCTCTGGAGAGCAGCAGAAGGAAGGGGACGGTGAAGAGGAAGATGATGATGATGAGGAAGAAGAGGTTGTCGGAGACCTTCAACAGCACGAGGAGAAAGACGTATGTTCGTTCGTTTCCTTACTTGTCCGCTGCAGTGTCCTCATGTCCACATCATTTCTGTAGGACCACGCAGGAGAAGAATACCAAGAACCGTGGCCAGCAGGAAATGGTGGCCAAGAGAACGCAGTACCAGAATCAAACGAACCACAACCAAACGGCCAACCAGCAGTAGCAGCAGCTCCAGTTCCCCCTCCACCTATCGTTCCCGCAGCACATCCCGTCGGCCCTCCACCAGAGTTCACACACACCTTTGCGCAACAGGCGACATACATCCCTTACCCTTACGGTCAACCACCCCCAGGCCCACCTCCACCTCCTTTCGGCTACTATGGACCTCCGCCACCGCAAGCCCATCCACCTCCTCATCCCGCCCCATCAGCCACTCCCCCCAGCTCAATGAAGCGTACGTTCGCGTTGATGGACGGCGGCTCGCACGACCCGAACTTGTCCGAACCCCAAAAACGCGTCCGACATTGCGTGAAGTGCGGGTCACATGACTGCAAGGGCAAGGGCGGGAGGGCGTTTTGTACGAATCGGTGTCAGGATTGTGGGAAGTTGGAATGTAAGGGGAGGAATAGTAAGAGACCGGATAGGACGTGTGCGGATGCGTGGCCTTGATGGATGGAAAGTTTAGCGTCTCCTGAAGAGGGTTCGATAGGGTGGGTGGACGTTGGATGGCGGGCACTGGGTGTTGCACATACTATTTTTAAGCCTCTCTGATAATCAGTTGTTTTCTGTCGCCAATGTATTGTTACGGTTTTCATTCTACGCGCACTGCGCAAGTGATTTTTAACAACAATATTTGTCCAGTATGTCTCCTGGCGGCAATCCAGGAAATTTGAGCGCACGCTGGTTGAAGTGATATGATACAAGTACAGCTTGGATTTTATATTGATGCACGTCTATGAATCTTCTTTCCCGGTTCGATACAGTACGGAGCAAGATGTACATTTTACATTCTTCCAGCGGGGGAACTACGTTCTTTCTTTCCAAATTTCCTTCCTTCCCTTCCGTTTGACTGTTGCGAAGACGCGCCACTCACTGGGCGAGCTGTCTGATCTTGAGGATGATGGCTGTTGAGGAACGCGCGTTAGGGTGATCGTTATAATACGGTGGCATAGCTTTGCTTACATTGTGGATCAAGGCCCTGGTGAGGGATCTGTTCTGTCAAACCGCCGCATCCTATCAAATACACAATGTCAATTTGCGTGTTACGAGAGGGGAAGCCAGGATTCAGCGTACCCTCTTTGTTGGTACCCATGTAACCGTACTTCGGGGTGAGCTGGCGCTCCAAGAGCCAGGTTCCAAACTTGGAGCCGAGCTTTGGAACAGTCGCATTATCTACATCAGTATCATGGTGAGACGGAGTGCTGAGATGCAGTACGTACGCCGGTCTTTTGGTTCAATGATTCGACGACGAGGACGAAGGGGCTGGCACCGATCTTGCGAATGGTCTACGATCACAGCCAACAACGTGAGTTTGTAGGTAATGACAGTTTTGAACCAATCAATCACAAACCTGCTCGTCAACCAAGTTCAAAGTGGGCTTGTTGATCAGCCCGACATCCAGACCCTCCTGCCTGCACCTCAAAACAGCATCCCAGGCACGGTACACCATGTCTCCGAATGCAACAACGTAGCCGGCCTTTCCGTCGACGATGGTCTCGTCCTTGCCTGGAACAAACTCGTAGTCTTCGCCGAAGAGGCGCGAGCCGTCTTCTTTGAGAAGGTAAGGGATCTTGGAACGGGTGGAGAAAATGAAGCGGACGCCTTTGTCGAAGAAGACGCGCTTGACGATGGCGTCCATTTGTGCAGCGTCGGCGGGCCAGTAGAGGAAGGACTGGGTGTCCGCCAATCCGTTATCTCCAAAGAAATGGTTCACGCCGAAGTGGCACGTGTTGTCAGCCATCTGTGAGTGAGTTCAGCTTAATCTGAAATCCTGAATGACATGTGTTGAGGGACAAGACAGACCTCATCGACACCAGAATGCGAGAAGTGGCAGAGAATGTTGCAGAAGTTCAAGCGAGCCATGGTCAACTCGGAGATAACCATTTCCAAGAAGGCACCGAAAGTTGAGAAGACACCGTATTTGTCCTTGTCGAAGCCGAAACCAGCAGCAGCACTGAAATTTCCGCGCTCCATGATACCAGAAGGGATGAACACCTCGGGGTGCTTCTGGTGGATGACCTTCAAGCCAGTTGAGCCCTCAAGGTCACCTAAATTGTGTTCAGTGAGGAATCACAGTGCCAATGGTGCAGATAATTCGACGTACTGTCGATAACCATAACCTTCTTGGCAGCTTCTTCCTTGCTAAGGCCGTCCAGAACCAGGCTAACGGATTCACCGAATTGAACACGAGTAGCTGCGTTCTCCTTCGTGGATCCAGTGTAGAGGTAAGGGAACGCATATGGCTTGATGTTGTTGAGGATGTCGGCAGACAGGGATTCAGGATAGCCACGAGAAGTTAGATATTTGATAGCGTGCTTGACGGGAATGACATCGTGGCCATGAGGAGAACCCTCAATTCCTTCAACGCCTGGTGCCATCTTCCGCTTGCAGATAACTTGCATTCGGGTCGGTGTTAGTGACAAGAAAGGCAGCTACTGCGGGAAGTCTCACTGGCAGCAGGTCCCTGGTGGGCAATGATTTCTACGAAACCCTTCCAGAGTTGTTCGATGTTCTCTCCATCGACGGTGATGACCTTGAGCCCATGACCTTCAAGCGTCTTGCCAATGTCGTAACCTTTCAGGTATTCAGAGGGGTGACCCGCGATGGTGACGTCATTGTCATCGATGATCAACTTGACGTTCAAGTTCTGCGCAACGGCAAGCCTGGCCGCCTCCGCATCATTACCTTCCTGCTGAGAACCGTCGGAACCCAGCATGAAGATGGTCTTGTCTCTGTTCGCAAGGGCAACACCGTTGACGAAGGGCCAGATGTGGCCGAGACGACCAGAGGAGAACTTCACGCCAGGGGTGAGACCAAGCTCGGGGTGGCCAGGCAGCTTCGAGTTGGCCTCGCGGTAGTGAAGGAGCTGTTCGAAGGGGATGTGTCCCTCTAGGGCAGAGACGAGATATTGAGTAGCAACACGGTGACCGGCTTCGTCGAAGAGGATAGGGACATATTTGTCCGAAGACTCGAACAAGGATAGGAGGATGTTGACCTCAGGGACAGTGTCATACGCGCCACCTGCAATCGTACCGCTCAATGAACATAATCTACGCGAACCAAGTTGTGAAACTCACCTGTATGACCGCTGACACCTCTAGCAGCACCGGTCGCGGTAAACAGCACAATGGTATCCCGCAAAAGTTGGATATTGCTTTGGAGGGCGGCCTTCTGCTCTTCGGTGAGCTTTGGATTCGTTGGATCGAGCTTTAAGCTGGAAGGGGAATTGGTCAGCGATGAATACAGAGGTTGTATGGTGACGATGAGACTAACCCCTTCTTGAACTTGCCGAGGACGTCGATTGGGAACTCGCTGTTAGTGCCAGCCATTGTTGGTGATGGTGAGAAGGAGAGAGGAGGTGATGAGGAGAGTGATTAGGGTGGTGTACCCATGGGGTTCTCGGGCCGAACTGCCATCCCCGCTCCTCCTCCCAGCCATTCTCTCGCACGGACTCCGTTGACCACCACGCTTCCAACTCATCCCGATCAACGCAACAGCAACGAAGGGGCCCGTCACGCGTCACTATCCACCCTCTCCGATATTTCGTAGACACAACATGGTGGAAAGACTGCCATAACTAGTTCGCTTGGCTACGATGCTAGAAAAAGGCGAGATGATTTGGGATTACCGGTCCCGCTGAGGCAAATATGACAACGTTGCCTCAGTCACCAGCGCTCACAACGAGAATCTCGCGCTCAAGCTAGTGTTCAAGAGTTCTCTTGCTTCTGTTCAGCATCCAGTGCCCAGATTACCTCGGCGTCGTTGAAGGAAGCATCAAAGCTGCATCACAACAACTACGGTCCCGAATAGGAACATTGTGTTCGAGAATTGCAGCTGCAACGGGTCATGCGCCAAATTAGCAGGATCTTATAGGTAGTCCATATGATCTGAACCACCACGAACTGACCTGTAAGCTGTACGCCTCTAGATTCCTTACCCCGCATTTTGCGCAAATCCGTTGAAATAATCGCAACGGCCTCCGAGCGGCCCCTTAGTAGGCGCCGATTCTTGGGAGAAAACGACTGAAAACAGTGGTGGGACCGGCATAGGTTCCTGCTTGAGAATTCCCCTCGCGGCACCCGGTGCCAGGATGATATATTTTCTTCACATGACGAACCTCTCCAGCCAACGTCTGAGCCGATCGTCGTATGAATGATAGGGTAAGTAGAACTTCCACAAGGTCCCGATCGCACTCGAACATATATAAACGACCACAGGACATAGGGATTGTTTCTCACCAACTCTCCTCCGCCTCTCACTCACCATGGTGCGTCAACTACCCGTCTCCGAGACGCATCTTCACTTACTTTTGCCTAACAGGCCTCTGCCAAAGCCGCCTTTTCGACCCCCACCACCAAGGAAGACCCATACACCTATCAGGTTGGGTTTGGCAACTCGTTCGCATCGGAGGCTATGTAAGTCGCGAATATTTGTGCGGGTAGAGATGGTACTGACCGCCATGGTTAGCCCGGGTACATTACCTGTGGGACAGAACAGCCCACAGAAGGTCAAGTATGGCCTGTATGCTGAGGGTGTACGTCTAACTTTCCGTTCTTCCGAGGTGCTCCATTCTCATCAAAGATCTAGGTAAACGGCACATCATTCGTCGCCCCACGTGCTGAGAACCAGCGCACGTATGTGTCGCTTTATTGGATGTTGACTATCTACTCAAGCTGACCCTGGCATAGATGGTTGTACCGTATGCGCCCTTCGGTCGCCCATGAGGGATTCGTGCTCGCAGAACAGAACCCCTACGTGTGTCATTTATCCGTATTTCCAAATATTTGTGGCTGAATCAGTTCCTCAAGTTGACGACCAATTTCTCCGCCAACGACCCGAAAATCCATGTCAGCCCAACCCAACTCGCCTGGCATCCTTTGGATGTCCCCAACGAGCCCACGGATTTCTTCCAAGGCCTCAGGACCTACGCTGGAAACGGTGACCCCCTTCTTCGCGAGGGTATTGCGATTCACGTCTACTTGGCCAACAAGTCCATGGAGAAGAAGGCCTACGTGAATAGTGACGGAGATATGCTGATCCTGCCTCAGCAGGGCCGCTTGGATATTCAGACCGAACTTGGAAGGTGTGCCGATATAACTTATTATAAGCGACATCCAGGGCAATCACATGATCTGACAAACTCCAATCAGCCTAATGGTCCGTCCAGGAGAGCTCGTCGTTATCCAACGTGGCCTCAAATTCAAGGTTACCCTCCCCGATGGTCCCGTTCGAGGATGTGAGATCTACATCGATGCTGTTAACCCCGCATGGCGCTGATGCATTGATCATGTAGATATCCAAGAGATCTACGGATCTCACTACGAACTTCCCGAACTCGGCCCTCTTGGCGCGAACGGTCTTGCCAACGTGAGGGATTTCGAGCATCCTGTTGCTAAATTCGAGATCGACACCAACACTCCTTGGGAAAGTGCGTATAACTGGTTTCTTTTACACGTTCATTGAGCTGATCAGCATTTTCTAGTCGTTTACAAGTAAGCCATCATCGAAATATTTGAGAATCCTAAACTTACATTTCATCTTTAGGGTTGGTGGCAAGCTCTTCAGCTGCAAGCAGAACCATACTCCATTCGACGTCGTTGCTTGGCACGGAAAGTAAGTCTCGTCTTTGTCATTCTCGTCGTTCATGTATGCTTATTTTTAAAACCAGCTATGTCCCATACAAGTACGCTATGGAGAAGTTCATCGGTGTCGGCAGTATCACCAAGGACCACATCGACCCCTCTATCTTCTGTGTTCTTACCGCAAAGTCAAAGACACCCGGAACTCCTCTCGCCGATTTCTTGATCTTCTCTGGCCGCTGGGACGTCGCAACTGGCACCTTCCGTCCTCCTGTGCGTATCTCTACCGGTCCATACTTCCGACGTTTTTTCAGCATTACTCATTTGGCGTTTCTTGTCATAGTATTTCCACCGCAACTGTGCTTCTGAGTTGATGGGTTTGATTTACGGCGACTACGAGGGACGCAGTGATACTTTCAGGCCAGGGTCCGTCAGTTACGAAACCGGCTTCTGCCCTCACGGTGGTGAGTAACACATATACAATCTTCTCTTATCTCCTTTACTCAGCCGGTGCTTTTCTCTTCCAGTATCCTGGGAAGTCTACAACGCAGCATCCACCATGGAGCTCACCCCCCAGCGCGTTCACGAGGGTACCCTTGGTGAGTGATGATTGATGTCATACTCCCTCCCGCTCCCACATGTTCATTAACGCGCTCCGTGATGTCTCAGCGTTCATGTTTGAATCAAGTATGATGTTCGGTATCACCGATTTCGCGATGAAGAGCGACAAGCTCCACGGTAAGCTCTCATGGATATATATGATTCACAGTAGGAACTCACGACGCTTTAATTTTAGAACATGAGCCTGGCATGTGGAATGACCTCAAGAACAACTTTGTGGAGGAGATTGATCAAGTCAACGCTGACCTCAAGGCTGCTGGTCTCCCTGCTCTTGTTCAAGGCCAATAAGCCATTCGACCTCACGCCCTACCATGAAAGCAAAGCAAGTGAAAACTAGCGATGGATTGTACTTATAATACGGTATTTGTATGTAGGCCTTCTGCTTGATTCTGTTGAATACTATTCATAGCAAATCAAATGCATTGTTCAAAGCGTATACAACGAGCGAGTGAAGAGAAAAGAACACATAGATGACTGAGTATAGAGCGAGGGGGAGAGCATACATGAAGTGTGAGAGTCTAATGATACAAGTCCATGATCCATACAAACCTGATAAACAATGCTAGTTTCCCGACATACGCGCAACGACAACTTCGGACTTCCTTCCAATATACGAATTCTGGCAAGAGTAGGCATATCCTGTGGCCTAATCTAACATCATGCCGTCAGAAGGCACGTTGGCTGTAGACCTCTTAGATCCTCCGACTCCCGCCACACTCTTCCTCCGTCTTGCAGCGGTGGCCGCAGCATGCCTCGAGGGGGAGGGGGGAGCACCGCGTCCCTGCGGCTTCTTGAAACTGTCCGAGCTTGAGCCCATGACAACGGACGCATCGCGCACGATCCTTGCCCTCTTAGCAGCCGGTCCTGCTTCTGGCTCTGTTGGCCTACGCTTGAGGACTGGTTTCCTCTGAAGAGCAGGTAGCATAGATTCGTCCTTAGCATCCTTGAGATGATCGGGAGAGCGAGCTTTCTTTGGCGCGTCGGGGGGAGGGATGGGCAAGGCGCCGCCGCCGGTGCGCTGCTTCTTCGGGGTCGATGGCCCACGGGTGGGTATGGGTTTGATCTTCCGGATGGTGAGCGAAGCAAGGCGTGACTCTAATCCCGTCTCAATGGAATGTCGGCGAGTCAGTTTGGAGCTGCCAGCCTTGGCGGTAGAGGGTGTCGGGATACTGGAGGGACGACCGCCGGAGAGGTTGACCCTGGAGAGGGTTCGCGACAAGCCAGATGAAGTGGTAGGCTTTGTCGCGGCGGAGGTTTGGTCAACATCCATGGCGCGCGCATCCTTGAACTGCTTCCTAGCGACGACGGGAGTGGGAACGTTGCGGGAAGGGAGGTGTGAGGACTGGCCAGTACCAGTAGCCGGCGCGGTATTGAGGCTGGCTTGACGTTCCAGACGATCTGCACCACTGACAGATGCTCTGAGACGCTATTAGAGGGTATATATTAGCGGTAGGGCGAAGCAATGAACGGTTGGTACCAACCTCGAAGATGGAAAGTGGATCATTCGAGCGGAGTGGAGGATTATTGAGTGTTCCTTGCGGAGCAGTCACAGAGGAGACAGTCATTGCTGATCTGAGCGGGTAAATCTGTGGAAAGGTGGGATAGGATGTGTTTGGGGGACGACTGAAGGTCGTGATTAGGATCAAGTTGAACTTGCTCGTGGTTCAGGACAAGTTTGGCCAGGAGAGAAGCGCCTGTAAATGGGGCATTGTGGGTCGGGCTCCGCCGGGGCGGGATGGAGAAAGAGATGTGCGTCGCCCTAATATGGAGAATATTGCCTATATCCGGAGGGTGCACTGTGACTCCGCCTTGTACGCGTGTCTGAATCTGAATTTTGTATCCCTCGATATCAAAATCAACAGCTCAATACGAGCTCTGCAATTCCTCAACGGTGAGTCCTACCAAGCTATATATATATCTTAACGCATTAGACTGAGAACAAGTGTCGACATAGATGAGGGATTGAGGTGTGCCACTCCGAACAAATGGACGAAAAGCCGATCATTTACATGTCACGCATGCGCGTTCATCACGTGGCCGTTACGCGTCGCGTTTCACGTGGCAAGGACAATAGGATTTGGTCGGCGGCTGTCCTCACGCTCGGTTATGGCGACAACTCCTTTATCCCTCAGGAACAATAAGGTCGTCCATGGGCCACTACAATGATTTATACACAAAACGATGTGGTCTGGCACGCTGTACCCTTTCCTCCTCCAGCTGAGCCTGGTGCTTGCTTAACGACCCCACGATGATTTCAAGTTCAACCTCTCGAAGATTACTCTCTCTTTTTAGTATTACATTACTCGCACATCTTCCCTCCGTTGTGGCCCATGCATGTATGTTCTCACCAGTATACTCTCTTGTGAGCCTACTCATGACATGGTTTCCTCGAAGCTATCTGGCATCCGAGCATGTATGGTTTTAACGTTACAGCCCAAACCTTTCCCTACGACAATCGTCCTGTCACGCCTCTCGTGGATCTAACCTTCGACAAGTGGTGGTTTCATGGGCACTTGGACTATCCTCCGAACCCTGGAGACTTCTTCGAGTTACCAGCCGGTCGTGTCGCTACTGCGGAGGTTGCCTGTCACAAAGGCGCGACCACATGGTTCGCTTCTTCGGAAGGACCGGATATCCAGCAAGGCGACTCACCGTGCCCCAACTCTCCGATGTCTGCGTATCACACCAATGGTCTCGATGACCTGAAAGGTTGCGCTATGGCCATCGCTTACAAGGACGACGTAAAGCAAGTCCAACCTGAAGATTTCACTGTGTTCAGTGTGAATCACCAATGTGTATGGAACCGTTTCACCAACTTTTCAGTCCCCGCTAGAATGCCGGCTTGTCCAGAGGGAGGATGCACATGTGCTTGGTTTTGGATTCACTCGGTGAGTTTCACATGCATAAGGATCCTCACCTCACTCATGCTGTCCAATACAGCCCAAGAGTGGAAGTGAACAAAGTGAGTGGTACTCGCTATGCTCCAACCAAGTGAACGTATTTGACCGTTGGGTTACAGATTACATGAACGGTTTCAAATGCAACGTCACTGGATCTACCTCGGATGTCCCATTGGCTCGCCCTCAAGTGCCCCGTCGCTGTGGTGCAGATCCTGACAACAATGTCGCACAAGCAACACCAGGCAACTGTACATATGGAGCGAAGCAACCCTTTTACTGGTTCCAAGCCGAGAGGAATAATGTGCGAGGGCTTCAACTTTCCAATTATATTCAATCCGCTGATGAGAACGGTTTCTTCAGATGAACGAGGACACGTATGCACCGCCGTTCTACAACGACTTATACAACTTCAAGGATGGCGCGCAGGACGACATCTTCGTTGATTCATATGCGTCAATACCTCCTCCAAGTCCCGAACAGACTATCATACCAACGCCAGTCGTTCAACCTATGTCGACAGCTGGCCCACAGGTCACTGCGCCATCACCAACTACAAGTAGTCTTCCTGCGCCAACAAGTTCCAGTACGATTCCACCCTTGGGCCAGAACCCTCGTATATGGTACGATCCTCACATTCTTGAGTATTACAACTTGCACTCAAATCGTGACGATCTACAGCCGGGCATCTTATGGGAACAAGCTGACAATCCAACGTCGTAGTTCTTTGCCACTACCTGGATTTATTCACAGACGGATGAAACGTCACTCAGGAGTATTCAGCTTGTGGAATCCTCTTCCGATATAATATAGAACGCCGCAATGGCATGGACAGACAGGACAGCACCTCTGACTATGTATATTATCTGTAGCTATAAGATCGGAGTATAGTACGCACACTGCTCTTAACCGTTTCAGTGACTTGGGTACACGAAAGGCGGATGAGCCATGTCGGGCTACAACCACTTTCGGTCAGCCTCAACACCACCGTGTTTCCCCCACTTCAATGAGGCAGTTCATACTGATCACACACATGATATGGGGTTTGTGGTTATTATTCCAAAGCGAATTTATGTCTACGTGTCTAAAGCTAATGCTGATCCAGCTTCCCCCTCAAGGGATAGTTATTACAGCCCCGACTAGCGGAAGCCTTTGGGATCACCCTGCCTCAGAGTTCGTGCGCCCCATCCATCGTAATGCCCAGTCCCACACACGGACTTATTACTGCTCTCTTGAAAAGAGTTCTGGATGGGGATGTTACTTGCACAGGTGATGGTGGTGATACGATCGACTCGTCGGTGCTCTCGGAAGAGCCCGCAGCGTCGTGCGTGCCCATGGCAAGCAATGCATCAGCCCGCTGGGCGATGCTTGGGGTAGCATTTGCGAAATTCGCGTCGTCGATGCCAACATCCTGGTCCCCAGGAGTGAATATTGCCAGCGATGAAGGTTCTGGACCAGCCTCAACCTTGCAACGCTTTGCGCTGGGCTCCTTGAAGTCGTCATCCTCGACCTCGCACTTCGGAGTGATGAGCGGCTCCTGATGTTTTTGCTCGTACTCGTACTCTTCCTCACGCGCTCTCTTTTGTGCGCGTTTGGTGGAAGGGCAAGAGTTGTAGAGCGCACGTGAGATAAAGTCGATTTTGGGATCGGTGATGAATGGGATCGACATGCGATTGCAGACGAGATTGGAGATAGCCATCTTGTTGGGGTTACGCTCCATGATGATGAGAATGATGAGGATGGTGTCAAGTAGTTTGAAGTATGAGTTGTGGTTTGGTTGTAGTTTGTGCTTCGAAAGAATTGCGCATCGGGGGGATTTTATACATACCTGTGAGCGGATAGCGGACGACGGATTTGCGGGCGGGTAGGCGTCCAATAGCGACGCGTTTCCATCCGCAATAGCATGTCGCCGTCGATGGTTCCATCCACCCGCTGGGATCTCCGTTTGCAGTCCCGTTTCCTCTATCACGGTTCCGGTTCCGGTGAGTCGCGACCGCGGACTTTGCTGTTCAGATGGAAGATGAGGGTTTCATATTTGAAAATCCCCAAGCTTGTATTTCCTGATGTACCGTTAGAGTGAAAAATGGGGAGGATTCAAAATTGAGACGTCCATGCACATGCTCGGAGAAGGATCGTCGCATTGGCGCCAATATGTTGTTTGTCCGTGCTTGCCAGTCAATAGGCGCTTATCCCTTGCGTTGATGTGGCGTTCGATACTTCGCCTACCGCCGCCGCTGGACAGCGAACTCAGCAGTTTGGGACAGAAAACTCATGCATTGCTCTTATGGATCTTGACCATTTCCCATCGCAAGTTGCCTTACGACGTTGACTGCGCATGTCGCGGCCTGGTCTGACTACACAATTAGAACAATAGGGAACTGGTCTTTTGTGCTCAGGCTGTTGTTACGTATGGGTCCTCCCCATATAATTGCTGCTCAGGCCTCCCCCGACTCCGTACTCGCTTTGCTTTCTCCATCAGGGCGTTGATCTCGCTCTCCCTCCCGACGTTCGGATTCTGCGCGACTCGGAGACTGGTTCTCTGTGGACTCTCCTCATTTATACTTACGACAACATGATCTTTATTCTTCTTGCTTTCATTGGCTCTGTACAAGTTGCCAGTGCCCACATCTGTATGTCTATGCCCTGTCAATGTAATGTGCGTAATTTGCTGACATGTCCTCTCTAAGCGATCTGGCATCCAAGCATGTGGGGCTTCAACGTTACAGACAAGTCATACCCCTACGACAATCGTCCAGTCACCCCTCTCGCTGATTACACTTTTGACCAATGGTGGTTTCATGGTCATTTGGACCACCCGCCTCAGTGAGTGAATATTTTGTTATCATGCGGTTTACATTTGCTAACAAAATCTCCTTTGGCAGCAAAGAAGATGTCTTTGAACTCCCCGCAGGACAGACCGTTACTACTGAACTTGCTTGTAACAAAGGAGCGACTTCTTTCTTCGCATCTTCCGAAGGCGGCGATATCCGCCAAGGTGACAACCCCTGCCCGAATGCTCCCATGTCCGAGTACCACACGAATGGTCCGGATGACCTGAAAGGTTGCTCGCTTGCGATTGCCTATAAGAGCGATGTCACCCAGGTCCAGCCAGAAGACTTTACTGTGTTCAGCGTAAACCACACATGTGTCTTCCATCGGTTTACGGACTTCCAGGTCCCTGCTGCAATGCCACCGTGTCCCAAAGGAGGATGTATCTGCGCCTGGTTCTGGATCCATTCCGAGGATAGCGGAAGTGAACAAAGTAAGTTTTCGTAGAAGGGATCTTTGGGGCCTGCTCGTTGACACATCCATCTCAGACTACATGAACGGATTTCAATGCAATATTACAGGATCTACGTCTAATGTTGCCCTTGCAAAGCCTGAAGTGGCTAGAAGATGCGGCGCAGATCCCAAGCGCAATAAGATGGAGGCAGCCCCTGGTAACTGTACGTACGGAGCGAAACAGCCTTTCTACTGGTTCCAGAAAGAGAGAAATAATGTACGGGTGCCACTCTTGTTCTCTGTTCCAGTGGCTGATGATTTGAACTAGGTGTTCGAGGACCAATACGCTCCTCCGTTCTACCTTGACCTGTACAATTTCAAGGATGGCGCACAGGATGACATTTTCCAGAACTCGTATCCTGGCGGTCTTCCATCACCCAGCCCAAATTCCACATTTGTTCCTACGCCCGTTATTTTCGGAGCAGCTGCTTCAGCGACGATTGACTCCGGTCCATCTTCGTCGCCGCTGACCCCCAGTTCCCCGTCTTCATCTTCTGTATCGTCTTCTCCTCAGACCACGACAGAGGCTGCCCCGGCGGCTCCGCCGTCTGCTCAAGTTTCTGTCATTGTTTCGACTTCGGTAGTCCTTACCACACAGGTTGTGACCGTAACCGCTTCTGTACCTGCGATCACACCCACACCGACTGCTGCACCCGTCATCTCAACAGCCGCTGCTGTATCACCATCAGCATCCTCCACCGTGACCGAATACAGCTTCCAGTTTGTCACTGTGACTGCTGCTCTTCCTGGAGTACCCTCCGCAGTCCCGTCTGTATCTTCGGTCGAGTCATCACCCCCAGTGAAAAGTCGAGACGGTCTGACAAGGTCAGAGCAGGTCTAGTCAGTTTCCCCTACGACGCCTGCGTCAGCCGCACCAGCGACTGTATTTCCGTATTTTATAAATGAAATTTTCCGGCTGTGTCAGGCCTCCTCCGGAAACTATGAGGAATACAATATATTTTACGATACGGCTGTATCTGGCTGGTTCAGGCTACGTGAGATAACCCCAACCGCCCTCCTCGCACCCTCTCAAACCAAGTCCACTCGATCCGTCACCGCGTCACCCTAATCATGCGAAATCCGGACTCCGTGATATCCGCTCATGCGTCCGAGTCCAAGACCACGCATTCGTGGCCGACAACCACATACCCTACAATTAACATAAGCGTGTCACCTCCGGCGTACAGCAATTCAAACACTCACCCACATAGCTCAGTCAAGCTGCCTGTGCATTCGTAACTTGGGCAGCCTTCTGTAGTAAGATAGATATAGATAAGTTCAATGATATACAAGTTGGAAAGTCTGAGTGACAAGACTTACATGCGCCGTGGCCACTTCCTTCCATTTCTGCGCAGAATATCACGGTCAAAATATGATTGAGTGAGAACGACGAATTCGTGCTCACACCCATTGCCGTCTTATCGAGCGACTTGTAGAATTCCTCGAACTTGGCTTTGTTCTCTGAGTTGCGTTCTCGTGTTTTGTACCAGTCGTCTTCGCATGCCATCCTATAGGGCCGAGAGTCAGAATCCTCAGTAAGAGCGACTAGGTAAACACATACTTTGGCCCATATCGTCCGCCGCCTGTCTTCCTTGCCTTCTTTGCGGAAGTACCCTGTTGGGAATCGGGGGCTGTACGTTTCTGACCACGCGTGACTTCGGGGTCTCGGTTTTGCGGGGATATAACCTGCGCGGAGACGGGGTTGGGCGTAGGAGGGGAGTTTGCACTTACTGATACTGAGAGGGCCGCTGTCGTCAGTCGAAGTGCGACCAGTGTTAGCGTGGGAAAAGATGCTCGTACCTTGGGTGGTAACAGTAGCTGCTGTCCCTGTAGTCCCCTCGAACGATACCGTTGCCGCTCCCATCGGCGTATTCTCACTGATACTTGAAGTGGGAACCGCTGACTTGATGTTCGAGTACGAAAGGCCGGCACTGTTCAACCCGTAGTCGCAGTCAGTATGAGTCAAGCATGGCAAACTGCAATGGGGTAAAAAAAACAACGACTGACAATGGATTTGCCACTTGCAGAGCTGTGCGAGATGTGGCCGCGGCGGCGGACATTGGTGTTGTGGCGGACGTGGGTGTAGACTGTCTAGTTGAATCAGCACCGATGGTGACCACTTTTGATTGCGGGGGAAGGCTTGATGATGTTGCCGTGTTCGGATCCGAGTCGTTCGTTCGAGATCCAGGGGCCGCTGGTGCCATAGAGACATCAGTGTCGGATGTACCACCAGTAGGGAGTGTTATAGAACCCATTGTGGTATCCTGCTCCGAGTCATAGGCCTGGGGTTGGGCCGGGTTTGAAACACCGCTGGTGGTTGTGTCGACAGGTTCAGGTGGAGGTGGGGGGTTGAATTCGTTGCTGTCAGATGCAAGAGGGTTGGAAGGAACACTTGCCGGTAAGCGATTCGACTCGGACTCGCAAGAGATCCCAGTGTTGTTACCTGAGGTGAGGTTTTGTTCGCTCAGGCTGGGTGCATGAGAGGGGGCGTTGCTTGAAGAAGCTAGTGCAGTCCCTTCTGGGACGTTGGTTCTGTGAAGCGAGAGTAAGTACATGAAGCTGGCTAGAAGAGAGCTTACATTGTGGGCCCCGGGGTCACAGAATCCCTAGGAGAGACGGTCTTGGAGCGCAATGAAGCCTTGCCGGCCTTGCCTTTGATGTGAGTGGTGTAGAAGTCGGAGAATTTCATGCCCGCGAATTGGCGGGCCTTCCAGTCGCCGCTGCATAAGCGGAAAACCTCGGAGGCACCGCGAAGTCGACCACAAACCCAGTCCATAGCAAATGTAGACGCCTTACCCCAGCTATCTGGCGCAATGCCCATTTCCACAAGGTCCCAGAAGGACTCAGTACCACGTGCACACGCAAGCGCATAATCCGCTCGCGAGATCACGCTGCCATCGCGGTTCTCCAAGAAAGCGAATGACAGGGGGACTGGCTCCAGTGATCTGGTCTTGCCCTTTGAGTTTCCTGTCTCCGAGTCAGTACTTGGAAACTTTGGCGGAGGTTTGACCGCAGGCCTTGCATCCCATGTAGCCTTTTCGTAGTACTTGACAGTTTTGGGTGTGTCACTCTTGTCCCAGCAACGGATTTTCTCCGCTTCAAATGCCTTCATCCCTTCGAGAAGAAGCAGAAGGGTGGGATGTCCCCGTGCACCGCGAATCTTCTCGTTCAATGAAACACTCTTCGCAAGAAGTTCGTAGAGGTCCCTTCGGCCAATAATTCAATTCAGCACTATTAAGACGAAGTCGCATAATAAAGGTACGTACTTCGTTGCCTTGAGCTGTATCGTAAGATCATGAGCCTCTTGGCTGCGAAGGTTATTTTTCGTGAGACTGACGTTGTGCAATATAAAATAGCGACTTTGACGTACGTGAGTTTCGTGTTTGCCTCCCGTAGTGACTCGCAATCGCTCTCTAGCTTCACGCAATCGCTCTCTAGCTTCAAGTACGCAGCGTTCCTCGCATTTTTGAGGGAGATCGCGGGGAGCTGTGCGGCGACATTGTGGGTGAGTTGGGCACTTTGCACCCAGTTCGTTCCATTGCCATGGGGAACCTTGTAAAGAGGTCGCGTTGCCGGTCAGTAAGCTTTCCATTGAAACAAATAATGCTTAATACCGTGTTTGAAATACCCTGCATCGCGAGTGCAGCGATCATGTCGCCGCCTTGTCCACTCCCATCTCCACTGGCAGTGCCGTCGCCACCAAATCCAATGTTTAGTGGGCTGCCACTAAGAATCGTCGGTGCTCCATCGTTGAACCCCCCTTGAGTCGCTGGTGTGATTGAGCATGTCACGCTGATAAAACGTGGTTACCTTACCTGAAGCAGTTGCTGTCGAAGTGAAAATCAGCGGTATTGAAAGGGGGTTGGTCAAAAAAGCTTACCAGAGACTCCATAGAGACCATGCCCAATGCCAGGCATTGACGTGACCGGGAACATGACCGTCGAATGCGAGGTACTAACTTGAAGCAGATGCGTGCATGTGGTGGGGAGAAAAGACTTGAGAGACTCCGACATGTCCCATTTTCTGCCGCAACATCACATGATCGTGTTTGCGTTATCCGTGACGGGCTCGATCAACAATGCGATCGAGCTCCCTGGAAATTGTAAGTACTACACGCTGTATCCATGGTGCGTACCTCAGAAATCCCTTTGCTATGAACAAATGGGCAACATGGCTAAGATGGCTTGTGAGGTGATATCCAACGAAGGGCAGGTGTTGCCGCTGGCCCAAACGCGAAGTCCTCAAACAAGTCAGGAGGTACAGTGTATTACTGTGACACTCCGAAGAGAAGACCTCAATGGGCCGATATACGTGCCGGTCGCTGGTCTTGGTGTAGTGAGTGCAGTGTTTTTCACGATAATGATGTATCCTGAGTACTACGAAGCCTCTCACCTTTAAATTTGTATTTGTTGTCGAACCGTTCGGAACCCCCACACCTGAAGGCGAAGAAATATTCGGCAAAAAACGCCGAAGACTGCATGTGTACGAAGATAAAGGACTTCTGCCCTACGACGAGGAGTATGAGTCTACAAGTGACCCTGGAGAAAGAGAGCTACCTGATCCTCGTGCCAATAACGACCGGATGAGCGACGTTTGGACTATGATGTCGCCAACAGAGCCGGAGTCCGTTGATGTCCCCTCGATGGTGCTTTCTGCCAGCGACAACTCGGAGGAGGGGACAAGCCGCAGCTGCAACAGAGACTCCGAGCATACTGGGCTTGGGTCCGGCGAATATGCAGGTGCTGTTGTTGTACCAGGTAAGAATATACAAACAGCGGGAGAATGCAGCTGAAACTCACCGAGGAAATAGCTGAGCTGACCATTCTCTGATAGGTAACATCACAGCGTCCTCCAGGTTGGGCTTACGACATGAGAGTGGTCCATCCGCAAATTCAGACTTGAGTTTGTCAGTCGGCCCACATCTCCCTCCGATTCCCTATACTCCGCGGCGATGGTCGTTGCTACAGTCGGAAATGCGCAGGTCTTTAATATGGAATAATGGTGATGCAAGCAATTTTGGCAATGAAGACGTACCACAACCTCTGGAACCCACTCAACCACCCAGTCCACGATCGCGTATCGAAATGTGGAATCTTTTGCAAGATGCATCAAGGAGGGAGCTTGCTGAAGAAAGACGTAGTTAGGGTAGCAATATGCGAAGAGTTCTTACAATGATACATACCGTGACCATGCACAAATTCAGACAGACAAGTAAACGGATGCGATAAAGACCAGCAGATTGCAAAAGCTTGCACAATCTGCGTGCGTGGGATCTGGAAGTCTAAATGGACAATTGTAGACATACAAATAACATGATGGGAATTGACGTAATTCTGAGAATAACAGTAACTACGACCCTGACTTCAACTCGCTCTGTTCTTTGCACAACCTGTCAACTCAATCATCCCCCGGATTGTCTCTCAGTATCACGGTCATAAACTGCGCTATATCCAACCCCGGTCTCTCCCCCACAAACCAGCGATTTCCGTACTTCTCCTGCGCATTTTCGGCCGCAGCTTCTTCGCGTGTCATTGGAAGAGGCTGCATGGATACAACCGACTCGATCCACCGAACATCGACAATGGCAAGTCCTTCGTCACCCTGGTAACTGCATACCGCAAGTGTCTTGAAAGATTCCTCGAATAGAACCTTATCAATGTCGGAATACATTGACACAACTGCCAATGTACGGATTTCACCCCGAATCTCTAAGCGGAAGAGAAATCGCACTTCCCCGAAGACATGCGGATGGTGCGTATTAGTGGTTGGTAGACGGATCTGAACCTGTGAGTTAACACATATACTATGTGTATTTGAGCTTTACTCACCTTGACCATACGTGAAATGCGGAGGTTTTCTAGCAACTTTCGGTTTTCTTTCCAAGCCGACCTTGCAATTTGTCCGTTGGGCAACTGGACACGCGCCCACTTGTCCGTCTTGACCTGGGTAACTCCGGCCATGTTCTCTCCTTCATTCTCCAAGAAGACCACCAGAGCCTTCAGCTCGATTTCGCTGAGGGGCCGGTGGACCGGGTCGTGCGCTGTTAGAAGGCGATATCCCTCGCCTACATCAAATGAGGCTCGTGGATCTGTTTCGTGTTTCTCCAGGTCAGGAAACATTGCCTTCAGTGCGTTAATTTGAGCGCGGAGTACGTTGCGCTGGGAGAGATTGGCAAAGGGATTTGATGGCTGCCGAATTTCAGCCCCTAGATCCCCAATGAACCGCTCCATTGTCCATTGGGTGTACGCCCATAATGGACCCATCCGCAGCGACTCGGGTGCTAGGTGGATAAGTTGGTGGATGCTTTGGCGTACAAAGTGGAGACGTTCGGGGGCCCGTTGGTAGTATAGCAACTCGAAGTCAATACAGAACTGGACAAGAGCTTGATGGGCTTCAATTAGTTGTTCGTGTGTGACGGTGCGCTGTTGGACGATCCGGATGGCAAAGACAAGCTGGCAGAAATGCTGCCAGTATTTCTTTGGAAGGTAGGCACGGAAATGTCCCGGACCAAGAACAAAGAACCACAGAAGAAACTCCCATGCCTTGTAACCAGAGCTGATCTTCTCTGCAGGATTGCGAGGAGGACGATCAAAAGATCCAGGAAAATAAGGTGTCGCAGCAGCGACTGCAGCGCCATGATCTTTCCATACTTTCTGGTCTCTGAATACGGCAAAGTCCCAAGCGCTTTTGTCGTCACCTTCCTCGGCGTACAACGTGCCGCGCCACAAGGCAGAGAAGAGATCGGTAATGTTAAGAATGTGGTGCATACCATCCAGAACGAAGCACGTAGGGACCTGCGTGATTCGTGATAAACCACTGAAAATACTGGGTTTCACGATCCCTGTTTGGAGACGAATGTCATTGTAGTCGGCTTTTGTGCGTGACGCAAGGAGGCGCCGCAGATTCTCCTGGTAACGTTCCATCTTGAACCTTCCCGGATCCCGATGAAGGTCAATGTCGGGGTACCCTGTGTAGCCATAGGGCTGCAAAGCAGCAGGAAAGTAGTGATTGGATCCATCACGATGTCGTCCAGCTTGACCACAGTGAACCCGACATCCAACACGGCCCTGATGACCGACCAGACCGTTTATTGAGGCCATACCAGGTCCATCGGCTGCACCAATATGGAAGTACAGACCCGCTGAGTAAAGCCGATCCTCTGCACTATTCCAAATCGGAAGACCTTCCTTCTGTAGAGCGGAAAGATGATGAAGACCAGGATAGAGGAATGAGTCGATATGCTTTGGTTTGTTTGGTCCTGGTATGACACCGCCAGGAAGAACATATCGCTTTTTGTAGCGGACACCAGGAGCGTGATCGAGGACAACCCAGATATACATCCAGCAGTCCGACTGCTTCATACGATAGAGCTGAGCGCCGTCGATTGACATCATGAGGAGAATATCATCGTCACCAATCTCGCCACGATCGACAGCCTCAAGGTAGTCCGAGCCATGGAACACATCGCCATATGCGTCAAGGTTCGGAGCAAGACCCTGTGCTATCTTCTCTCGGATCTCCGCCAGGGTTTGCTTTGTCTCGTCCACCCGATAACGCATGGACGCAGCAGTTTCTGGTGAACGAAAGAGGGCCTGGATTTGTGGGCCAATCGGTAAGGTGTCAAAAGACCGAGCAGCTACCTTGGTCTTGCCACGACTTTCTGCAAGAATCCGCTGATTCCATCGAGATGTGCCACAAAAGTGACATTTCTCTTCATTAGAGAACGGGCCAGTGTATGCCATGCAAGACTTTGGGCACATGTCGTGCTGAATGGGTACAACACCAGTGAGCTGAGGAAGCAGACGTTTGACTTGATCAAGAGACAGAATGCTCAGCTTGGGATCATAGCGAAGCAAGCCGTCACGGATTTCGTTGTAGGTCTGTTGCGACGAGTTCGTTGTAGAGAGGAACACGTCGAGTGAAAGACGTGTGAGTGGGTCGATTTCGTCACCGACGAGGGTCTGTGGTGGGTTTCGCAGACGGTCTAATGCGTCCAGTGGAAGCTTACAGTCGGGGTCGTCAAGCGAAGCATTACGGATACCATTCCGCATAAGAATTGACCAGAGAAGTTCGCGTATTCTTGGAATAGGCTCGTCCGCCGGTGGTGGCTGTCCTGCTTGAATATGCTCCGAGTCAGGCTCTGGCTCTGGAGGTAAAACTTTAAAGAGTCACCTGCATCCTCCTGATCCGCTAGGCTTCCTGGATCGGGAGCAATATCGTCAATGTCTGGAACGTCACTGAAAGCCACGCCGCTGGTAGAAGACGGGGGTGATGGTTCGGTGGCTGCCTCTAAGTCATTATTGTCCTCTGCTACCAATGCTGCCAAGTGGGTCAGATCACCAGTAAAGCTCTCGTTCTGATGGTCACGGTGACACCGAGCGTTGAGAGCATCCGCCGGCAACTCGGACATAGTAGGAGAGTGTGGAATGAGTGGATCCGAGTCCGGATCTGAGAATACCGGCGGGAGCCTTGGACCTGCTTGTTGCAAGTCGGGTACATCAACATCCTAATTAGTGTGTCAGTCCATGGAGATTTTTAGCATGCGAGTGACTTACCATTTCACCGTGATCTGTATTGCTACGATGCCGCTGCCTAATTTGAACATCGCGCTGGATGTGTACTGCAGGCTCGCCGTTGCACGTACGTGTTGAGTGACTCGACGGGATGTGCCAAGAGTGGTTGCCCAGTCCGTCTACCTGCGTGCCCATGAACATGTCGAGAGCCGGGTTTGAGGATTTCGTAGGCACATAAAGTCCGTATTCTTTCTTGTGTTTGCGAATTGTCGCCTCCACAAGGCTCTTACGGAAGCAACAACGGTTGCAAGGGCAAGGGTTCTTCACGCCCTTGGTACTTTGGGACATGACTGTATTTGGTAGTCGGGCGAGTACACGGTGTTGCGAGAAGAGAGTGCGAGGGGGAGAGGAACAAAACCAAGTAATCTAATCAACGGAAATTGTGAAGCATATCGCGCAAGTCTGATGCATTGATGTGTGAAGGAAATCAGAGCAGTGCGGAATATGTGCATCCAGCTGAGCAAAGAAAAGGGAGTAATTGAGCGAATAAAAAGGTGAGTACAGGAGCTGGCAGGAGTTGGTCGGAAGAACTGGTTCAGCCGGCTGTGGCCTTTTCACATCAGTGATGTAAGCGCCGTCTTCTGACCTGGCCTGTTTCCGCCGCACCCGACCTTCTGGACTTTTCACTGGGCATCACCCTCAAGCACGCCAGGTATCCGAATGGCAGGATCTCCGACATCCGGTACTGTTATCGATCTTGATGCTGCCTCGTCCACGCCCACGACTGCGGCGCAGGCTGGTACTGCAGAACAGAAACTTGCAGATGTGGATGATCTCAACATTCACGAAGTTGTTGTAACAAGCTTTGCAAACATAACGGCTCCCCTTCCGTCTGGCGCGCCTTTGTCGTCGAACATGCAAGTCTGGTATGTCCTTTTCTGGTTGACCCGGATCATGATCTCATAAGTCTAACCTGCTTCACCCACAGTAAAGGACAGTCGTCAGCTTCAAATCTGACGAAGCGCAGCGAGTCATTCCTCGTAAATATACCCGGTTTACACAGTCACAGAAAGTGGAAGAGACAACCCAGTTTCTGGCAGTTGCTTTCCCCGATACCCTTCTAGATACCTATTTCATGTTTTCCCTGGTTTTGGCTGCGCTGATGATGTATCACAATTTATTGTACTTGGCACAATGTAGCATAAATTTAATTGAAAGGGATATGTTGAATCTGGAGTTGAATGGAATGTTGGTTGAAATCTTATGTCATCACAGTGCGCCTCGTGAATAAGTCTCGCGGTGGCATTTATTTTGTGGTTTCTCCGTGCACGCCATCTCCCTCTAGCAGCGTCACGAGTTTCTCCTCTTTCCTCTATTTCTTTCTTACTTCCACCATCTAGAATCATGCCCCGCGAGATTCTCAATGTCCAAGTACGTGCGCACCCTTGACTAACGAGTCAAGTCTCATTTCTGACGCCGATCGCCACTCCACAGGTCGGCCAGGTCAGTCTTTTAAGCTGTTGAAGACGCGTTTCAAGGATGTACCTTTTCTCATGGGCGTGGCATATAGGCCGGAAACCAAGTGGGCGAAAGCTTTTGGAGGATGCTCCTGGCCGAGCATGGTCTTGATGACGATGGGGTGAGTGATAATCCAGGATGATCTCTGACGACGCGGCTCATGTATCCTCTCAGATGTACCAAGGAAACGACCCGCTCCAGCTTGCAAGGGTAAGTTTGAGTGGTTCATGACGCGTCATTCATAGTGATGTTGATTCCGTTGGCAGGTTGGAGTGTATTTCACAGAGGTGGAAAATAATGGCAAGGCCTCGAAGTATGTCCCGAGGAGCGTGCAGATCGATCTGGAGGACGGTGTTATCAACCAGGTGAGTTTCTCGGTGGCTCCGAAGAGCTTGGGTTGACACAAGCAACAGATTCGTGCCGGAACCATCGGAAGACTCTTCCGCCCTGATACTTACATCACTGGCAACAACGGTGCTGGTAATAACTGGGCAAAGGGCTGTAAGTATTCCTGAATTCGTTTGTTGCCCCCACATGTATTAACGATTCGTATAGTCTACACAGAGGGTATGTTGCTTGAATAACATGACGACTATCCTTTTGAACATGTTATGTTCTAGGTGCTGAGTTGACTGATCCCATTCTCGAGACCCTTCGTCGCCAGGCCGAATCATGCGATGCTCTTCAGGGTTTTCAGCTACTACACTCCCTCGGCGGTGGTACTGGCGCAGGACTTGGCTCCCTCCTGTTGTCTAAATTCCGAGAAGTTGTGTCTGTTTTGTTATCCGTCTATTGCCCCCTCATGTGAATATTGCAGGAATTTCCCGACAGGATGATCGCGACATTCTCCATTATGCCGTCTCCTAAGGTGTCGGAAACTGTGGTTGAGGTACGTTCAGGCTCCTGCCCCTGTTGGATGTGTTTTGCTGATCGTACCTATGCAATAGCCCTACAATTCGCTCTTATCCGTCCATCAACTCGTAGAAAACACCGACCTGACGATGCTGATTGATAACGAAGCTCTGTGCGTGTTTCTTCTGTGCCCCAATTTCGGTGTGACCTTACGCCTCGCGAATCAGCTATGACATCAGTGTCCGAACTTTGAAGAACACGGCACCTGCCTTCAATGACCTGAACATCGTAAGTTTCGATTGACGGTTCTTGCAATTCCTTGTTCTGATTTTTTTTCTGAATATAGCTAGTTTCCCAAGTGATGTGCGGAGTGAGCACGAGTCTTCGATTCCCCGGCCAGCTCAATGGAGATTTGAGGAAACTAGCTCTGAACTTGATTCCCTTCCCTCGTGTACGTGCAGCCTTCGCGATCCTTCCGCAATGGTGTCTTATGTCCATTGCAGCTTCACTTCTTGATGCCAAGCTACGCGCCCTTCTTCGATCCTAAGGCAAAGGCATTCACCAGGATGTCTGTTCCCGAATTGACGCACTCGTCAGTTTGCTCTCCTGTGCTTAAGCATATTATATCAACTAATACGCTTCATAGTCTGTTTGACCGCCGCAACATGCTCGTGGCTTGCGACCCACGCTTTGGGTGAGTCTCCACAGTCAGACTATTTTCGCCCCAGTGTTAACACCTTTTCTGAATAGTCGCTACCTCACTGCTGCTCTAATCTTCCGCGGAAAGGTGTCGTCAACTGAGGTGCGTTTTCATCATTGATACCGTTTGCCCCAATCTAACGTCCCCATTTTATCAGGCGGAAGTATGTTGTCTTCAACTGAACGAATAACTTTCCACATATCTCTAACCAGTCGTTGTTTAGCATGCCGTTTCGGACATCCAGAAGAAGAACTCCTCCCAATTCGTGGAGTGGGTGCCTGATAACGTATCGTTGACCCTTGTCAGTGTACCCCCTGTTGGCCAGACCCAGGTATGTGCAGCTTCGTTTTTAGATGTCCTAGAGTCTCGAGACCGAGCTCACTGATTTTTCTATAGTCTGCAACCTGCCTCGCCAATTCTACAGCAGCGCAAGAACTTTTCAAGCGGAACCTCTCTCAGGTGCGTACAAGTTTTATACCAGAGATAATGAATTTCTGACTGGCGTGCATTCGTGGATCACCACACCAGTTCACCGCCATGTACAAGCGTCGCGCTTACCTTCACTGGTACACGGGTGAAGGCATGGACACGATGGAGTTTTCCGAAGCCGAGAGTAACACCCAAGATTTGATGTAAGTCTCCTGTGTCCATCCAAACGATTCACAGCGTTGATAGACATCCCATCGTAGTTCCGAGTATCAGCAATATCAAGAGGCTACGCTCGAAGATGACGAGGACGAAGTTGCAGAAGAAGCTCCCGAAGAGGAGTAACGCGGGCTGCGCTCGAGCTTGCCCTGCAGTATATCTTGCACTTCCTCCTCACTTTGTGATTAACATTACACGCAAATCTTCGGACTGCCTTTGGATAATAACATACCCAACCGCTGTTTTCTCATCTCTTTCTGAAACGAATCTCGAATGTTAATCTAGCAGGTTACCTTTCATAGTTTTAACTATATAATCCACGTCATTGATGTTGGCTCTTCGTCGTGCAATCGCAAGCGGGAATGGAAGTAAAGTTACAGAAGATCTGGTCGTCCAGCCATTCGAGACTGGAGCATACTCGTACAACCCGGAGATAATCACCATTTGGAGTATTCGAGATACTTGCCCCTATGGAAAGTTCAGTGGGATGAGGCACCCGAGGCAAGAAATAACGCACTCGAACGTGAGAACTACTCTGTCCCCCTTTTCCGCCTTCTTCCTGTCCACGGAGATGTTGCAGTCAATCATCGACATAATCCCATCACCAAACTTCTCGTGAATGACGGCCTGTGGGGGTTCAACCGACACAAAGTTAACCCATCGAGGTGTTCGAGCCGCACGGGCTTGAGAGAAATGGACGGACCTTGATGGCTTCTCCGTACACAAGTACGCCCTACAAATGACAAGCAACCACCCGTGTCAGTCTAGTCCGACTTCTCACATGCACCGGGAGCTCCCGAACTGTCCAACAGCCACGGAAGGCTCACTCACCTCATAGAGCCGGTAGATGACAGGATCGGTGGGTATCGCTGGTCCCAGTCCTCGGTGGGGGAACCAATTATCACCGACTTCGCTCTTGAGGGACGCACTGCTGACTTCCAGCACAGCTGAGAGCTTCTCAATGTCTTGATCCGTCAATTTGGCCTGCAGTCATTGTTCAATGAGAGGAAAGGACATGAGAATGAGTCCTATGTTTGTGGCGATGAGAAATGGGATGCAGTACTTGTCCGTAGAATGCTGATGCTACCCAGACTTCGTCACGGCCGATGGCTTTGCCGATAGCCTCAAAAGTCATCTCTGCAGGGAGATGCTATTGGTAAACGGCATCGGAGAATTAGGGGAAGGCATACTCTTCTCGGCTTTCGCCTTCAGGAGTGTCTTCAAGATCGAAGGAGGCTCCTGGAAGTCCTGTGTTTGTGAAGGTAGGGTCAACATAATCGGCCATCCGATGTAGCATTCGTGGCAACGTACGCGAGAGGTCATGGTGTGAGCTATAATTCGAAGTGTGGAGATGAGATTTGGGTTCCTGCAATCCAGGACGACGCTCATTTATAGCCTCTCTCCTTTACCTGCGGGACAAGAAGAACCCGACCGATCGTGGAATATGAAAGCAACCAGGGGGTGCCATACCGTGGCTCGTGGACGATAACGGGACGGTCAGTTTACAAACGTCTGAATGAATCGCTGCTGGAAGCCGTTCAGGATACAGTGAGAGTCTCCGTCGGATAGAAACGGCTATCCCGTCAGCACTTTCTCACAGGAAAAGATGTGTGGCCAATGGAAATATCGTCGGTTTCTCTTGAGCAAGCGGAAGTAAACAAAGGAGATACTGCCTTCGGACGAATTGGAATTGAATGGATTTCGTGAAATCTCTTGCTCGCCCAAAACGCTCAACCACTGACAGTTGCAGTATACTATTCGCACGTCAGAGAGGGGAGAGCTACAGAGGGGGCACTGCTGCCAAGGGGTCAAGCTCAACTAGCACACCGCGATTGAAAGTCTGATGACTGACTGTACAGTAAGGAAATCATCACATGGATGATGGTGTGTAAACCAACACCAGGTGTCAGCCCAGGGTGTGTCATGACTTGGAATCCGGTCCGTCTTCTGCTGGTGTGGGTTTCCACACGTCCTTGGTGGCCTGCATGAGCTCGTACAACTGTCCGAGTTGCTCCGGAGACATCTAAAGCAAGCAAGATATCGGCCCCAAATACGAAGAAGCTGGCGAGAGGAACCTACCTTCTCCAAGACGGTCATGTCCAGTTTCTTTCCTTTGAACTGCGCAGCTCCAGGTCCCCTCGGTAGTTCATCAAGGTAAACTTTCCATTGCGAAAGAAACCCAATTATATGCAAAGGGTTATCTATCTTTTGGTGTCGACGGAACTCTGAAAACGCCATGAATATTTGCGTACAAACCGAAAGTCAACGAACCGGAAATGAACGCACCATCCTTGACGTACGTGTCACCCAAAGAACGCATCTCATATGGCAGATGGCGATGAGCACGTAGAATACTACGATATAACCTTCATCCAGAACCGACTTTAGGACAACGCAGAGAAGGCGAGGAGTGTGATCCGCACGGTTTGGGTGGTAGAAGGGCTGCGTTGGCTTCTTGCAGATTTAGAGGTTTGGAGGAGACTGACTGTGCAAGACGTCGGAGAGATGCACGTAAGGCCATTTAGGTCAGTTTATGGGCGCGTGGGTGGGGTGTCGAACTTGAATGAGTTGAAGGAGGTTGAAGCTTGGTCAAGGTCAGTCAAGCGGTCGTTGTAATGTGCTTTACGTAAAACATGCGGACATAGACAAGACTGGAAATCTCAACATCTTATTCAGCGACGAACACAGCGAGCGGGTATACATCTTAGAGAGAGAGAGAGAGAGTACAAAATACTCGGTTGCATGCCGTGAGCCATAGCAGCTTCCCTCGTCCGTGAAAAGCACGGGTCAAACCTCATCGTCCGGTCTGACTAACATTGAAGCTAACCCGCCGTTCATGTCCATGGCAAAGGCGGTAACCGCCATTTCAGTGTCGTGGCCACTAGCACGCACGCGCGATGGACGATGAACGGGAAAAAGTCTGACCAGACGCTACATATTTCGATGATCAGCATATATTATCCTAAGTAACACAGATCACTCACCTCTCGCTCATGGCAGTTCGTTGAGGACAAAATGCAAAGCATCTATCAAACTCATTATGCATCCTCGTCGAACGAGAGTAACTTCTTCTCGGCTTTCTTCGGTTTCTTCGATGGCGCGGTGCTGCCTCCCTTCTTCTTGTCGCCTTCATGTCGCCGTTGCTTCTCATCGTCCTTACCGTCTCCGACCGCCTTACGCTTCTTCGCGCCAGACGATCTGGAACCAGAGCTCGAGAAGGACAACGCCTGTTGTTTCTCTGTTGCTGGTTTGGATGAAGTAGATGCAGACGCGGAAGACGAATCCTTGTCGTCAGCAGCAATATTCTCAGGCAATGGGGGAAGGCCTTTTGCTATAGAGGAAGAGAAGCTGAACTCATGCAATGAACGTGAGGGTACCGGACGACAGCCACTCACCTTTCCGTTTCTCGTTCTCCACCTCCCTCTCCGACAGATGTTTCCCCTCCCTCAGCACCACTATCTGCGGTGCCTCATCTCCGTCATCCTCATCTGCGCTCCCAGGATCCTCAGCGGGACGTTCCGGAATAGCAGGACGTCTCGGGATAGGAGGACGGCCCGACCCGTCGTCCTCGAAGTCTTCGTACTGGGGCTCGTCCTCGTCCTCATCCTGCTGACCAGCTATTTTCCGTTGAAGTTTGAGCAGGAATGCAGGCGTTTGCGAGCTATAAGCTAGTCGAGACGAAAGCTGAGCTCGTGTTGGTTCTTTGGCCTTGGACATGGTGGATGGGTTCAGATTGTCTTGGGATGAGAAGCGCTCGTTCGAATGGCCTGTGTTGAACATGCATAATCAAACAGAGGGGATTTTCAGCTACCGAGTGAACATTACGAGCTATCGCGTTTATACGTCGAGAACGTCCGAAACGCGAGATCGAGGAGTGAGGAATGCAACGAATAGAATATGAACCTGACCGGGTGCAGTGTGGTAACGAAATAAAGTATATGCAAGCATGCGAACGAGTCAAAGTCCAAGGAATGCACATGTAAGAAAACAGCGAGAGTGAGAAACGAACGAGTGAGCGACGTGAGCCATAGAGGGAGAAAGGGAAATAGAAAAGAAATGAGTGTCATCTCCGCGTGCCCATCATAGAAAGTCGATGCTTCATCTTCGACAACGCCTTCGCAGGAGAACTGGTAGGTGCACCCCACTTCTTCTCCAACGAATGCATAGAACCCAGAGGCGTGGTCGGCCTCTCCGCCAACACAACACCCTCCCCTGACATCCTCACTGACGACCCCGGCCCGGCAGAAGACACCGAATCTACATTCTTATGGTGGCCCATGAATGACAGAGGTCTCCGTAGCGCAGCGAATGTCGTGTTCTTCGACGGCGGCGTGCTGGGCTGTAGAGAGCGAGGAGGAGAGAGTCGGTCGGATGAGGGGAAAGTGACTTTGTTGGGGGATATAGGCGGAGCAAGGTGGTCAGGGTGTCCACGGCCCTTACGGGCTTTCTGTGGCGTCGAGGTTGACGCTAATGGGGAGGGCCTCGCTGGCGGTGTGGTCGAGAGGGTGACTTCACCATGGATGTCGTCCAAACCGCCGAGGAGGTCAATGACGTACGAGGGGAGGTCCACTGCTTCAGACATATCAGTGTCGATTTGCTCTCGTGTACGTGGTTGCTGTGACGCGTAAATTGTGGCAACACCTGCGTCGTTGACGACAACACCCAAAGAAGCTGATGATGGACCGGCCTGGGCTAAATTGGGAAAATTTTGCAGTCAGCGCTGAGGTAGGTGGACGACGAGAACAGAGTAGCGTACTCTGGGAGACTGTCATGGGGGTGGTGGCGAGAGGGAGGGGCGAGGGAGCTGAGGGGGGCGGACCACGTTCAAGCGGCGCGTTACCCGCTCGGCTGTTCTTCAGATCTTGCTGCAACGATTTCGTTCGTGTCCGGGAGTTCTTGGCCGGCCTGAGCTTCGCGAACGCCGGCACTGGTGCCGGGGCCCGTAATTGCAAGGGTTGCGTCTCCGCGATAACGGTTGGAGGGTGAACGACATGCTGGACTCGTTTTCTTCCTGCACTCCCTCTCCGACGCGGGAACATTAGCTTGGTTGGCGATCTCTCGCTGAACGAAAGGAGGTTAGCCTGACGTTTCGCGAGATCGGCGTCGCTGGGGAGACTTTGAGTTCGTTGGGAGTGGGGACCTATAATTTCATGATCGGGTCCAGCCAACTTCGTCATTAGCTGTTTGAGGGCTTTGGACTCCTCTGCTCTTGCATTGCTTCTTCGTTCCTCCATCCACCGTTCTCGCTGTAAAGCCTTGAAGGTTTCTTGGTCTACGTCGCCTTGCGATATCGCCGTGCGTAACTTGTTCGCCCTCTCCTGTGCCTCCCTCGCATGCATGCTCAACAACGCCGTCGCTCTTTCCAATGCGCGAATCTGCAAGTCACGTCGGGAGGGCTCACGCGAGGTGTGTTGGAGAGACGATCTGAGAGCATCTTCTTGTTGGGAATAGCGATTCTGTCTTCTCACATGGTGAGTTATAGACGACACGTCGGAGGATGTTCTGGATGGTCCAGAGCGAGTTGATTGTTTGTCAACCGCTGTGAGGTTTGGGAGACCAAATGTTTGTGTTGAATCGGGGGTTCTATTTGGATTGAAACCGTGAGCATACGAACAATGCACCTGTGAAGAGCGTATACTTGCACCAGGGATGGGACTCCCGAATCGCTGGAAACATGTCGTACTCTCGGGGGAGGTACCTGCGACACCAATCAAAACATCAAACTGATACTTTGCAGAGTCGACTCACCTGAAGATAGTCATTTCCTTTCCCCTCATTCTCTGTAATAATCCTTAACCCTCCCGCCGACCTCAATCGCCGCACTTGTAAGCTTGGTGCTCCCTTCCCAACCACAGCCTCGATATTCAAGCCATTCTCGTCCCCGGGGTATACTTCTATAATCTTGCGGCCCAACATTATGCGTTAAATATGAGAATAAATCACTGAAGTGGGAGTAATCAGCTGCGGGATAGTGGGAATGAGGGAAGTCGAACATACCAGTCTCCTGTCCTGTCTACTATGAATGATGTCCTGTGCGTCCAGGGGGCCGCATGTCCAAATCTAAATTCAAGACAGCGAGGGGTATAGACGGTGGTAGGCACGGTGAACGAGTGGTGGTGTTCGACTGGCTGCAGTCAGCCTCAGATGAAAGGAGCTGTAAGAGAATGGATGTGTCACAGGCCCAGGGTCATGACGCCACGCGAAATCAAGAAATCACGTTCAAACTTCAGACGGCTACCTCCCACCGACGACAAGGGGAGCATATTGACGATGAGACATAGGTAGCATTAAGAGATCGTGTAGGTATGGGGTTATCTTAAGTGTATACGGTATAAACCACGAGGCTATTAAGGGTAAAGCAGTTAAACGCTGAAGGTCATGAACAAGAACAATACAATGTCCTGGAGGAGGGCGGTGTCAAATGCGTAACATCATCAGGTCTTTCAACCCCTTCCCAAATTTCTTCACCTTGCTCTTCAACTTCACGTCCAAGTCCTTCTTCTCCGGTGCCGTCGGTGCCGGGACGTCGTCGTCCTCAAAAGCCCGAGCGAGTGCCATCCGAAGCTCAATCTCCCCGCTGAGGGAATATCCAGTGGAAGTAGGTCTGACTGGCCACGGTCGACGGGACGTAATGTCGGAGATGTAGTCGTCGAGTACGAATGCACGAGAGGTCTCGGGGAGATCGAGGGAGCGCATGCCGCGGGCACGAAGATCCCCGGCGGAAGTTGACTCTGCCAGTGGGCTACGGCTCGGTGTGGACGGGCGTGACATGTTCTTCCGGATGGCGGAATAGAGGGGACGAGAGGGGTGACCCAGTGGCACGTTTGGCTCAGGGCTCGTGCTGGTTGGACTTGATGGTGGAGAGTTGGAGGACAATGGGGGCACCTGTGTGATGAACATGGACTTGGAGGATTTGCGAGGAATGGGCGGGATGTTCTCGGAGCCCTTGATCCAGCTTTCAGGCAAGGGTGGTGGAAGGGAGAGCATTGCACGTTTCCTCAAAGAGCAGGATGACCGTTGACGAATGACGGACATCCGTTTCTTGCGACGCAATGTCTTGGTAGGGGATGGCGGTGATCGTAACGGCGAGGTCTTAACAGTCCGAGCAGGACTTGGACTAAATTTGTGCCCTACACCTTCTTCGAAAGTAGCAACGTCGTCATCGGTCTGGAAAGTTTGACAAGGTCAGAGACCACGTGAAGGTCTAAATGAACTCAACATACCTCATCATCACATAAACTTATAGCAATCGTGTAGGCCATAGCGTTCCGATGTGTCCGTCTTCTTGAACGGGGAGAGATATCGGTGGTCATACGGGGCATAGTGATGTCGAAAGCAGCCACTGTTTCGTCAATGGCGCGTGCCTTTGCGGGTTCGACGCGAGCAGCTTGCATGCGTTGCAGCTGGTCCTTCTGGGTTTCGTTCAGCATCTGTGGCGCGCTTATCCTCTTGCGGACGGCGGCCTCAGACTGCAACACATTGCACGGTTGCTTGCACCAAGGACATAACTCGATGAGGGAGTTGGAGAACTTGCATTCTTGGCAGACGAACACGGGACGGTTATCTGGAGCCAGTTGGGCCACTGGTAGAGACTCGTATCGCCTCAACTAAGACAGATGTCAGCCAATGGACGGAAAGAACGTCAAAAAGTAAGCGCACCCTCCGGATCCTCTTCGTCTCTCTCCACAAAATCCTCAAGCTTGAGTCCGACATTGTGGGATAGTAGTTGAGAGCGGATGAGAGTGATGGTCCAGAGCAAAGGGGAAGAACAGGTGGAGCAGAGCAGATAGGCACGAGATCGAGTGTTATAACGACGCTGCGGAGTGACTTTGGCGGGGGAAAGGCTAGACAGATTTGTGCATCTATGGCAACGTGCAGGTCGTCAGGAAAGAGAGGCTCCAAAGAGAAAGGATACGAAGTTTGGGGGCGTGGATATGTCGCGGCTTGCCAGTTCAGATCCAGACGGACCATCGCTCCAGCCTCCGTTGCTGACCGGTTACCGTTGCCGATGCTATGGGCGGGCTGAGTGACAATGTGGCCGTTCCAGAGGTGGCACCCAAGGGTTTCCAAGTTTACGAGATAGTTCTGTTGACTCCAGACCAGAGCCCAGCAGGACAGCACGGTGCAGAACGAGAGACATCCAGGAGGAGCGTGAACAACGCATCCCACGGACAACACGCCAAGAACGGGTGGCCGGCTCACTCGGGACGACAGACCAACAGCAAACGAGGTGAAAGCATAACGCAATGCCCATTATACAGAATGGATGATACAGAGAACGGATAGGCGAATAAACAAGTCGGCCAAAATCATTACAGTCCGTGTCGTGCTCCGTCCACCAGGCGTCACGGCCAAGTGGTTCAGAGGTCAAATAAACATAGCAATTGCCCCCTTCTCCGGGTCCATTGTCCATCCCCCATCAATAGACTCATCGCCCCCTTTCATGTGCACGCTTCGGTGGACATGTCCGCAGCCTGAAACGGGACATGTCCATTCGAATTCTTCCAGTACCACCGGCTTACGAGTCCTTCCTTTGCCTTTCGCCTTAGAGTACGGATGTGAAGCCCTTGACTCCCGAGCTTCACGTCGACGTGGTGATGTGGGTGCCAAGAGGGAGGATATAGGCCTGTCGTCTTCGAGATCGAAGTCGAGGGATGACGAGGGGGCGGCATCGGCGCGAGGATGTCGTGGGCGAAGACGGGAGCGCATCGGATTCTCAGGACCATCCTCTTCTTCCTTGCGATATTCCAATCCAGCAAAATTCTTTCCTCTGCCTCTCCGTTTCGAAGAGAATCCCGACGGATTATCAGCTTCTACCATTCGACCTTTCCCTTTCCCTTTCCCAACCTCGGCGACCTCAGCCGATGCCGATATCGGAGGACGCATGATGGAATGGATGCACTTTCCGTCAAGGATATGTCCACACCGCAGTCCCCAAACCCGTTGTGATCTCTGCTCTTCGACGGAGAGTTTGTCGCGTTCATCAGGTAGAAGCAGTGCGTCCGAGCATTGAGAGCAGACAAGGATCCGCCCTGCGTCAGCAGGAACATCCGACGAAGATCCAGCGGCGTTGATTTCGGCACCGTCGTCGACGATTACAATGGCTTGCGCAGACGACGAACCAGGTGAAGAGGCGGAGGTTGTTGTTGGGGCCTCTTCGGCGAAATGGTACGTGTACCCCGGATGGGCTGGTCCGTCGTGCGTGTATTCAGGCTTCCACATTATTTCGGTGGACTTAGGCTGCCTGACCTGCGCTAAGAGCTCATCCATGCTGGGCATGTCCTCGTCAAAGCCAAATGGCAGGTCGGCTAGTGGCCAAGCGTCGTAATCAGCTCTTGGACGGGGTTCAGGTCGTCGGAAACCACTCTCCAGCATTTCCGAGAGCCAGCTGTATACTCCGTACGCACGACTCTGCCTAGGCGGGTGTGGCTCAAGCAAAGAATGACCAGATACGGCTCCGGCGTTACTACGGACGGACCGATTGAACGCAAGGATAGCGCCACCCAGACCCATACTAGGCTGATGATGTGAAACCGGTGCACCACGAGGGGGCAAAACGGGCGGCGTCGGCTGACGAGGAGGGGGAGGTGCCTGTATATGAGCTTCGAAATCGAAGGGGTTGGCATTGGGGATGATGACAGGCGGAGCGGGAGGAGGTTGGGGGGCGTGACTTCGGGAACGCCGGGGAAACAGTAATCTTAGTGGAAAAGGAGGGATAGGTGGTGGCCGTTGGGCTTGCATTGGTGGTGGAGGAGGTGAAAGAAGGCGTCGTCGCGGACCTACTTTATACCTCAGTGGGAGAACACTATTTTTGAGTGAAGGCCCACATACCTGAGGCTCGGTATGACCCCTCTCCTTCATCGTCGCTCAGGACGATAACTTCGTGGTTATTCGACCGCGAGGCGGACGCTCTGGAGTGTGCAACTTGACCATTGGACAATCTTCTGCGCTGGGAACGTCCATATCCGGTGATAATGATGTCCTCGTCGTCCAGTAGGTCGACATCGATGACTTCGGGCTGGTCGCGTGGCCGTCGTTGTGGAATAATTGGTGGTGGATATATTGCTTCTGCCATCGTTGCGGGGGGATGCGGGGAGAGTCGTCGACAGCGGCGGCGATGGTCGTGGTAGCTGAACAAGCGGGGGACAATGGCGCGCTTTGCCAAATCAGGTGTGGCAGCTGCCGTTCCCACGTGATCTCGGCGCATTGCCACGCCTCGGCACACACGGTCCTTGCCGGGGGCAAGCTGCAGCAAACAACGCGAATTGTATAAATTTTCCTGAAAACCGTTTCTTCGCTGTCTGTTCCGTTCTTCCTCCTTTCATCCTTTTTCTCGATGGTGAGCACTGTTCTTTTCTTGTTTCTATGATGACTTTATTCTCTTCCCCGTCCTACACGACCATGACGAGGCGTAAGAGTAGTTCGTGTCGCAACGAGCTCGCGTTTTAATGCGCATAGTGCACTTGCCAGTGCCATTTCGTCTGATTCTCAATTCCCTATCCACAACTCATTGCTGACGCCCTTTTCTTTAGGTTCTCTTCCTTTGACTTTCCAACTCGATCCAGAAGTGAATTGATGGTCACAGTTCGTGAGTATCGTATTCTTTTCTTCACATCAGCCTCCGTTGGCTCCTACGATGAAAAATTTCCGTACATTCGCAGTTTCCTCCTAAGTGCCCTCTCGCGAAGGGAGTACTCCTCCAATATCGAACGTCTATACTCCCCCTCCATACCACGCAGAACCCATTTGTGTTGGTCGAGTGTGGGCCGCCCTTGTGGTGCGCTGGGCGCAAGATGGGGGTCGGCACGATGAGGGTTTGCAAGTACCTTCCTTTGGATGTCTGATCCTTCTATCCTGTTTGTGTTGTATTGCAATCACTCACTAACCAACAACCTTTTCACAGATTTCTCTCAACGTCTAAGAAGTTTCTTTGTAGTTCATCGTAGCTGTACATTCAAAGATTCCAATAAAATTTATTTGTTCCTTCAACCCAATGATTGAGCTGCTATGTCAACTCATACCGTTCTCGCTCAACATATTTTTCTTTCCTCAGGCGCGAGGTAGCTTCATTGTGAGTTTTTTGGTTGTTCAGGTTTATGGCTTGACGGAGAATGTCGTCATGGTACGATCGTAGGAACTCCGTCGGGGCAACGTCTTACTCAGGCTGTTGCAATCCTCTGAACCGCCGTCTTTCTACGAACTACGAAGAACTCGACGTCCCCATCGTCAGCGATGGCGCAACTCACCTTAGAATCCAAGCTGAAGGTGATCATCACCACAGATCTATAGTAAACGACGACTGACTGCATTTTCTCTAGCTCCGGGATGGCAACGAAATACCGATACTCGGGTTTGGTGAGTTGTTCATCCGCCTCGTCATCTTGCCTCACATGTTCAGCACACTGTGTGCGACAGGAACTTATGAACTGGAAGGGCAAGATGCCACCAATCCGGTGAAAGCAGCGCTCGAGGTGAGCAGAACCAATCTCGTGTATGAGACGCACGTTTGTCTCAAACTCTCTGCAGGCAGGGTACCGACATATAGTGCGTAAAATTTTGTCTCAGGCGGCGTAGGTATTCATTGGATTTGGGACAGGATTCCGCCGAATGGTACTACAACGAAAAGGAGTGTGGCGCAGCCATCCGCGCCTTCCTCTCCGAGGCTGACCTTCCGCGTTCTTCAATTTTCTTCACCACTAAACTCCAGTCGAACGGGAAGTATGACACTGTGAAAGCCACGATAGACAGGTCGCTCAAAGCTTGTGGGCTAGAGTATATTGACCTCTATCTATTGCATAGTCCATTGGGCGGTCCGGAGTTACGGAGGGAGAGTTGGCGGGCGGTATGTGATGCGAAGAAAGAGGGAAAGCTAAAGAGTATCGGGGTCAGCAATTTTGGCGTGAAACATCTTCAAGAGATGATTGAAGCCGGCGTTGAGTTGCCAGTTATCAACCAGGTCAGTGCATCCTGTCCCATTCTTACTCATACCACCTGTGGTCCAACTTGGGATGTCTCACTAACGGGAAAACACCAGGTGGATCTCCATCCGTTTATGACTCGAACAGATATCGTAGAAGTTTGTAAAGCGCATGACATTGCACTGGAGGTTCGCGAGCATATGATCTTTCAGCATCAGACCGACTTACAGAATGTGATTCCGTCAGGCATGGGGACCGTTGGTTAGAGGGGAACGGTTCCGTCACCCCTCCATAACGAGGTTAGCGAAGCAATACAGCAAAACTCCCGCCCAAGTACTGCTCCGATATTCACTTCAGAAGGTAAGACAATAACTGTACTCCGTCGTGCTCGCATGATTCACATTGAGGATCCTTCTTTCACAGGGATATATTCCGCTACCGAAGTCAAAATCGCCGGAACGGATCCGATCCAACACTGAGATATTCGATTTTGCTCTGACCAAGGAAGAAGTTGCGCACTTGGATTCTTTAGACGAGTGTGAGTTTTTCTGATCAAACGTTTTGATGGTATTGTACTGATATTTTGGCTCGTCTCATAGACTTGGTGACAGATTGGGATGTTACAACACGTCCCTGAAGTCATATATGTAGCACAAATCGGAACTATTGTACAAAGGCTGAAATCCGGGATGATACACAACTTGATACACAACGATACAAGAAAAGCCACGCGAATGTCACCTTCACGGTTCATCACTGGCATTTGCATAGGAATAGAAGGATATAGACTGGGGCGCCCTGGGTATAAGGAACGGAGAAGAAGAAAGACGACCGCTAGGCGGAAACAGACTCGTACATGGGTGGCAATGATGAGGCTTCGAGAGGGCCTGGTGCAGGCACAGTCACTATCGGAACTAACTCAGAGTGCATGGGGGTCCTTCGGCTCTCCGCGGAGGGAGTGAATGCAACAGCCTTGATATCGACCAGAGTGATCGTATACTACAACGTAAACAAAGATCAAACACAGTGTCGCGCGCCTTAATCTCGCCACTCACCTGCAAGTGAAAGTTCACGATGTTACAACTCGGAGGAGTGTCGGCGGGTATCACGATGTCGCCATGGAGGATTCGTCTATGCGGGCTGTTTCCGGTGTCTTCAAATGCCTGCCGCCACACTGCTGTTCCAATCACCTCAGGAAACCATTCTCGGGAGTTCGAACTGATAACTTCGAGGGAGGTGGAGTCGACATGCATAGAGAATGTTGCATGGCGCATCAGTTGACACGTCGGAGCGGAAGGAAGGGAAAGAAGGTCGAGAGCCTGTGTATCGGAGCTAGAGATGGAGAGGACGAGGGGTATGGTTGTGCCTCTTGTGTAACATACCTACGGTGATTAGAATGATCAGCGCGCGGTAAGCAAAGCTGAAAGTGTCATGGTGGCGTACGGGGCGAGCGATGGAGAGCTTAGCGTTGAAGAGAAAGAGAGACACTTGGTAAGCAACCTTCTATTGCACGCTCCGTGGTGAGATAGCAACTCACAACGCATGTTGCCTCTATTGATCGAGCGTTGAATATCTTTCCGCGCAGGGTAAGTGGTCGCAAACACCTCCAACCGTCGGGATCACCATCAGGCCCGATGAGAGGTTGGTTCTCCAGGCACGCAATTTGACGCAGAATGGAAGGTTGCGCAGGTCGAAGAAGTGGGGTATATACGAAGTCTGCTGTAAGCCTATGGATTCGGAACAGCACGATCAGCGACACGACCAAGTGGGGTAATCGGCACTGTACGGTGTACCTGTTGTCTGTACTGAGGATTCCCTTCTTCACGCGGACAACCAGCTTGTACTGGATGCGAGCCTTGCTCATAGCGTTCGTAAGTGTCGGAGGCAGTCGAAAATTGTGTCTTGCTGAAATGGATGTTCCAAACAGGATAGAGACGCCTTTGGGCAACTGTATTGAGAACGGCCAGACGTGCTCTCCGCTGAGTTTCCCCTCAAAGATATCCGGGGGATCCGGAAGTGAACGATCCAAATCGCTCGCATCTGACACGAACAGTTGGCGCGTGACAGTCAAGAACCTCACATAGTGAGTCGGGGAACTAAGTTCACCAATGACCTGCAATGAGACATCGCGTCAATACATGCGCACGTCAATTCAGTTGCAAAGTGGTGAGCCATCGTTTCAGATAGGACACGGGCTGCTTAATGATATAACATGTTGGACAAAGCTCCGAACCTACTTGCGTAGCATCTATCCATGGCGCACGAAGGAAGGCGAAAGAGTTCGCAACCACTCACCGAAACCGACACCGATCTAACCACCGCTTCTCCCGGGAGCCTCAGGTGCACAGAGCCCGAGATCGGAGTGGTCTGAGAGAAATGTGGTAACTCCGGGTCGCCGCTGTCGTTGGCAGGGCTTTGGAAGGACAGGGTCAGCCAGTTTCTGCCGTTCTTGACAAGGTGACGGGTGTGACGCCGCTGCTCTCGCGCCGTAGGTGCCGCCGTTGGCGCATTGCTGATCCTTGGATCGCGACGCGTGTATGATGGAAGAACATCCGACGGTGGGGGTGCCAGCGGTGGTGGGAGGACAGCAGCCATGGTGGTTGTTCAGAACATCGGGAAATACCCCTTGGTAGCTAGTACGGTCTATCATTATGGCTGCCATCAGTACTGGATTGGTGAGGTGACTGGGCGTGTGCCGGATTGGCAGGGACGAACGAGCGAGTTTGGAATCAGCGGCTCACGGTGGCTGGTTAATTAGGCGCCTCCAAAACCTGACTCACAAGTCAGCTGGTGCAATAACTCTTGGGTCCATCTTCCACTAAACAGTCCCAAAACGCTGCCAGTACGATAGCACTATGCTGGGGAATATTTGGTTGAAATTGTGTTGTTTTCTGGAATACAGTGTCCCACGATTGCGCTCTGAGTCTGTTTCTCCGCGGACGAGCAGGATGACATGGCAACAATACGTCATCACAAAGGCGTGCTTGTTTGATGTTTTAACTTCGATCTCACACAGTCACAGTCAAGCTACCACACATAAGCACCCACACATACAGGTTTCAGACTCTGCGACGCGAAACCTCAACCGAACTAAGGTTGGTACCACTGCACAACTGAACTCAGTCACCAACGCATGCATATGTTTCAGACAACCACAACCACAGGCTTGGAGACATGATAGCATCGACGGTTCTTGCAGTCTCGGTCCGCAACACCAGAGATCTGAAACACAAATGGTCAGAAAACACTTGGAGAAGAAGTTAATATTCGGTTACAAAGACCGCTTCTGTGCCGATCATGCTTCGCGAAGTCGGACACCTTGACCATCATTGTGTGCGTGGCCGTCAATTTGCCAATTATGCTGTCAATAATGAATGTATCTCTTGCAGCAACCTCTGCGTGTCAACTGAGCTGCATCGTAGTGTGTGGCCGTCGGCGCGTCTCTATCTTGCATTCAAAGTCTGGGAGCTGCGATATCCGCCGCCTGACGCGTACCCCGTCATTTCTACAACACGCGCACGCCAGAATACCTTAGCCGAAGGGGCGGGACACAGATCCACATTCGGGAAACGTTTATTCAAGAGGCACGCTGCGAGTTGACACACGGATCTCAGAGAGTCATCTCTCCCCATCGGAGTGTCCGAGAGGTGCGGCTACGGCGCCCAGGTTTCGCGAGCTGAATCTCAGTTCTGTGTGGTTTTGGCGGTGTTGCTGCCCGCCATTGGTTCGCCGCGAGCTTCTTTCCCTGACCACGCGTTTTCGTGCTCGGCAACAAACGACGGAGGCGGGTCTGAGAGCGCTTGGTATCAGCCAGGGTCGAAATCAGAGAACACTTATAATGCAGCTCTCAAGGTGGCACAATCCTCGCCGACACGTTCATCATGGTTCTCACTCCCCTTGGTATGGTTCACTGGGCAGTCAAGTCCGCCACGCACCTCTTCCAGCCTTCACAAAAGCATCGCCGTTCTCAGTCTACCCGTTCTGCGAAGCCCGCGAAGTCTGCAAAGACGAACTTGAAGTCTCGTCTCAGCTTGACAATTTCCAGACGGCCTGGATTCATCCTCCCCGACCTCGTCGGTCACTGTACTTACCCCCTCCACCTTAATCCCAACTGGTATGCCGTGTCACGTCAGTCAGAACAGTGGCTGCTCAAGGATGCCAACTTCTCCGAGAAGAAGCGCTCTGTCTTCCTCGGTCTCAAAGCTGGCGAGCTCACGTCCGCATGCTACCCCAATGCCGACCCATTCTGCCTTCAAGTCACGGCCGACTTCATGGGCTACTTATTCACCCTGGACGACTGGTCAGACGATTTTTCCATCGACGACACGTACGGATTGGCCGAATGTGTCATGAATGCTCTGCGGGATCCTGTTGGCTTTCAGACCGATAAAGCCGCTGGCATTCTTGCCAAGGAGTATGTGTCGTCCTTTTTAATTTCTGTCTCGTCTACAAACTCATGTCTCTGCTTCTAGTTTCTTTGGCCGCTATGTATCGAGAGGTGGCCCCGGTTGCACGGAGCGTTTCATCCACACGATGGATTTGTTCTTCAAGGCCGTCAGTCAGCAAGCCCGCGATCGTGCCAACGGCGTTGTCCCCGAATTGGAGTCTTATATCGAAGTACGCCGGGACACTAGTGGTTGCAAACCATGCTTCGCTCTGATTGAGTTCTGCGCCGATATCGACCTTCCGCAGGAGGTCGTCTCACATCCAATGATTCAAGCATTGGAGGAGGCGACCAATGACCTCGTCACTTGGTCCAATGTGAGTGATAGCGCAATTGCGTTGATAGATAAGAATTTCTCTGCTAATGGACTTCGCGTAGGACATCTTTTCTTACAACGTCGAGCAAGCCCGCGGTGACACCCACAACATGATCTCGGTCTTTATGCAGACTCAAGGTCTCGACCTTCAGTCCGCTGTTGATGCCGTTGGCGACTTCTGCAAGCAGTCCATTGATCGGTTCGAAGCCAATCGCGCTACCTTGCCATCATGGGGGCCTGACGTTGACCGAGACGTTCAAATCTATGTTCAAGGTCTTCAAGATTGGATTGTGGGGTCGTTGCATTGGAGCTTCGACACCACGCGCTACTTCGGCCAGGAGGGGGCTGCGATCAAAAAGCATCGCAGCATCAAACTTTTGCCTCTTCGTCAGGCTTAAGGCAAGCTTTTAATGTTGACCCGACTGGCGATTCGCATGGTAAGCCCCTAGATTTTCACTTCGTCTTGCTCCTGGCTCACGGGATTTTATACCTAGCTCTCACAAGATTCTTACTCTGGCACACGAAACTGATTCCAGTACACGACGCTCCTCCCGCTCATTCCATGCACACCTCTAACGCATTTTACTTATAATGGCCTAGTTCGTTCTGCTCGTAGTGATAGTTCCCTTACCTAGTTCAAGTTTCCTCCGTCCATGTAGCACCAGTTCTCATTCTCTTTCATCATCTCTTCATCCTAGACGCATCTTCTTAATCTCTGTCGCCATTAGTTATTATTCATCCTAACGTTCCCCGCCTCTTCGCATTCATACAATACACCGCTGAGCAGGTTCTCTCCTTAGTCATACGAATCATGTAACACGACCTACTCCCACTCTGCTATGTCGTTGACGCCACTGGCCGTTTTTATGACGGCTTTCCACATCTCTCAATCACATATGCCTTTGCCCTTCTTTGCTCTTGACCGCCGACACCCTCCACATCTTCGGGAGTTTGACCATCAAGATTTTCCTATGTTCAAGGTACACGTCAGGCATATTTAAAACAACAACATTGCTGGTGCACACACCCGTGAACGATCAGCACCAGCTTCAATCAAAAGACATGCCGCCGCTGCATGTGCAGACTCCATTGCGAGATGCAACGGTGTGTTACCTGAGACCGTGAGCTCAATCAATATTGCGGAAATAAAAGGGCGTGGCTGACATACCGACACGGTCCGCAGTATTCAATCGAGTCTTAGGGGAACCTTCTGGCGGATTGAGAAGGACATTGATAAACCCTGTAGAGCCTGTCGTGGCGGCCCGGTGCCTGATAGCGTTGCAAAGTCAAGTTCGTATATATCATATGAGGACGCGATACGTACAGTGCTGTCTGGTTAGCTTTGTCTTTTGCGTTAATCTATGGCAGTGATTTCAGCCACGGAACTCTGAAAATCTGTCTAGACATGAATGACTGACGTCGGCACCACGTGCAACGAGGAGTTTCCCTATCTGAATGACGAATGACGGAATGAGCGACTGTGAATCCGAGACAGGGTTGAAGCACATGCTTACATCAACGCGAGACTTCGAAGCAGCGTAGTGGCTGACACACGTGAACAAAAAATATGTTCAATAAAACAAGAGGAGAAAAAGAACAGGAACATCACTCACAGCGCGGAAAGGCCCTTATCGTTTGTCTTCTTGACATCAGCACCTGCTCCGAGTAGTTCGCGAACAACGTCCTCATGTCCAGCACTGACTGGTACGGGAAGAAACAATATATCAGCGAAGGATTATTTGGTGACCATTCGAGGAACACTCGGACCAGCGATATGAAGGGGCGTCCACCCACTGCCGTCCACGCAGTCAACTGTGGCTTTCTGATCAATCAGGAAACGGGCGATCTCAAGGGAGCCTGAGGACGCAGCCCAATGTAGCGGGGTCCGGCCGTCCTAGAGAGTATCTGATCAGCTCAACCCTTGCAAATACGACATTAGGAACATACCACATCGACGGAGTTTACGAGTTTGGGATCCTGTGAGATTAATGATCTCACCAACCCGACCTGACCTGACATATGTACGGGGATCAATCCTCTATGGGAATTTCAGGGAGAAGATGACCTTACTGTTGAGGGCCGCGCTGTGGATGGTTAGGTTGTTCGACATGGTAGTTTGAACCTAAGATATGCACTCACCTCTTGGGTTTACGCGTTCCATGCCAGTGGACGCGTCACTGTGGGCGACCCAGTAACGTGACTTGTGCGTGGGTATCGGCGAATTCCGATTCCCAGCGCTCCTTACTTGGCGTAGTAAATGTGGCGATGCGAGATTCGGGAATGTGTCCATTAAGCTCAGACGCACCAAACAGCGTCGTCCTCCCAATGTGCGTCGTGCCTTGTTACAAATTTCTGCTTTTTTGCCAGCAGGTGTTGAATTTCTTCCTCTTCAGATGCCAGCTGCTCCACCAGAAGCGACCCAGGACAGCACACCACATGCCTTGCTTGCGTTCCTGCATTCGCAGTCACAAACCACTTTGACCCGACTGTACCAGAGGCCCTCATCATGCCTCTCTATGTTCCGGTCAGTAGTGGATTTTTGCATAACAGACCTGAATACTAACCTCCTTTGTTCATATTGCAGTTTGTTGGGACCTCTCGAGCGACAGCTGATAATGAACCTCTTGTGGTTGGACTCGGCCGTTCCGGCGCAAACCATGTCAGCCTGGGTTACACAGGAAGGCAGGAAGTAGGTGTCTCGCTACTGTCGATGAATTCTTCTATTGATGGTTATTGAACCGATAGAATGTATGACAATGCTTTGGTGTCCTTATCCAAGTTACACATTTTGTCGAGCTCGCCAGTGAAACTGGCCCTGAACACAACATTCAAATCAAGTCTGCGACATGCGATTGTTGGCGGGTGAGAGCTCAACACGTTCCCATTTTCTTGTTTTCTTTGATCCCTGACATACAACATCAGAGGTACCAGCGGTAGTTTCGGGGTTCCGGCTGAACCAGACAGAAAACACCCTCCCCCTTCGATAGAAACTCTGGACGCATATGCTCTCGAAAGATGGGAGGTATGTTTTTCTTCTTCCGTTGCGAACGGGGACTGAGCTTTTGCACAGACGATTTTGCATTACATGGTATCTTCCGGTTCGGGCCGTTTCCCTGCACGTCCCTCACAGGGGGTCCTACTTCTTCTTCAAAGAAGTGGACTCATGACGAATATGCAGTAAGCCGCGGCTGAATGCTTCCAATTCATTTCCTGGGCCTAACATTACGTTCCGGCGGATCTGTAGTGGTTCCGCACTACAAATTACATCTTCGGGCTTCCAATTTCTACTTCATACACCTCATGCTCAACTCTGGGAGCTACTGCTGCAGTACTTACACATGGCCGAGGTAAGACGTCATCCTTCGTGACAGGGCTCTAAACTGACATGAGAGATCTATACCAGGAGCGACAGATGGACCTCGTTGAGGTTCTGAGCTTTCTATTCATGTTATCGACCATGGAATTAGGACGAGTATGATCCGACGTGCTATAATCCAGGGTTATGTCATCTCATGAACAGTACATTGTAGGATTACTCGGTTGAACATCTCAGTGGTACGCAGACCGCGATGCTAGAAGATTTGCGAGATTATGGCATTATCTGGCAACGCAAGGTATACCACTCGCTTCATCCTTGCAACTAGATACTAATCAAGTGTCACAGGCATCCTCGCGTCGATTCAACCCCACTCGTCTGGCAACGACCTTGACCTCCTCAGCACCCCCACTCCCGACAGCTGGCAATTCCTCAGGAAGCCATCAAGCTCAGGGATTTATCGTTTTAGAAACAAACTATCGTCTCTATGCTTACACAGGTGACTCTCAAGCCCCGACGTTAATACAAATAGGAACTAAACGCCATTATTAGACAACCCCCTCCAAACTGCCGTTCTCAACTTGTTCGTAACATTAAAGTCACGATTTCCCAACCTGGTAGTAGGCGCCATTACCCGTGAAAGCGTAAAGAAGGCCCTCGCAAATGGCATCACTGCCAACCAGGTTCGTAGCTTCTATGCCAAACCTCGATGTATGCCTCAGCATTCCGCCTGTCTATAGATCATCAGTTACTTGACAACACATGCGCACCCTCAAATGCGGAAGAATGTGGGTACTGCGTCATAGCTAGTGGTACTATGATCAGAACCAGTCGCATCTTACTAATATCCGACCGCTACAGAAACCCTTGTTGCCAGTTACAGTTCAAGATCAGATCCGACTTTGGGAGCTAGAGAAGAATAGAATGCAGTCCCGTGAAGGTGAGCTGCATAATTGTGGTGGCCGATTTCGATGCCGATGGATTCTCTGTCAGGTTATTTGTACACCGAGTTCGCATCTCAAGCAGACTATGAGTACGTCTTAGAGTACGCGAAGAAGCTCGATGTTGTGCTTTGGGAGAACGCATTGCGGCGATGCTTTTTCGGGAGTGTCGAAGGACACTCTAACATCCGAGGATTCATCGAAAGGCGGAGTGCTGGCAACGTCTGAAGGATCGCACCCCCTGTGGACCGCCACTTACCGAGCAATAACTGGTCGTTGTTTGCACAGTATGTGCATCGCATACATTTACGAGTCAGGTCTTGCCAAGTGTTCCGAATGGTTACCAAATAACTGATGATATGATACGCCAGGTACCTATATAATCTAATTTCCGTTGTCTTGAAAGAACCATATACAGGATCGAATGAATCAATGTCCAAGTCCTCAACAGCGTGTCCATGACACGTCTGAACCGGTAGTCCGTACGGCCGCCTCCATAGGGTATTTGGTCTATCTCTTGATCACCACTCAAACTCGCGCGTCATGACCATGACCATATCCAGGTATCGGCGATGTCGGCATTCGATGAGCCCCCTCCTGGTAACAGGCAGCTGGCGCATGTAGCTGTGGTCCGTGGTTGTGGTCCGCAGACCACGTGGAGGGCGTCGAGCGAGTTCGCATGTGTTCTCTTCTCCGCGTGGGGAGTTTGGCGACTTGGGAACTCGGCATCGGTGGAGCAGACGCGAGTGGCTGTCCAGGAAGCGGATGCCCAGCTGTCGACCACGCACTAGCCTCTGGGACTAGCCTGCTGAGAGAGTGCTGCTCGGTTGTTGTGCTAGACGGAGACGTATGTCCTGCTTGTATGGCGCCGGGCGCATGCTGCGTCCAGCTGTTGGAGTCCTGGTGCTGTACGGTCGAGGAATATGCGTACGACTGGCCGGTAGAGGGGTATGAGGGGTATGCGGAGTGACCTTGATGCGAAGGCACTGATTCAAACGGTATGTACTGTGACAGCAGCGGGGAGTGTGGAGAATCATCCGGACTAGACGCCAGATTGAAATGGGCGTCATGACCATAGTATCTGTATGCCTCTTGCGACTCGGGGGACGGTGAACCGACGGATGCATGTTGCTGGGATATACTGCGACTGGGAATGGGACTTCGATACTGCCTGGATTCTGTGGGACTATGGTTGCGAGGCAACATGGTCTGGGATGGAGGAGCTCCCGCGTGGCGAGAAGGAAGTTGTGCGCGATTTCCCGAGGGGGGTGAATCGAAGGGCTGTACCATCTCCTCGACGTCTCGACTATGTTGAAGTAGGTGAGTACATCGAACGGTATCGTGAAGGCAGTCGCTTACATTCTGGTTAGCCGGCCGTCGGGTCCAGCCTCAATTTGAGGTGGGTAACGGAAGTTCGTGGACTGCACGAGCTCTGGAGGAATTTCGATACACATGATGTCCGCCCTTGTGGATGGTCTTCTCAAGGTTCCTGTCTCGATGTCCTCCATCGTGAAGTATGACACAAGATGGTGGTCTGAACCCTCAATTTTCACGGTTATTGTCTGGGGGTCTCATTCCGTAAGTCCATCGTATGAGGAGTTGCGACTGCTATTGCTGACCTTTTTGCATAAGCCATATGGCTTGTATGCTAGCGCAGTTTCACCCTTATGCCCGAGTGTGTCCGCATTGCCTCGCGGAGCTGGACGTTCGCTGACCTCCTTGTACACCTTGTATGAAATGCGTCAAGATCTGGCCAGCAGTGGATGGTTGAAGCATTTACCAAGAAGTTACCTGCAATTCTGCTGGGACTCCATTGGAGGCCTTCAGTCCACCGTTTGATGCCACTCTCCTCCACGCTGAACACGAATATAGCCCCACTTCGAATCATAGACCTCCGTTCCAATTCGTTCAATCGGCGTGTTACTCGCGGGATAATACCACAACGTGCGGCTTGGATGAGTCGTAGAGCATCACCTGTTGTTTCCACGTATCCGTGGAAAGGGATGGCTTGGGAAGTCTCGTTGAGAGCCATAGAAAGGAGCAGTTTCAGACCACAGAGATGTGGGACTCTACTGCCACCACCCGAACGAATTTATAGTACCGTCCACCTGTTCCCCTGGCCATTCTTCGCCCTGCATTCATGACAAAGGCGTACGGTATCTCGTGAGTGATCTCCGAACGGACCAATGCAGCTCAAGAGCGGCCAGGAGACATCCCATGCTTCTTGACCTCAGACTTCGAGCGGTCAATGTTCAGGCTGTCGCGCTGAACCCCAATTTCGTTCACACCACATTCTCCGTTGTCGCTGGAGAATTCTATTCGTTTACGTTCACTCCACGGCGCTTTCAGAGATTCGATACTATCGATCCCCTACAGTATCAAACGATCGTTACCTCCGTTGTTTCGGTTATGTAGTCTAATGAGTGCTTTTAACACACGCCGGGACAGCGGCACATTCGAAAACGTCTACCGCGCCTACTTACTCGGACTCAGAAACGGCAATTTGTACCAACTCAGCCTTGCTCAGAAGCCCTTTCCAGATCGTGAATCTGCGACAATCCTCGAAGTCCGTACTCGACTTGGACGCGTGTATAGCTCGTGAAAGGTTCCTCGACACCGACTGCAGTTGCTCCGGGTATTCATCTATCCCAGTTTGCTACAAGTTTGAGGGACCACGATGGCGCGACGGATAAATTAATCCAAGACAGGAAAGTGCTACAAACCTTCTGCGTCGACAAGACCAAAATGCCCTTAGTTTGACCAGAGGAAGTTGTATGACCTGCTCAAGTTGTCGAGTCCTTGTTCTCCTGGCTACCAGGCGACGTGCTCCCCGTGTCCCAGAGCTCGGCGTGTCGCGCTGATCCCTATCAATCCAGCATCCATCAGTTTCTCATCATTCACAAACAGGTACTTCATTGGTTCCATACTGTTAGATCCCTGTGTGCGTGCGAGAATCGATCTTACTGTTACGGCATGCGACAGCTCTCTGTTGTTGTTGAAGATAGGATGTCATGGTCAATCTGTACCCGCTGCGAGGCAAATCGGCATCCTAAGCCTCGGTAAAGACGCCGTCCGCGGATGTCTTCTGAACGATGTAGACAGCAGGACGCGTTCTCATTCGTGCGCCCTTGGTGGGACGGGTATGGGTGTGACATCGGAAACAGGATGTTCGGATACACGTACTGTGCGCACGGGTCAACCAAGATTCTGTGGCGGAAATGACGCGCTAGCCCACCTGGAAAGAATCTAAGTTCGCAATGGACAAAATAACGCGGGTCCCTCTTCTAGCAACTCCGCGATATCGCAACAACAGCGACTTCCGCGCAAATCCCGAGCCGGAAATCGAGCTGCCTCACCCACATCCGCGGAGCAGCCCTATGGGATGCTATGATCAGCTGGTAGCAAGGAGAGTAACAAGTAGTTCATGCCGTACCAAACTATCGTGCTCAGTAGTTCAGTGACTGAGTTTATTTCCCCGGTGTGGCGACAGCCTGAGTACCAGCCGTCATAACTGCTGCTACTCAAGTACCACATCATCAAGAATAGTGATTTCCCTCGAGCTGGGCGAGTGAACCACAACCGGGTAAACCCGTACACGGGATCTCCGGGTGACTATGTCACTACGTGTGTGCGCCCTACTTCACGGACAGCGTAGGGCTTCTCGTATCTCCTCGTCATCCACGGAGCCAGGCCCCAGTAGTGTGAAGATCAACTGCACGTCAGACTTGGGGAGCGATGTCCCGAAGGCTTTGCTCAAGTTCACGAATGCTTCGCGGGAGATGGTGCCTGCCTGAAAGCTCGCATTCGGCAATCGCGAGATAAAATGAAGCTTCTCGGAAGTTTTAGCAAAATAGAAACAATGCGTAACCCATCTCACAACATGCACAGCAGGAATGGCAATGGGTTTTAACCTGATTGACCACCCTGTCAGTCCATGCCTACGCGTATACGGAAGACTGCGGGGGACAAACATACCGTTTTAGAGAACGGAATTGCAGGAAATAAACAAACGGTGTTTTCTGCGACCCTCCCTGGTCTTTGAGCCGGAACCGGGTGGGCTCAGATTGGGGATTGACACGACGTTTCTTCAAGTCTCGGACCACTCTATGACGACATCTATGACGCACCGGGCTTTCTTGACAAGCTAATGTTCCCATTGGATGCTAACCCGAAGTTTGTAGTCCGGGGAAATGCGATATGTATGCACGAGGCTGCCATAAGTTTAGCAGGCGTATTCAGTTGATGACGGAAAGTTCCCACCTGTGAGCAGATACCTGGATTGAATCGTAGATATCCCGGTTGATGGGGGGAAATTGAAATTGTCTATTCCGACTTGTCGATGGCACGCTGGCCTTGGTTCAAGGGCGAGATATGAATGTGATTCAAGTTGAAACTCTGCATGGAGGAGGGATGGGTCAGTTTCAAGCACAGACAAACTCCGCTTGATTGATCGACATTCCGCGGCACTTTCAATTGATGCAGGATCTCGAAACTCAGTTCGCTCTTAACCACCATCGCGACACATATTCAACGGAATACCGTAGGGAACTCGAAATCTCACCAGTCAGGCAGGTATCTCATGCCCTTTATCTCATCTTGCTCGGCTAACAGCGATCCATACGCTTTGGATCAAACAAACTTCAGGCAGTCAAACTTCTTGGTGAAGGCTTCGTTCGTATTACGATGCCTCTCCCCGCGTCATCCGCGCTGCCTTTAAACGTGACACCCTCTGCAACGCCGGCCCGTCCCACAGCTAACCAGCAACGGGTCAATGGAACTCCTTCAGCCGCCTCAGGCTCCGCTGATGTGGCCACGGACATTTCAAGCCCCCACGAGTTGACTGCGTTCGTAAGTGGGAATACCCCGATTTTGCTTGACGTATCTTACAAGACGTCTCGGTCTCTTAGGTTGAGACACTTCTTGAGCAGCTCGATGCCAAGTTCGACGATATGTCTTCACAGATTCTTGATCGCAGTACGAATCCCCTTCAAACTTGCTCAAAGTGATCGTTTGCTTAATCTTGCTATTCAATCTGTGCAGTGAATCAAATGTCTGCGAGGGTGGACGCGTTGGAAGCTTCTATTCAGGATATTATCAATGGGGATGCCACCAATACTGTCCCCAGCTTGCCTCAGTCCCCGTCCGTCACGAGCCAGCGAAGGGGTGCATTCCCCAGTTAGGTCTGTAGCTACTGTAATAGTGTACCTGTTTTGACCTTCTGTTCTCTTGTACTCCTCAAGTTCGTTCATTCACCCCCCCGGAACGTGATACCCAGAACTCGTGTCTTAACCCGTACTCGTTGTGCTTCTGAGGCTCACTGCCTTGTCGGCTCAGGTACTATCATCACTTCTGTGGTTATTGTGGTCGCCGGTACGTACACCGTGTACATGCACGGAGAGATAGATCATCCGCCGGCTTTCATGCCTGACGACTGGTGTTGGACATGACTTCTTGCTCCCGACGATCAGAGTTTCTGTCACGAGAGCAACCTACGTTCTCTTGAGGGTCATGCCATAAGCACATCAATACCAACACGGGTGTATCTGCATTCTGGACAATCTATCAAGGCTCCCACACATAGCAGGTTCCGTCAGCTGACCAAACACATTTGTATTTCGTACGCCATACCCTGCATCTACAATACACTAACATGAACTTCGGCCAACCCTCAATCTAACGCAGGTGCGCTGGGACCAGCAGGTGCCAGTGTTCTGCGAGCTGGTGACGCAGTTGGTGCAGCGCCTCCGAACATCGCGGACAACATGTCTCCGAAAGGGTTGGCCTGTTGAGACCTCGGTGGCGGAATAGCAAAGTAAAGTTCTGCCAGCTCCGTCAAGACCTTGGAAAGACGATGAGGTCAGAACTGGGTGCTTCCAATATGTCCGCGTGGCGCTCAAAGAGATGCCACACAGTGTGGGCGTTGTACTGACCTTGCGCACCTCTGGCTTGGCCAGGATTCCGCCTTTGCTCTGGTACGTCCCACACAAACGCACCCACGCTTCTCGAATAGCTTTGTTCTTATCCCCATGCGCACGTTGACATGTCCGTAGAGCCAGTTGTGTGAAATTAAGGACAGAGTCGTTTGTGAACAGTATTTCATCCGTGTTGCCATCCTTGCGCCCCACAGGAATGGTAGAATCTTTCACAGAGATCACCTCGGGGTGCTTGACCGTGTACTGTGATACGAAATGCGTGAGGAACGTCCGAGCGGCCAAGATGTTCCCGTTCTGCAGGTATCTGCCCACGAGAAGCACTTTAGTCTGGGCACGCGAGTTGCGGATACCGAGATACTCACGGCAAAGTCCCTCGAAGTGCAAACTCGCCTGGAGTCCCTCCAACGACTGACCAATCGACGAACATCTGTGCTAGAAGGCGGGCACTGTCTCGTTTACCCGCAGCCAGAAGATGGGGCTCTGCGGTTTCGAATGCACCCTCTGGAAGTTGGCATTAGAGATCGGCGTGGAGTCCGAAGATTGTATGCGTCTACTCACCCTTGTACAGCAGCTCTCCGACGTAATGGTGGAGGTCCGGGTCTCCCGCGGGATAGAGACCGTGTCTGGCTGACCACCTGTAACTGATTCAGTATTGACGCGTTGGATGCAGTCTGCTATTGTTGCCTACGCGATGCATTTGTCAACGGAGGTCTTCCGCCATGCCCCCGAAGGTCCAGTTAACGCAATCAGCTGAGTCAATCTTCCTATGTGGCGCACATGAATTCGTATTGTCCAGCGGTAAGATTTCCCAACACTCACCTCTGCTCTCATCGTTCACCGTCTCGCCTTTGCTCTCGTAAACGTCCAGCAGAAACGCCGTCAGATCTGTCCCACTTCCTTGCTGACCTGCCTTCAACAGCTCCCGTGCGGATTGAAAGAGAACATCGATGGCTGTATCGAATTGACTTGACTTTACATATCGTGCGGCGAAAGTGCGAGCCTTCTGATGGGCTTCGTAAGGCTGGCCGGACGCAATTAGAGGGAGAATAGCATTGAGTGCGCGTGTTGACGAGGAAGCTGCTGCCATTCTGCAAAGCGGGCGATGAGAGGATGGTGGTGTAGATCCAACTCGAAACAATGGATCTAGCGCGAACCTGATCAACTAAATCCCGAAACACGTGTACGATCTCGCATCTTTCGACCACGCCGTCCATTCTCTATTCGAACAGTACCACTCGTATGGCATCCGAAGGCAAAAGCCGTCTGCTCAGCAGTTGCGTCCAGAATATTGTGTACTGTACTCGTTTGATTCTGGACGCTTCAGACGGGCGCCTGCGATCACTTTGGGCGCCTGCAATATTCCTTCACCATCCTCTTCGTTTCTGGGCTCAAACAAACGTTCAGAGCCTCGTAAAAACACCAAAAAATCGCAAAAAAGGCGTGAACCCAACCCGATTTGAACGGATGACCTTGAGGACTGGAATCTCACGCGCTACCACTGCGCCATGGGTCCTTCATATCAACATCGCTCAACTGTATCTTGTCCGATTTGGGAAGTTAAGCGCCGAAATACGAGCGCTCGCCTTTGTGAATTAACTGGCAAAGGTTTTTAAGTAATCAGTAGGCTGAGGATCGTCAGAATTCGCAAGGTCCAGTCCCGCCACCATGGACTGCTGAGGCGGTAGCAATGATTTGATTTCTATAGGTGGAACGTTCAAGTCACAGAGATGCCTATTTGCACCAGTTGCACTCACCCAACACCGTTCTTATACTCGGTGTACAACACTGCCAATAACTTGCGACTGGAGCAATGCGTGAGTGACATCCGCTGGACCGGTATCAAGCTCACAACTCCCTTTCTCTAGCCTGCATGTCACGAGTTTGCTGATCCATATGTTGAGCACGACACTCTAACTCTGCTCCTGGATTTGATCTTGCTGAAGAGAGACGTCTTCCGACATCTTCTCTTCAACCGCGGAAGTGGTGTCCGATACCTGGGTGTACAAAGTTCTCGAGCGGGCTTTCCTGCTCCAGAGAATGATAAGCACGCGCTCGAGAGAACACGGCAACGTGTATGTGAATACGTTGATGATCCTCCGCTAACTCACCGACCAATTCGCAGACGCGATGGATGCACATTCTGAAGCTTGGATCTGTACTTGTTGTTGTCGACGCATGTATGTTGTCCTGTGATATGCCTCTGTCATGAACATCGACTAATATCATCTCAGTCATACGGTGGTCCCACCTTAGTATGACGACTTGGCATCGCCAGAGGAATATCGCTGACAGACAGTCACTCAGGTGTCAGTGGGCCATTCGATCCCTCAAGAGTTGATCTTACAACTTGGAATGCGAAAGCCGTCGAGGGCTTCCTGCGGATGGTCATTGGGTGCATTGTCGGTTAGTCATACTCGTCTTGTAGCCTGACTTAAAGCTGACGGCAGTCTACATTCGGCAGAGACTGTCGCATTTCATAGTGGGGTGACACTAGCTTCATATATCGTACTGACCTCTCTCGACTGGGCGCGAAGGAAAAGTATTCTCCTCTCCAACGGACCAACATCGGGTATACGACAAGCATTTAGGTACGCATTAATTCTGTCGTGCGCCGGTGAGCCTCAACTCAACGACGTCTATCGTCAGATACTCTCACATACCGCTTACACTGTTCTACACCTCCTTGACAAAACTTTTCCTCCTCTTCCTTTTGACAATTTGGCGGCCCGCATCCTCGACCTCTCCCGACGCCGTACCGATCGCACCTCAATACAACGCTAGTAATATGTTCACGAACCCCGTCATTCTTAACGCAATCGAAATTCTAGACGAGGATAAGATGGACAGAGAATGGATCGTTCGGAACGTCCTGGGAGGAATGGCTGCTGGATTTGGTTTGAGAGGTGCGCTGAGCACTATTCGCTGCGGGGTATCAAATATTCACTCGTCGCCTCTCAAGTGGTTCTCGATTGCCCCCCAGCGGCCACAACATTGATCATTCTCACAGGTTGGGGCGTCAAGACAGCCGTTGCCAATGTGGTTAGTGGCTGGGTTGGTGGAAATGTGGGACTGAGTGAGGAGACAGTTGGTGCGATGTGGCTGGCGTACAGCATTCCCTGAAATGGTCCCAGGACTTCCAATTTCCCTCCAGTATCATATTAGTCAATCATATTTTGGGTTCCGAAACAGCGCTATTTAGATGTGCAACGGAGCGCGTTACGCTTCAGAAGATGAAGGGGAAGATGACTTTGCGCCTGGGATAATCCTTGCCAAACTCCTTCTTGTAGTTGCGATGCTTCTTGATGGCCCAAACGGTTTGAATATAGCCAGCGATGGCAAGGAAGGCGTAGGCTGCGGTAAAGTCTCGTAAGCGGCTTAAAATACAAAGGCTATCGCCACTTACCAGCGTAACTCCCAGTCATAACGGCAATGACGGCCCAGCCCAACAACTCAAAGAAGTAATTCGGGCATGAAACTAGGGAGAAACCGTATCCTTTGGGAATGCCGCGCTTTCTGGTGCCGGCTGGGCGCAAGCCTCGCAAGGTGAGATGCGTACTGAAGTTGGAAAGCTCAGCAAACTGTTGTGCGAGATCGTCAGAGTGAAGTTATGTCAAGGAGGGATGAGACAGACGCACAAGCCAGACGGCAACACAGCCCAGGAGGAAATTGGGGTCATCCCGAAGTGTGCCCCGAACATAGGGCGAGGAGCTCGAGTATGCGGGGCTATACGCTGAGTATGCAAGGAACACGCCTGAGAAAAGCCAATAGTGGCCAGAGCTATAGGGCACGAAGTTCATCAGCCTCTGTTGAGAGCACGAGAGCACAACGGAGCATACTTCTTGAAGACATTGGTGAAAGGCATGGTGCCATTCGAGAATCGGTGGACGAAGATGCTCTCCAACTCGCGTTTCAAAAAGTGCAGCATAACCATAGCGTACACGTATCTATAAAGACCTTGAGATTGGCATACTGCATGTGCTGTAAGTTGAGACTTACTGTGAGACGCGGCTGTGCTGTACCGGACCGCCGTAAATGAGCTTGGGGAAGTAGTAGAAGATAGGGTGGATAAGTAGAGGACCAGCCTGAATGTACATACGGGTTAATTGAGATCGTGCAATGCAGTTCGTGTGCTAATCACGCACATATTCGATGAGGAACACCGTCCTCCAGCCAATTTGGGGACCAAGATCCTTCAACGTCACTTCATCTCCATCTACCACACCAACCTCCTTCAGTGTCTTCTCATCAGCAAGCGCCCTCTTGTCAGTTTTCAAAGCAAGTTTCTGACGCGACGTAGAAAACTAAAAACGCGTCAATAGTTGCTGTAAGTTCATGAAGACGCGGGTTTCACAAACCTTGGGGAACTTCTTGAGAATCTCTGCCTTCACGTCAGCAACGGTAGCGGTCTCTACGCCTTTTCCAGGAATATCAACAGTGATTGGGAGGCCCTTTGCCAGCGAAGTGCGGCCTGCGGAGGAAACAGTGACGGTGACCATGTTGGACGGTGACGAAAGAGGAGAGGGGCGTTAGCTGGCAATACTTCAATGGGCGCTTCTGCCAACCTCCTTTATTCCGTTCCTCTATGCTCTTTGCTCGAAATGTGTCTCCGTGGATCTACAGAACTCTGTCTCTCCCACCGACTCTAGGCATATGGCGGAGGCTCGCTAGCTCAAGTCCTGCGTCGCGGTTTCCCCCGAATATCCCCAAGCTGGAAACACCAGAAGATAATGCCACAGCTCGTGAATGGATTGCGACGTTTAAAACCTCAATAGCGATTCCAAGGAATGACGTCGAGCTTTCGTTTTCGCGAAGTTCTGGGCCAGGTGGGCAGGTGAGAATGTTTCTATGGTATGCTGCCCGTTTGCTAATTGTGCCCGCTCCACAAGAATGTCAACAAAGTGAATACCAAAGCCACCCTGCGCCTTTTCAAGAAGTCTCCGTGGATCCCCGTATGGGCTAAAGATGCATTGAAGAAATCTGTGTGCCGTGCTTCACTCCCTGCGCTTGCTTCTAGCGTGGCTGATGCTTGACCGGTCCTGTAAGCCGGCATACGTGTCCTCATCAGACTCGATACTCCTCACCTCGACTGTGCACCGCACTCAGGCCGAAAACGTTCAGGAGTGTCTCTCCAAAGTGAGGAATTTATGCTTTCCATGATCAGGCGCACGAACCACTAGTACTGACACCACCTTACATGCAGCTGCACTCTGTCATCCTTTCCGCTGCTGAGTCCTGCCTGGTCAACGAACCTAGTCAGGAACAACGGGCGCGGGTACGACGATTAGAGAAAGCTGAGAAGGCACGCAGAAGACTCGAAAAGGAGAAAAGAAGTTCCGTGAAGAGGAGTCGGAAAAGTGGTTGGGATTGACGTAGCGTGGAATGTGACCTTCATGATGCATCGGCAACATAACCTGGTATGCATCTTCCACTCGCCTTGATCTTGTCGGCGCAGCCAACGTCCTCTCGTCCCGGCCGTGTTGTGCACTTGCAGTAGCATAGAGACCTCAAGCCCAGCGGGACCGGAAGTGTTTATGTTGGCCCCTTCGTTCCGTCATGTAGCTGAGGACGATGCAGGCCAGAGATGAAAGGAATGATCGATGTGCCCGGCTCCAACCAGTAGTTGCTGTTTATGGAGCTCGCCACCCTAATATAGCCTATCCTCGACACGATCGAGCAGAGTTCCTGACGGCTGTCCTGGAAGAAGTTCCCGCGGCTGGCCCGTCAGCTCCTCGCACGCAGTATATAAGTCATCTCGTCGGCCTCCACCAAACACACTGTCTTTCCGTCCGCTAACGACCTCTTCCACGATGACCGAACGACGAGCTATGTTCTCGACCATACGCAACGACCTCCAGGCGGCCCTCCTGGAGTTCGTGGGCACGACGTTCTTCCTTACATCCGCTTTTGGTGGCGTCCAGGCGGTCACTGCAGAAGCTACAGACGGTGGAGGTTCCGTCGTCGATCGAGATATGAAGATCGCGCTCTCCTTTGGATTCAGCTTGCTTGTCGCGGCGTGGTTGTTCTTTAGGGTCACAGGCGGCCTCTTCAATCCCCAAGTCAGCCTCGCACTTTTGCTATGCGGAGTGATCACACCTGTCCGTTTCGTGCTATACTGCATAGCACAGTTAGCTGGCGGTATCACTGCAGCGGCCCTCGTACTTGGTTTGACACCTGGCCCATTGCAGAGCAAGTGAGTTACTCGTTCTCATCTCCTGAGGATGGCGATGGACTGACCAAATGCTCAAAGTACCCACTTGGCGTCCGGGGTAAATCCCGCCCAAGGTCTATTCATTGAAGCCTTCATCACTGCGGGGCTTTGTCTTGCCGTTCTCATGCTAGCTGCTGAGAAGGTACTACCCTTTCCCTTTTGATCCACCTATTCACTGCAATCTTATCGCTCTATTCAGCATGTTGTGACGCCGTTCGCTCCAGTCGGTATCGGTTTAACGCTGTTCGTTGGTCATTTGTAAGTCAGATTTGTTCCAAATCACGATTTTCACTCAAGAACCTTCTCTTCTCTTATCACCCTCGCTCCTCAGATTCGCTGTCTATTATACCGGCGCTGGAACCAACACCGCACGATCATTCGGTCCAGCGGTAGTAACGGGCTTCCCATACGGAACTCAGTGGATTGTAAGTCCACAGCGTCTTGATACGATCGAGCTTCTTCCAACGCTAAACTTATACTTCTGTTTACCCTCTCACGTAGTACTGGCTAGGTCCTACATTGGGTGCTGTGTTCGCCGCCTGCTTCTACGGCATACTCAAACAGTGAGTCTACTCCGCCCCCTACCTTCTCTATCCGCTTCTCAATACAATTTGTTCCCCTCGTTTCTCCGCACGCCGCGCTTCGATCAGCTACCGCTACTGGACGCTCAACCCCGGTCAAGACACCACTGATGAGTCGCAGTCCCCTCCGGACCCTATCAAGAAGGTCGCGACTAGGCGCAGACTTGGAAGCACGAGTACCGCTGGTGACTCCCATGCCTCGAATGGGGAGCAGGAGATGTCTCACAGCGGTTCGGGTGCCGGCGTGTCGAATGGCGGTGTGACCCCTCCAGCGACGAGACGCGCCAACGATAGCCCAGTATGATTGTCGGTTATACTCCCAAGACAAGTATGATAATGTACATAGTCTCAACATAGTCCGCTCATAATTTTCCTGTACACAATACAGTATACCACCAACCTTGTAAAGCGCATAGTGTAAGCACCGTTGGCCTCGTACTTGCAGTGGCGAAGTTTAGCAGTTCATTGAACTTCAGACATTGGGCGACAGCCCACATGAATGCGGATCGTCGACATTGGCTATTGATCCTAAGTCCTGGAGCGATGTAGACACGAGTGACGGGTGGAACGAGCAAGTCAAGGGATGGGTTGGACGGGCTCAAACAAATGGTGCTATATTGGCCCCTTCAAACTCCTAACTTCTGGTCGTTTCATCCGCTATTACTGTGGCAAACATCGCAGCTAAGAGAAAGGTCAGACACCTGGCGTCAGTCCTAACTTTTCGGTCGCGATGACAAGAGTGGTTTCGTTCTTAGAGCCAGCGTTGCTGTTGTTAACTCACAAAACAGAGTTCGGAGAATGGTGGGGAGGTCGGACGGACAATGACAAGAAAAGAGCTGCGGGCTTATTGGGTTTGTAGGGCCAAGTCCGCCCGTAGAGAGACAGAGGGTCGATGGCTTGGAGGAAGGTTTGCTTCCTGCCCGTCGTGCATCCGAAGACTCTGCTCTACGCGTCGCTCGTACCTCCTAGACTAGACTAACTCTGACAGTTTCAGAGCATTGTCAAACGTCGGCAAGGGCAAGAAAATAAATATATTCAGATTGTCTATGGACCATACACAAAGTACACTAACGGAGAATCTTCACAGCGACCGCAGGCTATAATAAGTTGGTAAGTCAGTAATCGAAAGCGCAACGGAAGGAGCATAAACATGGGTCAGAAGATGTTGTGTATAATCAAAGCAAAGCTCATCAACAGCTTCTAGTTGATATTTGAGAGAACAAGTCATCACAGAAAGTAAAGAGGGAATAGGCTTACCTGCATGATGCCCGCAGTCACTACAGTAATTGGCAGCGTTCAAGATGATATAGGATCTACGAGAGGTAGTCAGCGGATGTGCAAAAAGGATAAGGAGGGTAGCAAGAGAATCAGGAGGGATGCCCGGGGTTTAATTGAGCTGAGCGGGCCTTTTCGGCAGTAATGGTACGAAGACCGTCGTAATAGGATCATCATATAGAAAGTGAAAGGGTCCGTTCACTCACCATCTGCATGCACGATCCATCCTTGATTATATGTGCGGTGATCTGAAACATAGTGAACAGCGAACCTGGGGGAAAGGACGTTAGCCAATGATATCAAAAGTAACGGCGTGAAGGCTCAGTGAATTATAAAAAACAGCCTTGGAATTGTCGTCATAAAGCACGCATTGTGTTGTGCAACACGGCTCAGGCGGTAATTCCGTTTGTATCATCCCAGGAAACGAAGAGGAGTGAATGCTCACCATGGAGAAAAAGCCAGTGTTCCAACAATTCGATGGATCTAAGGAAACGGTGTTAATGGTCAGTATGGATGAACTGTAGCCAGATGAGGGTGGAGGGTTCAGTGGATTGACAGATATAGTAAAGCATCGAGCTCGTAGAGCTCTCAGATACTCTAGTTTGAATGATTTTGGTTCATCCCCAGAGAGTACTGAGACTCGATAGAAAATGGAGAGGAACTCACCAAAACTTCTCTAAACCATACCGCGTTGTCTCTAACGAACCAGCAAACACGTCACCACAGCACTCAGGAGGGATGTCACGAAAGAATCTAAAGGAAAGCGAGAAAGGTCAGTGATGTTCGACAACATGGAGAAAAAACCGATCAGTGTAACTATGACAAAATACGAGCATCGTGACCACAGTCTGGTAGGACAGGGCACTCAAGGTAAACGAAAAAGGTATCATCTTTTCGATGAAAGGAATGAAAAGAGAAAACTCACCATCTCATATGTGTGTGCAAAAGGAAACGAACGGCGACAGTGTAAAGTTTTCAAGTGAAAAATTTAGGGCAGGCTCGTTCCCACGTGAGCGGGCGCTACGAGTATACGGTGCGGCGCGAGTTGTCACTGAATTTGTGTTCTGACCGTATTGATCCTGGTATCTTCCTTACATGGCTGCACGAAATCAAGACATGCACACATATTGTGTTGCAAGTTACGAAAGTCATGCTGTAAGTTTGATTGCAAGGATTCCTCGGACTGTCAAGTAATGTTTCGCTGCGCAGGGAATGAAGGCTGACTGTGTATCTATAATGGGCCTGTCAGTCTCGCAACACCGAATTCGAAAAATTCTACAGCATGTCTGGAAATCATGAGCCGAACTGAGGAAGCTGAGAGACTGTAAAGACACGCTCATACCAACCGCCGCTCTCCGCTGTCCATGAAGTGGCCTTCTGAATTCTTAGCTGCGCGGTTTCATGACATACTTCAGTGACAGAATCTTTTCCCTAGTCGTCACGATCGCATGCTCTGACACGAAGACTACAAGCAACGGATAGCCAAATAGACTCGGTGGTATGTTCCGAACGCTTCACGCGGTGTCACACGAATAGAAACTGACATGAAGATATGGATGCTCAGGTGCTCTTCATTTCGACCTTCGTGGTCGGTTAAATCGCCTGACAACTGGCCATATCCGCGCGGCGGTTTGGTTGTTGCGCGCCACACTCGTCTTTCATGATATGCGAATGTGGTTATTTTGGTTCTGTGCATCCTGTCAGCTGCGCCGCCGCGTTCCGAACGGGCGTGTTTCGCTGCTATCCCGTCCTTTATTCCACTGCTGCCTCGAAGTTGACATCATCATGACCACTGTAGGATCCACGCCGTGTCCATTGCCAGTCTTCTCGATGTGAATCGGGCTACTCGGACAATGCAAACGTTGGTGTCCCAGGAAAGCTTGAGCCTCCCATTGCTGCCTTAAACCTCAGACTCCATGGATCCGCAGCAAAGTCATCCTCCGATCGTGTCGACATCGTAGCGCGCAGCTTTCTTGAGGATGCTGTCACTGGCGAAGCACGGGACGCTGGCTATCTTTGGCAAGTTGCAGTTCCACCTAGTTCGGACACTTGCCCGACCCCCATGCTCACCATGTTTTCAACCTCCCGCTTGCTTTCCAGATATATAAAGGGTCTACGGATGGGGTATTCCATTCACCGGACAACCCAGTTTCACACCTACTCCCAAGATGAACAAGCTATTGTCTTCCGTCCTTTGCGCCATCGCACTCTCTTCATTTGCTGCAGCCGCGCCAACCACCGGCAACTCGTCCTCGGTGCTGCTGAGCAGTGCGACATTTTCCTCCACAACCTCTCTTGTGTCTACCCCAGGCAGCACAGTCACTCCCACCACAGTGTCAACCGCCCCACCAGCAAGTCAAACGGTCCCCTTAGCCAGTGACGATCCCAACTTCATCGCCTGGAACGTTACCACTACTGAGGATGTCCAGCCTATCCGCGGGTCACTCGGCGCGAAGATCCTAGGACCACAGAACCTCCCGATTGACCAACAAAACCCTGACCTTCTTGCACCTCCTACCACGGATGCTGGCACCGTGTGAGTGCCTTCTAGAAGGATCATTGTTCAACTTATTTAATACATTCTCTACTAGCCCGAACGTGAAGTGGCCCTTCAGTTTGAGCCATAACCGCATCCAGACTGGTGGATGGGCACGTCAGCAGAACGGTAAATTGCACATTCTTCGCAAGATCTAGCAGTTACTGACCGCACAATAGTCCAACAGCTTCCTATAGCAACATGTGTGTGCATGCTCAAAGCTAATTTTATCTTAATCGCTGACATTCTCGGCAGCTATGGCCGGTGTAAACATGCGCTTGGAGGCTGGTGCCATTCGGTGAGCTTTGCCTCAGATTGAAATTATACAACAGCTGCTGATCACCAGGTTAGCGAGCTTCACTGGCATCAGACCGCCGAGGTGCGTAAAGGATGGCCTCTTTGATTTAAAGGCAACTCATTTTTTGAACCTTTTAAGTGGGCATACGTTCTCAAGGTCAGGATACGTCGGGGACTCCAACCTCGAACCGATGCTCATTACTTTTCACTATAGGGCACCACGCAAATCACTTCGGTAGACCAACTCGGTCGTAACTATGTCGCGAATGTCGTAAGTCGCCACGACCCTTCTCGCCTGATGCTTCTCAACGTCGTCTCTTTCAAGGGCCCTGGGGACTTGTGGTACTTCCCTCCTGGTATTCCTCACTCCCTGCAAGGGACCAGTGATCTCGACGAAGGGACTGAATTCCTTTTGATTTTCCCCGACGGCAACTTCAGTGACGATGACACATTCCTGGTACGAGTCATTCTCTTGAAAATCTTTGGCACTGTTGGCTGAAGTACATTTGTCAAGCTGACCGACTGGCTGGCCCATGTGCCGAAGGAAGTCCTGGCTAAAAATTTCCAAACGAGTATCTCAGCATTTAACGAGGTTCCCGCAGAGCAGTTGTACATCTTTCCCGGAGGTAAACCTTTGCTCGGCTTAAGCCGCTCCTGGAATTATGCTCAAAACGCTGTTCAGCTCCTCCAAACACGACGGTGCCACCTCAAGACCCACAAGGACAGGTCCCACAACCATTCTCGTTCGCGTTCTCCCAGGTGAAGCCTACACAATATTCCGGCGGAACCGCTAAGATCGCCGATACCACCAACTTCCCTATTGCGCAAGATATTGCCGTCGCTGAGGTGACCGTTGAACCCGGAGCGATGAGGTGAGTAGCTAGTCTTGAGACTCTTGGAACAATATTTTGACCGACGTCGTTTTTTTAGGGAACTTCATGTATGACCCCCCTCCATATTTCTTGACCTGCATATTGACATTGATATCTTTTCCCTAGTGGCACCCTACCCAGGACGAGTGGGGTTTCTTCCTGTACGTGATTCCTTCTCTCGTCCCACACAATGAGCTGATTATTATGAACTTGCAGGGAGGGCTCGGCTCGTGTCACAGTCTTTGCAGCTGAAGGAAACGCTCAGACATTCGATTTTGAGCCCGGTGACATCAGCTTTACTCCGAGATCCTTTGGTAAGTCGTGTTGAATTTAACCATCAGATATGCTTCCAACACATTTGCATGGCTAGGACACTACGTGGAGAATATCGGCAACACTACGCTCAAGTTCTTGGAGATCTTCAACACTCCAGTCTTCCAGGATGTCAGTCTGGCACAGGTGAGTGTTCCTTTCATTATCACTTTTGATGAGCGTAGTCATTAACGGACAAATAGTGGCTGGCGTTGACTCCTCCCATTCTGGTGAAGGAGCACCTGGGCCTGTCCGACGAAACCATCGCTTCCCTGAACAAAACCAAGCAGGTTGTTGTAGGTCCCAGGGCCTAAGTAACCCGCCCACAATCACGACCGTGACCACATCGGAATCATGACATTCGGGCCTTCTGCTCTGCTTGAACGGATGTTTTGTATAGAATCGACAGATAGATAGATTTCGACTTTTGACTGGTGTACTACTGGAATAGAATGGAGTGTTGTGTTCTGAAACTGTGGACTCTGAGTCTCTGTGGCGCCGTCGTGCTTGTGATCGGACCGGGATGGCCCGAGTGACGCAACTTTCTGCTGAAGTTGATCATAATCTTGTGCTTTTCTACCAGACTTCCACAACGTCCGAAATACTTTTCTCCATGAACTCATCCTGGAGCGTCGCGGCAAAATGTTTCCGTTGTGTGCGACATCGCCCTCACAACTTATCATGGCAGACGCGGTTCGCACACACCAAAACGATTAACCCGGTGGAGTTAGACTATGAGGTGCACATTCCCCCAGGTGGAAACAAGACAGAGCAGCCCATGGTAGTTTTGCACGGCCTCTTGTGAGTCCACGTCAACATTCAAGTATTGCTGCCTTGACACCCTCAGTCTTTCAGTGGTAACAAGAAGAACTGGTCGTCACTAGCGAAAGCGTTCAGCAGAGACCTGGGGAGAGCAGTCTATTCACTCGTGCGTTTACTTTCATGACTCGAGTAACGTTTTGCGAGCATAAACCTCACCTTGCAGTAAGGATTTGCGCAACCATGGATCATCCCCGCATGCAATGCCCATGTCATACGACGCTCTTGCCACAGACGTTCTGCATTTCTGTCAACAACATTCTTTGCGAAACGTCTCGCTCCTTGGGCACTCTATGTGAGCCAATCATGTGTGTTCCTCCCATTCTCGTCGGGGCTGAGTAGAGGATTGCTACAGGGGTGGAAAGACTGCCATGGCATTCGCTCTGAATCCAGAACTACCCGAGGGCATGCTGAATCACCTCATCGTTGTGGATATCGCGCCCGCCAAAGGGGCATTATCCAACGAATTTCAGGCCTACATTGATGCCATGATATCTATTGAGAAGAGTGGTATTAAGTCGCGAAAAGAAGCTAACGACCTCCTTACCCCACACGAACCGGTAAGCTCTGTCGTTTCCCGTTCACAAGACCATCCTATTAAGACACTTTGTAGGACCCTATGGTCCGCGCGTTTCTTCTAACTAACCTACTCATCAAGTCACATGGCCCCCAATTCCGTGTACCATTGGACATGATCAGCTCGTCGATACCAGATTTGGGCTCGTTCCCTTATAACCCTGGAGAGAAGAAATGGGAGGGACCGTCGTTGTTTTTAAAGGGAACGAAGAGCAAGTACGTGGTCTGCATAGAACAATTGGGATATATCGCTAAACATCTCTCTCAAGGTATATCAACCATCATAATGTTCCTGTTGCAGAGAAGTTTTTCCCAGATATGAAGTTGGTTGAGTTAGATGCTGGTCACTGGGGTATGTAACGTATTTCTGATCGTTACTGCGTATGCTTACATTTTGTTGAAAACTTCGTAGTGCAAGCTGAACGGTGAGTTTCTATACTGGCTGAGATTTCTAATATGAGCTGACGGACAACATAGGCCTCATGAGGTCAAGCAAGCCGTCCTGGATTTTATCAGGCAGAAATGAACGGTTGACCGTCTTGCGACATTGGTTTGAGCATATATAGAGAAAGTTATGGTAGATCTTCAGACATATTTCGCCTTCACGCCCAATAGATAGAAGCCTTATTTACAACCCGGATCAGTTACCAGTTCTGAGATAATGCCCCCCCCCCCCCCGGTTCTTATGCACTAATGATAGCCTCTGTGGCCATACAGTCGAAGCCAGGATGGATCGCCGTGCATGACGCCGGCGTGTCCCAGATGAGAAGCTCCACATCCGATTGCAAAGATGCAGTCGAGCCCGCATCGGATGAGCACCCCAGTTTGTCCTTCCCGGATTCGTCAGGTAACAACAGCTCATCAGTGAAAGCCGAAATAGCATCCGTGTTAGATACCACGTCGACGAGTGCAGCTTCAGTGTGCTGGACGGTTCTTGTCGCCTGACCAGAGAGTAAGAGGGGACGAGGGAAGAACGCCGTGCGAGGTGGTGCTTTCCGGACTTGAATGACTTGACGAGTTGCCAGTTCCTTGGGTAGGACCAAAGGGCGAAGACCAGCAGTGTCGGCGCGACGAGCAACAGAAGGCATCTCGACATTGTTTTGAGGAGACGAGATTGCCGCAGAGAGTTCGCCGGAGGCATGATAGCACAGAAGAGAGGGCAAAGGAGTAGACGGATTCGCAACGGAACTTTGTTGTCCGAGAGAGTTGGAAACCATGGGTGGGGTATACGGCGTGAATTCGTAGAGATGGAAAGCCTCTAGTCTGATGTCAGCCTCCGGGCTGCCACTGTATGTCGCAGCATAAGATGCAGCGTCGATGCCGTAGCTCGGACTGTCTCCATTCTGACGACACTGTCCTAGATCTTGGATGAACATCGGAAGTAGATTCTGGGCTTGCCCAGGGGAGGTTGGTTGAGAAACGGGAGGCACCGTGGCGGGAGTAATAGGTCGGGACGGCGATAACATGTCCACAGCAAGTTTGGTGAAGATGCTGGCAGAGGATCCGAGATACATAGAGCTGTGTCGTGAGGTTGTGTCAACAAGGCGTACGCCCAGGCCGCCTTCAAGATCCAGAACAGAGCCGTCGTCGTCATCGAAGTCAAAAATGAGTAAAGGTGGTTCTTGCGAGGTAAGCATACTCATGTCCGGGATGTTGAGCATGCTGGGAGTGGCTCGAGAGACATCGGCGTACCCGGAGGCGGGAAATTGCTTGCGAGTGGTTGGAGGTGAAAAGATGTTGCAGCTGCGGCCCGTACTAAGAAAATTAATCAGAACAGCACGCGTTATTGACAGAAACCTGCATACCGTTCAAAACGTAGGTGTTGGGGGGTAGTAATTGGGTAGACCAGCTCGGGAGTAGACTCAGGTGACAAATCCGGAGTGTCCACTAGTTTTGAAGAATGGAGCTAAATGGGCACTTTTCTGCAGGGAAGAATTTGATGCACTCACAGGTATCTGGAGAAGCCGGGACATCACGGTAGCTTTCCACCTCTGACTCGGAGGAGTCTACGTCAAAGAGAACCAATGGGTCGGAAGAGGACACAGAGGCCGAAGCTTTGATGTTTCCCTCCCCTTGAGCAGCCTCGGTACGGTTCCTATCCAACGGACCTGGAGGGCGGAACCAGAGGGAGACGAACCGTATCCATATCCTAAATACGATGTTGAGGGACGTTGCCAGGAGCGAGGCGAAGAACATGGTGAGGCGTAAGTCGATCACCTCGTAGAGTTGTGTATTTGAAGGATACTTGTAGGCTTGACCGTGACGTTGAGGCTGACATTCGCGATTGAATTGTCAGCCTCTAAGGCTTTGGAACGATTCGGGCTCATACAAATTATTTGAAGTCATTTCAGCAAGAGTCTTTCGGTGGTATTAGTGACTGTACCTGCAACTAGAGAGCTCGCACGCACCTGACATTACTCCTGCACTGGCAAGTTCCAGCGATAGGCCAAAATTCAACGAGTATTCAACGTTCAACGTTCAACGTCGGTCGCGTCGGAGTTTGCCGAGAGCCGAAATACCACAGAATCATTTTACGAGGCAACCAGGACCCCGCCTTATGCCAATGGAGGTTCGATCCGAGTTTGGCTTATTTGAGGCATTTTCGGGCATACGAAATTTCGGATTTTTGCGCGAGTTTCGGGCATCTGGCACGGGACAACGCCCAGCGGAGCGCATTTTCGGGCAAATTCTAGATCATACCTATAACTGCTCTTATAGGGCCACAAATCGACAGTTCTGCTTCGAATCGGGGATATATCCTGAAGCATCTTCAAGACAGATGTATTAGGTGGTGGTTGAAAGGCTTGCAGAATGCCTTCTGGGACAATGAGGGGGTCCATAGCGGAGAGGGTGTTGTAGACACTCAAGGTCCTCCGCCTTCGCTCAAGTCTCCCTCAAAATTCATTCATTTGTTCCATGTTTATCTCTATTCGTTTTGATGGGGCGCATTGCAAACGAATGTATAGTAGTTGCTGTGATATTCGTCCGCAAATGGGATTGTTTGATTGTGCCCCATCCGACCGGCCGGTACTCACCTGATTTCGGGCATGATGGATGGGACTTTGGTCCACATACCCAATGTTCGGGCCGGCCTAACATCCGTGTTTGACCCAAGCTCAGGCCAACTTTCGGGCACCAGGACTGGGACATCGGCCCTCTGAGGCACCACTTTTCGGGCATATAGGGATCGGGGTACCAAAGGGATAAGGCGGGGTCCTAGGCAACCTCTTCGTCCTCTCCCTTTACCGACACAGAATTCAACCATCATTGTCCCCGAAAGAGCACATTCTCTCGTTGCGCGACTCAAGATAGCCGTTTAGGATGCCAAATTTGCCTTCTCGGGAACATCTTCGGGATGCTGGCCATAACTTCCCATAAACCATGACCGAAGTCAAAGATATGGCGCAGCCCAGTTACTGCAATCGCAGCGTTGATCCTCAGCATTCCAAGCACGTTCTGTGGCGGAGTTAGCCCGGGGTCGGTCATGAGATGGACATGCGCCCTCCACGAGGAAGTTGTGAGCTGGACCGTATACAAAAGGGGAGTGGGGTGGGTCCTCAGCTGTGCTAAATCTTTCTCATTGAATGCGGATCAGCAGTAGTGCTGAGCAGGTGCGTCATGCATCATGCACGAGTTGGAGGGATGGAGGAGACAAAAGATCTAGTTCTTGTTCTAGCATTCCTGCCTTGACTTGCGCAGCCTCCACACTTGACGCTCTGATAGGACTATTCTGGACAATCACGCTCCCTATAACCCTGGCTCCTCCCTCCCTCCTCCTCTTTCCCAACCCCGACAAGACCTGCGGATTGCAGCTCCTCGCGTGCTCAAGATGAAACCCCAATCCACTACCTCGCCACGACGAGCTCATCTCTCCCCACCAGCATCGTCCCACACGCTGCCGAGCCCGAGAGCTGGTGTTCGATCTCCTCCAAGGTCGCCTTACGAGAGACTACCCGCGACACTCCCCACCCCTCCGGTTAGTAGCCACGACTGTGATCATATAGCGTGGTGTTGACATGCTTCACTAGATGGATAGGCGTACGATGGACGCGAAGGATTTATCTGAATACATTCGAGCGTTTGCGCCACAGCCAACCTCGCCACTCATGGCAGACTTGGTTCTCGACAAGCAGATAACCGCGCAAACACTGATTAGCCTCACAGAGGACGAGCTTGAAAGGTGTGCGCTTATCTCCTGAGGACATGGGTTCGTAGATTAACCTCTTCCTGCAAAGTGTTGCCGACCGTCAAGTTGCGGAGGATCTGCATGACCTCTCCCTTCAAATTCGAGGTCACCAAACCCACAAACGGCTGAGGAGTCTCAAGGACATCGTATCCGACCTGGCACATACCGAACCGTCTTCTTCTCCAATACCTGCACACGACAACTCGGATTTCGACTGGACCGCGTCTCCGATCATCCCCCCTGCCCCCCTTCCAAGTGATAGTCCCGCCGTTACCTATTCTGATGTCCCTGACAATTCAGGGTCTGGTCTAGCATTGACCACGAACCCCACCCTCCTACGAAGAATGTCTACACTTCTCCCACTCTCCAACCTCTCCCTGACAGTGTCACCGGCACCGACTCGTGCCCCAACAATGGAAGTGATCGAAGGCCCGTCCATCGACACCATCCTACTTGATACTCCAGCCGCGCCTACCCAGGTTCAGAACCTCATTTCCGAGACTCAGGTAGTAGAGCCGCCCACTCCAGCTTCAACCGTACTTGAGAGCATGAGTCTGCTACAGTCACCAGTTCATCCTTCCAATGTGGAGCTTCAGAGGGACGATACGGAGACTACTGAGCACAATGATGCTCAGCAACCCGAACACGTTACCTTCATGGAGGTGGTTGAGCCAGAGTCCAGTCACCCCGAGGTCGTGCAGGACAACACCGATGCTGCCGAGGTCGTCCCCGCCAATCATCAAACTGCGGACCCACATGACCGAGGGCGGACGGAGGACGCTGCCAAGAACTCACCCAACGACGATAGCATGGAACACCCACCGACTGAGGACATCACTGAGCACTCGATGGATCACCAGTCGGCAGCAGACACTCCTGGGGAGTTAGCTGACGCGGGTGTTGACGCTACCGAACATCAACCTGCTCAGGAGAAACCTAGCACTACGGAGAGCGAGGATGTTCAGCATAGTGGAGAAACTACTCAAGAAATCGGAGCGGATGGCAAGGAACACAATGGTGACCAGATTGGCGGCGAGACGGTCAGTGTAGGTGTTGGCAAGGGCGACTCTCCAACTGGGCCTAAAGATGGGGAGGTAGAAGATGTGGAAGTAGAAGTAGAAGGTGCAGACGGTGGCATGGATGGTGAGGGCGGACGAGAAACATCGGATCAAGACGGACAGGTTGTCCCCCGAGATGGACCCGATGAGCCCCAGATCTCCTTTCCGCCCGCGGTGGTCCCTACACCCGATGCCGAACCCGATGCACCGGCGAAGGTGTCTGAAACCACTACCAGCGTCGCTCAGACTGAGATTGCGGCGGAGGATCCTCTTGTCCAGATCACTCACGATGGTGCTCCTGCGGTTAATCCGGAGGAGTTTCAAGGTGGTCATGACAGTCAGCAAGAAGACGCTCCGGTGACCGTGGAGCCCTACCACCACTCTCAGACTGACCACACTCAAGATCCTGAAGACTTGAGTCTCTCTGACGGAGAGGTCTCATCTGGTTTCAGCGAGGGTTTGACCAGTTCTGAAGAAGACATCGATGTGGAAGAAGAGGATGACGCTACAGACTCGAAGATAGGGGCTGGCCAGCCGACGCAAGATATCTCGCATACTGAAAAGGAAGACCTACTGATCGATTTCGAGGTATCTCTCGCAGTTGAGGAGCAAGCAGGTGAGGGTCTCAGAGAATTCTGCCGTGCATTAGATGGCATTTTCTCCTCCTCGTCGCGAGGCACAGAAACCGACGCAGGCGTCGGTCTCGCCACTCCTTCATCATTCAACCTCAATCTTCCTGAAGTCGACGCCGTGTCTTCTGCATTTCCGCCGGGAAATGCAGAAGACACCGTCATCTCTGCAAGCTTGCACGAAGACTCTTCCATTCAAGAATCAGACGAGCATCCACGCGACGTCACAGTTGCAGACGCAGACGCGTCTGCTCCTCCGTCTGCTGTGGATTCCATCCAGATTCAATGGACCTTCGTGGACATGCCACCACTTAGCGAGGATCCTCTGATTTCTCCCCACTTACAATCCAACAATCCTTTGCCGCATGACACAGCTGACACGACTTCACCATCTCCTCAGGCTCCATCAGGTCGCAGGCATCAGAGAACACCATCTCTTCGACTGGACACAGAGAGAACCCTGTGGTCACCACTGGAGAGTCGTCGTAACCTCTTTGGTATCCGGATCGCACCTCGCATGCGGAGATACTCAAGCGCAGGTGATGGTGATGGCAAACCACAGCTTGCAGTACCCCCTACGTTCGACCTGCAACCCCCTCCATCCCTGGCTGGACCATCACCGCATCGTGGTCGACTGGACTCTCCCTACGCTACGTGTTTTGCACCCCTTTTCAGGTCGTCAACTCCACCTCGTTCCTCTCGTCGTTGGAATCGTTTCTTCCGTTGATCAGTCATTGTGACTAGATGAAATGCTCATTCCTTCCTGTATCTTGTCAATCCTCCGTCCATCTCTCACTGCATTTTTGTATTCTTATCTTATCATTCTAGTATACCCTGGTCGCCTTTCTCTCTTGTTGTACACATACATATATTGTAACTTTGGTTATCTTGTACTGAAATTGATGTCTTTCGTATCTTCCAGCATGTCGGTGTGACGTTGTAGTTCACGAGGACCGCGGACCGACGACCACTTGCTTGGTCTTGTTGAAATGATTGAACGTGTCATCCGAAATCTGTAGATGGGCCTTCACCAACTCCGGCGGGGTCAACGCCAACCACTGCACATTCAATCGTACCACGATCAGACCCCGCTTGCGATCTCACCAAACATTTGGTTCAATATGCACTCACCTGGCTCAGACTGACGTCTTGGAATCGATCTGGAAGAGTGAACGGGAGGCCGATTAAAGATCGGTACTCAGGATTTGAGATCGGGGATCGGACGTACCTGTGTTGAAGATCTCGAGGAAGTGAAGTGTTGAATTGCCTATGTTCTCGACATAGTGCCCTGCAGAACCCACGGATTCCATCTTGGCGTGAGAAGGGTGAACGATCGGTAGGAAAGGTTGGGGCGTACCGAATGAAGCAGGAACATAACCTACGTCGCCAGCCTGGTGGGGATAGTGTGGCGTTAGTGCTGTGAGAGGCGGCGCGAAGGTGAGGTAGGGAAACTACCTGGTAGTTGAATGTTCTGGAGTTGCCTGAAGATGCAAAGAGAGTGACACGACCTTGGCCACCTCTTAGGTGCTCGTCAAGCGATTGTTTCGAGAAACCAGAGGGAATGGCAAACACTCACAAGAAGAACGTCCACTCGTCTTGAGTGGGATGCCACTACGGGTGGAGTGTCAGGAATGCGATGAAACAGATACCTTGGTGGTTGCACTCACATGAAGTTCTCTGCCACAACGAAGCCGAGAATTATTAGTTGGTATGGCGAGGTATTCGGCAATGCCTACCTCATAGCTCCTGGCTCAACCGTGACTTCGGCAGCAGCGATGGTATCCGAGACCTTGAATGATGATGTATCTACAATCTTAGCTGTACCTCCCGAGTATTGAGTCGCTTTGACTTTGGAGAAAGCGAAGGTGAAAGGTGATGAGACTTGTCCCAGGGGATTGGCGGGAGCCTTTGCGTCGGACGGCGGAGGTGCTGTTGTAGGGGGGATGAGATTTCGCAGACTCGGATGGAGTCATAGCAAGACGCACCATCGGGGAAGATGTAAAGTTGTTGAGCAGGAAGTTTGGTGAGAGCGTCCTGGTTGACTTGAAAATTCTTAGCGAGTACAGACAGAGGTGTATGGGCCAGCCAATCAGTCAGCTATGGCGGTATCAGCGACGGTGGGAGAGGTGCAATGCATCAGAGGAGGCAGACCAAAAATGTAGAGTCCTCGCTGAAGTCGCCGTTATCAAAAACCTGTGATAAGGTGGGTATCTCAAGGCAACGTGTATGAATAGAATATCGACTTACTAGTAGGAACTCACTTCCGTCGGCAGAGTCGTTGGTAGCCTGTAATGAATGCGGGATACCGGGAGGGAAGTACCACAGATCTCCGGGACCCTGATAAAATTAAGGCCTGTGAACATGACTTCGAATCCAAGAATACCTACCACCGTTGCGAGGAAGTTCTGACCGTCGGGGTTTATTGCAGTAACTTGTGTGTGGCCCTACAAAGACGTGAGATAAACGAGGAGAATTGAACATAAATAACAAACCTTGATAACATATGCCCACTGACGAGTCCAAAAGCATCAGTAAGTACGTGTGTTCATTGGGTGCGAAGAATCCTTGCCTCGGAGGTCTTGTGCCAATGCAACTCTCTATATGACATCATAGTCAATCATTCTCAAGCAGACGTGGGTAGGTTTGATGGTTGTATCTTACCGAACTGCTCCTGCCTCCAACCTCATATTCACACCGGCCATTGCTGGAATATAAGTCAGTATCGACGCTGCAGCTAAATATTGAGATAACTTACCGGTCGCCATCGGTAAAACAGCCACTAGGTGCGTCAATACTGATTAGATATATTTCACGCTGGACCGTCGTACGTACCGTTTTGTTGACGAGCCCAACCACCAGTTTGTAGCCGATTGTGGCTCAGAGAGAATGGCCACTTGGCATTACCCCTAGAGTTATCATCGGCATGGAATAAAAGGGGGGAAGTAGTGAAGCGTACACAGTCCCTTGATCAGTCGTTGGAGGCGCCAATAGGTCGGGGTTCTGTTGGTCAATAGGTTGGTTGTCTGGACCGATGATATTCGAGCCAAGACTGCCACGGATAGGCTGCATGATGGCTGCAGGCGGGAGCACTTCATTGGGGTCCTCTTTAATGAAAGGGACGGTCGAGCTGGGCTGCGCAGCAGATATAGAACCGGACGCTGGCGGCGACAATGGCACTGCTGCAGGAGCTGCATACGCGAACACGCATAGCAGTGAACAGAGAAGTGCATAGGCAGGAGATCTGGGCATCCTGAAGCTAAGGGTATGGTTCTTGCGAGACAATACATCGCAGGGTTCTGCGTTTTATGCATTTCCCCCATATTCATGGTACAACGAACTACCGTGTTCAGATCTTCATGCGTGTGTTGCATTCATGGAGGTTGAGGGACCCACCGTGAAGAAGGCTGCACTGAATTTGGATGCTGTTTTCCAAGAGACAAATGCGCAGTTGCGCTGGTCACGACAGGAGCCGCCATCATACCCACGCGCTGTATGTAAAATGGTGAGCAAGACACCGTAACCTGGCTGAAAAAAGCATCTAAAGGACATTGTCAGGCTGCACATGGGGTAACAGCGTACGTTATTTTGGGGCAATCATGACGGAACTTTCGCAATAAGAGCGGGGTGTGGCAACCTGTCAGAGTCTGTCAGCTTCATTCCGATACAGTATACCATTTCGAAACATGGGCAAAGTCTGGCAAACTCACAAACGTGGCGCGCAGGAAACGGCGATGTAAAGTATCTGTCCGCTTTTGAGACATCGAACCGCCGGGCGCAATGGGTGGTAGGCACGACCTTGTATGTTCGACCGTCGTTCTCCTAGGAGGCACATTCTGCCCAAACCTAACTTCTAACTAGTGAGTGGTTCACTTGTATACCGATGAACATAGAAGAAGATACCATCTCAAAATAACACCACCAGGTGTCAAATACGGCTCACCTGATAGGCCTTTTAGACATTGTGGATCAGAACCCCAAGTTAAGAATAACTCAGTGCTTCTGCCGCTAAATCCATCCTTCGGCCGAACGGGTGCCCTCCAGGAACGCTTCCGCAATCCGCGAGCGAACTCTGCGAGCGAAGGGCTGAGTAAAATATATCGCATTGGTATGGGAAGATAAAAAGATACGGATGTCCGATATGAAGTGAGAGGCAACATTCAATCCGTTCCGGACGTTCTGAATGTGCGTCATGGGGAGCTTATGGTGAGGGGTGGCGCCGACGATGATCTGTTTAACAGGGAAGAACTCCAATCCGCTGTCCCCTCTCTAAAATCTGGATGGCTTGTTCGACGTGAACAAACCACGAGAACCCTTTGTTACGTGTCTTTGAGCCTGGTGACACGATGTATTTCATAGATCGGAGGAGGGATTTGTATGGCAGACCATGTGCGTGGAGATGCAGGTGCTGCACTGAGTTGAACGGCGGAATGTGGAAACCTAGACTGCATAAAGCTCTCATAAGTCTCCGCTCCTAAATCTTATAAAGTCACGAACCGGCGTAGGTTGTATTCAACCCCGAATTGGTCCAGAGCTGAGTTCGCCACGTCAGCCATTCTTTGCACTGAAAGAAACGCGCGTGTAGTTAGTGAGACTCGCAATAGAAGGTTATCAACCTACCCAAAAGACTGTCTTGCTTATCCAAGGTCTTGACTGTAGCTGCGCATGCAAACACAAGTCACGAAAGTTATGTCAGGGATTTATCGACGTGCAGGTCGAAGACAGCAAACGATACCGATATGCTGTCTCGGAATCACAAGGAAGTGTTGTACAGCTGAAGGGTTGTGGTCTTTGAAAGCAATAAACTCAGTGTCCTGTGTTCAGATACACGGATGATGAATAACTGGATCTGGTTTGAACCTAAGAACGGACTCACCTCGAAGACGATGTCAAACCCTCTTTCTCTCGTCACATTACAGAATATACAGGGCTTGTCGGAGATTGTCATTTGGCTTTCTATATTGTCAGCAAGCTGATTATTGAGCTCCTCAGCTTGCGGAGCTATCGTTCGCTGTGGCCACAGTTTAGACAGCAACGCACCCATCATCACTGGCAGCTCTTAACTGCCAGTGGAACCTGTCTTGTGATCCTTGCCGAAACGGCCATCAGCCACTGAAGAGCCCGCAGCTAGAATATTAGGGTTCCGACCATTCTCCGTTCCGATCAAACATTCGACGTAAGTAAACCAACCCACCACCGCTCAACTTCAAGTGGCCAAAGTCCTTCGAGTTCTTCAATTGCTTTCGCGATACGACTCATTTACTAATTGGTATGTTTACTTTTTGTTATGAAGACCACGAATGTTGGTTGATTCGCCCCCGCAACGCACAGTTATGTCTCATTCTCATGACCAGTTCGTTGGCTCTATGAATCAATGCATCCATATTCACGCCTTGCTTTCTCAACCGGAACAGAAGGAAAGATTCTTGAGGAATTATCGTAGTCTCGCATCCTGGAGCTCTCGTCGTTCCCATACAAGCCACCATGCGCACAAGCGTCGCAAGGTACAGGTCAAGTTTCAAGTTGGCCAGTGTTTTGCCGTCGCCTGGAACTTACAACGTCTTCAGATCGCGTTTCCTACATGCGGCACCTGCGATGCCACGCTCTCTCGTCCATTTGTGTGCTTGCAATGCACCTTCTCCGGCTGCTGGAACTCCTCTCATATACAACTGCACCTTACTCGCGAGGGTCATGAGTTTTGTAAGTGATCATTATGTGTTTGGTATCGTCTACTATGACATGACAGATATTTTGCGCTCAGTAATTCCTTTGGCTATTTCTAATTAAGTTTTCGTATTCCAGGTGCCGATGTCAAGTCAGGTTCAATCTTCTGTAACGCGTGCGATGACTTCATATATAATTCCGACATCAACGCGACATATGACGCAACTATACTCTCCTTCGAAGAAAATCATACATACTTTCAAAGTTCGAGCTTTCTGACCTCCTCTTGTCTCAAACTGCTGTCTCACGTCGGCTACAGTTGCAAAGAAAGCCCGCGAGCCTTTTAAGCCATGGCTTCCCACTGCCAGGGACACGGATGCCCTCGACGGAACCATCGCGCTATCTTGTCAAGGTAACATGGAGCCCCGATTCCGCGAACGACAACTCGCTAACATGGGTTCCTGTTCATAGGTCGCCGTGGGTTCCTCAATCTTGGCCAAACCTGCTATCTGAACGTCATCCTGCAATCCTTCGTCGCAAACCCTTTGCTGAGAAACTATTTCCTCAGCGATAAGCATAACCATAGGTTATGCAGTAAAGCCAAGGATTGTGCATGCTGTGAGATGGACAAATTATTCTCGGAGGTGTGTTTTGATACGTTGCTGCTCTCGGTGCCGTTTGTTGATTTAACCCAGGTCTATTCGGGGAATGAGGTGCCGTTTGGCCCTATCAGCTTCCTTTCCACGACATGGCGTGCCTCGTCAGACCTATCCGGGTACGCGCAGCAGGATGCTCATGAGTGCTTCATCTCGACATTAAACCAAGTCCATGCCGGTTCGCGTGGATCAACTAAGCTGTCCTGTATCTGCATCGTTCACTCAACTTTTGACGGGTTGTTGCAGAGCGAAGTCAGATGTGAACGATGCAACAATGTCACGACCACCACAGACCCCATGCTTGATATCAGTTTAGAGCTGAAAGGAAAAGGTGGGGATTCTAGTAATGAGTTCACGCTGGCTCAATGTTTGCGAAGGTATGTAGCACTTTTCATTAGCTTATTATCGGCTAATTCGTCCTTCAGATTCACACAACCTGAGAAACTCGGGGCATACCATTGTGTCAAATGCAGTAAAACCACTCCAGTAAGTCTCTGAAGGCTAGGTACATTCTTTTTCCTAAAGTTATTATGATAGGCCAACAAACGTCTCAGTATCCGCAAGCTGCCCCCTGTCCTAAGCTTCCAGTTCAAAGTGATTATATTTTATTCTTCGATGATGCTATCTATCGTCTCACAAACGTCTCACACACGTTATAAGCGATTCGAACACAAGACGATGGACCGCAATACTGCGCACAAGATCGAAGCGACTGTCCGTTTCCCATCAAGCATAAATATGGCGGAGTACACAACGCTCGTCATGAACTCCCGAGGCGGCCCCGGGAAGCACGGTCGTGAGACGGAAGGGTCAGAGGACTCGTGAGATCCAATTATGTCCGAGCACTGATTGTTGCTCAACGCTGACCCTGCCTTTAAAATTTAGCTATCCTGGTCCTCATGCTCAATACGATTATGAACTGTTTTCAGTCGTATGTCACGACGGCCAGATCGACAACGGACATTACACCTGTTTCACGCGATACCAGGACGAGGTGAGAATGCCCAATTTATGACGACATTGCAGGCGGTTGATCATCATTTGCACAGTGGTATCACTTTGATGACGACAAGTGAGTTGCCAACAAATAAATGGATGTATTCTCGAGATTGACCGTCGAGTTATTATTTTAGGGTCACCCATTCCAGCTTGGGGAGGTGCTTGAAGTCGCAAGCCTACATGTGCTTCTACGTCAAGAGACATCTAGACTACAAACCGTACGTTACCCCATCATACGTGGTCGCACGAGAAGCCGAAGCTGTGAAGGAAAGAGAAAGAGAGAAGGAGGCTGCATTGATGAGGGAACAGGATTTGGACGATGCCCTTTTAGCAACCGTGTAACTCAACTGGAGATGTCCGCGGAGTGCCCACCTCTATCCGTGAACAGTATCGTAATCGGTCCGAATGGTGTCAGTCAATGGATATATATGATACACAGCGTACGGGATCAGAGGGGTAGTAAATAGAAACAGAAAGGCGAAGGCGAAGGTAAGTACTAAGTCAGGGGCAAAAGAGTATCTCAAAGTCCAAGAATACTCCGTCTAACAATCAAGGGACCAGACAAGGATAGGTAAGTTGTGTCAATGAATACAATGTGTGATGCAGTTCAGTCAAATCCATCAGGGGATGATATCCTTCAGTTCGCCCTCCCCAACTCTAATCTCCACCACCTCGACCTCGTAATCCAGCGCGGACACCACAGATGATACCGACGAAGAGATGAATCCCTTGGCGTTCGGCGGTGAGGTAGATGCAACATCTGGACGGCAAGACGGAGAGTAAGCAGACAGCCGACAGGGAGTTAATGAGGACGCACATCGGTCTTTGATATATGGGGGAACAAATAAGTCCTGGAGAGCAGTGGCGACTTCTGAGTGACAGCACCGTTGATATGAGATAGTGCATTTACCTGATTCCATACGAATCCTTGACTCTTCTGAATGGTCAAAATGGGTCGCAGGGCAACCACAGGTTGGCGGTTCTTCTTCCGCTGCTGCCGCTTCGGGCTCTCGTGCTCAGACTCAGTCGCTCTCTGCTTGCCCTTGACATCCTTCTTGTACTCTGAAAGCTTGTCCTCGGACACGGGTTCATCGCCCTCATCAATCTCCATGTCACCGTCAGCATGCGGCTCCTGATCACCATTGTGGCGACGGAGGACCGCAGGGCTATTCTCCCCGTCGGTGTCACTGTCCCGACGTATAGCCCGGCTGTAATCCTCTTCATCCTCGGAGCAGGAGTTGTCTTCGGACCCGCTCTCGCTGTAGTCGTCATCGTAGGGGATCTGCTCATAGCATGCCCATGTTGGTGGGGAGGGTGCTCGGCCGATAGCGCGGTGTCGGAAGAACTCAGGGTAAGCGGGGGAAGTGTTCATCGTCGATGGAGTGCACGGCGCTGGGCTGGTGGTGTTCGTCGGAGGCGACGATGGTGATGGTCTGAATTCAAGAAAGGAGTCGAGTCAGACTGCGAGGCGACTGTGATGGTGCAGGCTGTATGCGGCGAGGCCCCTCTTCGAGTCACGTTTCCCACGCATCCTCTCTCCGCCTCCTCCACTCCCGCACCAGAGATTGTGAGTATTCGACAATCACAATGCTTCAAAACATAACTTGGACGTTGGCAGTGTGTATGCTATGGCAGTGTCCAAGTTTGCCTACGTGAAATCATTCGAGCAGCCAGACTCCTTGCTCCCTAACACGTATATTGTCGTTCGCGTGGACGGACATGCGTTCCATCGGTACTCCCCTTATCAAATAAATGGAGGACACCCGTAAATATCCAGCAATAGGTTATCGCAAGACCACCAGTTCATCAGACCCAACGATGATCGTGCCCTCCAATTAATGGACCATGCTGCCAAAGATGTCATGAAGGAATTTACGGATATTGTGATGGCATTTGGTGAATCAGACGAATACAGGTGCGCCCACAGAGCGACGTTTTTGACTTTTTCTGACCCGTACAAACTCAACAGCTTCCTATTTCGCAAGACATCCACCGCCCATAAACGACGTCATGCAAAAATACTCAGTATAGTCACATCGACGTTCACGTCGTCCTACGCGTTTCATTGGTCAAAATACCTTCCAAACACGCCATTGCAGTATCCCCCCACGTTCGACGCAAGGGTGGTCCTATATCCATCGGCCAAAGAGATCCGTGATTATTTCTCATGGCGGCAATCGGATAGTAGGTGCATATACCCTTCTTACTCGCGCTAAGCTCATCGCAATCTGAAGCCCACGTCAATAACCTATATAATACGATATTCTGGGCTTTGGTGCAACAAGCTGGGGAGACCACGTCTCGGGCTCATGAAATCCTCAAGGTTCGTTTTACCGGCATCCATGGCAGAATTGTTGCTAAAATCTGCTGTAGGGCACTGTCTCTAAGCAGAAGAATGAGATGCTGTATTCTCGCTTCGGAATTAACTATAATGACTTGCCTTTGCGGTACAGAAAAGGAACCACTCTCGTCAGGGAAAAGGTTTGCATCTCGTTGATAATGCATCCGAGACGGATTGCTAAATGGCACCAAAATAGCTGCAGGCAACCTCCGAGAACACATTGGACGGCCGCGAAAAACCCTCTTCAGAAGTAGTTGTATTGCATTGCGATATAATCAAGGATGAATTCTGGGACGGTCGACGCCATCTTCTGGAATAAGATGTCGAGCGCCTCGGGGTTGGTGAGGCAATATGTTTGCCAGTGTTTATCAAAAGCACCAATGTCAATCCCTTTCCGGGGCAACTATCATAGAATCTGCTCCAGCTACCGAAATGGCATGCTGGTAATATGACGCAGGGCTCTCTCCTATGGACAGAATATTAGAGACATTTTGTTTCAGACTACGTTCCGACCGATTGGACGGATTGGTTGACATGGTCAGCCTCTTCCTGCTGTATTGCAGCGCTGATTCCACTTTCTTCTCATACCTCCACCTTCATCACCTACTACATGACAAGGCTCACTCATACCTTCATCGAGCAGAGTCACTCTGCCAGTTGCGTTTAACGCGACCCCTTTTGTGTATTGTGAGTTGCCTTTCATCTGAGGACCCAGAGCCTCGTACTCACAAGGAGACCCATAGATGCTGTCGCTCAAGTTGCTATTCTACAAGTTGTTCAATTCTATCACCAAATCATCGCCGACAATGACTTCCAGTCTCTCCGATTCCGCTATCTTTGCTTCCTCGAAGCCCCATCCCCGCCCCCGTTCCTCAACCCTCACATTCTGCCTTGGTCGTCGCCGCGGTAGCATGTCACCCAACGAGACAACGAAGGACGCATATCGCGTCGATCTGTTGGTATACGACCAAACCATCTCCACGGTATCCTTTGACGACTTCGACGAGGAGACGGGGACGGGAAGTCTCGTGGACATACAGCCGATCTCCGAGAAGAGCTTCAGCAAGGTCATTGGAAGCAAGATTACATGGCACGGAGACGCAGCCCGCACTTTGGATCAATGTCGCCTCTTGAACTCCGTCTCTCCCTACTTCCCACTCTCATCCATCGCTCTTTGGGAAGACACTGATTTGGACGCTGAAGACGATGGCGCTTATGACTGGTTTGGAGAGCTGCCTCCAGTCATCCTCACCACCGGAGCCAATTCGATCTTCCTGCGTCAAGTCATGCCTGGACTCAAGATGGTCTGTCGCTCGTCAATCAAGTCAGCCTCTCCTATCCCACCCTCTTCAGCGGGATTTGTGCAGCGTGCCTTTGCTTGGTTTGGGCGGTAAAGAATGAGGTTGTAACGGTTCCAAACGCTTGTGTGCTATGTTATTGTTATATCATGCAGTAACGCCTTCCCTCGCAATTCCAGCCACTTTTCATCTATAAATATAAAGACTATGTCTTCCGCTTAGTACAATATAGGTAACGATGATAGTTATGACGAAAGCAAAAGGGCAGACAGGTATGTTATGTGTGGATGATGGACGTGATGGTAACAACTATATAGGACGTTTGGCATTGCGGAGGAGACGACACAGAACCATTATGCTGCGTCGATAGACAGACTGAAGCGGAAGGCCACAAGCAGCAAATTTTAAATGTCAAAAGTGATACAAGATAGTGAGAGAGAGAGATGAGAGAGTAAAAAGCAAGGCAAGGATCAATGTGGAGGGGTAAAAAAACCAGGGTTCTGCAAGAAGACAGCGGGCGCACAGCTTTACTATGGATAACAATGGGACATGTCGAAAGACGGGAGCTAGCTCGCTTCTCGCGGATATGCAAGATATGACAATGCAACGGCATGGGATGTGAAAATGGGAGGGCGGAAAAGGATGGTGAGCATCACCAATCAGTCTGCATCAGAGGAGTCTGACGACTCAGAATAGTGCTGGTACACTGTTCTCCGTGGCACTGCGGCGTTCCAGTCAGGAGATCTGTTGAGACTACTTGTTGTGGTTCGCCGAGGTGGCTCGCTAGGTTCGCGAGAATCCATAGATCGGGAGGAGGGATAGTGTGGTCGCGCATAATGATGATCATAGTCGTGATTGTGGCCCTGGGGATGAGAATGACTTGAGGATTGGCGAGGTTCCGATGGGTATGGATGCGTTGGCATGTAAGTGCGCGTAGAGCCAGAAAGGGAAGTGAGAGTCTGAGGATGGGAGTTGTGGGAGTAGGAGTGCCGTGTAGTAGAGGAGATGGATGGCACAGAGGTAGAGCTGGAGAGGGAGGAGTAGACACCGTATGGCGCCCAATTTGACGGAGCAGCCTTGCTAGGACCGCTTGAACTTGAGGGAGCTGATGACGACGAAGGATGGGGAGGCGGAGACCTGGGGGTCGTATCCCGAGAAGGGTGAAGCGTAGAACGCGTCGAGCTGAACGAGCTTTGACCATATCCAGGGTGACTTGGAGGAGGAGGTGGTGGTTCGTAGGAGGATCGATTTGATGCTCTGGACGAAGGGCGATTGCTGCTCCACGTTGTGACCGGAACCATGGTGGGAACCGAGCTGCTGCTGCCATACGGTCTGGGATTGCGATTGCCTTGGCTTGCGGTGGGAGATGGAGTGCTGTAGGGAGACTGACCGCGACGAGCTGCCCGGCGGGCAGCGGAACCGACACTGACATGCATCCGCCCGTCTCCAACACTATGCCCTTGACCTCTCAACTGTGGGTCTATGTTCCCATCCTCTTCCTCTTCTCGAGTACTCCTCCTGGATATATGAGGCCTGTCATCGACGTCTCCCATGCTAGTATCCTCGCTCGATTCGTCCTCGTCGTGTTGCCTGGTTGGGGTTTCAGCAGTGATCCGGGGTCGTTCGGCTTTCTTTGGACGAGGGTTACGTTTTCGGGGACGTTTGTTGCCATCTCCCATAGAAAAGTCGACGATCCAGTAGTTCCCCTTCCCGGGTTCGGTGATGGGCCTTGAGATGGTGCGGAAGCATGATTTGAGCGACAATGTGTGTCGGATTGATCCCTGGCGCCCACAAGGTCAGATGCGCGCCCACGAGAGCAAAAAAGGAATGAAAATGGTCGCACCTGCCATGCCTTGTCATCCGTGTTCTTAAACCACTCGAACCTCTCCTCGATTGCACTGTATATCTCGGACAGGGTAAGTCGTTTCCTTGGGCTGCCGTTTATTGCGAGCTGGATGAGGACTGGATATGGGTAGCTCGGTTTCGCGCCTGGTGGGGGGTCGCTGAGGGAACTCAGGTCGACAGTATCGGAGGGGCCCAAACCGAGCATCTCGCGCAGATGGGGGGTTCCATCGGCGGAGTCGCGGGGAACGAGAGCCTGTGCTGGTGGACGGCCTGTTGTGACCCTGCGGTCTGTGCGACCCAAGTCCAGTTCCTCCTGTAGACTGGGATTCGGAGACGAGTAAGTGAGAGGAACAAACTTATAAGTACGGGAAGGAGGTTGAGCATACATGGATGCAGCGGAGGAGTGAGACGCGCCAGGAGAATTAGGCGCCATATCGATCTCGTGCGGCGGAGGCGCAGCGTGCGGAGTCGGGCCGAGTCGATCCGGGCGAATGTCCAGTGTCATGGTCATCACATGAGGCAGGTCCTTCATAGACGCGTTCGGCGCAGGATAGTTGTGGGTCCTGGGCCGGTAGTACGCCCGCGTCCCATTTCCCTCCTGGCCCATCCCGGCGTTGTCGTACCGCACATGGTCCAGTCCAATCCTACGTGCATTAGCATCGTACGCAGGGTAGCGTTCTTGGTTGTACCTGTATGGCGGATGAACAGTGTGCTGCGCCGAGGCAGGCTGCACGGGAGGAGGATCGTAGGGCTCGTCCTGCGGCGGACGCTGAGCCTCACCCTTTTGATGGCTGGGTCCAGTCGTAGCGCCAGAGGACAACGGCCTGCCACCCTCCTGCCCGTCGCTCCCACTCATCGACACGCTGCTCCCATTTCGCCCTCCACCACTCTCCCGACTTCTGCTACGCGATTCCTCATCCCCATCATGTGCTCCATTGCTCTTCTGAGGCCGATCGTGCTCCGGTGCGACCTCAGGGCGATCACGGCTCACTCCCTGTAATCACAAGTAGTCAACATCTAGATACATATGATATAGAAACAGAACCCTTACTTGTGGCATATTCGAGTACGATGAAGCTGCCTTCTGGTGCGAAGAAGGCTGTCCAGGTTGACGTTCGTGTGGTAGTGGGGCCTGTGTAACAGGTGAGGGGTTGTAGGGGGTGTCGTCGGCGTGTATGGCATGGCTCTGCTGGATTTGTCGAGCTATCTGGTGAGGAAGATATGGTGGCTTCTCTACAGCACGTCGCCCACGTCCACTGTAGTCCTGATCGGAGAGATTGTTCCCAGACTGGTCGGTATCGCTGTCATCGTCGTCGGAGACGTTCTCGCGTGTCGGTGGGGCGTCGTCGGGGTATAGAGGAGGCAGAGATGGAGCACGAGTAGAATGTGGGCGATCGTTGGAGGAGAGCGTTGAATCGCGCCCACGAGGGCGCGACGTGTCCATGTATGGGACAGTAGGGGACCCACAGGACCAAACTCGACGTCGGCGACTGAGAAGAGATGGGATGCGGCCTTCGCGCCTGGCCAGCACGGAAAACACGAGTTGTATAACCTTGTGGGTCCACCGTGCGTACGCCTTTCGGCGGTTAAGTTGTTCACGGCTTCAACCCTGATGTTGTGATCAACCAGGTCTTTATAGTGCTCTCAGCTTGGTGCTCACACACGGCTTTCAGGCCGCATGATATGTGCAAGCTTTGTGTCCAGATCTTAGTTTCTGGGAGTGGCTCACCCAGCCGAAAAAGTTCGCCCTAAAAATCCATATTAGGTGTGTTTGCGACGTTCAAGCGGTAAAACACAACTCACGCTAAACCTCTTTCACTTCTTCGCGATCAGCTCTGCTTTGCCATTGCCATCAAGAGCTCTTCCGCCTGTTAAGACCTATGTGACAATGTGAAGAGTGGGAGTGGCTCCAGCGAGCACGGAAGCAAAAACCTGCTGACTAAGCGTCCCTTCGCGCAATCACCCTCCTGGTGATCACATCCCAGGGCTCGTGAATCAAGATTGCTGCTCTTCATTTGCAATTAGTCCTTGGAATCAGGTTGCTTAACATCTACCGCACTTGAAACAACACGATTCGTCAGCTTGGCCGTCGCTTTGCCTGCCCCATTTGCTCTGTTTCAATAACATACACAAGGTCCGCACCGAATCCATCATCCAGAACAACAGATCCAAATCGTTGGCAGTTCCCGGTATCCGAGCATTTCGATTCGTCCACACGCAGCTACACGCCCACATACGGACCACCAGGTACCACCCCCAACTTACTCGTCTCTTCACCTCGGCTCGCCGCAAAGGGTGCCCCTTCACCTCGATTCCTGTCAGCCGCCTATCTCCTTTCTCAACCAAATTTTTACTCATTCACCCTGGCAAGAGATCTGCGGAACCTCTCCGTGTATGGAATCCCCCCGCCTTCTCACACCGTTCCAATCTGTAAATGCGGTGAACAGTAACTTGAGGACGTACTTTCAGCCACGGCGGATGATGGGGGAATTATGGTTGAGCCATGGGGGTCCTCGAGTGTAGAAGGGGGAAGAGAATGAGCGGTACGGAAATCCTGCGATGGAAGACACCTTGTAATCGGCGTCAACATGTCAACCTTCGTTCGGCGCCATCGTCCCCGAGACTGTGCCCACGGCAGGTCAGTCACTGTCTCGATTACAGTGAGTGTGGCTGGAATGCGGCTGACACTCGAGTATAGTAACGATGATTCGACTTCAGAGGCCTTCACCACTCGTTCATCTCCGTCTCCTCACCCTCCTTTTGACTTGTCTGCCCCAGACTTGTCGACAAGATGCCTCTTATCTCCTCGTCGGTTCTAGTCTCGGTACTCCTTTTCTCATTCACTCTCTGCACTACTGCCGCTCCCTCCGGCCTCAAATGGACACGAACGGAATCATCAAGCTCTCCAAGTCCCACAGTACCTTACGCCAGTGATAGCCCCAACGATCCGCTGTGGGGGCCGTTGTCGAATATATACCCTCAAGCACAGCGTGGGACCCTTGGCGCAACCATCTTAGGCCCTCACAATGTCCCACTGGAGTTAGAGAATCCGTCGCTGTTAGCACCTCCTACTACGGATCACGGATCGGTGTGCGTCCCTCATTGCTGCAGTCCTTCACCAGCATCCATTCACAAATACATCTTCTCCAGAATGAACGCGAAGTGGCCCTTTTCACTTAGCCATAATCGTTTGCAAACTGGTGGATGGGCAAGACAGCAGACAAGTACGTTGGATGACTTCCGGCGCTGAATGATCTAACCTTTTATCACAGTTGAAGACATGCCCATCGCGAAAGGTATGTTCCTTGCGGCATGGTTGATGTTAGCCCCCATTCAGACAGGGAGTATCGTGATATAGAGCTCGCTGGTGTCAACATGCGCCTTGAAGCAGGTGCTATTCGGTAAGCATCGATTTTCGCCGTATCGTTGACTCAGATGTTCAACAACTCGGGTGCTACAGTGAGCTTCATTGGCACAAGACCGCAGAGGTATGAGTCCTTTCTTTGCCTTGCAACATAACAATGCCTGACTTCATTTCAAGTGGGCCTATGTTCTCAAGGTGTGTTACGCCAGACAAAACCTGAAGAAAAAATGTATCTCAAATGCATGTTGTATTTTAGGGCTCTACCCAAATCTCAACCGTGACGAGCGAAGGTCAGAACTATGTTGCTACAGTGGTGAGTCTCGCGATTTTCCACCATGAATTTGCGTTAAAAGTTACTTGCCAGAACCCTGGAGATCTTTGGTATTTTCCTCCTGGTCAACCACATTCGCTTCAAGCGACAGCAGATAACAGCGAAGGATCCGAGTTTCTGCTAGTATGGACAATTATCTAGTCCTGGCTAGTTGATTGTGCTGATGGTCAAGTTCGTAGGTATTTGATGATGGACATTTCAGCGAAGACGGTACATTCTTGGTATATCTTCTCTGTATCAGACTCTGCATTGGTTGTTGATCTTTGCCTGCTCCCATCACAGCTCACGGACTGGCTGGCTCACGTGCCTAAAGAAGTCATCGCCAAGAATTTCCAGACTAGCCTCTCTGCTTTCAACCATATCCCCTCTGAAGAACTTTACATCTTTCCTAGCAGTGCGTTCTTTCACCACTCACGACTTGCATCGTACTGATATCTTCATGTTTCTCAAGCTGCGCCTGCCGACGACCAACAACCTCCATTAAGTCCCTTCGGAATGTCCAAGCCGTTCACCTACGAATTCTCCAAGGTCAATGCGACACAATTTTCCGGAGGTACTTTCAAGGTTGCGGATTCTCGAACCTTCAAGGCAGCCGAACAAATTGCCGTGGCGGAGGTTACAGTTGAGCCTGGTGCCATGCGAGAACTCCACGTAAGCTTAAGCTCAGTTGGCTGAACGGGATGCAACCGACTGATCTTTCCTTGATGTAGTGGCATCCAACTCAAGACGAGTGGACATTCTTTATGTGAGTGCTTGGTGGCACGCATAGGTGCTCACACGAAATTCTGAAATGCTCTATAGCGAGGGAAGTGCTAGGATGACCCTGTTTGCTGCCGAGGGTAATGCGCGGACTTACGATTACCAGGTGCGTATTCATGTTTTCGTGCACATGCGTGCCTAACAATCGTGTGTAGGCTGGGGATATAGGATATGTCCCTGCTTCCTTTGGTAAGTTTTGTTTTTCGACCTCCATCCTCAGGATTGACAAATTTCCCTACAGGACACTATGTCGAGAACACCGGGAACACTACCTTGCATTTCCTCGAAATCTATAAGTCGGGTGAGTTGCTTTAGTGTGGTCAATACTCTTGCACGTTTCTCATTCCATTTTGCATGGCCAGATCGTGTCCAGGATATCAGCCTTAGCCAGGTATATTTCTGCGCCGTGATCTCTCCCTTCTCATCAGTTGACTAACATGCACTCCTAAGTGGTTGGCTCTTACACCGCCGGATTTGGTCAAGGCACATCTTGACCTCTCTGATGAGACCATCGCTCAGCTTCGCAAAGAGAAGCTTCGTGTGGTTGGGGGGCGCCATTGATCTCTATCACTTATTCTTTCTTCGGGGATTTACTATCGATTGTGGACGACAAATCTGGGGATACATTCGGAGCTTTGCTACACACTACAGTACCTTGGACTTCATACATCTGCATTACATACATACCAGGCAACACCACTTCTTGTTTATCCTATCCCCCCATTATGCTTGCGACTGCTTTTGGTATTCCGCCAGTTCAGCCTTCAGCGTCTTCAATGTAGCCACAGCCTCAACGATCTCCTTATCGACCTCTGCGGACTTTGGCTTCGCCTTCAGTTCACGAACAACCTGTCCCTGGTCTGCTACTTTTTGCTCCCAAGCGAGAACTTCGGCTGACTTGGGTGCAGCATCGAGCGCAGCAGCAGCGGCTTTCTTCGCAGCCTCAGCTTTACGTTTGGACATACCCGGAACGACGTGTGTAGCGTCTGCACTGGGCTGTGGGGAAGGAGCGTTCTGGTTTCCACCGAACTTTGCCTTCCACACCTCCGCCATTTTCTCGTCAATCTTCTTGAAAAGATGGTCCGGCGTGCCGATGTGATGACCTGCTAGGATATCGTTGGCGATGACAGTGGGTACGCTACGCTCGGGAGCGTTGAGCTGTGCGAGGATCGCATCACCGGTGGCGGGCATGAATGGGTGCACGAGTGCAGAGAGGATGTAGATCAAGTTGATGGCGCGGGAGACAACTTGCGCGCAGCGTTTTGGGTTGGACGCCATCAACGCCTTGTTGAGGCCGGAGGATTGGAGGTAGAGGTTACCGCGAGCGGAGAGGAGCATGACAGTGTGGAGACCAAGACGGAGTTTGACGGCCTCCATGGCATCGATGTAATCCTTGAGGAGGTTGTTCACGTCTGCGATGAACTCGGCGTCTGCCTCGTCGTTGGGTGAGATTGGGCCAGGAGCGTCGCCGCTGTCGGGAATGACGCCGTCGTAGTTGGCGGAGACGAATTTCAAGGCACGGTTCACGAAGTTACCGAAGCTGCGCAGAAGATCGTCAATAGAACGAACACCAAATTCAGCAATAGGATCCTACTTGTTGAGAAGAACGTTGTTGTTCGCGGCAATCTAGATTTGTAGACCTGATTAAAGAGTATCATCAGTTATGGAACAAGGGTGACTCACGCAATCAGCCCAGGAGAACATAGCGTCCGCTGTTTCTGGTCGGACAGAGATGAGGTAATACCGCCAAACTGAAGCAGGGATGTTCGTCTCCCTCGCTGCTGGGCCGAATACACCACGCCCGTGCGATTTGGAGAATTTGCCACCCTCGTAGTTGAGATATTCTATGAGACAGTCATCAGATATCACCAACATGAGAGCGATGGCGTTATGCCGACTTACCGGTAGTGGAAAGATGATGTAGAGTTGTCCAAGGTCGGCCATCGCCAATCTGAACAGAGGGGAAGAAGATAGTGTGGAAGTACACATTATCCTTGCCCATGAACTGGAAGAGGCGAACGTTCTTGTGGTTGAACCACCATTGCTTCCATTCTGGCGTGTAGTTGGCGGTAATGCTTGGGTAACCGATGCATGCTTCGAACTAGATCAAGCTTGTCAATCACAGAGGATGTAACTGAGGGCTCAAAAGGCGTACCCAGACATCTAAAATCACAACATGAGCTTCAAATACATATCGACGTAGGCAGCGACTTACAGAGCACCTTCCCAGCCATGGATTGATCGTCACCTTCCCTTACTGGAACTGGGACACCCCAAGTCAAGTCTCTCGTGACAGGACTTGGTCTGAGCCCCTGCTTCAATCGGGCATCAACAATCTCGCCCTCTCCATTGATGACGGAGTTGGGTGACCACTTTCCGTCCTTCCAAGACTTTCGAATCCATTCTTCAGTTCTAGGTTGAATGGCATCTAGCTTGAGATACATGTGCGATGAGACTTTAGTGACAACGGTATGTGTCTTATCAATGAGACATCTTGGGTTGATGAGCTCAGTGGCATCGAACGTGCGAGCACAGGAATCGCATTGGTCACCACGCGCATCCTAGTGAAATTGTCAGGGACGATACACAATACTTCGCACGCAGGAAGATCTCACGTTGGAGCCACAATGGGGGCATATGCCTTCTACAAAACGATCGGCAAGGAATCTAGCAAGAGATTGAGCCTGCGTTTGTGAAGATGAAGTTGAAATATTGCAGGCTTACTTGGCACATTGTTCGCAGTATGTCTGATCCTTTTCCTGCTTCTCGAGGTATCCATGATCTTGGAGATTGAGGTATATTTCTTGAGCGATTCTGGTGGAGTGCTCAGATGAGGTATTGGACCACGACAGCAGAAAGGGCACGTACTCTGAATGTAACGGTGTCGATGTACGGCCGAAGTAGTCAAAACTAACAATATTGGTGGATCAGCAGTGGCTGCATTGATGTCTACGAGCATCGTACCCAAGATCGAACCACTTGTACGTCTCTATATGCAGTGCATTGTACTTGTCGCATAGCTCCCTCGGCGTGATCTTCTCTTTTAGAGCTTGGGTCTCGGTGGCCGTCCCATACTCGTCCGTCCCGCAAATATACAAGGTCTTGCGATTTCGTGTTCCTATGGGTTCTCAGTTACACAACTGCTGATCATCGCGGTAAGAAAGATGCTCACGATTATACCTGCAAGTATATCATGAATATTATGACGTGGCAATTATTGACGTGGTACTCACCGTGCGAAGACGTCTGCACTAAGAGAACTTCCGATGATGTTGCCTGCAGGTATCCGTCAAGGACCACATCGGTTACATAGCCCCACTTGCACTGACCTAGATGTGGCACGTTGTTGCAGTAGGGCAGAGCAGAGGTGATGAGAACATTCTCCTCGCCATCCTGAGGCAATCTGAGAAACAAAACTGAGGCCGATCTTCCTCCATGTGCACAAGACTGCAAAACTCACATCGTCTCTCCAGGCTTCGGTATCGCTCGCAACAACCCTTCTTCCTGCCGAATGTTCTGAGACATTTTGGTGAGGATTCTTGATGCTAATGTGCGTCCAGGTGCACGAGAGTCGGTGGACAAGATATAGTGCCTCCGTCTATCGATTCCAGAGAGATATGAGTCGCGGTGACGCCTGGAGCAGTGTGACTCGAATAATCACAAGACACGGGCTCTGTACGTGCTATTTAGGTATCTATTGGAATATAAATGCTTGTAGCGGTAAATGTACGCACCAGGAGGCGACCAGCTGGTGAGTTTTGTTATGGAGGAGATGATGAATGACAGTTTATCTTGTCCAATTTTACCGACCACGATAATCTTTGGCGCTTGTTAGATCAAACGCGCTCGGAATCGCCCCAGTCACTGTCTTTGACGACGCCGAGCACCTGTTCAACACCCTCCTCTTCATTTGCGACTGTCAGATACCCATAACATCTCCTTGATATCATCTGACCGACACGTGCAACTATAGAGGCCGAGCGTTAAGTGGACAGTTGGGGCTGGGTATGAGCTTCTCGTACGCTCCAGACATTGTTGTACGTCGTCAGTATCACTTGGTATTCCCCAACCATTCACTGAGATTTCTCAAAGATAATGAAGAGAAAACGACAACGAAGAAATGCACTTGATCCATGTCTAGGATACTATATGCGCTCCCCGTCACCCGTGCCAGTCGGACGAGGCCAACAGCATACCCTTGCCCTTTCTGATGACATCCTCCCAGTCAAGCAAAGTGTCGGAGGAGAGGTTGACAGGAGCCTTTTGATTCCTGAAGACCAAGAGCATGCAGAATCTACTATCCTGTCTGCGGTACCAATACCTGTCTCAACTGAACGGAACTACTCTCCAATACAAGATCACATGACCGTCGAAGCCTTCTTGCAATGGTCTGCTGCTGCCACTAATCCCCAAGAAAAGACAACCCGAATTCCCGGGTGCGTTGACTTTGGTGCCGCTGTGGACATTGCGCCATCTGTGGAGTGCAGACAACCTCTCGTCCGTCGATATAAACGTCGCCGTCAACCCCGAGGAGGCAACAACTCCGCGCCTGGAGTGAAAAAGAAGGGGAAAGTTGTCCGTGTATCCACTCGACAGACCACAGATCAGTCTGAAGAGTCACCTGCGCGCCTTCCGTTGCAATTCTCCTCCCAGACGCCTCCTCGCACGCCAAAGCCTCCAAGATGGCGTGTCGTTGATCCCCATATTGCGGCTCAGTCCAACCTCGCCCATCTTGCCGCGTTGCGTAAGGAGAAAGAAGAGCTCTCGCGGAAGGAGAGGCGGTTCTCAAGGTGGTTACCACCGCCTTTGACATCTTGTCCGCCTCTGGTCTCCATCCAGACCAAAACCTCTGCACCTCCTGCGATTGAACGTCCAGCTTTCCCGCGGTTACAGTTTGTGTCTTTGGAAGAGCACGAAGAGCGTATGGCCGAAGTAGTTCACTCTGACTCGTGAGTTCTCTCGCAATTCCCACCACTTGCGCCAGCTGATATTGACTCCGTTGGGTGTAGTACTGTGATTCCGGATCTGAACATTTTCTTCTCTTCTAATGATAGGCACCCTTTCCGGACTGCTGCCCCAAATGACCTTGCTGCAACTCGCCACCCTGCGGCTTCTGTGTCGTCAGTCCCAATGCTGGCAATCAATCTTGATTCTACCTGCTCCCGGCCGTTGGGCGATCCAGCACCCGTTCCTAAGACTCTAAACTCCTCTGTACACCATCCGGTATGGGTCTTGGAGCATAAGCTGCTGAACTCTGGTAACGTCCACTCCGACACGGTCTCAGTACATCCGAGTCCATTGGGCGCCAATTCAAAACTGCTTTCTCAAAGGCGGTCGATTACCTCTGTTAAAGCACCCACTCCATTTCCTGCTGCACCGTTGCCTTCTGTTTCCCTTGATCAAGAAAACAAAAGGCTATTGAAACCAATCGGATCGTTCATGGACGAGTTCAAAGAAATTGCAAGAACTGCTGTGCAGATGCAGTCAAAGACCACTGACTGTCCAGAGCCGTCATGTCCAGAGGAACGCATGGGTGACACTGATATCAATCCCTCGTCGTGTGCTCGCCTTCAACTATACCGAAAGCCTCCGAAGTCCTTCGCCCGTCTGAGATCCGAGTCCATGCTGTCAAAAACCTCTGGTTCCTTACCCCTAGATCTTGGCTCTTCTCTGTTGATGAACCTCAAGAAGCCTCTTCGTTACAGTCTATCGCGACTCCGACCTTCTTCGCGACTGAGGCAACCGTCTCCGCCAGCTCAGGAAACGTCATCACCCATAGATGATCTATCCGTCGCGAGTCAGTTTGCACCTGCCTTCGCAATACAATGGTTATTGACCACTGATGCTTGGATATTCTACCTTTCAGCGCACACTGTACCTTTGGCAGACATTGACATATTAGCTGCCTTGCAACCTCAAACATCTCAAATCCTCCTTGACAGTTTGCCTGCCAGTGAACCAACGTGTTTCACTACTTTTCAATGTTTTGCGTCGTCTATTGAGGATTCGGATATCTTTGCATGAGTTGAATCGTCTCAGAATAATATCTGTTGTCATGCCTTGTTACCCTAGTTTGATGTAAGTCCTGTAATGCGCAGTCGAATGTCGAAGAAGAGTCGAAGAAAAACAAGAAAGTCCAAGGTTCCCACGGGTATAGCTATTAGTCGCTGGGGTCTTCATTTACCAAGTCAGTTCAACCTGAAGCTGTAACCTAAGCACAGCGTTGCTCTCAACCCTCATCATACACCCTTGAAGGCCGGCCAGCTCTGAACACCTTATCTTCGTGGTACTCCAGTCCAACTCCAGTCTATCGTAAACATCACAAAGGTATGCTAACTCATACATTCACGCTGCGTCTTCGGTTGCTGATCTAGGTGGTCGCGCTGTTACAGCGAGCTACTGAAATGTGGAATAATAATGGATACCCAGGATATGGAGGGGGATATGGTGCACCCCCGGGGCCGCCAGGTTGGAATACACCCCCAGCGCCACAAGCACCAGGTTATGGAACGCCCCCGTAAGTCCACATGCAGACTGGGAGTGCTGATTTGCTGTATGGCCAACACACTCACATGACGATGTATGTGTTCAGAGTCTCGTTCCCATCCCCTGGCTTCGCACCTGGAGGTCCCCCTCCTCCCGGCGGACCGTACGGCGATCGAGCCTACACACCGAACTATGCTCCCCCAGCTGCATATCCGCCGCCGAGCGGATATCCTGGCCAACAGTACCACCAGCAGTATGCCCCACCTCCAGGGCCGCCATCATTCGCCCCTCCTCAAGGTCCACCTCCGATGCCGGGGTATGGAGGTCCACACACCCCTTCGCCACAGCCACCGCCGAACATGGGATACAAAGCACCACGTCTGTCACCTTTTTGGTCTGCCTAGAGCATGTCGTAAAAGCTCACATGCAACGTTTTGTTCAGCCGGCGCGCCGCATCGTCCGCCCACTACACATCAAGAGTACGGCCCGTCGTTCATGGGAGCGAACAATCAAGTGTCTCACCCGTGGTTCCAGTATTCGCAATGTACAGGAAAGAGAAAAGCGCTTTGTGTCAGTGGATCATTATCTTGACGTTTCACGATAGGAATGGTTCGTACTGAAATCGTGTTATTTTTGGTTCTGGTATTCAGATTGGTATCAATTACATCAAGCAACCCCAGGCAGAGCTGAAGGGGTGCATTAACGACGCAAGAAACGTTCAGAGATTCTTGCAGGAGCGCTTTGGGTACAAACAGGAGGATATTGTCGTGTTGACGGACGATGCGCAGAATCCACGTCAGATCCCGACCAAGAAGAACATTATTGATGCAATGCAATGGCTGGTCCGCGGTGCTCAACCCAATGATGCGTTATTCCTTCACTGTGAGTACTCAGGTGTCCAAAGACATAGTGCTTGGTGCTGAGATGGATTTACTTGCAGTTTCTGGTCATGGTGGACAGACTAAGGACACAGATGGTGATGAAGCCGATGGATTCGACGAAGTGATCTATCCAGTAGATTTCAAGACAGCAGGACATATTGTTGATGATGTAAGTCAGAGGCGGCCTGTAGAGCATGAATATTTGGTTCATTGTACGTGCAGACTATTCACGAAATTGTGGTCAAACCGCTACCAGCTGGCTGTCGCCTTACTACAATATTCGATGTGAGTTGCTGATAAGTGTCGCAGAAAGTCTCGTCCTGACTTTGTATCATCACAGTCGTGCCATTCTGGTTCTGCTCTTGGTAAGTACTATATGATCCAACGCAAGCTGTACGCTCTAACAGACCTATTCCAGATCTTCCCTACATTTATTCCACTGAAGGAAAGATTAAGGAGCCAAACCTCGCTGCAGAAGCTGGTCAAGGCTTGTTGTCCGCAGTTGGCGCATATGCACGAGGTGACATGGCTGGCGTGATGGGTTCCGTGTCCTCGTTATTCAAGACAGCAAGTGGATCGAACAAGAAAGCAGAGGCGAAGGCTAGGCGGACCAAGACAAGCCCTGCGGATGTGGTGCGTCATATATGTACCAGAGTGTTCCTCCATCTGATTGTATGGTTTAGATATCTTGGAGTGGGTGCAAAGATTCGCAAACAAGTGCAGATGCGTTTGAGGCTGGTCAAGCCACTGGAGCCATGAGCTTCGTAAGTACATCAGCTCTCTATTTGCGTGTTGTGCGCGATATTCACTTCAGATTTTGACAGGCTTTCATGAGTGCCCTCCGTACGAACAACAGACATTACTTTCCAAACAGAAAATACTGATCAGACTACTTCTTAGGGGCCAAGCCGGAGCAGAGCTACCAAGAACTCTTGGGCAACATTCGGTGAGTAAATGTGGGTGCCTGTGGGCGCGACAAACTGATGTCGTTCTAGTGAGATTTTGCGGAACAAGTATAGCCAGAAGCCACAGCTTTCGAGCTCGCATCCGATAGTACGTGTCTTCATACTATTCCACAGGCAGACAGATATTAACTACGTCCTTTGTAGGACACATCTCTGTTATTCATTTGTTGAATGGCTCGAAGCTGGGACTAGCTGGATTCTTGTACCTTGGGCCATCCGTTCGTGTACTTGTGACGTGGATAAGGATTCGGAACCTTTGTGTAAAAATTATTGTGCGTCGTTTGTTCATGACGCTCACGCAGAGCATATATTATTCCCGTGAGGGTCTCTTCAAACGTTAACGCGTAGCTTTTTTGTTTCCTTGAATACCGGGAGCTGAGAAAGACCGCATCCCTCCATCAGAACCTAGGTTATCGGATGTCTTCCCAGTGCCCTTACAGAGACACCGACAATCTGATGAGGTGACATCATTACCCAGGTCATCGAAAGTCCGCCTCCACCATCGACGATTATCAGTCAAAACGATTGTCCGCTCTTTGGGTCACCGTACACTCACCGTACTTATTCAGCCCACCCGACCCATCTTGGCGCGCTTCAGGCTAGACCGACAGGCGGCGCACGGAGAAACTCACCCGCACATGTGGTACCCTGGCGGTTCCTTTTCGATCCCGTCATGACTACAGTACGTCTTTCATGCAGGGCCCAAGCAGGACTCCAAGTCGAATTCAGCGTTCCAGCAGAATCGCTCAAGGCTCAGAAGCGTGCTCAATGTCCTCTCGGAACTCCCTGAACAGAACTCCTGATAAATCTGAGCGGTGGGTGAACCGGTGAAGTGCAAGGACACGCTGTCTACTTGCCACGGAAGGTGACGCAACTTGATGCATGAGGCATGATGAACCACAGGAGAAACTACGGAGGATAATTGGATCATTCTGGTCGGTTCCCTCTCGTCTAGCATCCTCTAAAACCAGCTGATCAAATTGTTGCAGTTTTGACTTACTTTGAGGCTCCTGTCTTTCGGAAAGCATCAAATGACGAATATGGACGAAATATGGATGTGATGGCGCCAAGAGCGGTCCGAGGACGATGGAATTATAGGCCATGTGAGTAGTTCTATAGGCAGGAAGCTCGCCACGAGTGGTTCCAACTTCTTCTAACTGTGTGCGCAAGTTCACACAGTTTATGGACAGTCATCGCGGATGGCATTTAGGTGGGCGGTCACGTAGGAGTGTCAAAACTTTTGTGCTGCTGGCCGATGGTTGGTCACAGATTGTCGTAAGAGTCATGGATCTCTCGGGAAGCATTCGCCAGAGGTCAATCCTCCAAAACCGCTTCAACTCTCCCATCCCACCGTAACATGGCTTATGTATTCTCCCGAATAGATTGCCCCTCAATCAGCCCACCCCGTGGGGCATTCGGATATTCAGCGTTACCCCGAACTTTACATCCTGGATGCGGCAACCGGACAAGGCAAGATAGGCCATAAATACCTAGGACATTGACCGGGGAAGCTTCTTGACGCCATTAAAACTTCCCCCCTACCCTCTATCTTCATAACAATCATGGCTGGTGGTGGTGTTGCTGCTGTTGCCTCCCGACGAAGGCATCTCGCCGGCGCGTCTGGTTGGGTAAGTTCGTCCTAATGCATTTCAGTTCTACCATTGCTCATCCCTGGGCTCAGGCGGGTCTCGTACACAACAGGAGGATTTTTGCCATCGCTGTCTTTGCATCCCTCGGTGGTTTGTACGTAGTTTCACCTACCTATCCATCTGAGCCATTTTATTAACGTATTTCCTGTAGGCTCTATGGTACGTTTACTGGTATCTGGCCAATGTATGGATTTTGAACTGAGCTTACTACAGGCTACAACCAGGGTGTTTTCTCTGGTGTTCTGGGAATGAGAAACTTCGTTGACACCATGGGCAAACCGGCGACTGACCCTGACCTGAAAGGATGGCTGGTGGCCATTCTCGAACTTGGTGCCTGGTTTGGTGTGCTTTGCACAGGTTACTTGGCCGATAAACTCTCCCGCAAGTACACTATTGTTCTCGGTACGCAGTAAATATTATCCTCGCCTTTTATGCAAGTACTTATCGAAGCGTAGCTGTCGCCGTTTTCTGTGTTGGTGTTATCGTCCAGACCGCTGCCAAGGAGGCTTCATCCATCTATGGAGGTCGTTTCGTCACCGGTTTGGGTGTTGGTTCACTGAGTATGGCAGTGCCTCTCTATAAGTGTGTATTCAAGTCGATTTAACCCTGTTCGTCCCGCTCATATGTATTTCCAGTGCCGAGTTGGCTCCCCCCGAAGTCAGAGGAAGTTTGGTCGCTTTGCAGCAGCTCGCTATTACCTTCGGTATCATGATTTCGTTCTGGATCGACTACGGTACCAACTACATTGGTGGTACTGGGGAGAGCCAACACCAAGCTGCTTGGCGTATCCCTCTCGCTCTCCAGCTCATTCCCGCCTTGATTCTGGGTGGCGGTATTTTATTCATGCCCTTCTCCCCTCGGTGAGCTTTCTTTGTGCACAATCGTCAAAGCGGGAGTGCTGATCTCTCCCTCAGATGGCTTGTCAATAAAGGCCGCGATGACGAGGCACTCGTGGTGCTCAGCAACGCTCGCCGCTTACCGAAGGAGTCTGATCTCGTTCAAATCGAGTTCTTGTGCGTGTTCAAAGTTATTCCATCGGATCCGTCTAATAGTCTGGATATAGAGAGATCAAGGCCCAACACCTATTCGAGAAGGAGGTCGCTGAGGCTAAGTTCCCTCAATACCAGGATGGTACTTGGATCTCAAGCGTTAAGCTCGGCTTGTTCTCCTATCTCAGCTTGGTCACCACTCGTAGTGAGTACTGGGTGTTTTATCTTATGAATATCAAGCTCATGATACGATACATTTTAGCCTTGCTTTACCGTACTGCCATCGGCACGTTGTACGTCTCACCTTATTCTACGTATTTCCAAGCATCGTTTGATTGTCGTTTAGGACGATGTTCTTCCAGCAATGGACAGGTGTCAACGCAATCCTTTACTACGCACCCTCTATCTTCGCCTCCCTTGGTCTCACCGGGAACACTGTTTCTCTCCTCGCTACTGGTGTCGTCGGCATTGCGTGAGTGACTGCGTTACCCCAATGAAATGAAATAAACTAACTCCTCGAGCAGCATGTTCCTTGCCACCATCCCTGCTGTTATCTGGGTTGATAACGCTGGCCGTAAGCCAATCCTGGTTTCCGGTGCTTTCGCCATGGCGACATGCCACATCATCGTCGCCATCCTCACCGCACTTTACCATGACTCTTGGCCCGAGTAGGTGTTCTGAGACCGTGAAACTATCTACAGCTGACTGACATGGTTATTGACAGACACACTAGCGCTGGTTGGGCTGCCGTCTCATTCGTGTGGATTTTCGCCATTGCTTTCGGTTACTCATGGGGACCCTGCGCATGGATTTTGGTCGCGGAGATCTGGCCCCTTAGTGTCCGTGGGAAGGGTCTTTCGATCGCTGCGTCGTCTAACTGGATGAACAACTTCATCGTCGGTCAAGTCACACCCACCATGATGGAACATCTCGGTTTCGGAACCTTCATTTTCTTCGGAGTGAGGTTTTCTCTCTCACTACCAACGAACTAATGTCACTAACCTATTCTTCCCAGGCGTTTTCTTTCCTCGGCGGTCTCTTTATCCTCTTCTTCTGCCCCGAAACTAAAGGCCTCACCTTGGAAGAGATGGACGATGTCTTCGGTGCCCAAGGCCTTGCTGCCGCTGATTCCGAACGACAGCAGGCTATCAACAAGCGTCTTGGTCTCGATGCCTATGACAACCCATCCGATGTCCAGGTCCACGAGAAGGGCGATGAAAAGGCTTGAACGCCGCTCTGGTTCTCTGATACGATTTCTGAATGCCACGATATATACGTCGCTAATGATTGGGAATGTACACTAGCATGATTTTTCATTGGAATACTTTTCGTCATCACATGTGCTGAGCAATGTTCGAAGTGGACTGTGAATTCTCTCCTAGAGAGGCGGCTGAATGAAAGGGACTTGAAATCGAAACTGTGGGCGCTTCCATACCTCGCTTACCTCCGAGTCACTCTCAACTTATGCAGAGAACATACTCACGAGAGAACCTGCTTACATGCAAGCTGACCCAACTGCAGCTCATCCGGACGATATAAAAGCTACCTTCTGACACCAGAATACTCTATTACCACGGTAAGTAATGCTCCGAAGTGTCTTCTGTGGCCCATCTGACCATTGGTCTAGTAGGCGGCCGATCCTCGCTCTGCTCATCGTCAATGGCCACTACATCACCAAGGAAGTCTGCAAGTGCTCTCTGGAAAGGAAAGACCAAATCTACGTTACAAGACTATGAAGATCTCAATCCAACTATCACCTACCGTCACCTTCACTCGCACAACCTAGGGGTCAAAGACCCTCTTCGCGTCATTGCGCTCTGCGATAGCGACGCGTTTTACGCGGCCTGTGAGCAAGTGCGCCTTGGAATCGACCCGTCGGTGCCTCTAGTCGTTCAACAATGGGACTCTTTGATCGCTGTTAACTATCCGGCGCGGAAGTTCGGGATCTCACGGATGGACAGGGCGAAGGAAGCAAAGAAGAGGTGCCCGGAGCTGATGCTGGTACACGTAGCAACGTTCAAGGAGGGGGAGAAAGAGCCAGGATACTGGGAGAATCCAGATTCCTTGACGCACAAGGTGCGTTTGTCTCAATTCCTAGTGTGTCTGGAGCTGAATATGAATATGTTTGCACCATGCACAGGTCTCATTAGACCATTATCGCAGAGAAAGTACCAAGATAATTCAGATGTTTAAAGAGGGTCTTCCCGAGGGAGAGATAGGTGAGCTGTTCCCAACCAGTCCCCGCATCTCCTTTGACTCCGCATATCATAGAGCGTGCTTCTATCGACGAAGCCTTCATTGATTTTACACGGCCGGTCCGAGATGAGATTCTTAAACGATACCCACATCTAGCTCAAGTACCAGATAATGCGCCAAATGGAAAGGATAGTCCTTTGCCCCCACCTCCAACACAGATCCTTTGGAATGAGAAGACCACCATTGTCCCCATTAGCCTTCCGCCGCCAGACTGTGCAGCGGAGGGATCAGGTATAGCTGAGACGAAAGTGGTGCAGGAGACGGACGAGGGTGAACCATGCACGTGGCATGACGTGGCTCTCTCCATCGCTGCTGAACTCATGGCGAAGATTCGGGACGATATATATAGCAAGCTTGGCTATACAACGTCTGCGGTACGCTTTGCGCTACCACCGTTGCCCTTGCCTCAACTCACTTACAATTATTGTCAGGGTATAGCAAGGAATAAGTTCATAGCTAAGGTACATTTATCGCCTGCTTCCTCTGCGATGGTGTTGACACTCTCCCAGCTTGCAGCCTCCTACCGGAAACCGAATAGTCAAAGTGTGGTTCGGAACGCCGCGATACCCAATTACCTGAGACCTATGGCGTTCCAGAAGGTTTGCTCGAGAATGCAATCTGCTTTCCAGCCACTGTTAATCCTTGCCCTTCATCACTTAGATTAGATACCTTGGGGGCAAGCTTGGGAAAGCCATAGCGGAGGAATACGATGTGTCTACTGTGGGAGATCTTCTGTTTGTGGTGTTCTCATTTTTCGCATCGTTGACCCACTGAGCCGTTACTCCGATAGAACAATCACTCTCGGTGAGTGAACTGCCGATCTGACTGTGTCCTTTATCCGACCCAATGGAGAGGAAATGCAGCACAAATTCGGCGAAGAGTCAATATGGGTTTATGAGATTCTACGGTGCGCACACTATATACTACAACTCTCAATCAACGCTCATCTTGATCGGAATTCGTTTGGATCATTAGTGGCATTGACCGATCCGAAGGTTAGTTAACGTTGATGCATTGACGAAGCCCTCCCTTCCTTGGTATCGACGTTGGTTTCATTTGAACAGTCAAAGAGAAGCCATCGGTAACCAAAAGCATGCTTGCGTCAAAGAACCTTCCTCAGCCGATCGTGCAGACATCACAAGGCCATCACTGGATCCGAGTACTTGCTGCTGAACTGGCTCTGCGCTTGAAGGAGGCAAGAGAAGCAGTTCCTGCATTGTGGCCCAAATCAATTGTGCTGCACATCCGACAAGGTAATCGCGTTTAATATGTCGTATACAGCTTGATCTTATCATTCCACTCTCAGGGTATGAGACCTCGCGGTCGAAACAAGCACCATTTCCATTCTCGCGAGAAATCACGGTGGACCTCGTCGCTTCGGCTGGTGACAAGCTCTGGAAAGACCTCGTTGGGGCCGAAGGCTCAAGGAAGACACCCTTCAAGATCACCAACGTGCAACTGTCTTTCTCAGGTATCGAGTCGATGGCACCCGGTCAGCGGAGTATCGAGGGATTTTTCAAGGATTCACATGGTGTTGGCCCGAGTACCCCCAGTAAATCGAAGCGCAAACGGGAGGATAGTGACGACGAAAGCACTGTTCCTCGTAACGCTGACAGTCCGAGAGCATCTTCCGCCAGAGGCGATTCAGCTGATACTACAGCGCTGGTTGCCTCTTCTTCTTTGTACTCCTTCGTCTGCACCCAGTGTCACAAGAGGCTAACACTCCCGGGCGGGGTGACGGAGCTGGAAGATGAAGAGATCAAGAATGAGGCCATGATCACTCTGAGGCAGGAGCACGACGATTGGCATTTCGCCCAAGAACTGTCGCGACAGTCCTCTAGCGATCAACCCAGGCTTGCCATACGTCCTCCATCTCACCCATCGAAGTTGGCCAATGTGAACGAAAGATTTGCAACCGGTGGGAAGAAGAGACTGAAGGAGAAGGCAAAGCCTGACATGTCTGACAAGGGGATCGCAAAGTTTTTTAGTAAGCCTTGATGTTGTGCAGTATTTATGATTCTGCTGTTTGCTCTTTGCCAAGGATTCAAGGATTCAGGAATCAAAACTGTTCGCGCATGGTGCCTATAGGATCGGATTCGTCCCGAATTCGTTGCTTAAGCGCTTAAGGACCGAGTCTTGCATTATGCATATGTGAAGGCCTGCCTGGTCGTGACGCACCGTCAGGCTCTGAGTTTGACAGATGCGATGTGGACAAGATCCTGTTTCGCATCCGCGAGATACTTAGTGTCAATGAGGCGATGGCACAATTGGTTTTATAGCAGGCCAAACACCGTTGGGAATGTCTAAGACGCGTTGGACTCGTTTGCTCAAAACATGGAAATCAGCACCAAGATCACCACTGAGGCCTGAAGTTTGATATTAGGCCCAGACAGTCACATCTGACCGCTCCTATCCTCCGATTTTCAACAGGCGCTGTCCGGTGAGATCAGCATCAAATGTCGGATTTCGAATGATGTGCACCGGGAATACACACAGCCACAGGAAGCCGCCATGGTTTTAGGATGCCAATCCCAAGGTCTGTCGTGTGCTTTTCCCGTCTGTCACTCTCGGACTTCGTCCTCCTTTCCTTCCTTTCCTTTCCTTTCTCTTCTTCTTTCTTTCTCCTTTCACTCTTCTAGGACCGGGTCCTCTAGTCTGCTTCAAGGCCAGACTAATTCGACGACAAGGCGCAGGACGGCCTCTTCCTGTTAGCAAGTTTGTCTGGGACATCCGTGAATAAACCTCTTTCGACTTCATTCGCAACTTGCTTCCAGGAGCTTCTACTTTCTTTTACGACCTTTGAACTATTTTTTCGACATGTCTGGAAAGATGATCACCCAGTTCCAAGACGGACAGCACTCCGCGCTGATTGTGAGTACCTGTAGTCCTCAATAACTTACCGCCTGTTTATGACTCTTCAACCTCCAGGCCGCTATCCTCTGCGCATCGCTCACCTTGATCGCGGTGAACTTCGTGTGGGGTCGTTTGGCCTGGGTTGTGGCGACCAAGGGCGGGAAGCCCTCCAAGGTATCTCGCTTCATGCCAGAGCCTATTTTCTTCCGCACCCAACTCGGAGCATATGTCGCATCTTTGCTCCTCAGCAACATGATCAGCTGCGTAGGCTACTTCTTCAGCATTACGTGGCTCATGGAGGGCGGTGTCACCAGTGGTGAGTTTCAACTCGTGTTTCGTCAGTAACAGTGAAACTGAGACCGGTGTTCCAAGGTCTCATGTGCACAGCACAAGGTACGCCGGTTTTGATCGATGATGTATGTGCTATTTTTGGCACCCCGCTGAACGTAACGATTGCTTCAGGTGCTATGACCCAAGTTGGTGACCTTGCAACTGCGTACTTCACTGCAGCCATCGCCGTACACACCTTCTGTACACTGGCGCTTCGCAACCGCCCCACTTACTGGGCATGGATCGCTGTGGTTGCTGGTTGGGTCATCACCTTGGCTTCAGGTACGTCCCTATTTGCTCATCAATCACAAAATCGTTGTGAATTGGTTTGTTCGTAGGTCTTGTGCCTGCCTTCATTCAATTCAATTCGGGGCCAGTTTACGGTACGGATGGCGCAACTTGCGGGATCTCCCTACAGTATCCCTTGGTCCAGTTGCTCCTCCATTTGATCCCTGTGTTGGTGGCGTCTCTGGTTGCATCTGTCTTCTACGCATTGGTTTTCCTGAATGTCCGTGGAACCCTGTCCGTTAAGGGTGGTGTCAAGTTCACGTTGGATCCCGAGGCTCGTTGGAAGGCCCGTGATGGGCAAATGGAGTACATCAAGTTTGTTGCTGCCATCGCGAAGAGCATGCTCATGTCAGTTTCAATCCATCCGATCGTTTTCTGACGGTGGCTGATGTAGCCTTCTCTAGTTTCCCCATCGCATATGTGTCGCTCATGATGCCACATATCGTTCTTTGCCTTGTAGAAACTTCAGGATGGGCTGCTCCCTTCAGTGCCAAGGTGTTTGCCATGGCCTGCGCCGCACTTCTCGGTGAGCTTCTCCTGAAATCAAAAACACTCAAATTGATTTATTGACGAGGCCCCGAAATTAGGTGTCTTCAACGTTGTTATTCTCTACAATACTCTCCGCATCATGGGACCTGCTTTCAACTCTGCTAATGGCCAAGAGAAGACTGACGTAGAGAGCTTCGCCACTCCTGAGAAGTCCCCTGTGGATGTTGCACCTTCGGTCTCTGCCGTCATTGCTCAACGTGCATTCCCTCCCGTCAGGACTCAAAGCCGTGCCCTTGCAGCTTCATCTCGTCAGCCATCGGTTGCAAGTATTGGCGGTGACTCTACCACCAACCTGCTGCCACCCCGCGCTGGTCATGCCCACAGCAACAGCAGCGCGAGTTCGACGACCCTGTCGTCTCTTCAACGTTCTATCACCCCTGTCGAGGAGCTCAACGAACTCATCATCCCGAATGCTCCCATGAACCCAATGATAAGGGTGGATAGCGCCTCTTCTGACTCGGACTCTGATATCTCCATTGCCGGTTCATTACCTGCACCCCGCCGCCCTGGAGTGAAGAAGCCTCACCTCCGTCGTCCGACCGTCCCCGCCGCTATCAAGGTCCCCGCACCTCCCGTATACGTAGTTCAAAACGGTATGCTCAGCGCCGTGAACCTGCAAACCGCGACGAAGTCTGCTGCTCCTGAGAAGTCTGGAAGCGAGAGCAAGAAGCGCGACTCCTTCATCAGCATGTATACCTCCCGTACCCCGGTCCAGATTGAGGAAGGCTCCCGCATGACTTTCGGTGGCAACGAAGGTGTCTACGTGAACGTCTCCGGCCCGACATCTGCGCATAAGATCATCCGTCCTTATGCCAGCACTGGTAACTTCGCCGCCGACCGTTACGACATGACCGCTTTCACTTCCCCCCGCGCCGCCCCCGTTCCTCCTTCCGCCCGCAGCTCTGTAGTCAGCCCAGAAAGCTCACCCGAACCATTCACCTCTCGCCCCGCATTCGCTGAACTCCCCTTGAGCCCCTTCGCCGAGGGTCTCATGCAACGGGCCGTCAAGTCTCCTGAGCATAGCCGGTCAATTTCATACGACAACGTCTCTTCCCCCGCATTCGGAAACATGTCCGCCCTCGCTAAGGACGCCGTTGTCAGGAATGCTGCGAAGAAGAACAGGCGTCGTTCCAAGTCTCTCGACCTCACACCCCGCCGCGCCGTCCCCGACATGTTGCGTCCTGGTACTCCATCCTCTGCACGCGGTGGACAGCAGATGCTTCCTAGTGTCTCGACCACACCTATGGGCTTTACTTTCCCCGCCACTCCCCGGACTCCGGGCTCTTCACTTCGGCCGCGTTCTCCTGCCCCACCTCTCCCTGCCCTCCCCAGCTCAAGGTCGTCACCACAGCCTTCCGCCAGACGCCTGCCTACTCAGCCCGGCTCTGCTAGTTTCGTCTAGGGAACTTTTTTTTTCATCTGAACATGTCGCACAATTCTTCAGGGTTCCATCTTGCATTCCCTTGTAACATTTTCCCATTTGTTTTCTTTGGTGCTCAGCTTGGCCTGAGCGTTGTGTATATACGTGACAGACGATGTGGTGGATTGACGTGATAACTTATATATCATGATATTACCGCGCCATCCTTCTGTGATTCGCTTCGGTGTAGGCTAAACCTCGATGTGTGACAACTGATATGAAAAGGAGAAACAAGCATACATTACAAGTAAACCGAGTCACAGTAAATAGAGTAGGGAAGAAAGGTATCACTTCGTAGTGATCTTCCTCGTCAATGTCTTCAACCTCTCCGCATTCTTTTTCCTGCGCTCTATATCCACATCCACGCTCGCATTGTTCCGCATAATGCCGATGTTCGATTTTGGTGCCACAGTGTAGCTGCCGAGCTCCCTCTGCGGGATCATCACTGCGTTCTTGCGGACACGGTTCTTGTCCGACTCCCTGGCACGAGCCAGAATGGCGTTGAGCCTCTCGCCGCCACGTGCTGCGTCCCTGTCTGGTGCCTCTGCAGTCGGGATGACACGGTCCCTGTAAGAGGCGCTGCGCTTGATGATAGGACGAGACCAGGCGGAGACGAGGTCGTTTGCGAGACGAGCGATTCCGGGAGTAACACGCTTGCACTTGGTGTAGAAAATAACCACACGACCGAGTCTGGACTCCTTCAGCACGTTGGTGTCAATGAACTCCATCTTGCGCAGGATAGGGAAGAACTCCTTTTGGATATCCAGTGCGGGCAAAGATCTGTCTGGCAGTGGTTCGAGCCATCGACGAACACCCTCCAGCAAATTGTTGTCAATGATTGACTGTGCGAGCGCAGTCCTAGACAATAAATTAGCCAATGATTAAAAAGAGAGTCGCACGGAGACGCACTTCCGGAGAACATCCAGGACCTGGGGCAACAACCGAAGCTTCGAAGTGGCGGGCAATTTCTCCTTATTAGCCTGCTCATCATCCGCGGCTGCTGCGAGCATTGCTTCACGCAGGCGTGAAACCTCCTCGTCAGCGACTCTGTCCAAGACATCCTCGTCGTCGTCCTTCTTCTTGCGTTTAGGCCGGAACGCCTTCTTCGGTTTCAAAATAGCCTCAATCTGCATGTCCAGCCTAAGTTTGCTCGCTAGAAAATTCGGCAGCAACATCTTAGAAGTTGTCTTCGAGGGGAGATAGAACCTCGTCATTGGCGCACCTTCTTCCTGAGTCAACGAACTCCAGTCCACTTCCTCTGGCTGCTTCCTCTTGCGCTTCTTCTGCGCAGCCCGTTTCCTACCACCGCCACCCTCCTCCTCATCTCCTCTCCTGCTACCACGTCTCTTGGGCTTGGATGATCGCTTCTCCTGAACATAATCATCCTCGGATTCGCCACCTGAAGACTCTGGGTACTCGGCAGGCGGGGATGTACGGATTGGTCGCTTTTGTTGTTGCTGAGGCGGCTGCTCTGAATGATTGAAAGCTTCAACCAATGCTCTAGTTGCGGTTGAAGAGGACACTCACCGTCAATGTCGGACAACTCGGAGTCCGAGTTACCGAACACCTCTCGCTCCAACTAAGGATACTTTGTAAGAATGTGCAGAAGACAAAGGTAAAGACTCATTAAAACATACATCCATGCTTGGCATATCGCAAGATGAGGTTTCTTCGTGTGGAGAGGAAGATGGTGGCGAATGTTGGCCAAAGAGCACTGGCAGTTGAGCTTGTCCTCTTCGGCGCTCCCTTTGTTGGTGGATGTTTTGCGGGAGCCTCCCGATTAGATCTCGCACCACCCCTTGAAGTCATCCTAATAGGCCATCGAGTATGTATTCGTAATGGTACGATACAGGAAGGTCACAAATGATGTAACCAGAAGCTTCCAAACAGAGTTATTGAGGTGTACCATTTCTAAACCAATAGATACTGGATTGTGTCTTTGAGCGGATCAAATACAGTACAAACACATCGAAGCGTACAACAAAGAAATAAATTATTAAATGAGTGTGCGTGGTGCAATGAGTTTTAATCCTGAACATTTAATGCGTGCCGTGGGGGCTGAAATGGTGACGACGCTTCCTGTAGAACGTCGCATGCTGTCAATATCAAATTTCCAAATTTCCAATATAATGCATACGAGCTTACAAGGCATGAACGCTCATGAAGACTGCACAGTGATGCACGGGAACTCCGGCCCACATGTGGAATTTAGACTCTCCGCCTCAGAGCTGCCCTCCTCTGGATCATGTGTTGGAACGTATGGTAAATATGACGGCGGCGCAGGTGAGGATGACTCGGCTGATGCATGAGGGGATTCGATGACGCCGGGAGTTCCCTTGTCGGGGTAATAGTTTGGATAGGTTGCGGTGTTTTTGAGTGGTGCCGCGTTGACGAAGGTAAGAGTGACGAAAAAGAACGCAGAGATGAAGGAGAAGCGCATTGTCGACTGGAATTCAAAGGTGGCTGTGGCAGTGTTGAAAGAATTTGAAGGGACGGATAAAGCGAATGTCGCTCTGAAAGTTGTAAGTTAGCTATGTTTTTACCACTACGAGAGGCCGCGAATGGAACTCACGATGCAAAAAGAAAGCAAAAGTGAAAGGAATACCACAGGCCGGACAGACAGCTAGAAATAAAAAACAAAAAACCGTGGAGTAACTTGCGGTGAGCACTTCACCGCAGTGGCGGAAAGAAAGGAATGCGCCTCCACCACGTCGAGCAGCCCCCTATAAAGCTTATGTCCACAGCGTATCACCAGCGGTATTCACGGAGGGGCCATCCTACCGTAAACGTATGGGTTCGCACGGACCGTCGAGAGCTGTCTGGCTCTGACGGGCGGCATTACCACTTACTCGACAGAAGTGATGTCGAGGTATCACCGCCACCTGGTCGAAAGAGGGCACGGTGTAGCGATAAGGATTGCAATAAGGAATTGGATAACGGGTTTAAGTGGGGCTATAGGCTAGATGGACACGCCTTGCTGGAAACTGGAGAAAGTATGAGGTTTTGTATCGTGAACAGGTTGAGTAGTGCAGGAAAGGCGTACCTTCATGGAGGGCGCATCGCCCGGATGCAATTATCAACTGGAAGCCAGTGATTACGACAATATTATTGGTGGCATTCGAGGATTGTCACGAACAACCTTTGCCCGGATGGCCCGAGACGATATAGCCAAAGAGACAACTTTGAACGGGCGCATGTCAAAATCCTAGCAACACGTCAAACAATGATTACAATGGGAAGATCACCAAGTAGCAATCATGGGTACGCACCAGTGTAGTAGTATATATGTACATCCTTGTAGTAGAAGTGCGATCTTCATGATCTACGGCTTCTCTTCAGATAACTCACTGGCAGCCTGAGAATGCTGTGGTTGACATCCTCACATCACATGGGGCCCATGTGTATATTTCCTGTCATTAAGCTTGCTAGCACTTCTGTATACACCGTTAATGACTTTGAACCCAATCCGAGTCCGTACTCACCGGTCACCAACAATGCATCCTATCTGAATTCACATCCATCGATTCTGCGGTGCATCCCATCCCATGCCCACGTGTGAATCAAACAAACACCACGCATCGAACAAACGACCCAACAAGGAACGTGTGCAGATTCAAACATTCGAGACCGGACGATACCATCCTGGGCCTGAAATCATAGCCCCGAGAAGGTGGAAGCAAGGTGGAAGGAATAAGTTCGGAGGGCTGTGGCGTCCTGACCTTTCAAACTCTCCGACGGACCGACACCACCCACCCAAACCAGGGAAATTACTCTAAGGCGATACAATATTTGTGATTTGTGATTGTGATCTTGACTGAAGCGGTGCACCCTGGTCGATCCGTGGCGACAAATGTCGATGGCGAGATTTTGAAAGCTGTACAGATGAAAAGACATTTGTGTAAGCAAGCCAACGTAGCCAAGCATGTAATACTGTATTCGTGACTGGAAAGGAAGAGGGATTATGTAGAGCGATGGGTTTGATTGAGAAGGGATTACGGATGACTATGTGCAAAAGATGAGGGACGATGAAGTATAATGTAAACTATGGGGCGGTGGGTGAAACAAGTATAAACAACAATGTGCTGGTGAGATACAACGGTGGGGTGAGTGATTCATAATGCTTCAAGTCGTGAAAAAATGTGTTGTAACATGTGAAACGAGGAGAGTGGAGTGAATACAATACCCGGTCCGTACAGAGAAGGTCCTCTAAGGGGAAATAAATGAAAAATGGTTGTCCGAGTCCTTTAGATTAGTAGTAAAGCATGAGGTTGGGGTCCGCGAAATGTCATTGTGTCAGTTAATGGGATATTGAAGAAGGTGACGCGTTCTCATAGTCCAATTCTGTAGGGTCCACTTTCGGGTTCAGCAGTCTAAAAAGACACGAGTGAGTTGGTGAACTCGACGACACAAAGCAAAGAACGCACCTCATCCACAACCTGCCTCTCCCCGACTTTTCCTTGATGATCTGCCAAAGCCCCCTTCGCAAGTGACCGTCAGGCCCAGCCTGACACGCTTCTATCAGCGACTGCTTCCCCTCACGCGTCCCCTCTGCTTCCAATATCCACTCGCCACACCAGCCCTCCCCAGGAATGTCGCCATTCTGCAGACCCGCGTTCTGCCCGTGGTATGACACGCGGCCTAGCCACATGTACTTCTTCACCACGGCGTAGCCCGCAGCGGACTGCGGACTGTTAACCCGAGTCGGAACGTGCGACAGAGAAAGCTGCAGGCTCCGCTCATGTGTATGGTGACGATGCCCGTGTCTGTGTCTCGACTCTGATGGCAATGACGTATGCGGGAGGGGTGGCAAAGAGAGGATGTACGTAGGGTTCGTTAACGGAGGTAGAATATGGGCGTAGTAAAACGGCGACGGCAGCGTCATCGAGTTGGGAATCGGAGGTGGTGCAGGCGGGATATAGTGTACAAGGCCGTATCCGTTGAAGATTAACCATGTCTTGCGGTGACCGGTCCGTTCTCCGTCTAGGCCAACACTCGATTGAGAATCTTCGTCCGTGACTGGCGGGGGCACATAACCAAAGTTACACACTATGTCTCCCGCGGATAGATGTTCCCACAACCCTGCATCAATGAGCTGCTCTTCGCAAGTTGAGACGGAAAATTCGTCAAGTTGCGTGCACGGAACAAATACTCGGAGAATAGGTGCTCGAAAGCGGGACGTGGCACGGACCAGGTCGTGAGGTGAGTTGCCGGGAGGTGATGGCACCTGACCCGACCCTGATGAAGAGGTGGATGATCCTGTGGTGGTCGGAGAACGTGTGTGCGCAGGGGATGGCGACGATCTGATACTATTCAGTGAGGAGTCCGTGGATGGATTGGCAGACGCGAATCGTCGTTGCGGTAGCTTCAACTTGAACAAACCATCGCCCTCGTCATCCGAAACGGACGGTAATGTAGTCAAGCCAGGCCGGGTCGATGCTGTACTCAGAGTCTTGCGCCAGGTACTGGAGTACTGCAAGGAAGCAGGTGTCGATGAAGGCGGAGGGGGAGAGATCTTCATACCTCCCCCAAAGATCGACTTGCGCGCCAACAGTCGTTTTTGTGGACGATTATGAATAAGTGAATTCATCTCTGCAGCCGCACGGGTGACTCGTGTAGGAGAACGTAGACTGTCGGTTCCGGAAGAAACGGATTTTGAGCGCGAATGCGACTTCTTGCCCTGGAAATGCTGGATGTCCACTTCATCTTCGCTGAGATACGAGAGAGGCGCTGGGAACACAAGCTCTCGGACTCCTGACTCCCGCGAATCCGCGATGGGGGAGAACCAGCCTCCGAGATCCTCATTGTCCTCCAAAGTTGGGGAGGACGGTCCACTGTGGACCATGGCTTGCAGGAGCAATATGAAACGCGAGTGTGCCTGGGTGAGCGCGATAAACCTGGTGGTTTGCCATTCTGCTTCACTCGAGAATATAGGCAGATCACCAGTGAGTGAGAGCGCGTGCATTGGATACTTGTGCAGAGGCAAAGACTGCGCGATCACTGTGTGGTATCGCGAAATTACTCAACAAGGGACCGAGAAAGCCATGAATGACGTACTAAGAAGGGCCAAATCGTGCATGTCGATTTGGACGTCTTTATGCTGGCTCCTGGCCGTGATGGCGTATTTGTACCCGGGGACGTAATGGGAGAGGATGACGTCTCGGAAGTCGGGATGGGTTATGAGCAGTCGGAAGTTGCGACATGTGCTGGTGAGAGAGTGAAAGTCGTCCCAGGATATGCGTCTCAAGAGATTGCGGAGTATTCTTGGGTGGTCAAGGAGGGATCGGAATGGTATACGCGACCTGAAGAAGGACACGGAAGACCTCTGCGACCCGAGTGAGGTCGATGGTCTATAACCGTGTGTCGAAGAAAAGCGACGGTTGAGCCATTGTTCTGGCTGGGGCTCTTGGATGATCGCGGTCGGACTGGAAACGAGAGGAGTCGCGGGGAGAACGCGGTCCTTTCCTTTGGTCGATACGCCGAGAGAGTGTGAATGGTGATGGCCGATGTCTGAGAGGGACATGGGAGGGATGTGGAGGGATGGTGGTGGAACGGGATGAAGAGGAGGAGGGGTTTAAGTTAGCATGATGGTGTCGGAGTGACCGGCTCTCATTCCGCCACTGGCGACCACTCCAGCAGGGCGTCTCAGTCCTCCTCCTGCACGTGCTCTCGGCTACAGTCGCAGTCCCGCCACAAATGAACCGTGCCTGTTCCTCGTTCAGGCCTTTCTCAACACCAGAATACGACTCTCAACTCTCCAGCTCACAGCCAGCACACAACAGCTTCCCCTCGTGTATTTTTGGATCACAAAATTTCATCGACACTGTGGAGGATCATTGACGCGTCCCCGGATTTGTTATGTAAAATTCAACACCCACAAGCTCGCCATCGTCCTGATGGGATTTCTTCAATAATTGCATCACTCTCCCTCTTCACTCCACACTCGACTTCCTCATCTTGGCATGCTGTTTCCTCGCAAAAATCGTGCTGTGCTCTTCTCCAGCTCTCCATCGGATGATCCAAAAGGCCAATAACGGTCTTTCCCTGTCTACGGTGTGCTGATGCCGCGGAGGACAATCTGTTTGTACTATTTTACTGTCGTCCGGAACCGTCGGTCACCAGCGCAGCAGAATTATGCTATGCTGCGCATTCAGGAAACATCGCTGCAGTTTTCGTCCCTGTCGTTGATTCCTGGCTGTCCTGCAGTTGAGACTTGTACGTCTAGTCCGCTGTTGACGGCACCGGTCGAACAGCTGATGTTGAGCTGCATCCATCCTGTCAAGGAACACAGATAATCTTATCTCAATCGGTGTGCTAGGCCTGGTCTATATGCATTCATTTATTTATGCACTGGTTCAAGGACTCTCGCTTGACTCTCGCCATATAAAACCATCGCAATCAAAGTGCATCCTCCTCATGTATCCTAGTAGTAAGTGCACAGCCTCAACTCTGCAAATATGTCTAAATAGAACGTCCATTCACCTCGATTGTATGCAGGCGGCTGTGGGTGAATCAATCCGACACAGAACCACCTCTTTCGGACCGCCCGCAACTTGGACGCTGTTGTACTTGGCACGCGTGGCTGACCTTCAGAACTCCATTGTTGTGCTTCTTCCGCTTTGGGTGCCTGTAGTGCAGCCGCAAAGTTCGAGTCGCTGGCTCTATTCTTCTCTGAATCTGTCCTTGCCATTCTGCAACTTTTTCATAGGAGCTTTGTAGATATCCTGCCTCTATCACCCGTGGTTACCTCATAGCTCCTCACGGAGCTCTCTACGCTTGCTGCCCGGCCTCTGCGAAACGTCGTACCTTGTTGTTCGGGATCTGTTCGCTGTGTACTTGCACCAACTTTGCTCCTACCCGCCCTTTTGATCGATCCCCCCGCCTTGCCAAGGGTCATCCGCTCCCCTCGAACGACCGTCTGGTTCTGAATTGGACCATCCGACATGACATATCTGCTTTTCTGAGCTTTGCTCCCGCTTGCGATTTGTTCTCTTTATAAACCCCTACAAAGCGTTGATACCTACTTCAAGGATAAATCTCCACTATACCCCATAACTTATCGTCCTCCACACTACTATGCGTCTCCTCCAACTCGCCTCGACCTTGGCCATGGCCACTTGTCTCATACTCGCTGCAAGAGTCAAGCGCGTAGACAATATCGCAGGATACAACTGCGATGGGGACGACGACTTCTGCTACGGAAGCGAGAGTCGGATCACAGGATATTACTGCGAGGACGGGAATGGTGCTTGTCATAGTAATCTAGGGCTGCCGTGTTATGATCTCTCGGATGGTTCGCGCTGGAATCAGGTATTTTCACATATCTTGTTGGTTCAGGCAGGACTGTGAGCTGATTATCCTGCGTGATATAAGGTTCCAGACTTTGGTGACAGATGCCTGAGGGCGTTTGCATCTGCGGGCCATATCCTTGTTTGCGAGGTACCTTGTCCTCATGAGGATGAGGGTTACGAGGGCTGAGGTGAGTTTCCTCTGCCACTTGTGCCGATGCCATCCTCATGTACGAATAGGAGAGACTGAAAGTACTCGAAACGTTTCTCGGAAGGTGTCAGCTTCCTCCATTAACAATAGTCCATTCCACACCGGTGTATACCTTGGCGTTTTCTCCAATCGTCGGGTCCAATATCAATATCCATCACTTCTACTTTGGTTACACGGCGCAGCCAGAACATGTATAGATCTCTCGTGGCTTTCATTGATTGTATCGTTGTCCAATGCATGCTGGGAATAGAACGTATTAGGCTCCGTCGTTGTCAATTGAAGGAGCAACGCATATAAACAGCTACACCACGAGGAAAGCATGCCTCAGTTGAACTTTGCTCATCAAGAGCTCGTGAATTCGCTGTACAAGGCTCTCCCTTTACTTCCCCCATATCTTCCTTGTCCTTCAGCATCTTGACGATGGCTCGAAAGTTGATGTCAAGTCACAGCGTCGTTGTTCTCAACCACCGTGCCGGCCGCGATCATCGAACCTGAAGCGCCGGTTTGATCACCGACGACAAGGGTGAGCTCAAAAAAATGTGCAACTCTCTGTTAACAACCCCTCTCGTTTCCCTCTACTCTTGTACTCTCAGAAATCCCCCCTATGATTTTTAATTGGACTATTACAGAAAGAATATGTGGTAGGTCATGCATGTGAACGCTCCACTGTGATGCGGAAGTCGTGGCGTTCCGCTCTCAGTAGCTCTTGTCCACACGACCACAACCTCCTGGCCATCTTAGGACTCCCACCTCCTTTCTCATCTCAAACAATCGCTATCCCCCCTCCTACCTGGCTCTTGCGTTACTGCAATAGCCACCGACAATGGCTTGCGCAAGACGCTGATCTGGCGCGACGTGGACGCAATTGAATGTTGACATCAGGTGAACATGATATGGTTCTGACAGTGACAGAGCCTTTCCCCCTTGCACACATGCGTCTTTCCTCTTCCAAACTCCTTAGGTCGAGTCATTCCTCCCCCATACGGCAGCTTTGGCACAGCAACATCCTCTTTTACCCACTCCGCTCGTCAAGGTATGTTGACTCAAATACTGCACTCGAGCTGGGCAGAGGGGGATCGTCGGAGTTGGTTGGCGGGGTGGGATGGATTCGAGGGCGGTGCCGAGCTGGTGTTCTGAGTGGTGGCGTTTTCAGGTGAGCACACTCAATCGAGGAGTAAAATCGTTGATGCTGATTCGATTCGTAGGTTTCTCAGTGCGTATATTCTGTAGACATTCCCTGCTGCATATTTGCCCATGTACGACGCGTGGATGGCGTATGGATGCGGCGGACGCGCTGTTGTGTCACTCCTGGCAACGGCGGGTGATGTTTGCCGAGACGCGTCGGTGGCTGATAATCAAAACTCCGCATGTCGGAGTAGGCGCGCTTGAGCCTGCCCTAAACTCCACGTGTTGCGTGTGGGTGGGAAATGGGTGGAAGCGATGGTTTGAGTCCCTTGGCCTTGATCAACTCCTCCATTGTTCGAACTACCTTACCATCCAGCCCATTCTAACAGTCCAAAACGCTCCTTTAACATCCTCAAGCCATCATAATGCAGCGACCGCCGTCTGCTGGCGTCGTCATCCCGCTCCTCGTCTCCCCAGGTCCCTCCACTCGCAGAAGACCGTCTGCGCGTACCTCTATGTCCTCCGCGCCCCACACTCCGACAGGCGACAACTCGCCGCTCCCGCTGTTCACCTCCACAAACACGAACAGGTACAGCACGGACAGTTGGAACAGCTCAAATTACGATGCTGCGGACGACGAAGAATGGGAATGGAAGTCAGAGCAGGTCAGGCTCCTCAACAGGGTGCGCGTTTCTCTCTCGCTATGTCGCGTCCTGCCCTTTCCTGACCCTCCTGTGCAATATTATCGCTTGTGTCACGCGTTCTTTTGGTGGTTAAACACTCCAGACCCTCGATAACCTCCCCGCACACCTCTTGACACCTTTCAACGGTCCAGTTCCACCGTCGAACCTGTTGGATAAAATCGCCAGAGGCGTGGCAAGAGCTAAAGGACCCATCGACTGGCCACATTCTCTCCGCGCAACTCGAGCTAAGATCGTCGAGTTGGCCCGTTTGCGTGCCAAAGAAGGCGTCGACGGTGGAGATACCACCGACACCATCGCGGAAGAAGAATCCATGGAGTCCGACGGCGTTCCTCTCAAGCAGACCACAAACACAGGTCCGACCCGGCCTTTGTATCGGCAGTCTAGTATGGACTTCATGCAAACAACTAAAGTAGATATTAAGGACAATGACTATATTCACCGGTGAGCGGTTCATATCTCGCTTATCGACTGGGAGATCCGAGGCTTAACGCGGCCCTTAGCCTTTCCCGCCGTCTCCAACGTACCGATCGTATTCTCGATAGCCCTTTCCATCCATATGCCCGCCGCCCCTCCTCCCCCGGTTATGGTTCCCTACGCCCTTCCACACCGAGTTCAGCGACACTCAACTCCACGACATCAAGCTCACGCCCCTTCCGAATGAAGAGATCTATGTCGTCGTTGTCGTCTCTATCAAGCTGTTCATCAGATGCCTCCAGGGCGACTGATCCACGAGTTCAGCGTATTATTCGTTCTGAGTCCTTCGCGGGATCAAGTCGCTCCCCACTGAAACGCGCCCCATCGTTCGGTACCAGGTCCAGGGATAGTCTCGACTCCGTTGCAATGAGTGTCGACCGCGCGAACAAGGACTCCGACGTGACATCTTCTGATGAGGAAGAGAAGCTGAGAAGTAGAAAGTCAAAGAGAGCCAGGACCAAGGCTGCTTCGCCGACGCCCCCTCCTATGACCCCTCTCATGTCACCCGCGACGACGAAGGCGCAGCCACGAACTCGAGCCAAAGTCACTTCCAAGTCGCCTCCTGTCTCTGCGAAGAGTCCCACCGTGCCAGACACTTCGAAATCGCCATCTCTACGGCCTACCAAGAGACGGGCAAATGTCAGGCGCAACCCAAGTATATTGGGACCAGAACTGCCAAACCCACAGCCGAAGTTAGAACCCCCTGCTTCGATCATTACTCCTTACAGCCCTCCTCGCTCTCCCAGCACTGTCGAATCCCCAAACCCGTACTTCCTCACTCACATCCCCACATTCAGCCCTGGACCAGCTCCGCCGTCCACGACTCGGTCTCTGCGACGAAGCAAGCCGAGCGTTACTATTCCTCGTGCCGCACCTTCCCGAATCATTGCTTTCAGTGACATCCCTCCGACGTCACCTGAGAAGCCCGGGGTGGGTACCGGACTTGGACTGGGCAGTGCTTTCCAACTCAACTGAATGGCTTCCTGCTATGCATCATGCTCTTCGCCTCGGCACTCTCTACCATTGCTTCGCCATTTTACCCTCATCGCCGCAACACACACCCAGCATCCACCACCATATCGCATTTCCCATCCTCCTGCTCCATCAATCACTACGCCTTCCTTCTTGACTTGTTCAATACTCACTTTTACTCATCATCCCCGGTCTCTCTCATCAGCTTTCGTGCTGTCTTTCACACCCGTTTTAATGGTTCCCGGTTGCAACACTTGCTTCGTGTTTCCCCACGTTCATTTTCGTTCTCATGCTGATTATTGCGGAATCTTTCAAGCTCGCACACACCCTCACTTTTCTACTCTTCTCTTCCTCCGCTCTTATCCCGGCATCCTGCGTTGCTCGAGGCAACGCTTTCCGCCGATAAACTCGTCTATTCCCCACAGAAACCTGCAATACATTTACCGTCATCGTACTGCGCTGTCGATGCTTCGCAACATCACACGCCCACACCCTCATTGGTACTCAACATCTCTATCTATTCCCGACCTGCAATACCATAACACACCCAAATCGTGCAATACCATTGCAAGTGCACATTCGTTCACCTCTCCTCTCGTGGCTCTGGGATTTGATATTCAACCCTTCTCCTGCTTGTACAAACATTCACTTTCCTCCCTTCGTGTGCCATATTGCTCAAGATCCCGCTGCTTATCACCATCCTCTCCGCTCCTTTGCAACTCTTCCGCTTCACAAAACCCGCATTGCGATTTTCTTCCGTGGGTTTGCGGTGTTTTAGTAGTCATAGCTTTTGCGATTCGTTTACGTGCTATTTCTTTCCTTCGCACTTTACGCTGGTTTCGTCTCTCACCATTGCTTCCCCGTGTTCCCTTTCGTGTACATGATTCTTGGTTACCCGTGTAGTGGCAATGTACGCTAGCCGCAAAGGCAGAGAATAGAATGCACTGTGTTTTATCAATATTCTTGGGTTTGGTCGACGGGCTGGTCGTGTAGTTGGGCGTGAACTCAACCGTCAAGCGCGCGAAACAGGTTTTGGAAAATACAATATTTGCTCTAAAGAACCCCGGCCGGTACATGAGAGCAAAACTCGAAGTACGTGAGGGTGGAGATGCCGATATATGGTCTCGCGACGGTGGTGCATTCTGCAATGAACCCTCAGCTGACCACCAACACACACGAACCACAACACTCACTGGCATCCTGCAACGTCAATACCCAGGTCATGACTCCGCTTCCGCAGCAGCAGCCTTCAACGCTCTCTTCTGCTTGATCTCCTCCATCTTTGCGGCGATAAGTGTCTCGGCACGAAGGTCCCATTGGTATGCCCAATACCCGGCGAAACCCCAAGCACCCATTGAGATTGCATGTCCGGTGAAGCCTGAATTGCAAAATATCGGTGCGTTGCGTATTATTCAGGGAGAGTTGTTAAGGCAGAACGGTAAAGATGAAGACGCAAGGTTAATAATTGGAAGTTAAAGGAAATGGGTTGGGGGAGCACGCACTGTCAAAGAGGTTGCGTCTTTGAATTGCGAGATGACCAATGCGGGCTGCGAGGCCCATAAATGAGAAGCCAACGACGTTGGCGAGGAGCGGCATGGCTGCGGACGGTGGTAGTTGAGTATTGCTCGTCGGTCGTCGCCCAATGCCAGTGAGCAGAGAGGACAGACAAACAAAACACAACAGCTGTGGCGTCTAACCTTCGGCGGCTACGCGTGCTCTAATCCCTGCTGGAAACGACCTTCACCTGAGTTCCATCGCGTTCTTTGACCTCGCCACCCTTGTCCTAGTTCCTCAGACTCAATCTACCACAATTACAACGCTTACAGATACTAGGCGTGATGTCTACTGTTCCAGATGACGTTCTGAACCCCGGAGTGGAGGAGAAGATCGCTGTGGCGAGGACTAAGAAGGACGAGGGTGATCAGGCGTTCAAGGAGGGTGACTTCACAAAGGGTATGGACTTCTTCATTCTCTTGCGATTACTCTGAGATGAATTAGCAGATGGTTGATCGTGCGTTGTTTAGCTCTTAGGGCGTACCATGAGGTGCTCACACATTCTCCGTGTAGCCTGCAAATCCGCTGATCTTGTACTCTAATCTCAGTCAACATTCTATCTCACCGGGATTTACAAGTGAGTGCACCGTATATTTATGCCTTGATTTGGCGTTGAATGAGTTTAGAAATGCGATGTCTACTGCGATGCCATCCCCTGCGGAAGCCCCCTCGGATGTGAAGACACCAAAGACCGAGGTGAGTACTCAAGAACACCCCTAAGAACGCACTCATAACCCGTTCGAACAATTGCTTGCAGGCTGATATCATGCTGGACAAGATCTATTCCAACATGACACAGTGCCACATAAAGCGAGAGAACTGGAAACGCGCGATTGAAACAGCAGATAAGGTGCGCGGCACTTCGCCTCGTGCGCCTGAAGTACGCTGATGAGTCCCTGTGTCGATGTAGGCGTTATCGAAGAACTCGCTAAACACCAAGGCACTATTCCGTAAAGGAAAGGCACTCGGTGAACTGGGGCACTTTGAAAAGGCGGAGAAGATCATGGATGACTTGCTGACGAAGTCTATTCCTGGTGCGTTCACGATTGATGCTCAAGCATTGACCTTCCACTAAATCGCCTTGAACTGCAGACTCGGAGAAAGCTGCGATCAAGACTGAGCTTGCACGTCTGCGGGCGATGGATAAGGAGCGCGAAAAGGAGCACAATAAGAAGTTCAAGGGTACGAAATGGATGTCATCCTCGTCTGCTTAGACCTCACGCTTACTCGCATGGCATAGGTTTCCTGAACCGCGGCGACAAGGGCGATAAGGAGGAAAAGTAGTCCTTTGATGACTCTGTCGTTCATCTGATCTCTGATAGGTTCTTTTGCAAGAGAGCCACTCAATGTATATCTCATCCGTTTTGCCATCCTCAAACCAGCATTTCTGTATCCAGTATATCGTTTTCATCGTTGGGCCAATGTCATTCCGCCGTATCTCGGACCTTCTCCTTCAGTTTATTGAACTCCGAGTCTGCAATACATCACGGTACTGCCTGGCCAATTCAACTTCCTGAAGTGATTCGAAGTTCTGTATAGTACTGTGGCGTTGTATTTTAGAGACGACTGACGAGTAAGTACCTACGAGCAGAACGCGTCGCACGTGAGACATGACCAGGACGCGACGCGACATACGCGCTAATGTATCTTGACCTAAACCGTGCCAACTCTACCATTCAAAACTTGAGGCTACCTTGAGCACCGGTCGCATGAGGCTTCCAAGTCACTATGCAGCCTACCTCTCCGCCAACAGTCGAACTACTTCAGTCCTACTACCCAACCGTTCTTTCTGTTCAACAGTACCTCGCAAGATCACTGGAATCGGGTAGAGACGATGCAACATTTCTTACAGACCTGACCGACTCTGTCATGTATCGCTCGCTGCTACTGAAAGGTTGCGTTGGCAGTCGTCAAGCTGTCCCCCAGGCTAGGTTCAAGGCCATCCCTCCAATGATACACTTACGCGAGGTGAATAATTTCGGGAAGACTCTCGTGATGTGCACCACTGAAGGGCTTTCTGTAGTTGATTGAACGCGCGCAGCTGATTATATTGAGGAGAACTATCAACAAACCGAATGTGTTGACCGCTGGCTATCGTCGTTCTGTGAGTCTCAACCTGGTCGACTCACAATAGCCTCCACTCACAGCTCACTTACTTCAACAGGGCAGCACTCTGACCAACTACTTCTTGAATACGATTGTGACTGCGCTTCACGCTCCCGAATGGGAGACCCTTTTCCAAAGGTATGTTGACCCATAAAATCCCGATGTTTCATGGGCTGAACGTTTCGTACAGGATAGGTGAGGACGCTATGTTCCATCTCGTGACAGAAACATGTCTATTCTTTCCGCTTCCGAATGGGTGCTTCTGCCAAATGACTGGAGAACCTATTGTGTACACCGCTCCACCGCTCAAGTTTTCCCTGGGAGGTCTTAGGTCCGGTACATCCTGTGAGAGTGGAAAACGGAAGCGAACAGCGAAGACTACTGAAGGGGAGCCGCCGGCGAAAAGGTCAAAGACAAGTGCTTCGTCGTCTTCAAAAAGAATGCATTCCTCAGATGCGCAGGAGAGGTATACAGCTCACTAGAGTAGATGGACCTGGGCTAACGATTTGATTTTCAGGAAAACACCCATGGACATCGCAATAACCCGCGCTCATATATTTTATTCCCGACCGTTCTACGTCACTCATACGAATTTGGTCGTCATCGGGTTATCCCCTCATCGTCCGTCACCTTTTCTTCCATTTTCCCAGCTTCTCATGCTCATCGTCACGGTAGATGTGTTGAACCGCCTGTCTCCTTCCAAGCACTTGAAGCCAGAAAGTGTAAGGGCAGTGTGGATAGACCCCGACCCCCGAGATCAGGCTGCCCATGCCAGACACCTCTCAAAATACGTCTTTCCGCGACAGTACGGGTTGCCGACTCCGTTCGCCATTGACTCAACGACCAAACCCGCTCTCCGCTCGTCTGACCATTCAGACAGGGAATCACAAATAAAGGCAGGTTTAATGTTGGTTCTGTTGTATTTATATCGACCAATGCGCTTTATAGGCACTAGGACCAACCGGAACTCCAAAGAGGGTGAAGTCTGTGCTTGCTAGGTTGGAACAACTTTTGTGGCATCATAGTAAATGCGGTTACAGGCCGTTGCTCCAGAAGATATGCCCATCCAAGGTGTCGTTGTTATGCATTGCTTTATCCTTAAGTGAGCTAATGTGCACCCACAGTTGAAAAATGAACGAAATCAACCGCTCGACAGCAGCGTTATATTGGTGCGATGACCCCCCCCCCCAAAGTATTGAGCCACGCATTCATGGCATTGTTAGGAAATGGTGTCAGAGCATTCCATCCAACTTCATTCACAAGCGGCGGCCGCAGATCCCAGTATCTCTGTGGACCAGTCTAGCCTACAAACGGGTGTCTCGCACGCAGCCCTTTCTCGTCAGGCAAAGCAGAAACCTCGTTTTGCCGAATTCGCTTGCAATCACTCTGAGGTTTGTTATCAAGAAGTGGTTCCATCTTCCGCTCACATTGGACCTGCATAGGTGTATTATTATACAGTAGCTATTACTAAGGTGGTATTCCCTATGGCACTGTGGGGTTCACAACGTAATTTCAAGACTTTATGTCGCCGTGAGTTGCTTTACGATAAGCATTTGACCAGAAAGTTAACTCTTGATGAAAGATATCCAGACATTCATTTCGCTACGCCGCTACGAGTCACTTACCTTACATGCAATATTGCAAGGGTTCTCGATTTCCGATTGCGAATGGCTTGCGCCGGCCAGCAAAGGCGCATCGCAGCAGCGTCGAGTTTCTTTGTCAGATTCTTTGAAACGTTTGGAACTTCTCCAGGACTTTCTATTCTGGTACTTCGATTCTTTCCTGATGAATTTACTTAAGGTATGCCTATAATACACAATCCTTCAAGGACTGCTGAGCGCATCTGAAAACCCATTATTCAGACGACCTTCTACGTGACGGAGTCATCTGCCTTCCGCAACCGGATCCTATACTTCCGCCAAGATGATTGGGCATCCCTATGCGCGCCACTCATAGAACGTCTCAGCGCAGAGACATTCGAGAAGATGTCAGAGGTCAGTTGGCCCCCTCACATTCCACAGCCCTACGCTAACTGTCGTACCGTGGTCGTGTGCTGCAGAGCGAAGCAGCAGAACTGCTGAGACAGCGCACACTGGGATATTCGTTTGTTCGCCTGCTACCAAAAGAAACTGGTGTCCGGCCAATTGTCAATCTACGCCGGAAGAAACCCACGGCAAAGGTTGGTTAAACTGCAGTATGCAGTTTGCTGGCTCGAGCGCCAACTGATTATCCGTACTGTAGAATCTCTATGCCCGGCAGGAGTTATCGATAAATCAGATTCTCCAATCTGCATTTCAGGTTCTGACATATGAGAAGGTGCGTCTATAGCAGCCCTATGCTTGTCGTCGGTGTTGAATCTTGCTTGCAGAACACACGGAGACACCTGGTTGGAGCAGCTGTATTCGGACATAATGACGTCTACTCAAAGCTCAAAGCGTTCAAGCTGAGGTTAGAGAGCTTGGGACATGCGGGCCAATTGTGAGTGGCAACAACGAAAGATGTTAACTTGCACTCATACTGACGATAAGACGCTCGCAGACCAAAATTATACTTCGTCAAAGTCGACGTACAAGCATGTTTCGACACTATCACCCAGGACAAGCTTTTGGCCATTCTGAGAGATCTGATTTCTGAGGTTAGCAACCACTTTTTGTAAGGATGCAGTAAAGCTTAACCGACTGTTGATGGCCCGGACAGGATTCTTACATGGTTCAACGCCATGGAATGTTGGCGTACGCCTCTGGAAAGATCAAACGAACATTCGTAAAGAGCGCAATGCCAGACGGTATTTCATTTTCTGAGGCCCAGTACACTCGCTGATTTTTTTTGGGCCAACCAGATGATCATCCTCATTTTCTCAACGTCGTCACCAAGCTCGTAGAGGTCATTCGAAATACCATTTTCGTGGATCAGGTAAGAAGTCGACACCGTTGAGCTGAACAAGGGGAAATCTCACCAGATCGGAACAGGTCGTGTATCCTTACGCTCACAAGAAAGAGATTCTGGAGCTTCTGGAAGAGCACATCACCGAGAATATTGTCAAAGTGCATTTTCTTTCTACTAGACTCGCTTCCTCAGTTCGCTGATCACGGAGGTTACACAGATTGGCAATGGCTATTATCGCCAGACTGTCGGTATTCCGCAAGGCTCAGTGCTGTCAACGATCCTCTGCTCATTTTTCTACGGAGACCTGGAACGGAAGGAGCTCAAATTTACTCAAGATCCGCAAAGCGTACGTCCCCGACGTCACACCTTAAATATGCTCTCACCGTATTACAGGTATTACTTAGGCTAGTAGATGATTACCTGCTCATCACCACCAATGAGGCTCGGGCACAGAAGTTTCTGGATACTATGATCAAAGGTATACTTTGCGCCACGGTGTGCTTTCATGCGATCCCTAAGTAATGCTTCACAGGCCATCCCGAGTATGGTTGTTTCATATCAAAGGAGAAGATATTGACGAACCTGGATACCGAGGATCTCGTGAATACCATTCCTCCAACGCAGACTCGTACGTCGTTAGTCATGTCGCTTTCTGTTCATTCACTCATATCGTGAAAGTATTTCCGTGGTGCGGGTATCTTATTGATATGAAGAATCTCTCTGTCCTGGCAGATTACTCGAGATTTCACTCGACGTGTTGGTGTCTCACGTCTCACGTCTGCAGTCGCCTCACCTAGCTCACTCGTCATTTGCAGATTTACGTGACTCTCTCACTGTTGAGTCTGGTCGGCGAGCTGTTACAGGGTTCACGTACAAGATGATGCGGTAGGTGCTTTCTGCATCGAATACCTCCATTTATTAATTATTTGCCCAAAGGCTTGTTCATGCCAGAAGTCATATCCTCTACACCGATGGACATCTGAACTCGCAACATGTCGTGCACCTCAACATCTACCAGAACTTTATGCTGGTTGCTATGAAGATGCATTATTATCTTCGAAGCTGGAAGCTGGACGTTACCAAAAGCTCAAAGTTTTTGCACAGTAGGTGTAGGTTTTTATTTCCTCTTGTGTTTCTCATTGGGTTATACAGCCACTATACGTCAAATCATCAACCATAGCCACACCTCTATGGTGAGCAAGGCCAAATCCAGCACCGCAAAGAATGCTTTAGCTCGTTTTGACGTTCCGAAGGCCCATGTTCTATGGTAAGCCCTTGCACACCTAGCCGTTGTGCATCCTTACGAATGAGGGTTTGCCAGGCTGGGGACCCATGCGTTCCAAACAGTCTTTTCTCGCAAATCGCACGTGTACTCCCAGGTTCTCAAGACTCTCGCGTTCGATCTGAGTTTACCACGGTACAGGCAGTTCAAACGGCGATTCCGCAAGGTGACGAATGCAGGATTGGACATGTTCACGCTGCTCACGTTTTGACCGGGATGTGAACGTCCCCGGATGCACCTGCTCTCGATCGCTCTGCATCTAGCCATATGTATTCTTACTTCGTTGTACCCGTACGTTGTAGCACATGTAGCCTGTAGATTTGGTGAGCCTAAACCCACGTTGTGCGTTTACATAGCCGAGACCACCGGAGCGTCAGTCCGTTCTCAGCAAGGGTTCTCCCTCTCAACGATGAGCTTACCAAGGACATCATGAAATTCAAATCACAGGTGATGAAGATATCAAAGGGACACGGTTATCTTCGTGTCCGACCACCTTCCTCGACGCCTTCAATCATCTGTGCCCGGTGCTACCACAGCCCTATTGCCGGATCTTATAAAGGCGCAGCCTTACTCATTCACAGACCTCACACCTCTCGCACATCCATCCAACAACCCTCTTTCTCAACAGACTCACGACTATCAGATACCATGTCTTCATTCTACAGTCTTTCTGCGGAGCTTCCTGGTGGAAAGAAGTATGATTTTGAGCAGTTGAAGGGCAAGGTTGTGCTGATTGTGAATGTGGCGTCCAAGTGGTGAGTTGTGACGGCATTTCAGAGAGACTGCCCGTCTTGCTAAAATGTTTTGTTCTGTCATGTAGTGGTTTTACTCCCCAGTACAAGGGTATTTCACGTCTTCGTATACTCACGATCTTACTCTGAGACAACCCTGTTATAGGTCTTCAAGCGTTGTACCAGAAGTATAAGGACCAGGGTTTCGTAATCCTCGGCTTCCCTTGCAACCAGGTGCGAAAGTACGAGTTTGGTTCGAATTCTCACTTTACTCATATGCTGTGGCACAGTTCGGTGGACAGGAGCCCGAGAATGATGAGGGCATTGCACAATTCTGCGAGCTCAACCATGGCGTATCCTTCCCCCTAATGGCCAAATCCGACGTCAACGGTGACAACACGAACGAAGTCTACCAATGGCTGAAGTCGCAGAAGTCGGGGTTGCTTGGTCTAACGAGGATTAAGGTGCGTACCCATGAATAGAAGTATTCGACTTGAACCTCACTCTCAAATGGCGTATTGCAGTGGAATTTCGAGAAGTTCTTGATTGATAAGGAGGGCAATGTCGTCCAACGTTGGGCTTCAACAACCACTCCCGAAAGTATTGACAAGGAAATCGAAAAGCTGTTGTGACTACATGAACCCGGATCGCGGGGCTCAGCGGTGAAGCTATGATTGGGACCAATGTTGTGGCTGGTAACTGGTGAAGAAGATTGATAGAAAGTGTAGACTACAGTATATATTATCCCATCTCATTGATGACAGTATTCGTCAGTACATTGCATCATCAAACGTGAATCATCTGGGTCAAGTCGTACTACCTTCGTCAGATGAAGATCCCCTCGTAAGTATTTGCCCAAAATGGATATGAAATCTGGGCGAAACATGTCTCCAAGGAAGAGGCTGAAGCGTAGAGCAAGTGGTCACGGTTGGAGGATAGATATTAAAGGATGGCGGTACATGAATGGTGTCGTGACCTAGTTTACAGATATTTCAGTTGTAGGTGGGTTGAGGTGAGGGTCACAGCGGATGCTTGTGCTACGCTCATGGGACCTTATGTATACAAGTGTGAGTGTCACAACTTTCATCGATATGGTAAAACAGTGGTGCTCAACTGCGACCGACGTTATCTTACAGTAAGGCGGCCCAAGCGGTGATGGTAACAGTGCTTATGGTAAAACAATATCTGCGGCGGACAACCTTGGTTATCGTGGAAACCTTCCTACACTACTTTGTTGGTGACACTGAAATAAACACAATGAGAATACTCGCACCTAAAACGCCATGAGATCTTATACCAAGTTCAAGTTATTATACGCCCTGTGATACGACCAACACTCTGGCGGTGTGAGTCATTGTCCGGCTGCTGCCATTGGGACGGACCGAGCCATCGAAGCTGCAGTTACTGTCGGTGCGGTGAAATGCTGCAGAGATATACAGGCAAATTTCAGATAGTCGCAACGATCATGAAATGTAAGTGCCAGACTTGGAGGAAGGAAGGACGGGCGGTCGTGTCGCCTGAATACAAAGCCACGTGACTGTGGCGCGGTTGTAAGTTGGCCAGACGCAGCGGCATAATGCCATAGCCATCCGGGTTTCGAGACGAACGTCGCTCGAACCCCACCAGCGGTCAATGCAAGAGCCTGCGTGGTTTGTGGGCATAGCCGCACCAGAACACGAGGTGAATGGCGCAGGTCAAAACACACTGATCGTTGAGAGATCATTCACGTTGGCAACACACCTGCTGCCCACGCTGCAAACACGTTCAGTGTCATAGCCCGAGGGCTGGGCTTATTCCGGATCCGGAATCCAATCGCAAGCCCGGGCTCTTTGCTGAGATCAGGACGAAATGATATATCTACGCTGTATCCAGAACGTCGGACTCGGAGAATAAACGACGGGGATACAGTATGATTGAAGATGAAATGTCCTGGAAATGGATGCACGTGACATCATGATACTTGTAAGGACACCGTGGAGCTGACGGTTGGTTGTTAAGCTGATTTGAACCATCATATATAGCGCGTGAAAGTCTGGAGTGGCCGTTGATAATCCGCTAGGAAAATATTCTGATAACTGCCTTTCACTCCTAGTCGGGATCTATTGAAAGTGACATGCTCGAGTATTTTCTGGGAGGTTGTAAAATTGCGAAATTGTTGAATGAGGGACCGGCGGATCTGGTTGAACAAGGGCCTCCTATTTTTGCGGTACATCTTCACCAATCCAGGATGATCGTGAAGCAAAAGGCCTTCTATTGCAGTTCGTAAGGCTCATGAGCTGAAGTGTTTGCTGCGCTTCGCAAGCGAGAGCCTGTGCAAACGTTGGCAACACGTGTTGAGGCAGAGCATAGGGCGCCCAGTCCCAACACCCAACCCACTGTTGACCCGTGATTAGAGGACGGGTAACCGAATGCTCGGGGTCTAGAATAATACATGTTGCAAACTATGGATTATCTGCGCGGACCACGTACATGACGATACACATCGAAACAATGTCGAACGAATGCATCAGAATCTGAACAAAAAATATCAAATGAGCGTAGCGCAAACAATGCCGTAGCACCCCACTTACCCAACAAAGCCACGAAGAACAGAGACCGCTTCTTGGACAACCTGGCCCGTTGTGGATTCTCCCCGTCTGGCGGCACGCCTTCGATGTTCATCGTGCTTGCTCCCAGTTCGGATATTGTGGAACATCATCAATGCAGCCTCAGCTGTTGGCCGTCTCTCTGGCTGAGTATCCATCATTGCCGAAATAAGCGGTTGGAGGAAGTCCAAATTTGAGAATTGCTACATGATTATCAGTTTAACGTAGTTGAGGACGGCAATCGTAGGTCGCTTACCTGTAGTAAGTCAACTTCATAGGCATGACCAAGGACAAAAACATCAAGCATAAATGCATTGTATGGGACTTCATCCGATAACTCGGGAGGGTCTTGATCAGCTCCTTTCGCACCGACGACATAAGGTGATTGGCCGACTTCAAAGTAGGAGGACATCCCGAAATCAATGAAGTAGTATTTGACCGGATGTCCAGAGCGTCTCAGAACTCTGGCGTTGCGCGAGTAATCTGGTGTCCAGTTCAACCTGATAGGATGGTGCCCCTCCGGATACAATTCCTGACCGTCCATCATGATATTTGTCGTCCAGCAGTCTCTACGCCACGCACCACATACAGTTAGTGCGAAAAGGTGAAATGGAAAAATTAAACCTTACCGATGTGCAACTCCTTGACTGTGAAGAAAGCTAAGTCCCTGTGGCTTTTGTTAGAAGCGCTGCAGATCGAACAACTCGCTGCTCCTACCTCCAGTGTTTGCTTCACGAATTCCATGATCTCGTCAACGGTATCGAAGTTTGGATTGTTGCATGGGCGTAGGTAGGGCATGACAAGGATTGCGTTGAGAGCATTTATCGGGTCTGAAAGCACATCAAGGATTGGAACGCAATGGTTATAGGGATTTCGGTGGTTATCCGTCGGGGATAGCATGCGTACGATCTTGAATTCGTCAGAGTCTAGAGGAACAACTTTCATACAGACCACTCTATGGTCTTCTACCCTTTGCGCATCCAGTACGTTCGTGTACTAAATACTTATGAGCTTGAGAGTCGATTGATCAATGAGGTGACTCACAATTGGCTGTATAAAGTCCTCGCACTCGTCTGCCGGTGTATTTGTACCAAGCCATGACGGTTTCCAGCCAGGTTTATACCTAGGACGCAGCCGGTAGCCATTGCTTAGGAGCACATCGTACCGAGCTCTCCATCGTAGCTCGTAAGGGCTCAAGGAGCCATACTCATCGTCAACCGAGCTGGAATAATCATATCTCAGCAGCGCTCGTTGAGCAAGCATAGCAGCTTGACATGAATATGCCTCGGCTAGGAAGAAAGACGTGAACAGTGAAGTCGTGCAGGAATGGGTCGGTGGTGGCCAACCGTTCCAAATTCCCTGGCGGTCGATCTGACGCAAGATCGGATCTTGACTACAGTTTGATCTCCGACACTCTCCGATAAACATCGTTGATGTCTGGACTCTCGCCACATGGCTGTTGCATACTCTTGGTCCACGCTCTCTCAGTATTGTCTATATATCATCTTAGATCTCTTTCCTGGTCGTAACGCACGAAACACACCATGATCGTGCGTTCGCTCTCTTCCGGACGCTCAAGGATGAAAAGAGATAAAATGGCCATGCTTTGACATACCCGTAAACTTATTATACACCCCCTCCTCACTGCCTCCGATCGACACAATGCTGGAAGTACTCGGACTCGTCCTCAGCTTCATAGGCCTTGTGACTATTGTCCCTCAAGTCGTCGGCTTCCTCTTCACCCATTTACCCGAGCACAAATTGAAGCAACTGGATGATACTCTCAAGGAAACCACATCACTGCTCGACTCTGCTATACGCGATGGATTCATCAAGGATCCTGATTTCGAGCCAAATGCTCGCAGGCATCTTCAAACGTGAGTCCAGCCTATCATCAACGGTGGATAATCCTGACGCCACACTTCAGTTTCAGAAACCAGACGGAGAACCTGCGGACTGATGTCCTGTGTGCACCGGGATTCATCAAGCAATGCATAGCCTCAATGAAAGGCTTGTCGAGACGAATCGGGGAAGCGTGCGAGAACGTCAAAGATGTTCGAACTCGTATTGTCGTGAGTTCGACCCTACTTCACTCCATAACATCTCGTTATACTGTTCGCTACTCAGACGGTCAGCGATAAAGCGAGGAAGAAGGCCCTAGAAGAGACACGGGTCCAGCAATCTTTAAGCAATGGCCACGAACCTGAACCGGACGGTAAGCTTAGCGATGTGGAGGACCTTCGTGCAACTGACAAAGGGTTTTAGCACAACACGAACTCAATACTTCTCAGCTGAAATCAACAAATGTGCACAGCAAATGGGGACAAGGTATACAAATGCGTAGGTATTCTGCTTGATTGGATTGCCATAGTCTTACGACAACCTTTGCTTCCCAGCTACGCCTGCATACTCAAACCGCGCTGCCAGCACACTGTACACGCCTTTGCGCCACAACTCTGCTCTCTCTGTGGCGTACATCCGGGATGAGGATCAGCATCAAACTATGATGTCGTTGAGCTCTGTGGTCCACCAACCACTTTACGCTCGTCAATCGCTTCACCAGCCTACACTCTCGACGTCGACACTGCCAGCCTATCCCGATTCCCCCGCCGCACTGTCGCTCGAATGCTCCAAGAGATCATACCAGGAGCTTTCAAAACGATATACCCAGCAATTCGACCGCCTCTCACCGAGTGCTCCAAACGATCTTCCGTCGACTCAGCTCAACTGCGACCATATGCATGTGTCTCAGGACCAGAAGTCTGTGGAATATCTGACCTCCGCCATGGACCATCTCACAGAGCTCGTTGCTACTTTATTGGCACGAATTCCCGAGCCAGATCTTGAGAAGGGACCTTCTATCTAATTTGTCTCGACATTGCTCCTGAATCACCGTCAACTCTATCCTCCCCCCGTTTGATAGTTGCTTTCTTCATGCTCTCACAATCATGCACCCCTCTCTGTACAACATCCATTGCTCTGCCGTTATCGTCTTCCTCTTGCTCTCGACGTCTTGCTTTCCTCACCGTTCCATTTCCCTGACACCAATCACATCCCCTTATTTCCGTGTATCTATTGAAATCACACTTCTTATTAATATGGATTTTCTTCACAAGTCCCTCACAGCCATTATGGCGCAGCTCGGACTCCGCCGTATCCTCGTGCCGTGAATTTGCGACAAGGAGTGGCCGACGTTTGGCCGGTGGCCGGGTACCCTTTACGCCACTGAACGTGAATACAGCATGTACTACGTCTGCCCCCCAGACTCGGTGAAGCCTCAGTCTAACTCAGAGATTGCCCAGAGACCTGAGCGCTGGGCGCTGAGCTTTGACCATTGATTCTTTCGAATTACACAGCAATCTGAACTTAATGCCCTAGTTGCATCGCGACTATTCTATTAGTAGTGATACCAAGATCTTGACACTACTATATTGCCAGCTTCCAGTTCACGGGTTACTCGAAGTCTTTCAGCGATGAACATTGATATCGATATCTGGGGCAAGCTGATTACTACAGATGTAATAGAGTACCAAGGAAAATTATGATTCCACGTCCGACGCAAGACGTCGGCGAGAATCGTGTGCTTTAAAGTACTACAATGCAAAACGTCCGATACAGAGACACAGAACACTTCAAGGTATCATGAGATGAAAGTAACGTGCAAGGCACTGCTACCGTAAAGCCGTCACGGTTGAAGCGGGACCTCAGAATGGACTGCTGCACAACTGATATAGTTGAAACAAAACCCGTCGTTCAGTACTGTCGGATCCACCGCCTTGTGGCACATCATCCCTGGCGATTCAGCGAGGGGCGAGTTGAGGGGGGAAACACGGTCCTGAACAGTAGGGGGTGGCGGGATGAAGGATGCTGCGGTATAAGTTAGATGTGGTTGCAAAGAGAGAGGATCATGGGTAAAACATACGTTGTCCCGCTGCAATGTTGGCTTGAACGTTGCCTAGATACTCCGTCGCAAGCATGAGCTCTTCGATGGATGTTCTCCTGAGGAAATACGGTTCAAGCATCTAACCGCCCGAAGTTGAGTACCACAGCATCGGAAGTAAAGATGTCTTGCACTTACCCCATGCACCATCCGAATAAACTGGGCTCTCATGACAAGGTTGGCGGGCAGTGCACGTTCTGCAGTGGAGATGATATCCTCTACGCGGTCAATGAAAAACGTCCAAATACCGTACTGAGGGTCACGGTCTGGGCCAATGATTTCGGAAAGGCTGTTGTGAAGGCTTGTGTCGTCCTCGCTATTTAACGCGAGTTCAAGGATGACAAGGCCCATAGACCACATGTCGGTGGCGTAGTTGTGTTCGGAAGAGTGACTGTGGAAATGTTTCTCGGGGGACGAATAGCCGGGTGTACCGCCTGTGGCGCGCTCGAGATTCGTCGACGGGATGGAGCAAAGGCCGAAGTCGCCGAGGACCAGACGACCATCTGGTGCAACAAGAATATTATCCGGCTTGATGTCGTGATGGATGATATGGAGCTTCTTCAGGGCGTACAGAGCACTGACCTGATAGGAAGTGAGCGGAAGACATGATTGCAACGTAGCAAAGCACACATACGAGGTAGGAGGAGTAAAGCTTGATGTCTGTATCAGTGAGGGGGAAGCGATCCTTCTGACCCAGACGTTCAGTAAGGCTGCAGCAATATAGAGGCTAAGAGAGATAATTCAAACCCTGAGTAAACATGTTCCATGACAATGAGAGCAGAAAGCTTACCATAGCAAAGTAGATGAATTCGTTATCCTGCCATGAATGCAGGAGCGGTGTAAGGAACTCAACATGTGTCTTGACTGCATTCTGGCTGATACGACGAAGAGCCTCAAACTCTAGCTTCAGGGCGTTGCGCTGCTTGTGATGCTCGGCAAATCGGTTCTTGTTGAGCAGTTTGACTGCGACTTCTCCCGAGAAACCATGATGGGTCGCCCGCAAGATGTCACCGAACGAGCCATTTCCTATCCAGCCACGAAGGACTACTTTATAGCCGCCAACAAACTGCACCTCTCTAGGGACCAGCTTATCCATCGCCGTGCCGAGGGTTTGCTCCACGATTTCGAGTTGGGCTTCGCGTCCATTTGGCGCGAGACGTTGTGCGTTGGTACGAGGGACAGTCACCGGTGGCTGATGGACTATGTTCGTGGGCAAAGGCTGAGGAATACCTGGCGGCGTATGGATGCTATATTTCTCTCTCCAGTAGTTGTCCGCAATACGTTCAAGCACGTTATCGTCGATGCGCCCGGTATCGTGACAGTACGCAGATTGGCAGGTGCGGAGGCTGCTGACAGGGAGAAAGCTCCTATAACGGACGTCACCGTTGGCATCGATGAACGCGAAGATATAGCCGTTGTCGTCGCCGAGTGCGACGGCCCTGGGGTGGGGGTCGCACGCAGATGGAGGGGCGTAGAAGAACTGAAGTCCGTGTTCGGGTCCACAGTGACCAGCAAGTCGTGACTTGACCACTGGAAATCTGTCGCTGGGCAAGGATATTCCAAAGAAAGCCACCAATTGGCCATGCGTATTCAAGCAAGGTTGAACGGGATGGCCACTTCTATCCCGATACTCGATAACCCGGCGACCAAGACCGGAGCTATCCGGTCCATCATAGACCTGAAGACCGTTCTCAATCGCGAAGAGATCCATGCCGTTGAGTCCATTCCAGGGGAAAACACATTTCACTGTGACGGGATTGCTGTGGGGTGATTGAACCGGGGGGTGCCCCGCAGGTACCACAACGTTATATCCCTGGATGGCGTTGACTGCGAAAAGCGGGCTGCCCACAGGTTTCAAGTAATCGGTTTGGAGGCGAAGTGGGCTGAGTGGGGCGACGTGAGTTGCATTGGGCGAAAAACCGAGGGAATTCGGTGGGTTAGGGAGCTCCACAGTACCGAAGAGGGTGTCGGGTTTGGCGGGTATCGCCAGATCGTCCACAGGAGTGACCTGCACCATAGGCTGCGGCGAGGGAAGTGCAGATTGTCTCATCGTATACCTCGGGGTCCTGTCAGTGTCGATAGCCTGTCCTTGACCATTGACGGGATCATCTTCCTGCCTCTGGCTCTGCCGCCCCGTATATTCGATACTGCCAACAGAGCGGGTTTCAGACTCAGAGTTGCATTGAGCACCAACTGACGAAACCGAAGAGTCAGTAGCATTTGATCCATCTAGAAGTGAATGTTGAGAGCGGGGAGATGCGACCAAGTGACCAGAGGGAGTAGTGCTCGCATCCGACTCCGAGCGATGGTATGAGGACACGTGAGAGGAAGAGTCAGTGGCGGGGGTCGAAATCTGCCTGGGAATTGCCAACGGGTTCATGTGTGCAGTACCACGAGAGAGGCCATGGAAAGAAGTCGTATGTATGCCGACGAGGCTACGACGAGGCAAGTTCCATATGTCGGCCTTCGGAATAGGTATGGTGAGCAAAAGACCTTCGTGACTTTCATCTCTGGTGATCTGCAGATTACCCTGCAAGTATCTTCCCAGGATGGACGATACATCTGAATCAAGTCCACCGAACGTATCCCCGAGCAGGATACTAAAGCGTAGCAGAAGTAACTGCGGGATGGAAGGTGGCGTTACATGGATAGTACCGCGAGGTAGCACAGGGAACATGTCGAACGACATGTTTAGCTGTAGAGCTGAGATGGCGGGGAGCGAACTCCCAGGGGAGTTGATGATGGGTTACCAGTAGGTGGTCGGTGTGCGATTGTGGGTGAGAGTTGGTGGAAGTACCATCTGATGCGAAAATTATAGGACCTTGGGTGAAGGTCATGGCTTCATGGGCAGTGCTGTCATTGGGTGGTCCAAGTTGTAGGCACGAGCTAGGGAGAACAGCAACCCAGTGCTAGAAGCTGCAAGGTAGCATAGCTTTAATAAATAATGGAAGCGCACGATGATTCGAGCTACGTACGAGCTGAACAACATGCAACTGTCGTGTTGAAGGTGGACCAAACCAGGAGCAATTCCGAGGATAGGTGCCGAAGAGAGGGTCCCAGCTGAGACCCGAGGGCAAGACATGGTCCATGTTATCTTGGGGGAGTAGAAAATTATAAAACCAAATATCTGTACGAAAGTTCCAAGGTCAGTAATGAATGAGGAGGTCAACGACATGAAGCCTTGAAGTTGGCCCAGGAGAGTTCATGTGATGACACAAGCACATCACGTCAGCATCATCTCCCGATTTGGATCGTTCACCGAGCGACTCGTTTCAAGGTGCAACTTGAACTTGACCATCCTCTTCTCCCGCCCGTCGTTCTAGCAATTTTTATTCCTTACAGGTTTTGAATACGGTAAGAGATCGAATAAACTGCTCGAATCTGCCCTCAACGACGCTGTCTCTAGAGTCGCGGGGCTGGTCTCACTCACAACCCCGATGTTGTAAACCTATCAACCGTCTTCAATTATCCCAACCTCGCCAGCATATTTCCGTAGGAACATCACCACTGCAAACCGTCTGTTCTGCTCGAAACGTGTGAACATATCAGGTCGCCATGCCTCGCATTTACCAGCTCTTCACTCTCCTCGTCGCATCCGTTTCGCTGTTTCTCGTTCTGCAAGCACTTTCTGCCCGACTCTCATGGCCTCTTGCAATACACCCCGATAGCGAACAAGTAGTTCTCGAACATGAAGGCTCTCCTCAAGTTGAACTAGCCACCGACAGTCCAGCCAGTGTCCACAAGCCACCCACCCACGCACCCCACCCTTCCTCCGTCTCGACATCACCTCACTTCACCCGGAAGATTGTGGCTGTGGGTGACCTTCACGGAGACTTGCCTAACGCACAATCCGTGTTGCAAATGGCTGGAGTCGTGGATGCGGATGGCAATTGGACCGGCGGTGTTGATTTCTTCGTTCAGACGGGAGATATCATTGACCGCGGAGACGATACCATCAAGCTCTACATGTATATGGACAAGTTGAGAGCGCAGGCGCAGGCAGTGGGAGGTACTGTGTTGTCGCATTTGGGTAATCATGAGTGGATGAACGTCATTGGTGCGTCCCCCAGTTCAGTGCGGTGTTTTCGTCGACTTACAAGGTTGTGTATCGACGCAGGCGACTGGAGATACGTCTACCCGTCGGAGATCAAGACCTTCGGCTCCGTGGCAGCGCGTCAGAAGATGTTGAGCACAGGTCGGATTGGCAAGTCCTGGGCAGCCAACTATACAACAGCGTCCCGCCTTCCGCTTCATCCCTCGCTTGGACCACCGAATACAGATTACGACCCGAGCATAGCCTCATCCCTCTCACATGCCGCCATCTCTTTCGTGCATGGAGGTTTGGCACCGACGTACCCTGACCTGACGCCTTTCCCGTCACGTATCAACGAGCTCGGACACACTCTCCTTCGTAAACTTCAGGCGCAAGACCCTCCACCGGCACCTCACCCACCCAACGCGTACCCTGGACTGCCCCATTCGGCCACCGCATCTGAGCAAAGGTTGTATGGGAACGATGGACCCCTGTGGTACAGAGGATGGGCACTGGATCCGGAGGATGTTGCGTGCTCGCGTGTGGACGATGTGCTGCAGAAGACGGGGACTAGAAGGATGATCATGGGACACACTCCGGACTTCCAGGTGCGTACTTCCCGCTTTCATTTGTTTCTTGTACCCAGCTGACGATGGACTGTAGAAAATTGTGTCGAGATGTGGCGGGAAGATCATCATTATTGATACGGGGATCTCGCACGCGTATGGTGGAGCCCTGTCTGCACTGTCGATCGAGTACAGTCTTAGTGCGGCGCCCGAGCTGGCGGTGGACGGACGGCAGAAGGTGTGGGTGGAACGGGAGGTGGTGAAGGCGCTCTATGTTGATGGCGAGGTGGTCTTGGCTGACGACTCGAGGACTGTTGAGGCTGAGGTTGACTAGTCACGAGACTAATTTATCCAGTGACATCATCTGGCCCGATCAGGAAGTGCATGCCCATATAGGGTAAGGCGGAAAGGTGGAGGCTGCCTCGACTCTCTTTCTCTTTCTCCTCCTCCTCTCATGTTCAGACCCTCTTCGACTCGCACATCTTCAGACAAGTCCGTTTACTACGACGCGCCCCTCATGCACTTCTTCACGGGCAGCCGCAAGCCTTCCACCTCCAGTAACAGGTCCTCGAAACTCTTGAAGAAGAGAGACGAGGGATCGCCCATCTCTCCCAGTGGAACTAACTCTACCATCGTCCCTACCCACATGCCCACTCCGGATCCCGCTCATGCTGCACCGGACAGTGATGTTGCTGGCCCAACTCCCGAGCCGTCCGTGACCATCGCGTCTACACCTGTGGTCAACCTCCAACCACAGGAGGGGCATGCCAGCGCACTCGATCACCCCACATCAACATCGGAGGCAGCCGCGCACGCCAGAAAACGTAATAGCGCTGCTTCTACCAACGGCGTGCCTTCCGACTCCGGATACGGATCTGCCGGAAGCAACGCACACTCACGATCCAAGTCGTTGACCACCACCCGCGCTGCACCGACCGCTATTGGAGAGACAACCAACGACGATATTGAGCCTATTCCGGTCGTTTGGTCTGGAGAAGAGGACGAGGCTGCGTTCAATGAGCAGGAGGCATCTGCGGCACAAGTTCAGCGTTCCCACAGTCGTGCTCGCTCTCAATCAGCTTGGCTTCCATCTCGTTCCGTCAAGGGAGAGGATGTCAAGCGTTCTGCTTCTGTTCGGTCTTATAGAGACCGGAATGGGGATCAGGAAAGTCTTTATACCACGCCTTCCGGAAGACGCACTCCACATCGCAGGACAAGTTTGGGAGGTGGATCGTTTGCCGCCGGTGCAGGAACTGTTGGCCCAAATGCGGATATGGATGTCGACGAGTCGTTCCGTCTGAGAAGTGCTGCAGCAGAAGCCAGCTTGGGTAAGAAGGAGAAATTAAGACTTAACAAGACAGAAAGTAAGTCTCACCTGGCTATTTGCAATGATGCATTGAAGTGGACTGATCTCTTTCGAACAGTCAAGGAAGGCAAGCGTTTGGCCGCTGTTATCAAGGCAGAATCCAAAGCCGAACGGAAAGCGTTGGATACAGTCTTCAGAGAGTTGGCTGATGTACAGAGAATGCAGAAGTTGGCAATCAAAGTAAGCATACAATCAATTTTGATCCTTCGTCTCTCTAACGCATTTGTGCATTCTCGCAGGAAGAAGCCAGGTCCGCTGTAGCGCATGCCAAGGCACTTCGCGCATTCCGCAAGGAAGAGCTGGAGTTCTTCGCTGCTCGTGCCAAGTACGAGCGTGCTCAAGCAGATCTCCGCGTCAGTGACTTTCATAGTTTTGAGTTTTTGATCGTTTGCTGAAGCACTACCTTCAGGCCCAAGAAGACATCCGCGATTCAGCGAGACAACATGCCCAGGAGGCCACTGAGCTTCTTCAGGATAAGAACAGAGAAGTTGAGTGGTTCCGAGCTCAGAAGGCCGCTGACGACGTGAGTCTCTCTGTTATAGTCAATGGTAATGACAATACTGACTTTCGCATTTTGGTTCAGAGGGAACGAGAGTTGAAGTTGTTGAAACTCGCGGGCAAAGCTTAATCGGATATCGTCGATCTTAGTACGACATCGTATGACCTATTATCTCTGCTTCCTGCAATTTGGCAACCACCGATACATAGTGCGCAGTAATGAGAGTAGCAAGTCCTTAATTTGATACCAATGACGATGGATGGAATACAATACGAGGAGGGAAGGGAAGGTGCCAGCCGCGTCATCGCTTGCCCACCAGTGAGTACTACTTTGCACTGCACCAGTACGTATGCTGCGTAGACATAAGCCCAGTCAAGCTGCCTCATATGACGCACTTGATACGAATAATAGACTTTCCATCTTTCCCTCTCAAAGTTCCTGTGTTGTTCTGAATGCCCTGCCCTATTCGGACACCGAAGGTCTTGTTATCTTTTAGACCCATGCATTCAATCCAACGGCCGAGCTGAAGACGGCGATCACAGCTGTTTAGGAAACTATAGGCCAATCTGAAAAAAACACACACAGCAAAAGTGAGCTAAATGTCAACTCCGCTGACGTGCCGGAGTGATCCTCACTTCGTTGGACGCTTGTGACTGTGATCACGCCAGCATCGGGGAGACGAGCCAGCGATGACAACTCTCTGAGGAGTCGTTGAGGGGTCGAGGGGATTGTCCTGATTGCACCCTGCTTTTTTCTCGCCATCTCAACCCTTATTGCGCAAGGATGGAGACCTTCAGGTCCAGTGACAATCGTAAGTGACAGTCACTGTGGGGTGTAGTGACCAGATCGCGGGTGGCGATGGGACTAAAATTCACCTCCGACTGTGTGTTCGTTTTTTGCGCTGGCCTATAGTTTCCTAAACAGCTGCAAGATGCTGGCTCACCTGACCCTCAGAATGATAGACACAGAGAACCACGAGATCATCGTCGGAGTGGAGCCACCATTCAGCACAAGCACTCTAAAGCGTACACGAAAAACCATGATTATCTGAGCAGACATCACCATCACCATCCCCCAATGAAACTGGCAGTAACAGGTTGCAACGGCAGCGTCGGGCGACGAGTCGTCCAAGCCGCACTGAAACGAGGATATTCGGTCGTAGGGATCGACTACAAGCAAGCTCCGCTGGAGGATACGCCCGCATTCACGTCTGATCCGAAGTTCACGTTCAGAGAGGTGGACCTGAAGAATTACGATAAGGCGTTGGAGGCGTTGAGAGAGGAGAAAGCGGAGGCGATCGTGCAGTTGGCTGCGGTGAGGACGCCAGAGGATTATGTGGTTGTCGCCCATAACACGTATGTATGTTTCTCTGCCTTTTCGTGTGGAAATTGTGCGAGGCTGATGGATGCGTCGGATAGGAATGTGGTCATATCTTGGAACATCTTGCGAGCTGCGGCGGAGGTGAGATATAGTTGTGCGCCGGTATACCCACTGTTGAGGATTACTTTGATAGCTTGGAATCAAACGCGTCGCGCAAGCCTCCAGCGTGAACGTGATCACGTTAGTATGGAGTCAAGGACCAATACTGGACTACTTCCCGCTCGATGAAGACCATCCATGTCGACCAGATGAACCATACGGTCTCTCCAAGGTGTAAGCACCTTCTCATTCTGCACAACAACTACTCTCTGCCGATACGTAACCCACCACAATCTGCGAGTTACAAGCAGACACGATCATAAGACGCTACCCCTTCATGCGCGTCGCCAGCCTCCGACTGAGTTGGTCCCTTTCCAACGAGTTCAAAGACCAGCTCTCCAAAGACCCCATCCAGAGGAAGAACGATCTTTGGGGGTGGGTGAATGAAGACTCCGGTGCTGAGGCATTTCTGCTTGCGTTGGATGATAGCGACAAGTGGGATGGCCATGAGGCATTTTTCATCACTGCTCCGGACACGGTGCTCAAGGAAGAGTCGGAAGGGTTGAGACAGAAGTTTTGGCCGAACGTGCCAATGAAGCAGGGAAAGGAGTTGATTGGGAATCAGGGGTTCTTTGATTGTTCTAAGGCGGAGAGACTATTGGGTTGGGTGCATCAGTATTAGGATGCCGTGGGTGGTGTGTGACAACGAGATAGTGTCATGAAGGGTGAAGAGATGTTTGAAGCTGTGACAGAAATTGAAGTTAACATGATATCCTTCAAGTGGACATGATACGACGCACATATTCCTTGTAGTGATGAAGCACTTCACGAAGCTGTTTCCTTGAGATATCCGCCTTGTACAATATTTCATCGTCCGTGCACTTGCCATTGAAGTACTGGTTGATCCTACGATATATGTCAGTGAATCAGATACAACCTCGCACGATCAGAAGCACTCACCGTTCAAATCGCCTCCGAAGATACTCGTTTTTACCCTCGGACATCGCATTCAACCACTGTCTCTCCATTGGTGTCGCCCGTCCCGGGTCACGAATGATAGATGCCCTCGGGTCGTCCCAGTCCACCGAGAGGTCATCTTCACCATGAGACGTGGTATCCTCCTCATCCTCCTCGTCTTCTCCATCCCCATCCTTCTCATCGTGTCCACCTTTCTCAGACTTGCGAGACTGAACAGAGTAGCTCCGCTCGCGTTTTCTCGTCTGAGACAGCTGTCTGGTCTGTCTGCGAGCACTCTTTGGGGACATGGATACCCAGTATTCGACGGGACTTGAGTCGGCGGCGGCTGTGGATGGGCTGTTGTCTTTGACCTTGTCTTGATCCTCCTTATCTTTCTCATTACCCTTGGCGCCAAAGACGCGGCTCTTGCGTGCGATGGCGAGGCGACGCTGTACGCAAACGTGTTCTTTGAGCTCAGGAGTGGCAACGATGCGAATACGAAGATGAAGTGTCTCGAGGAGATCACGTTTGAGCATCCAGATGATCACGTCTTGGTAAATGGGGATGAGTTCCTTCGACCGAACGACACTGGCGTAGAAGTGGTTGGTGGTTTGTTCATACGTCGCGGTTGTGATAAGTGAAAGAAGTTTCGGGAATGGCGGTAGAGACGAGTGAGTGAATGCTTTGGCAAAGTCAGCTGTCAATGTTGCAACGCTAGCGGAGCTGTTAAGCTAAGTTGCGAGGATCAAAGTGGAGGCTGCGACTCACGTGGCCGGTAGTGTTGGCGGAAGACTGAACACTGTCTTGAGGCCAGGGTGAACTACATCCACAATCTTTGCTCGTCTGTGATGAACAAGCCAGCGAACAGTAGGATAGACCTGAGACTCAAGATCCCAATCCAAGAGACTGGCCATGTCTGCCAAACTGAGTACAATATTAGCACAATTAAGGTGGCATCACTACGATACACGCACCATAGAGTGATGGAGGCAAGATCCAAAAATTTCAGCAGCTGTTCCGCCAACTCTCTATCTTGAGAGGCGAGCTGTGGGCCTCGAAGTTTCAGGTACAGCTCGTACCCCTGTTCCCCTTCGTTGTCCAGTCTGAGCAATGCCTTCCAAGGAGCAAGAGAAGGTAGCCTCCACGCGAAACTCATCTCAGGTCCCCAGGACTGCACACCACCGACTTCGAACTCATCTTCCTCCTGTGCGTCGAGCGCCGTATTATCATCATTGTGAAGCAGCTCGTCCAGATATGGTGGAAGTTGTAGCTCCAGGGGGAATTCGTTGATAGAGAGACGAGCGATGGTGTTGTCTTTGATTGCCTCGTACAGGGTTTTCATGGCAGATGCGATAGATGATGCTTTCAAAGCTTGCGACATAAAGTCGGCGAACGGCTTCCCTAGATAATATATGAGAAGGGACCGAATTATGGGAGACCAAACTCACCTTTATCAATATGGTCGTTTTCTAGTGTCCCTAGTAGATCACACTCTGTCTCGACATAGTTATGAAGGATTTGCTCTTGATACAAGACAGCGGTCATTGTAAACGCGATCTGTTCATAAATGGTGTCAAAGTATTTGGAAAGATTTCCTGACTGGGAAGATGAGGGGTCTGGAAGGTCGAGAACGAACACCATGTGGAAGGTTTCCAACCAAGATTGCTCTTGCTGCGAACGTTTGACCTCTCCATTCTTCTCGGGGGTTAATGCCTTTTCATCCACCTGCGGAGATTGCCCCTTCCTCGATCCCCTACCTCTTGGAGCCATCTTGGGCTTCTCTGGCTTGAAGCGCCACGTCCCATCCGCGTCGACACACACGGGGTGACCGGTAAAGGCTAGATCGTCGACTACCAGTTCGAACTTCTGGTGACACATGGATTTATGGGGGCACAGCATTCCGGCCAAGAACTCTGCTGAGTATCCCAGGACGTGAGAGTAAAGCTCACTGGAAGATGAATCTGCAGAGCCGTCCGCTGGATACTCTTTGGAAGGAGACTGCCGCCTCGACGTTGGATGAGAGCGTGTGTGTGAATTGGACCGACGACGAGGGGTGGCTGCCGGTCTGCGCCAGACATATTCGTCTTCGTGGCTATTTCCACGTTCGAGTAGAGGTCGTAGGGTATCTTCCGAAACGCCTTCGGTGAGGTTGGATGCCCTCCACGGATTGTCGGTGTGTGTGACGAGGTCGCCCACTGGACGCGGACGAGTGAGTCTGACGCGTGTCACTGGATGTGGCGGCCACCTGTAAACGAGACTCGACTCCTTTGCGGACGAGGTGACGAGAAGGATGGCGATGAGGGTCTCACTCATCGGAAGGAGACCGCCGTCGAGCTCTCCAGTCCGTTTCTTGCGCTAACAGGCCCAAGTCAGCTTGGACGGGATGTGAAAAGGATTCATTGACGGATTTACACAAGAATAGACGCGACCTTCCAACGACGACGAGGAGAACGACGGAGGAGTCCGAAAGCAGCGACGTTTGGGAGGGACAGGGGCGGAGCGCCCGACGTCGGTGACTCGGCGCGTCGGCTCTCCAGAAGACGCCGGTCCTCCACTCTTCACCACCGACGACGACCATCTCACCGGTCAGGCCAGCCGTCCACCAGCATATTTCCCGCACATTCTCACCTCTCTTTGTCCAGATAGGTCGCCCAAGATGTCGACGCCTACAAAGCCCGTGAACATTTCCAGTTCAAGACCAGCTCCTTCTGCATCAGCCAGTGGTTCCCCCAACCTCACTGCTCCAATCTCCGCATCACCCAGCCCAAGAGTCCTCCGAGCACAATTCGCAGGAACGCCTCCAGTGCCCAATATCCCGTCGAGAGCTACCCCAGTCGGCACGCCAAGAGGCGTTGGCTTATCATTGCCTCCAGAAGCGCCCACTGCGCGAAGAGTTTCTGTGGGAGGTATCAGTTTGCGTCGCCCCGACACCCCCGGCAGCGGAGACAACTTACTCGATGACTTGACGGACGAGGACAAGGCGCGGATACTGAGGAGACATTTGGTGGCTGCGCAGGAACGCAATCAGGATGAGAGACCAAGCACCAGTGGATCTCCAAATGCTTCTGGTCAAGTCTCCAAACGGTCCTCCAGCTCGCACCTCCGCACGCAGCGCGAGGACTCAGAGCCCTTCCCTGTCCCGTACCATGCTCCGGGGGCAGACGTAACGTAAGTGCCATTTTTCGGACCTTCGTTGAATTCATTGATGTGACGTCGTGCTGTTCACTTTTTGCGTTTGAGCGCCTGCTTGTTTCATCTTTGAATGAGTTGGCTCACGAATGGTCTATTGCAGGCACAGTCTGTACAAGTGGCAGGCCGACCAGCGTCGAGCTGCAGCACGACCCCGAGCAGCCTCTTTCGCCGGATCAACTGCACCTCCACACCCCGCGTTTGAGCATATCCATGAACCAGGAGGATTCCGTCGCAACTATGTCTTATTGCGGGCGGGCGAACGTGGAGCCGAGCCTCCGGTACTGAGGAACTTCTTAGAGTTCCTCTATATATTCGGCCACTTCGTATGTATCGAAATTCGCGTTCTAACCCACATATGCTAAACGTCACCGTACTCAGGCCGGTGAAGATCTCGAAGAAATCGATGAGGAGGACGAAGAGGACCTGACTCCAGAGGATGAGGAGGTTCCGAGCGTTGTCGATAGGACCCCCTACGCTGGTACCTCCCTCTTATCTCAACAAGAAGCTGGCCAGCGGCCGTCTTTGTTGCTCGATATACCACCAGAGGAGCTGCAGAAAGCAACTGAGCGTTCACCACTGCTTCGTTCCGCCACTGCACAGTCTCATCGCTCCCATTCGAGGTCGAGGAGAAGGCGAGGTAGTGTGGGTCCTCATGGTGATGCCACCGTGTTACAAGCAGTTCTGATGGTGAGGCATGTCGGAGGTACCAGTGCGTTGTTATACTAATGAGTTTTATAGCTGCTCAAGTCATTCGTTGGAACTGGTGTGCTCTTTCTGGGCAAAGCGTATGTGTTGGCCATGTAATCATCTATCGGCGATGGGTGTTGACAAGGTTTTGCAGGTTTTTCAACGGAGGGATACTCTTCTCCAGTGGTATTCTCATTTTCATCGCATTGATATCCCTGTACTCGTTCCTGCTCTTGGTCAAAACCAAGTTTGTGGTTTCAGGCAGTTTCGGAGGTATGCACACTTCTTTCAGCTAGCTCAGATCATTGTGCTCAAGTTCGGTATAGATATTGGTGGAACGCTCTACGGCCCTTGGATGCGATACGCCATTCTTACCTCAATTGCGGTCTCGCAAATTGGATTCGTCTCGGCCTACATTATCTTCGTCTCCGAGAATCTCCAGGCGTTCGTATTGGCCATTACCAAATGTGCAACCTTACTCGGCATTCAGTATTTCATCATCCTTCAGATGATCATTTTCTTGCCACTCGCTCTGATTCGTAACTTGGCAAAGTTGAGCACGACCGCTCTGGTTGCGGATGCATTCATATTGGCAGGTTTGATCTACATCTTTGGCAGCGAGGCTGTGATCATGGGTCAGCGAGGGCATGCAGAGGTTGCGCTGTTCAACGCTAAGGATTGGCCATTGTTGATTGGGTCAGTGGAACTCCTCTTTATGATTCAGGCATGATACTGATATAGTTTACAGCACTGCTGTGTTCTCTTTCGAGGGAATTGGTCTGGTCAGTAGCTCACCAGTTCATCTAAACGTCGAAGCTGACCCACCATGGCATATCTGTAGGTCATTCCGATTACAGACGCCATGAAAGAGCCCCGCAAGTTTCCTGCAGTTCTGACTGGAGTCATGTTGTTCCTGATGGGTATGTTGTCCACCTTCTAGGAATTTTCCCGAGTGTCGAGACTTATATTCTCGTTTATTCTAGTTCTTTTCTGCGGTGCCGGTGTAATGTCTTATCTTACATTCGGCGCTGATGTACAGACTGTTGTGATTGTTAATCTCGACACCACCAGCAAGTTCACACAGGCAGTATGTCACTCCGCCGCACTACAAAGCTCGTTCTCGCTGACAACAAATATTAGGTTCAATTCCTGTACTCACTGGCCATTCTGTTGTCGGTTCCTCTCCAGCTGTTCCCCGCTGTCCGCATAATGGAGAATGGCCTGTTCTCGCGCAGTGGAAAAGGCGATCCCAAGGTCAAGTGGCAGAAGAATTTCTTCAGATTTTTGACAGTGGTGTTCTGCGCCTGTCTGAGCTACGTCGGCGCCAGCGATTTGGACAAGTTTGTGTCTTTCGTCGGAAGCTTCGCTTGGTGCGTTATCAGCGTTGCACTCCCTCTACTGCCCATCACTAACGTTTGCAACCTGTCAGTGTGCCATTGTGTTACGTCTACCCTGCCATGTTGCACTACAAGGCATGCGCTCGTACTCGCAAACAGAAACTTGCAGATATTGCGCTCATGGTATTTGGACTCATCGCAGCCGCCTACACAACGATTCAGACTGTCAGGGTACGTTGATATCGTTGCTGCGCGTTATGATCTATTCTTGACCTTTGGCCACCTCAGCTCATGATGGTGCCTGCCCCGGCTGTGCCTCCCACTGTTGGGCTGTGCGAGAACGTTCCCTCAAATGGTTTCCTTGGACACTGAATTCATCACACTCATTCTATTCTCCAAATCATCTCATAAGCATACACTTCGCACAAGCATAATTCTGACTTCTGACAGGGCTCGCACTCATATTTCGAGGATATCCTGCAATGTACCATCATCTACATTTGAATTGCACATACATATTTTGGCTATTTATTGTACATTGTCATCAGCGAGTGACACTCTTATGGGGCTGTGTGCGGCAAGGCGTCGGCAGGCGGACCCGTCAAACCCCGACGGGAATCACAATGATCGGAGCTCGAAAGTAAGGAGTGGCGTCTACGGTAACGAGGGTGGGCGTCTGTTGTGGTGAAATCCTTCCATCTTCGTTGCGCACGACGACGAGCACGACACCGACACCGACGACCAGGACGTCGACACCAACGACCACGTAGAGCACCTCCTCTTCGCCCTTCTCTTCTACACCAGTCTCCCTTTAATTCAAGCTCGATGCTCAGGGCTGTCACCCCCACACGGTCGCTCATCTTCCTCGTGTTCCTCTCATGCATTCTCCTTCTATCGCTGTCCACTCGCTATGACCTCCTCGATGGCCAGTCTGCAAGGTCCCATATAGCGCCTCGCCAGATTGGGCTAGGTCCGGGAAGTGAGCAGACCCCTCCGCCTGGAGGTGCTAATCCTCCCGGCCCAACCCCGACTCCCACCAAAACGCCGCCACCAGGAGCCGGAGGAGCGGGTGGTGGTAAAGATCCCACAAATACCAGCACCTCGACCACGGCGACATCGGATACCACAATCTCAACGACCGATAGTACGACCAGTTCATCGACGACGGACACCTCGACGACTCCAACCCCGACACCAACGCCGACACCCCCTCCTACCCAACCGCCGACGTTATCGAGTTCTTTTACTACGGATGAGAATGGTGAACCATCGCAAGTTGTGGTCACAGTCACAGCTTCCGACAGCACTTCTTCTCCCAGCCCATCGAAAACCGGGGACGCCCCTCCGAAGGATCCCAACGACAATAAAGGCATCAGCATGCCCACCATCATCGGTTTATCAGTCGCTGGAGGCGTTGCAGTCATCTGCATCATTGCGTTTATTGTCTGGAAATTTACCAGGAAACGGTTCTCCGATGATTTCGATGACAGTAAGTGGTCCTTTGGTCCTTTTCGTCGTAGTGACCTCATCCCCTGTACTCCCGTAGGCGAGGCGATCAAGTGGCCTGAATTGAACACACATGGCGACGGTGGACACGCTCTTCCCACAACAAGAGCAGGCGGCGCGGGCTTTGAGACCAGTTCCGAAGTTAATCTCACGCGAGCTGACAGCCGAGCAGCGTCAGAAACAAATCTCTACGTCGCTGGTCAAGATCCATACGCCGTCCCTCCATTCCCCCACGTAAATCCCAATCAACCGTACCGCGATGACCCTGGCAATGAGTTCTACGATCCATACAGCGGCCCCGTACCACAAACATTCCACGACGGCGCCGAAGCGATTCCCATGACGCAGATTGGACGGACGAGGAGCCCTGGTCCCCAAATGGGTCTTGACCCTGCCCGAACGAGAAGTCCAGGACCCCAGATGGCTTACGACATGGGAAGAGCATCGCCAGCTCCAGTAGGGATGGCGCCCGCGCCCATGGACCCAAGGGCGCGCAGTCCCGGACCTGGAGTAGCATATGGCCGCGCTGCATCGCCCGGCCCACAAGCCGCTTACGGATACGGAGGGTATGGAGGACGGACATCACCTGGGCCGCACCAAGCGTATGGCAGTTGAAGGAAGAGGGAGAGATCTTCCATAGGTTGGCTGGACCATCCCGAGTAGACTTGATTGGGCAGATTGGAATGTCAAGAGAGGTGTTTCACACAATCATTATACCCTCACCAGCATCGCGTTTTGTGCCAATCAATCTCCTACTATAGCTTTGCTGACGCCCTGGATCATCGCTTTCGCTCAGAATTATGCATTCGTTCTCTCTACCAGAAGCGCCACCTTGGACCATTGCTCACAATCGCCTTCTAGGTTCGCCTGAAACTCATCTGCGCAACCCTTCTGTGGTTTATATATGCTTTTCGTCGCATCTCATTTTTCCTTGCAACATCAACTTATTCATTCGTTTGGTTCCTTATTCTCTTCTTTTTTTCTTGGCATGGACAATAGAACCCAATCTACGACTACATCGATAATTTCCGGATTCCATTGCATATATTTGTGAGTCTGCGAACAGTTTTCCACAACGTTGTAGATGTTGCACTGCGCATTGTGCCATTGAACTATGCGTACATTGACGGAGAATTACAGGGTCAAAAGAACTGGGTGCTCGTAATAATACAGACGTTTGGAGTGACGCAGAAGTATGCTACACGCTTCAGCTACAACTCAATCAAGAGACCTTCGACTCAGCAAGGCAGTAATTTCGCGACGTTCTTGCAACCAAGCAGGGAAGCTAGCTTCTTTAGCAGTGCGCTGTTTCATCTCAATGAGGTAGTTCGCAAACACGATTAATGTGCCATAGCGATAGCTAATAACCACCTTTGGAGTGAGATATTGAGGCTCAATAAAGGAGGGACGTACAGATAGTTAATACCAAGGTTGAAGAGCTTGGTCTGCTTGGTACTGCCTTTCTCTGAGGTATCAACCTTGAGCTTGTAGCTAAGGCATTTTGACGTCAGGATGGCTGGCCAGGATCAGCAGAGGTGGTGAAGTACTTACTCATATATCGCCTTCCGTAGGTTTTGAACGTCTTGCATATGGTCAATTGCTCTGTCGGTCAGACGTTTCGCCATCTTGCCGTGACTTAAAACTCCGACCAGCTGGAGAATAGTTTTGTACTCTCCTACATTATGGCGATGAGTGAGAACCGAGCGGATACAAGGGCAAGTAGTGAGATTTCACCTTGTAGATATGCCTCTTCTTCAGACGGACCGTCGATGGAATCGTAAGGCTCGGGAGTTTCATCGGGAGTAGGAGGACCTTCGCTATTCTCTGGTGCGTCCTGCTCCATCGTAGCGATAAGACAGGCGGTGATCATGCCCGTTGTAGTACGTCCACGACCCATTTGGCAGTTGAAAACGAAGTCACCTGCAGTAGTCAGGTTGGTTTTAACTCGGTGGTACAATTGTGAGAGAGCGTCAGGTAGGGGTGCTTGCTCGTCCGTCTTGCACAAAATGTGACGTCAGGATAAATCCAAATCACAAGCTTTTGGAAATTACTTACCACAGCAACCCGGTCGTAGTCCACATTGTAACCTTCAGAGGCCATGAGATCGAATACGTCTCGTGGGGTCATGATGTCTGCCTGCGAAACGTGCTCCCATATAGGAATAATGGAGAATACGCCAGGGCGCTCCTCTACTTCATCATGCAGCAAGATTCTGCCTTGCCCTGCTCGGACTTCTCTGAGGACATCTTTCTTGAGACTTGCTTCCATCGTTTCGACCATTGCGGTAGTTACTCCAGTTGCTCTATAGGGTGGATGGGCTATGAGATATTGAAAGAGAAACGCACGAGAAACTCACTCGACATTCTCCAATGGTCGGTCAACGAGCCGTAACACGTGAGGACGGCCAGCAACATAGATAACAGGTTCTTCTCGCAAAGATGTCCACAAAACTCGATTATGCCCACCAGGCGCTGCATCGATTCTCGCAAGAGCTTTTCTCAACCTAAAATATGCATGTCAACCTGCAGCTGGAGCACGACAGGGATGTTCCACACTTACCCTTGCACCGTTGGCATTCCACTATCACACGAGTTCAGTGAACAAGTTCTTACGGAACGAGGCACCTGGGAACGTACCTTCCACATACCCACTTGCCATCATCCGCGGTACCTGGGACAAACTCAGCCTGCTCACCAGGTGAGGCCGACCTTGAAGGAATCAATCGTAGCGCCAATGGCACACGACGGAAGTTCGGTGAACCCTCAATGCGCCTACATGAGCGATATGATCAGTTAAAGTTTTTTTTCATGTTTCTGAGGGAAATTACAGACTCTGGCAAACTCATCTTCTGCAAGTTCGAGAAGAAATCGCTCTTCAAGATGGTAGACGCGGATAGAATGGTTCCAGAGCGGTTTGCAACGACCTGTTTCACTTCGTCCGGAAGTGGCATGCCTTCCCTGATGTCGGCTCTCTCAAGAGGTTTCAACGCATGAATGCCTTCCGCAGCAAGTTCCTTCTCAAAAGTCTTGATGACTACGAAAGCAGTCAGTTTTGTGAGCATGGAAGACAGGTACGGGCTTACCCGGGCGGCTCTTGACGAAAGACTCGATGGTCTCAAATGACCTCATGGTGTCCGGCTCAATGGACTGCAGGTAAGCTTGGAAGATGATGAGCTCGAAGTATCTTCGAAGATTGTGTAATCCTAAGTTCTATCTGTGAGCAAGGCAGATATGCGCTTGGTTCAAATAGCAAGATAACTCACCCTTCTGGGCATATTGTCGCTTCAGGCGTTCGTCGCTGGCTTGATCAGCTTGTGAACGAGACTCCTCGATAGAATCTCTGAGGTTGAATACCTCTGAACACAAGTCGATGACCTCGTCCACGGTTCGCTTGACTGTGGGACCCTTACGAACGACGCGGAGCAGATCTAAACCGGTCGGTTAGCCGGCTGAAACGGAAAGCAAGAAAAGCTAATCTCACTGTTGATGACTTGGTATGAGTGGTATATTCTCGGGCTCTCTGGTTCTTCATAGCCGTCCACGGATGCCATAGTGACGATGGAGGTTGCAGTGAGACTGCGGGGTGGCATGCGGGGTGATACCAGAGGTGACTTTAGGGATACCGCATTTGCTAGCCAACGCTGAATCAATACAAGGATGATCTACCCCACAACCACGCTCAGCTTTAAGGAAGACTTGAACAGGCTAACGATTACTCACTGAGGTCAAGGTGCTTCTTCCCCTTCCAAGTTGACAATTGATCACAATGGGGGTATCGGAAGTGTAATGCTTTACTACGACATCCATAAGATCTGTGATGTCCGAATAGTCTGGTGGCCGTTCTGCGGTGATAGGTATGCGAGCATAGTTTACTTCGACTTGGCCGTCAATGAAAGACCGGGAGGCCATAACATCTTTGAGAACGGAGACATCTTGCACGTTCACTTCTTCCCATACGGGGATCACGGAGCCGTCTGGTGTCTCCGTATGAAGGAGTAGTCTGTGGAGATATTGAATAAATCTGGTTTCCAGCGGGATGAGGATGCTGACATACCTGCCGTTAAACGCTGTCAACTCAGCAATCACGTCGTCTTTCAGTCTGTCCTCCAGTGCTTCCAGACGAGAGGCTGAAATGCCGCCATAGTCTGACCATGCATGTTAACATTGCTCCGACGACGTTGAGGCACAACACGATACCTTTCAAGTTCCTCAATGAGAATCTCTCCCTCCTTAAGCAATAAGGTGCGCCGTTGACATACACGATAGGCTCTTCCCTCAGCGCAATCCACATGATCTTGTTAGCATGTGGGTGCGCATGTCTGATCCGATCCACGACTTCATCAATGGCCGAAAGAGACGGTTGTCCGAGAGCGTAGATGGTCGTGCCAGGGATGTTGCGGAAATTGATTGCGCCACGGACTTCGTCAGCCATCTCGCGAGATTCACTGAGCCATTGATCAGATTTAAGAAGTGTGCTAGCAGAGGTTGAGACCGGATCAGCTTGGCTATACATGAAGAAAAAGAGGAAACTTGCCCTTCTCGAAGGATAATCCCACTGCGGTTCTGCTAGGACATTCAGTTGGCAAATTCCGACTTGTAATACGATAAATGAGTTGACCTTGACGACGTGGTCAGAGAACTCGTCTCCCAGAATTTGTCCGCCAGTGATTGCAACGTCATTGTCTTGCCCAGCCATAAGTGCTCTGCCTTCTGTACTTGATCTTGAAAGAGACGAGAGGTCGTTGATAGGTGCAAAAATGTTCAGTCGTGGTCGCTCATTCTTACGCAAGAACGCAATTTGGCTAAGCGAATAATATGAGCGAGAACACTCTATAGAGGTTCACAGAAACACTCACTTTCCTATCTCGCTGCGAGTCTGATGGTCCAAGCATCAGCTTCATACGCTCATTCCCAGAACAGTGACCAATGTATGACTACACACCTTGAGCCAATCACCAAAGCTCTGAGCGAAGTCAGTCTGACTGTCTACATAATTAGCGAAGCAAATGATGAAGAAACTAAACATGTATCAACAAAACCACACTGGGAAGTCCGGACTGGAATACGCACTATTTCTCCAAAGACTTAGCAGCCTTGCTTAAAAACATTTCACGCTGGGCCTCGCTCACAGACGTCGTCAATGAGTATCGTACTCGGTGCATGAAAGCCTCCTCTCTCAAGTTAGTCACTTGGTCGCCTACAATTCGAATGTGAATCAAGTTCGGTAGAGAATGCCACAAAAGTTGACCTACAAGTGTCGATGACTTTATCTACCAACTTCTTTGCTCTCGGACCGTGGTCCAAGCAACCAAGAAGACTGAGAATTATGCCCCAATTTCCCATGTGTGCTTTGCGCAAGCTTTCTAGCAGGGCCGGCTTGGTGAGGAGAAGCTCAATGGCGGAACGAGAGCCTTTTGATTCGAGGCCTGCACACAGACAATGTCAGAGGGTAGTCGCGGTACTGAAAAAGTATGGCACTCACATTCTTCTACAATATAGGTGATCCGTAGGAGAGACCTATTGAGGTCTTGCTGTGCGTTTTGTTGCTCAATGGCTTGCATGATCTTGTCGTCGGTAATCTGTACGTTGTGAGCACGTTCGTTTCGGTGATGCTCCGTGAAGTTATCTTTTTAGACTGACCTGACTACCAGAAGGCTTCAAAACGACGGATCAGTGGAACTCAGGCAACTTCGACGATTTTCATTGCGGGATACACGCACGGTGCTGACGCCAGACTTATGTCCTAGCCCCCGTGTCTCATACGGGTCTGTCATACCTTTCACGATCAGCTGTTGTCTTCTAACAATGCACGCTGCTACCATCGCGAAGGTCGTGCGCACAGCGCCCATGCCGCAGTTGAACACTAAAGCGGTGGTAAGTGGATCTGTCTCCTTGATGACTTGAACGTAGGCATCCAGGTAGTTGTCCTACAAGTAGTAGCGTCATAAGCTTAGGACATAATTGAAATGACTGAATGTTTACCTCTATCGGACGGTCAGGGGAAATAGGGATCCTATAGTGCTGTGAACACTTTGGAGGTGTAATTTTGTAGCGATAGTACATACCGATGATACTGATAATACGCAGGTCAGTCGTTATCTTGTCAATCGTAGAAAGCATGCATTGTATACCTCGACATTCCATCCGTCTCTGCGCATGTTTTCCATCAATTCACGAGTCGTCCGTACATTGGCGGTATCAACAGCAGTCCACGTTGGCAGAATGGGACCATCGCCATCACCGTCGGAAGCTTGACATGAACTTAGTGACATGATTCGTCTGACAGTACTTCCGTTAAGGTCCTTACCAACTTCATTATGGGTCAGGACAAGACCACCGAACCTGAAATCATTGCGATAATGAATGACGTATTATTGCATTGTTGTAACGTGTTTCGTACCTGTTGGCTTCGACGAGAATATCGTTCTTCAGCCGCAACTCAATATCTTCGAGGTTTTCCGCGCGATCTGACAGTTTCAGAGCTCGTCTTGGTTCTGCCGAGTCTCTCAAGACAAAGGGCCGACCAGAGATGTAGACTGTATCGCCACGCCACACCAAAAGTCAGTCAGCATAACATGCTTCCATCGAAGTCGGTCGAATGGACATCTGCACTACAAACTGCTTTGGCAGATCATGTGCGAAGCGAAGGCACGTACCTATGGGCTCTTCACGTGTACAGAACCAGACGACGCGTGTGGGGGACGGTGCGTTGGGACGACAACGCAGAATAGAGAGAATGGCCCTGAGACCCTGAGTACGCGGCTGTGCGACACCGTAGACGTTCAGGCTTCCCTGTCGCGGAGACCTGAAGTTCGGTGCGCCATGGACATTCAATTCAAGATCAAGGGCTCGACCTGGGTACGCGGCGCACAAAGAACGGAAAATGAGAGTCAGATATCAGAAGAGATGATGTGAAAGATGGTAGTGAACACACCAGATGGATAGTGGTCCGTCTTCAAGATGAACCCTCTAGACAAAACGCTTCCTGTTCTGCTCTTCACAACCGAAGGACCAGAACGATGCAGCTGGGACATCAAGTCAACCGGATCCGGTGAAGGTAGATATTCTTGTGAGGACCCGAGTGTAGTACCGGACTCTGTAAGTACCCGTTGATGTATGTGAGGTGCGAGGGCGGGTGCTGCGGCGAGCGTTGAGGTTGTTGGCTGTGACTTGGAGCGTTGAGGGTGGGGATTTTGAGGAGGAGCAGACGATGGGCGACCAAGCTGGCTGTCAATGTCACCACGGGCGGAGCCATTGTGCTGAGAAGGTAATCTCGGTAACATAGCGGGCAATGGTCGAAGGTTGGTGGATGATCTGCGGTTATGAAGATGGTGTTTGGAGATAAGACAGACGATGATCAGCCTTTCGAGGGGTGGTCGTCGTGAAGCCCGAATGAAGACAGGGAGATGGTGGAGGACATGCCTTTGCAGTGCGGTCAAGCAGGCGACGGGTGCATGTTTGCCCTTAGCCGATGCGTCACTCCGAGGCGCGCGTTTCTGAACTTTGGACGCTGCACACGACCAAGTCTAGATAAATCATGTTGGTGAATGTACAAGTACGCTGTACTGTCTACTGTGCTACATGCTTCTCAAATCCTATTAATTAGCGTGGTGCAGGCTCAATCGGAGTAGGGCGGTGGTGGAGGTGAGTGCAACCTGTTCACCACTGTTCGTGGTGTTTGAAGTGACTCGGAGAGAACCGCCTCTCCGCCACTTCCCTGATCATTGGAAAGGGAGTAGGAAGATGACTGAGGGGGCTGTATGCGCCCCTCATCATTGTCGAAATTTGGAGCGATGTGATCATTCTCAACATTCCCAGCATCGGTTAGCGGCGCTGAAATACAGCCAGTGGAGGGTCTGGGAGTGCTAGCAGAGTGACGAAAGACTTCGGTCGTCTCCCTCACGGCTGGATTTAAAGCCGTCGGTAGACGTACCGACTCTTGCTTCAAGGTGTAAGGTGTGACTTGAAAAGGGGAGCTATTCTGATATGGATTGTCTCCTGATTCCAAAGGAGCAATTCAAGTCATTGAACAGTTGCAGTAATAATCACAGCAGAGCAAAATAACTCACTCACGAGATCTACCGTTCCATTCCGGACACGAGATACTCGCGCATCATATCCTATTTCGTTTTGTTCCCGAAGACTGTGCCTTTGCCTTCTCCAGATCCAAAAGACGAGGAGACAAAGGGTGAGAACACCGACTGAACCTCCAATGCTCGCGCCGATGACCACCCCCGTGTGGGAAGAATCTGAGGTGTCTCGATTTTCTGGAGATGAAGTTGGGAGGGAACCGCTTGGAAGAACGATAGTAGGAAAGGGAGGGAAGGTGATTACTGAGGGGAACTGCGGCCAGGGAGGCGCAAATCCAGGCGAAGGAGTTGGGGACGATATTATGGTAGTATCGCCTACAGCTATTGTTCCTAAACCCGACATTTCGTGATCGGTTGGTGTCGGTGAGAGGAGTGATCAGTGGTGAATAGAAGACAAGTAGCAAGAGGGTGTACTACCAGGATACCCACTCTGAAGGCGAAGTTTGATGAACTACCCATACGGATACTTTGACATCCCGGCCTCCACTCTTCGCACCCTACACCACGATGATGCAAATGGTAGCCTGAGGAAGACGATGGGTCACCAAATGCCACGTCGCAAATGTCAGGCTATTCCGAACATCGGGATGAGGCTCGGCGTTGCCGCTGCAGCGGAGGGGATTACTTACATTCCTAGAAATGGTTTGAGCATACAACTTGAACATGAGATTTACTTACTAGAATGAGCCATAGCACAGCCATACGCCGCTTAAGTTCTACAAGGCATTTCACGGCTATCGATTGGTTTGTCTGAATCATCTGCTGAGAGGCTGAAGGCTGAGACTAAAGCGGAGTTGCGATGCTTCAAAATCTAATCAATGATAGTGACACCGCCGTCGTGGGGTTTGTTTCCGCTTCGAATTAGCTTGTGCACACTTCAGAGCATGCCTCTTCGGAAGGCGTTGGCCTCTGATGACAATGCTATGCCACCGTAGCCCTCAGTCCATCCCATCTCCATCCAAATCAGATCGTATTGTATTGTGTATACCGGTGAGTCGTTTATATTGATCCATTGAGGAGTCGGGGAGCGACGAACATTTTCCTTGATAGAGTCGGGACGACAATGTAGTATAAGAGACAGCCCCTCAGATCGCGCCATGGACAAAAAGCCTCCCGATCACTTTATCAAGGCTTCTTCCACAGCAATCCAACATTCACTTTTCCCGTCCGAATAATTCACACAAACGCTTTTTCTGTAGTTTGGTACGTGTACGACGTCGATTGGTATAGTAGGAGTGGCGACGTCTGATCGATATGCGTCGTCTAGCCGTTGGTGTGCGGTGCAACTGCACCAGAATCAGCAGAACACGCGCTCCGAGTCAATATGCCAACTTCAAACACCCTTCTCTTGGACACTATCTCACCGCTCACAACCGCGCAAAACTTATACCCTCCCACTGATTTATTCAACGGTCGTCGTGACTCGGAGGATTTTTGCGGACGAAGTTCAAACCAATCTATAAAACCCTGTAAAACTTCGTCAGAGACCGGGCCACACCCCCACCCTACAGAAACTCCTAAGTTAACCTTTTCGATTCACGATGTCTCTACTTTTGCACTCACTATTTCGAAGCCCTCGCCGCCCCACACGACCCCCGCCACCATTCTTTCAGGTCTGCGTTCTCTGAATTACACGAACTCGAACCCGGTTATGACATCCATATCCCCCAACATAACTCAAGGCGTTGATTCGAAGGTTATTTCTTATTCGACCCAGCACAACTCAAACGGGGCAACGGGGTATAGTCAGCCATCTACACCAACTGCTATACATTACCCTGGGCCTTCGAGGACCCCGCCAGACTATGGGTCCAATGCTGTCCCGCGCGTTTCTTCAACTGCGGAACCAAATGCTGGAGCTGCGCCGCCGCCGGTATTTGGCTCGCGGCATCACCCTCATACTGGCGCAATTGTGGGAGGTATTCTGGGGGCACTCGTGTTGATCATCCTTGTTCTTTTCTTCTTGTGCCGGTGTAAACGAAGGTCAAAATCGTCATCCATGGCACCGTCAACCGCCTACTTGAGAAGTTTACGAAGTAGTGGAATTAGTTCTCGAAGATGGTGGTTCAAGGGTACGTTGGGGTGTCCTTGTCAACTACATTTTACTCATGTGTTTATGGCAGCTGTATCACCAAGGCCTCACAGTGCTGCCAGTACAGCCGCTCTGATGACACCGTTTGGTCCACCAGTCGCGAGTTCGGGCCCTCCCCGAAACTTGGATCTTGAGGCGTCGTGTGATGTTACACCACATGAAATGTTGGAAAAGTGTCGAGATGTCGCCGGCGCCATCGACCGCCACAACAGAGTCATGGAGGCTCTGGAAAAGCGGTTTATGGGAAATCGCGGATCTGATACATCTCAGGCTTCCAATGCGCTTTCGAGGCTCACCGTTGACGACCTGCCGGTATACGAGCCGATGCGCACCTCTGCAACATCCGACGCCCGTCGCATTCAGCCACACTCCCCATTGACCTTTTGAAGCTCTTCCCCCTTCATCTCGCCTGCCTTGTCATATTCCTAGAACTCTATATTGTTTGCTCGGTTCCCCCGTTCATTTCGGGGCATATACTTCGTATCGCGTTGCATGATGTGATTGACTCATATCTTGTTTCTTCAACGGTCAAAAGCCCCTCCTATCCCCATACCATAATACTGTGTGGTGTGTATATTACCATAGTTTCATGCAGGACGTACTTGACATGCCTAGCGGAAAGTGAAGGAGCACAGGATTATGATTCGAAATGAGTTAAATTTGGCTATAGACAGGGGGTGTGGTTATCGCAGATAACAAGGAATGCGAATCATCGTGGTGCTGATGATCTTCCACTGAATCACGGCGATGGACTTGCTGTGGGAAGGTCATACCTTTCTATGGATGCTGTCGCGCGCACGTCGAACAGGAACAAGGGTCTGGTGGCGATCTTCGACAAGCGGTGGGACTCTGAGAGCCTGAGCCTCGCTGTCATTGATACAACCGTAATTCCCTTGGGCAGTACTTGCGCCGTCGTCGTCGATCGCGAACAACGTTGAGGATGTGCCCGACGAAGATCCCGCACTCTCATGATCTGGAGGACGATGAGTCGTCTGTTTCAGAGCCAATGGGTTCGCATATGCTGAGACAACGGTGTATGGTGTCACATTGCGAGTGCGGTTGTGTAGAACGGGAACTATCAATGAAGCAACTCAAAACAGTTGTTGTGGCAGATTGAATTGAAACGAACGCTCACCTGAGATATTATCAGGATATACCTTTGATCCTTCCATAGCTTCCCGAGGTGACGTACCTTTCTTTCTCGACCCCCGGATTAACACTACTGTAGAGATACGAGAAGGATGAGAGCTATCACACCAATGCATACACCTATGATGATGTTATGATTGTTGTTGGAGTGCGTGCCATCCGATCGTGACGTCGGGATGGCAGATACGCACCCCAGCTGAGAGAGAGAAAGATGGGGATTCGGAGGCGATAACAGGATGAGTGGTCAGGTTCGGCTCATCTGGTCTCAGTGTCTGAGATGAGCTTGAGCCAATGGATGCCGCAGATGTAACGGACGCAAGTTGAGTCTGTGAGGATGGGAATTGGCTTATAGTGGAACGGGATGAGGCCTTGTATGTATGCGGGGATTACTGGTGACTTGAGCAGGCGGGGATGGCTGGTTTGCTGCGGTTGATGAAGAGTCCAAGTGCTACAATAGACAGATGATCAAACGCGAATGGGGGATCAGGGTCCACAGCCACGACTCTCAAACCGAGAAATGACTTACAGTGCTTTCCATCGTCTGAGAGGGAGAGAAGCCGCCGATGTATTGACGGTGTCGTCAACGCGTAGCCGGGAGATCTGACCCCCGATTACTCTGCCGCAGACCGATATTTGCATGCCCTTAACGGTTGCTTGACAAGGATTCGTCATCGTGGGCGTATACTTACGTGGGTCAAAGTAAAGAAACCGAACGCTTTCAGCATCGACATGAAGTGTGACACCAGCATCAACGTTCCGGAAGATCCAGATGGATCTTTGGCATGCATCCAGCCGCCGACAAATGTGATCTGTGTGTCCTGATCGTCAATGAGCGTTCACGTTGGATGGCTCGGAGTGCCGAGAGGGAGGGAACTTGCCTCTCGTCCGGGGGACTTTGACATCGCTGACTCGAGGGTAGGCCAAAAGTAGCCTCCGCCATGGGAGTGTACTGGATCAGTTCTTGATAGATTTTCAGCTTCGGTGTCTGTGTAACGACTGGTGAAACTCTCGTACCTTTCGGCGCAATGAACTGCAAATATACACCTGTTGTTGTGTGGTAGGCGCTGTGGGACGCCACCAGCAAACACACAGCGTCAACTCAGCACCCGCTCAGCAAGCCCTTGATTATGATTCTTACCACTTCACTGCCTCTCTATGCGACTAGCACCATGACTTGGACCTTCGAATCTCAGGCTACTCACTTTCAATTTCTCCTCCGAGCTGGACGGTGACGGCACTGCTGCTCAATGGCTTCAAAAAGTGTCACTCTCGACAACTCGCGGATAACATTTCAGGGGGGGTGGGAGCCTGTCGATAATGGAGAGACAGGCAATAAGGGCAGAGCGACATCTGGCACTGGCTCCTTTGAGCTATCTCTCTCCTTCACTGCCCAAGACGTAAACGCCTCAGTGGGTTCGGGTACGTTGTTTTGATTAGTGCAGAGGATCCAACTGACGTTGTGTTTGGAAAGCATTCAATGTGTCTGTGTGCGGCACAGCATTCCCCGTGGTTGCGGACAAAATCACTATGAATCTTCTTCTCGATGGTGCACCATTCGCGTTTCTAGGAGAAAACGGGATTTCGGGGTGTTTTCTTAACTCGCCACTCGCCACTTCTCCGCTCTCACATACCTTGTTCGCCACAGTAAATGTTTCAGACAGTTATCAGTCTTTTACCCTTGACCGGGTTGCCCTATCGCCACTGGATGCAGCCAACGACACTAGGACCGACACTGACTCCCACATATCCACCAGTACGACGATTATCCCCAAAACAAGCACCCCTGATACAAACGAAACCACAAACATCGCGGCTCCGAGCAGTTCAACAGAGGCCACTTCTTCATCTGACTCTGGAAACCCACGTATTGCAACCCCTCCATCTTCCAAAACCTCGCAGACATCGCTTTCGAGCACCGTAAAAAACACCACTGCTGCATCACCCGCATCATCAGCATCCCTAACGTTGGTAAATCCTCACGTGTCGACAGGAGCGATTGTTGGTAGTGTGCTTGGCGCTCTTCTGTTGATACTCCTTGGTTTCGTCGTGTGGAAATGGCGCAGCAAGCGTCGAGCTCACCACGTTGCACCGTCTACTGAGTACCTCAAATCCGTCCCCAAGATGAGCTCGCCGTATTCAGAAGCGAAAGCTATAGGTACGTAGCTCACTCCATTGAGAACTGGCCTTCACTGACGATTTGATATACATTCAAGAGTTCGAAAATCAACCTTACAGGAAAATTCACGGCTTACGACTGCTGTCCCCTTCTCACGCTTCTCGTGATACCGAGATCACCCTCTGCGAGGCCAATTCATCGCCGGAAACTCCGCTCCTCGAAGATGGAGTTGCAGAAGGAGGGTCGGATATTGCTAATGAGGCAAGCCGCCGCAAGGATCTGTTACGTGCTTTAGAAGCAGCATTCCATGGCGACCCAGCTTCAACCCTAGTGCCACACGCTATCTACGAAGGCCATGCCACTGGTACTGCAACCCCGCCAGGCGTGCTACGATCACGGGATGATCACGAAATGATCTCCCTGTCGCCATCCTCGCACTCTTCTCATAGCGCTGCCAGTCATGGTAGTGGCTTTATTGTGGAATGAGTCCCTTTCCCTTCTCACGACCGTTTCTATTTATACTTCTACCTATGAGTATTCTTTCGGACCAACGTCTCGTTTGGCAGCCTACCGCATCCTAGGTTAATGTGTTGTTTTAGGAATGTCCTTCATGTTTGGATTGTTTATTTGTTGATTTTCAACGTTCACCGGTGCACCAGAAGAAACATATCTGCAACCAACGAAGCACTTGCGTCGACTCGGAGTCATGCCGTCACCTCTTCCTTTTCACCCGCACCAACTCGGACGACTCCATTCACCGAAAACCACCATTCCGAAGTATCACAAATGCGGCGCTGTCGGCGTCTTGAAAAATTCATGACGGGAGCTGAAAAGCCACGGCGCAACTCAACTCGGATTATTCTATCGTGGACAGTTGAGACCAGGACATGATGCTTTTCATCAAGGAACTGATGCTTGAAATCTGAGAAGATGGTGAGTACCGATTTGCTGCCGGTTCGCCGCTCAACTACATGTAGCCTAGGTGGATTCGTATCAAACGTCACCGTGGTACCCTGGATTGCGATGGCTCTATCCAAGTGTGTTCATCGCACTTGGTTGCTATAGCCTATAGGGCAGAGCAGAACGAGGATCCTTGGGTGTCTTCATGAACCACACACCTCGCTCGCTCTTCAGTTCTGTGCACTGACTCGGACCCAAGATGGAAGATGAACCGAATCATTACACGTTGAACCACGACAGTCCGAGCATACAGTATGGCGATGGATGGTCTGGGAACAGTGGTCATACCCGCAAGCAAATAGGAACCTATAATTTTTCCATTTTGACTGAATCTCAAAGTTCAAGTTTCTGTGGGTCTTTACATGCACGAACATCAACCTGGATTCTGACCACCTCAAACTCCTAGCCCTTGGTGCTTCAACTTTCAACTTCTTCGGCATTTCCGTGTGTAGTTCCACAGATCCTACTGGGGAAAGCGTCTCAGTCACGTATACCATTAAACCCGGGAAGTCTACCATACTCGAACACTCCGAAAGGAGATGTTTTGGGCAGAAAGATGACACACCCATGTCCGTGGACGCAAATGCGGTGTTGCATGTTAGTATAGTCATTGGTTCGGATGGTGTGGAGTTCGAGTTCGACCACGCCACAATCTTTTACAAGGCTTCAACGGGTTCCCATTCAGCTGCGCCTCACCCTCCTGTTGCGCCTCTGCCTCCCACCACTCCTTTTCCTTCCGCTGCTCCCGCTCCTCAGACTCAACCTCAACTTCAACTATCACCTCCCTCGGTTGATGTTGGTTTTGTCGCGACGGAATCTGTTGTGACCCATGATCCTCTTAGCGCACCAACAACGACCGGACTATCAGTGCTTCTCTCATCGACTATAACCTCCCGATATGGCGGTATTGATACCCAGCAGACTGAGGATGTGACCAAAGGGTTGGATCCTTCTCAGAGGACGCCACAGGGGGTTGCCGGTAGTAGCCAGGCTCCCGCACCATATCCTTCTTCGGCGCCGGATATTACTCCCATTCCAAACGGTTCAAACACGCGTACCATTGGCGCATCTTCCGGGCCTCCATATGCTCCTGCGGACACTTCATCGTCAACTGCGTCGCATTCTCATTCCACGCCGACAGGAGCCATAATTGGAGGTGTCTTAGGTCTTCTCATCCTCCCCATCCTCATATATTTGCTTTGGAGGTGGCACAAAAAGCGATCCCCAGTTGCTCCGTCCACTGCATATCTGCGATCTCTCCCTGGCGGCTACCCATCTGGATCTCGCCGGGGATATGGAGGTAGGCCAGTTCGAGTTTTCCTTGAGCAATGCACCATTGACGCCTTGTTTCACAGAGCCCATACTTGAATCACATCCTGAAGGCATGGATACAACCGGTCTCTTTGAAGAGCATAGGAAAGGTGCCTCCGAGTCCGATTCGGATTCCCGCTATTCCAACGCCTCCACACTCTCCTAGGGACCGAGCATCTCTCCACCTCCCCTCTTCCAGTTCTCAGATAATCGGGAAGACATCACCGAAAATACCATTCGCCAGCAGGAGTTGCTGAGCGTGCTGGGCATGGCATTCCACACCGATGCCCACTCGCAACCGCGCTCGGACACTCCCTCTGCCTCTTCCCGTCGGGATTCTCAAGATCTCAAAGACGGGACAAACGTGCCCAGATCTCCTGTATATGGTCACGATCACGCTGATTTCGTTGCTTGTTAGCGTCATGTATGGTTGTCGATGTTGCAAGGCCTCTCAATATACTCTCTCTTTCCCCCGCTTATGACAGTTTTGTATCCCGCTTGAACAAGGCATTGTCCCGTAGTCCGGCACGAAAGTCTGGTTCCCGAAACATTTACCAGAAACTGTGCTTCGCTATTGTTTCCATGAATAAGACTCGTCCGTGAAGTACTTATTTCGCATCCTGAAATTTCTCTAGTCGTATCTCTTACATGAACATCTATCAAATATCAAGACACGCCAGCATTGGATAGAAAGATACCTCTTCAAGAGTGCAAAATTGGGGATGAGACAGAGGCAGACACAGGACCATCGGTAGGGTATATTCATGGATCACGGGTAAGAATCAGATAGGGAGAAGGAGATACAAGCCATTTTCATAATGTGGTTGTTCCGCAGGAGCATGTCGTCTCCAGGCGAGAAGTGTAGGGAGGGGGAGCGGACCTTTCCGACTGCACAGAAGGAGACCATAAAGCCAATGACTCAGAATCAACGGCCAGGGAGGAAGGTTGAGCGGTGCTCTGCGGTAGGTTAGATGATAGTATTGGAGGGGTTGGGGGGAGAGGGCGACGGTGTGATCGTTTTTCGTGATCGTAATTCACGGGGCTGACGGTGTGATTATTGTCGAGAGAGGCATAGAGGGGCTGATGAGGAGGGGGCGAAGTATCGTCTGCAGGAAGGAGAGATGGTAGGGTGTATTGTGCCTGAAAAATCAAGTACCGACGGTGTTCTAGTCAAAGAATCATTTGCAGGTGATTCTGTACCCAGTAGAGAGAGATGTTGTTGAGTTCTGGTGGAGAATTTGTTTCCATCTCCAGAGTACGCTGACGAGGATAATAAGAGTCAAAATGACAGACACTCCGCCCAAAATGGCACCGATGGACGGAGAGCGGGGTCCACGTTCTTGTGAAGAGATATTGGATGTGGGAGTGGAAATATCGGATGAAGAGCGTGTGATGGTCGGGTCTGGGGTGGTCAAGTCTGCGGTGGTCAAGTCTGGGGTGACTGTGTCAGTGCTGGTTGATAACGCCGACCGTAAAGTGGTGAATGGCACAGGTGCGTGATTGGTGGGAAGTAAAGGACTTATTGTATGCATGGTAGTGGAGGTATCGGAGTCAGTGTCGGTCCTAGTGTCGTCGGCTGCATCCAGTGGCGACAGAGCAACCCGTTCAAGGGTAAAAGACTGGCTACTGTCTGATATATTCACTGTGGCGGACAAGGTATGTGGGAGCGGAGAAGTGGTGAGTGTCGAGTTTGACAAAACACCCCGAAATCCCGTTTTCCCCTAAAAACGCCAACGGTGCACCGTCGAGAAGAAAAGTCAGGGTGAGTTTGTCCGCAACCACGGGGAATGCTGTGCCGCACACAAACACAGTGAATGCTTTCCAAATGCAATGTCAGTTGGATCCTCTGCACTAAACAAAACAACGTACCCGAACCCACTGAGACGTTTACGTCTTGGGCAGTGAAGGAGAGAAATAGCTCAAAGGAGCCAGTGCCGAATGTTGCTCTCCCCTCGTTGCCTGTAGGCTCTCCATTATAAACAGGCTCCCACCGTCCATGAAATGATATCCACGAGTTGTCGACAGTGACATTATTTGAAGCCATTGAACCAGCGCCTGCTATCAACAAATTTGTCCCAAGTGTTTGCGGCTGAAGACCATGTGACAGCCAGGGAAGTGATAGGAGCAAGTCGCGCAGAATTCTTACTAGTAGCTGATTGTCGTTGGTACAGGGTTCTCCTTCACGCTGTCTCGGGGGAGGCCATGTAATATAGTATTTGAGGCAACATCGTCCCGCCGTAGGATCTGACCTGTAAGAGTCGGATGCGGAACTATGCCCCCAGAGACTGTCTGCTGAAGAGTCCTCGTCGAAGAACCGGCTGTCGGTTTGCTGATCATGAAGGAAGACACCCGTCGAATTTGCGCTGTAACATGGATGGGTGAATGCGCAGGTGTCACGTATGTCACGGTAGACTCAAGAGGACTCGGGGGTTCAGCCGTCTCAGGGGTCCTATTGCCAAAGCAAGGAAGTGCTGGCCAAAATTAGAAACTTGAGAATTGGCGGAAGACTCGCCAGCTGCCAGTGTTCAAGTTACATATTCGAGGTCGCCACGAAGGCTGCATGATAGAAACACGAAGTCAAAGCTCCCTGGAATCTGAAGACATTTTCGTTGGCGAGTCTCACTTACCATGTATCACCAATACTACCCGATAACGATCTACCGCAGATTGTGCCAGTGCAGCCTGAAGGTACTGTAGCGGCTTCCTTCCGAGGATCGCGCTGTGAAAAGATGCTTATATTACAGTACGGCATGGAAGCAGGATGAGGATACTAGTATTCTGCACCAGGCAGTGACACAGGCTTGCTTCACGCCGCAGGTACGCCCTTGACTCGGATTGTGTGCTGATAAATCGGTACAATATTGGCCTTGCTTTCGGATTTCAGGTCGGGCCACCAAAATCTATGGGATCAATGCAGAATAGAAGGTCACATCTCTGGGGAATCAATCATACATTTTCTTTGGGACGAAGGTATGGACGTCCCATGCATTGTTCCCCTTTGTATCACTGTCACTCATTGACCACGGCAGATGGCGGCGCACAGTGCAAAACCCACCGCATCATAGCCTCGAAGTCGAAGCTGAGAGATGATCATACCATCACTCTCAAGTATTAAACTTCCTAGGTGTTGGTTACAGATGCTGCACAGCACTCCAGAGATTCGGATGGCTCACTGCGCAACTCTTTAGCTTTGCTTGGGCTAATCCGCCTCCCCACAGCTTCCTACCTCGTCTCTTCCCTGTCGCGTTACTTCAGTCAAATCAACGCTCACCTAGATGAACTCAAGCTCAATATGCTCGGACATATGGGCGCAAAAGAAGGGGGTGGGCACGCTCGCAAAAGAGAGCCGCCAGACCGCCAGCTTTACTGTCAACCTTTCAAATATGTTCAATATGACTTCTGGAGGTGCGTGGATCTCGTTTAAAGAACGTAGACTTTGGTGCTAATACGTAGTATATTTCACGTTGTTCAGATATGCTGGAGGTATATGTCTTCGCCAATATAAGCCATCAAACTTTCTCGGCCTATCAATGGTCATACGTCTTCAACGATCGCTCGAGCGATCCAACCTGGGGCGTAGAAAACATATCGACCGGCGAAAACATCTCATGCTTTCATACGGGCTCTTTCGACAAACTTCCATCCCACGACAGCATAATCTTGAACGTCAAGCTGAACACCCTTGCCCCGCCGGTAGATATGCTGAACTATGCGATTGTGAATGTCAGTTCACTACCCCCAAGTTTCTCTTCAGCAATTTCCCCTCGGCCGACATCCAGTCTGCCGGAACTGCATAGCAACTCTGCCAGCAGTGCGCCGATTGAAAGAGCCGCTCGACGACGCACCTTGATTATTGCTGCTACAGTTGGGGCCGTTCTTGTCATCCTATTCCTGCTGGCAATAGTATTCAGTTACTTCAGGAGGTCCTCCCCGAAACGCCGCTCCTCTTGTTTCGGTTCCGTTTCGAGAGGAAACTTGGAGGCTTCTGACGCATATACACGTTCGCAACCAACAGGTGAGGGCAACAACAGATCCAGACTCACTCTTTCTGAACTCCATGTTTTTGAAAGCGGCTTGGAAGCGACGAAGTAGCCCTCGTACCAGCCAGAGTATGTTCGGGTCACGGTTTTCCGCCGTTTCTGATCCATCCGTTATCGACCTTACTCGCGACGCCGTCACTCCTTTCTCGTCGCAAAGGGTTTTATTTGGCAATCCTGACACTCCAAGGTCATCCGCTCTATCAGATGCGGACACTGTGCGTCACGCAAAACTGCTCAGCGCATTACAAACAGCATTTCATTCATCCCCCACTGCACAAGCCGGTCTGATTCCGTCCAAGCTTGGACAGGAAATCGAGACGGAGATCCTTCACGACACTTCTGTATCACATGCGGTCTTCACTGCATACTGATGCCCAAAGCCTAATCCTCAACCTGTAGATTACAGGTCCAGTGCCATGGCTTTTTGGACTCTGTTTTTGCCCCTTTGTACTATCTATCCCGATTTCTATCATCTCTTGAGGGAAACACATTCCTTTCCACTTGCAGTCCTACTTGTATGTGATCTTTCTGTACACACATTATAGAATTGACGGCTCTGAATGTCAGTTTCAGCTCAGTACTTATGCGCTCTTGCGGAGTGTTATACCCCTTCAGAACAGATGTTGACATTGACATTGACAACCCTCAGATCCTGTACCCTAGCCCGATGCCTGCCACGTGTATACGGTAATGGACTTAAGCTTCCAGCGTTCCTACTATCTAGTAGGGACTGCTCGGAATATACTCGATGATCGATGAGGTCCGAATACTTGCCATGGGCGTCTTGTTCCTTATTTTCCATCCCGCCGCCCATATTCCGTCCCATACAAGCTCACGCATGACCGACAACTTGCTGTGAAAATCGCGACACGATGACATCCACAGCCAGGGCAGCGCGCAGCTCGTTCCCCTACTTCAACTGGAATGACAGCTCAGACAACGCCTTCCAAGATCATTATGTCCTCGGACGCTTCCCTCATTGACGATATCGACACCTCCATTCTTTATAGCGGGAGCTGGACTCACATCAATGTATTTGACGCGTCGAGTGGATCGAACAAGACGATCAGCTACACAGAGGAGGCAGGATCTATCGACTTTGACTTTGGTCCCACGGACGTGTCTACATGTGAGGCAAATCTATGACGGTCGTTATCGTCAAATATTACAAGCGCTCCAGTTTCAGCTCCGAAGTGCATCAACGCCACAAATCCCAGTTCAACTTTCCAGTTCCAGATTACCCGAGGTGCCGAGAGCGCTCCCTTCCCAAATAAGGCAACGGCGGCGGGATTTCCGTACCGGGCCCGCCATGATCGTGCGCCATTCCTCAATGAACGGAATAATACAAGGCGGTCGTTGTGTGGTAAGTTGGCCCGGCACCTATTATTTTCCCTAGAAAGGGTGGACTGGCAATTGAACCCACAAAGTAGCATGTATATTATAGGGTAGCATACAATGTTGAATAGAGATTTATTACGCTAAATACCTACCAGATGTCGATGAGGTCGGCGGGATTTGGCCGGGAAATGGCGCAGCGGCGGGATGATCGGGGGGATTCCGCTCCCGATCCGATCGGGAAGTCAGCCTCAGCGACTCAGAAAACTCTTGGAATGTGGCCGTTAATTGACAGAGAATGACTCGCAGAGCACTAGGGAGTTGATAATGTATGGAGCTGAGAGGTGCACTCAGCATTTTTAGCTGAACTGAATTGTAGAGCGTGCAGAGTTTGGCAAAACCTGGGACTGGAGAGTTGAGGTTTGCCGAAAAGTGTGTACCTTGATGCTCGGTAATAAATAAATGACGAAAACGACTGCCATACAAATCTTTCGCCACAGCGTTATTCATAATGCTCATGGCAAGTTGTAATAGCTGTCCAGCTTATAGTATATGGCTACAAGAACACAACATCTCCCCCCTCTACATCAACATACACACTTGATTCTGAACCACTCGTCTCGCATACGCCATACGTTGATGGATCCACCATATTCTTCATCTCAAAACCCCTCTCCTCTTCAGACCAGCATCGACTGAGGATCAACATAGTCAAACCGCCCTACGCGCTCGATTCCTTCGCTGTTCTACCTTCCGGGTCGATATCGTCCGTGCCCCCACCGCCCGTGCCGGTCTTCCATGTAGGTGCAGTCGTCGGCGCGCTGTTTGGCGGAATTGGGATAACCTTGGCTTGCTTGGCTGCTGTGTGGTTCTGGAGGAAGAGGTTTGGGGGGTTCAAGTTGGGGTTGGGGCGGAAAGGCCCTATTTTGACCGGTGCGCAGCATGTACCACCCACGGCTGCGCTGAGGGATACGCACTCGATAATTGGTGAGTCGCAATCGTCATTCAGGTGGAATTTGTTATGTTGAGAAGGGGTTGAAGTGGAGGGAGACCTTGATCACCACAATCTTGGCAGCCGAATCACACCCTACACTCTGCAATATCCTTCCACTGTACTTCTGGTTCCTTCACCCCCAAGCATCCCCTCTACTCCTCACGACAAAGCCACACATTTCCCTTCAAACGACCCTACACCATGGCAAGAGCGAGACGACCCGTTCGCCTCACCGTCAATAGGCACGACGCCAATGTCGAGTACAGACGTGCTTTCCACACGCACAAGCACTTTCGACCTCACACGACACTCGACCCTTAACTCCGAATTATCAAAGCTGTCTGCATCCTCTGGTGGTAGCAGGAGTGATATTTCACTCCCTCGACCCCTGCCGTCCATTCCAGCGGAAGTCATCAATTACCAACCAGACCCCAGTGGTAGTGGTTGCAGCACCCCGCTGGCCCCCAGTTTTCCTCGACCTCCGTTCGCAGAGACAGATTGCGACTCTCACCAGTCTGTGAGACGACCGTTTGTCAATGCGGATAACGCATCCATCAAGTCAATACCAGTTGTTAAGAATCAATAACGACTTCTGGGACATCATCTTGGTTTTATCTGGGCCCATCCCCGCCCACTTGTTGGCGTATTTCAGTGGCATCCTACCCTTGATCATATTCTAATTCAACGCTCCTCTCCAAGCTATCATCTCTCTTTCCGCTCACACTGTTTGTTGCTTTTCCCATCTTAAGGTCTTTCTTGTCTTCTTTGGCGTCCTGGTTCATGTTTATCGTCCAGTCTCTCTCGTCATGACCATTATACAATCAAATCATCCATATCCCCCCAAATACAAATCATTCTCAATTCCAGAAGCTCTGCTCTAGCGTGCACTCTCTAGCCATTTCGTACTGTTGAGCAGGTGGTCAGACATTGGGATCATCTCTGTGAGAATACGCCGTCAACACGCACCTGTTCATCCGTCCAACACACCAACACTTTCTTCTCCCTCGCACCCTCAGCACTAACATCAACGACTTTGACACTCTCCCCACCCTCCTCCCTCTTCTTCTGCACATCCTCGTTCTTTCCCTTGTCAATACCGAATCCAAGACACTCCACCCCTTTCACCACACTCTCCCTCACCTCCACACTCCGCTCACCAATCCCTCCAGCAAAGACCACCGCGTCGACCTTCCCGCCCAATTTGACGAAATACGAACCGAGGAACGTGAGGATCCTGTCGACGAAGATGTTGAACGCCAGGACCGCCAGATCCTGGTCAGCACTCGGAGACTCGGACGACGACAGAGCAGCGTTCCTCCTCTGAACGATCGTCCCAAAATCCGTCGTCCCCATCAGACTCTTCCACCCACTCTGTTTGTTCAAGATCTCTTCTGCGCGCGTGACATGCACCTCCACGCCTTGCAATTTCTCATGCGACATCCTCCCCACATCGTCGTCGTCTCCCGAGTCGTCTTCACCGCCGCGCCGCGCGAGGTAGTGGAAGATCATACTTCCGTCTACGTCACCGGCTCTCGTCGCGCCGGGAAGACCGCTCACGGGTGTTAACCCCATGCTCGTGTCAAGACTCTGTCCGTTCTTGATCGCGCAGATGGACGCGCCGGAGCCGAGGTGTAGGACGATAAGGGACGTTTGGGATTGTGGTTTGGAGAGGTGTTCGGAGACGGTGCGTAGGATGTATGCGTCTGGTACCCCGCAAAAATCAGTGTCCATATGACGGGGAGTACGTAGGATTGGAGACGTACAACTGAGACCATGAAAACCGTATTTGCGCAAACCGCGGTTCTTTGCGATGTTTTGGTCGATCATGTAGGTTGAGATGTGGGGTGGGATGGTGGAGTGGAATGCGGTGTCGAAGTAGGCGATGGAGCTGGCGTGAGGGAGGGCCTCTAGTGTCGTTCGGATGACGGACAGTGCGTTGCCATTGTGCCTTGAGAGGACGAACCCGCCAACGTTGAGGTTGTGAGGAAAACGGAAGGAGTGGACTCACAGTGGTGCCAAATCACTCAGTTTCTCGAGGTGCTCGTAGCTTTCATCGTCGATGACTACTGGTTTGCGGTAATCGCCGCCGTGGACGACTCTGTGGCACACTTTCTTGATGTCTTTCTCGTTATAACCGGCGCTTTCCCTAAGATGCTTCAGAAAGAACGCAAGCGCGCTCTTATGGTCCGAGATTTCCTCGGCAGAGATTTCGGAAGAGTCAATCTGGGAAGACGGAGGGGGCGCAGAAGAAGAAGACGAGGAGATTGTGAATGTGAATTTGGCTGGAGGGGATGTCAAGGAGGTGGTATTGGACTCAAGAATGAGTTCCACTGGGTCTTGGGATTGTTCGCCGGAGAGGACACGGAAGAGGGAAATCTTGAGTGAAGATGAGCCAGAGTTCACGGAGAGGATGAGACCTCTGTCCGACGGTGAAGACATCGTGTTTGCAAAGCTATGAAAGACGCGTCCGATATCGGGGAATGCCAGTGAGCTCGAGAACACCCAAGTTTATAGCATGAACGGTCGAGAAAGTCCACGTACCTTCGCGGTCGTGCTTACGATCGACAGCGAATATCTTCGATCGCAAGTCGGTCCTGAGCAACCTAGAATAATGCTGTGAATCTGGACAAATGTCACAGACGGTATCGGAGGCTGGACAAGTCAGGATCTATATGATGGCTACGCCCTGAATAACATATTGTGAAAATCATGTGAATTGATATACCGCGAACAGTGAGCGTACAGGCCTAGAGTTGGTTGCACGTTTCCCGGAAAACGAGCTCTGGATTGTATGGCTGGATTGAATTTATCGATGATGGTTGAAAGTGGGAGAGGTGGCTCAGCCTCTCCAGCAGCAGCTGTGAGATATTGCTCCACAGGAGGAGTGATCAAATACGTGACGTCTTCCCCCTAAGATGTTCAATCTCAAACATAGGGCACGACACAAACCAGAAAGATAGCGGGATCCGACGGACCACAAAGTCAGTGAGCCAGACGTTACCAGCAACTGCGCAGGGCAAACATAGGTGTAGGTCGGCCTAGATGAAAGCAAACGCAGACACATCACCGGAGATGAACGTCGATTGGAGGGTTGTGTGTAGCGTCGAGGATGTGCTCCGGAATGCCCTGGGAGTGCTGGGCTGGACTGGGTCAGTCTGCAGTCCAGGCGCGTGACACCCACTCATTGGCTGCCGCGAGTGACGCTCCTGTGACGATACGCGTCCATCTCTTCACCCACCTTGGAGTCGCCATCCGTCCAATCCTATAAAGATGGAACGAAATACTCCTGTTCTCCCCCATCCCTCTCCTTTTCCTAGCCACTACCACCACCATGCCCGCTCAAGAACTCGCACAGTCCAATCCCCCTCCTGATCCCTCTCTCATCCCCGACTCAATCCTCGATCTCAGAGCTACATTCTCCACTCAGAATGTTCTGTCGCCAGAGGAGCTTACTGCTATCCAGCAGTTCAGGAGGGCTGCGGACTACATCGCTGCTGGTCCGTTCTTTCTCCCTCGCCACAGCTCTACCTAACCATCCTCTTGTCACAGCGATGATTTTCCTAAAGTCAAATACGCTCATCGAGGAGCCCATCTCCCACGACGATATAAAGAACCGTCTCCTCGGTCACTGGGGTACTTGCCCCGGACTTACTCTCGTCTACGGTACGCTCCTCCACCTCCCGAACCAACTCAATTCTCATCGTGTTCTAGCCCACACCAACCGCCTCATTCGCAAGACTGGACAAAGTGCCCTCCTTGTCGTTGGCCCAGGACATGGCGCCCCCGCCATTCTTTCTTCTCTCTGGCTCGAGAATTCCTTGGCAACTTTCTGGCCCAAGTACACTCGTGACCGCGCGGGTCTTCATAACCTCATCAGTGGTTTCAGTGTTCCCGGAGGTTTCCCCAGGTATGTCATCGATTTCTGACGTGACTATATGCGCATATATTGACTGCCCCGCATCAGTCATATCAACGCTGAGACCCCAGGCGCCATCCATGAAGGTGGTGAACTTGGTTACGCCCTGAGCGTTTCATTCGGTGCTGTCATGGACAAACCTGACCTTGTTGTTGTCTGCGTCGTCGGAGATGGAGAAGCAGAAACAGGACCAACCGCCACGTACGTGTCAACGCGTCTTCGTTTTCGCACATGATTTAAATTCCACCCCTTGTTCAGTGCTTGGCATAGTTACAAGTACATCGATCCCGCCGAATCTGGTGCTGTTATTCCAATCATCCACGTCAATGGATTCAAAATCTCCGAACGAACCATCTACGGTACCATGGATGACAAAGAGATGACCGCTCTCTTTACCGGATATGGCTACCAAGTTCGCTTCGTTGAGGACCTGGACAACATCGACCAGGACTTGGCTGCAAGCATGGAATGGGCTTTGTCTGAAATCCACAAGATCCAGAAGGCGGCCAGGAGTGGAAACCCTATCGTCAAGCCGAGATGGCCCGTCCTAATTCTGCGCACTCCCAAGGTAGGTCATGCAATTGAATGTTTTCCCTTCTTGCAACGCTGATAGGAGTTATAGGGATGGAATGGAATCAAGTCCCTACGTGGCGAATATATTGAAGGCTCATTCCGTTCGCATCAGGTCCCGCTTCCTGAAGCCAAGCACGATAAAGAGGAACTCTCCCTTCTCCAACAATGGCTTGAGTCGTACCAACCCGCAGAGCTTTTTGGTAAAGAGGGCATTCCTAACGATGCTATTCTTAGCATTATTCCCGATGTGCGTATCACATTCCATTCATTCGTATTCACAAGTGGCTTACATTGCAACAGAGCGATGAGTTGAAGCTGGGTCAGAAGAAAGAATTTTACGCCGGGTACACCCCATTGGACGTCCCTCAATGGATTAGCAGCGGAGTGGAGAAGGGTAGCCAGCAATCGTGCATGAAGGTCGTTGGCCAATTCTTGAGCCTGGTTGCAGAACAGTACGCAACTTGTTTTCCATTCTTCCGCACTCGTCACTTATGTTCGATGTTTAGAAACCCTACCTCTTTCCGTATCTTCTCCCCTGATGAACTTGTCTCTAACAAGCTTGACGCCGTCCTGGAGGGTCCCAAGTCTGGTCGTAACTTCCAGTGGGATGTCGCTTCTCGCGGCAAAGGCGGACGAGTCATCGAGATTCTTTCCGAGCACACTTGCCAAGGTATGCTTCAGGGTTACACCCTCACTGGAAGGACCGGTCTGTTCCCCAGTTACGAGGCGTTCCTAGGCATTGTGCATACAATGATGGTCCAGTACGCAAAGTTCGTCAAGATGGCGAAAGAGACACCCTGGCGCCAGCCTGTTGGTTCCCTCAACTACCTTGAGACGTCCACTTGGACTCGTCAAGAGCACAATGGTTTCTCTCATCAGAATCCTTCCTTCATCGGCGCTGTACTCAATCTTAAGCCCGCTTGCGCACGTGTATACCTACCACCCGACGCCAACTGCTTCCTGTCCACCGTGGCCCACTGCCTGCGGGCTAAGGACTACGTGAACCTGATGGTCGGAAGCAAGCAACCTACTCCCGTGTGGTTAAGCCCTGAGGAGGCAGACAAGGTTCGTCATTGTCTTGGATGCATGTGAACGGGAAAACTCATTTCAACTTCAGCACTGCATTGCCGGCGCATCTACTTGGAAATTCTGCTCCACCGATGCGGGTGTAAACCCAGACGTTGTCCTCGTTGGCATTGGTGTGGAGATGACATTCGAAGTTATCGCTGCCGCCAAACTCCTCCGAGAAGTCATCCCGGCCCTCCGCGTTCGTGTTGTGAATGTGACGGACCTCATGATCTTGAGTCCTCATGGCAGCCATCCTCACGCGTTGGAGGACACGGATTGGGACGCTCTGTTCACAAAGGACAGACCGGTACACTTCAACTACCACGGTTACCCTCACGAGTTGAAGGGATTGCTGTTCGGGAGGAGGGGATTGGATAAGATCACGATTGAAGGGTACGCACGCTCTCTTGAACATTAAGAGCCTTTTAAACTGACCGGTTGATGCTTAGATATCGCGAGGAAGGAACGACTACTTCGGCCCTTGACATGATGCTCCAGAACCACACCTCCCGTTATCACGTCGCTGCTACCGCTGTTCGTGCTGCGAGCGGCGCCAATGTCAACGCCTCTGTGCAGGTGGATGCCCATGCGACGATCAGCTATATTATGCATCTCGCTGAGAAGGCCAAGGAGTACATCTATAAGAACGGTGCTGGTGCGTGCTTCACGACTTGTTGAGTTGGGGGGAGGAAACTTACACATGCTGCACAGATCCCGAGGGCACATTCGACGTTCCGAAATTTGACTAGAAGTCATGGACAGTTTCCCATTGCATGTTGTATTGTTAGAACCACAATGTTTCTCTCTGTAGAATTATGACCAATCAGGATGTGTAATCGCACGTGGCCGAGTGCTGGTGTGACTTTGTGACTTCATCTCATTTGGCTCAGAGGGACACACCTCGCCCTGTCTCCATCGTCGACCTTCATGCCATAGGATATCCGTCTCTCCCTCTCTTTCCCCAGGATACCCCCGCACTATTCCACAAATGTGGTCCGGTCTGCCCAAGCTCTTTTTTGTATCCACCCTCGTCATAAACGGCATCCTCTGGTCTCAGAGCCGTTACGCCCATATCCCGGACGCCCACTCCAGTATACCCGCCTATGCAGGTCACTCCTTGCTCAGGCGCACGTTCGTTGATGATTCGGCTGGGAATAGGACTGTTTTGTTGGGAAGCGAAAAGGTGAGCAGGAGCATTTGCTTGGTTGGCATGATATCATCAGGCTCTTGTGCGCAGTCGGACGCACGGCGCTTTGGAGTCTTGCGTTGAGTTTGTTGTGCGCCACGGACTTGTTGTCTCGGGGCACACTGAAATCATGCAAAGTGACGAGATCTAATGTTAGATCCGATGGGCCGAACATGAGTTAGCCGTTTTCTGTTCAATTGCGAAAAGACCGCACACGAGCCTGCTGCTCTTCTTACTCTCGTTGAACTAATTCGTAATTCTCAACAGTGCAGCCCGCTTTCATTCCCTATCAAAGACCAATGCAAAGTTGTAAACGAAGAATGTCCGTCCTCGGACACCTTCCTCTCTTTCCCCTACGTCCAACGGTACTTCTGCGCCAAACCTTCCATCCGACCCCTCATCTTCACCGGCTACGTCTTCTGGCTCATCTTCCTCTTCTCCACCCTCGGCATCTCCGCCTCGGATTTCTTCTGTCCTAACTTGGGAACACTCGCGAAGATCCTGGGGCTGGACGAGAACGTCGCGGGTGTCACGTTCCTTGCGTTCGGGAACGGAAGCCCGGATGTGTTCTCGACGTTCTCCGCTATGCGCACGAATTCGGGCGGGTTGGCTATCGGGGAGTTGCTCGGCGCGGCGGCGTTCGTGACGTCGTGCGTTGTGGGTTCGATGTGTATCATCAAGCCGTTTGGGGTGGAGCGAGGTCCGTTTTTACGCGACGTTGGGTTCTTCACGCTCGCTGTGGTCCTGCTGCTATTGATCCTATGGGACCATAAGATCACAAAGTGGGAGTCTGTGGGGATGGTGATGCTGTACGTGTTCTATGTTCTGGTCGTGGTGATTGGATCGTGGTATGAGAAGAGGAGAGAGCGTTTGAAGTATACGGAGGCTCTGATGCGTGACGAGTTCCACATCGAGAGCCCCGGTGGAGGAGTTTACTTCGATGAGCCGTACAGGGATGAACGTACGCCTTTCCGTCGATATTCGTGAAATCACGCTCAACATGCCCTATAGCTTCACCGCCAGAGGCCGTTTCAGCAGCGTATCTCACTCCAACTTACTCCCGTGCTCGTGCCATATCGAATCCTGGCCCTCCTCGACTTGGCCTCCAGGTTCCAAACGGCTCCCGCCCCCCATCTGTCCATTCAAATCGGTCCAGCCGCTCACATCCACACTCCCGTTCAGGCTCTGGAAGCTCACACATCACCCCACACACACCGCACATGCCCTCCTTCTCGCTCATTGGTGCTCTGGAGTTCCGACGCGTGGTGACCTCCCTGCAACAGGAAGCCGCGGGTTCATCCCTCGCTATGTTTGACAGCCCTGTCACGCCTTATCCTGGCGGACATTCACGATATCATTCGTTGTCAAGTCACCACCATCGGTCCAGACCGCATTCCCCGAATAGCCATCACCTAGAAGTTGACCCTTGGGACGCCGCGTTGGGTGTCCCATTGGACGAACGTTCTCCACAACAACGTCCGGAACAGGAGCTCCCTGCGGTCGACGCTATCGCAGTTGAAACGCCAGCGATCAGAATAACGCACACCCCCGCGTCATCTGGGTCAGAAGTAGAAGATTCAGAGCTCGGTGAAGAGAGGTACACGCCTCCGACGCGTCGACAACGCGTCTTCCACGTCTTGGGACATATATGTCACGTACTCTTCCCTACCCTACAGGACCTCCGCGAAAAGTCATTCGTCGGGAAAGTCGTGTCGGTTTTCGCCGTTCCAGCTGTCATGCTGTTGACGCTGACGTTGCCGGTGGTCGTTACGAATTTCCACGGCGGGGAGTACAGTGAGAAGAGGCACGATGGAGATGCGCGGTCTGGCAGGTTGATTGAATTCGAGGAGGAAGGTGTGGAGAGGACTTTGGTCGCTGAGCAGGAGGCTGATGAAGAGATGCATGGATTGCAATTCAACAAGTGGTTGATGGCTGCGCAGTGCGTATTCGGACCTCTGTGGACTGTGGCTGTCCTGTTTGGTGAGATTTATCTGAGGTCTAACCCGTACGAAACTGACTTGAATGATTTCCCCTGACTTAGATGGATCTCCGCAAGAGTTGTGGTTATTGCTCGCTGCCGGTGTCTCTGGTCTGGCAGTGGCAGTCCTTGTCGCGGTATTCGCAAAGACTGGAGAGTCACCCGCGGCGAGGCTGGCGCGGTGTACGATGGGCTTCGTTGTTGCCATCGTGTGGATAATGGCTATCGCAGATGAAGTCGTTGAAGTTCTTCAGGTACGTCTAAGTCATGCAAGGCACATCTCCATGCACTTATCCCCGCCGCTGCGTTTCAGACTTTCGGGCTCATCTTTGGTCTTTCCGACGCCATCATCGGCCTTACCGTTTTCGCGATGGGCAACTCCCTCGCCGATCTGGTCGCAAACATGTCCGTGGCCGTGTTCGCACCAATCATGGGATTCTCCGCATGCTTCGGCGGACCGATGCTGAACATCCTGTTGGGTGTGGGCATCTCCGGGACGTACATCATCTCGCAGGCAGACGGGCAGCCGTACAACATGCACTTCTCGAGGACGCTGGTGATCACTGGAACGGGCCTATTGGCGTTGTTGGTGATCACGCTGGTGTATGTGCCGTGGAATGGGTACTTTTTGAACAGGGGATGGGGCGTGGCGTTGATTGTTGCGTACATGGGGTTGATGATTGCGAATGTGGTGGTTGAGGTGATCAGCGAGGGTGAGGGATGAGAGCGGGACGAGGGACATGGACTTCTCCATCTTTTTTGCGACTAACATTATGTATCTCATCTGTTTCCTAGTGCTGACCTTGGGGATTTGTGTTACCCAGACTATTTGCTTTCCACCATCCGTTGCATCCACACATTAGCTTTGAATATACACTACGAATCTCTGGATGTCTGTTTTAACCTTTTGAGTCCTGAGGATGAGAAGAAGAGTGTTCTGTGCCAAAGGAAGCGTGACATCTGTGACGTGACTCGCACCATCTCCAAACATGTGAATTTGCATCATTGCTGCTATATCTTTCCAGTTCCATCCTTCATTCCACCCCTCTCGTCTCACTCCCAAACCCAGTCCACCCCAAATCCAATGTCGTCAACGTCGATCGCTTCAATGTCTCGTCACACCCTCCGACAACTCAAATTCATCCTCCCAGGAGGACTCGTGACGCTCTGGCTGGACAGTCATCACAAGTTTTGGCGGATATATAATGGTGAAGCGGGGACAGGTAGTTTCGCATGGTATGTTTATTCCGGACGTCGTCGTGGTCTCCCTGGTTCCGCTGTCGCTATCGGAACCTCTCCGGAAACACACAAACGCTCCCCCAGCTAACGCCGTTATGTTATGCGTTCAGGACTGTATCGCTGTTGGCGTTGGTCTCTGGAGTGTTGACGATTGGGCTGTTCATGTATGTGTTGATGTTCCCGTTGATTAGGGGGGAACAGCCAGATGTACGTGTCTTCGGTTGTTTTGTTGGGGGTAAAATGTGATGAGTCGCTGACCGCTGCCTCAGTACAAGCATTGGCGACAGTCTGGGTTCTTGTCAACCGTGATTCCAGTGAGTGCCCTTGTGACGCATTCCCAGGAGGACGTGCTGATAGCTGCTGCAGGTGATGACTGCATCCATTCTGACGGGCTGGTCGCTGCTCACATACACGCTGGCGCGATGGTCGAATCTGGGATACATTGAGGGAGTGATTGGCGGTGAGTGGTGTTCTGATTGGTGGTGTGGCCGACGGCTAATGTGACCGGGACAGCCTCTGGGCTGTATGCGTTGGCGTTCGGGCTGCTTGGGCTGATACCAGCACCGCGAGTGAAGAGGGCGTGAAGTTGTGTTTGAAATTTCTGTATGTAGGGTATGATTATGTAAGGATGACATCACGCGACATGGGCGTCTGTAATGCGTGCGGCTGTGGCGGACTGAGCTTTGAGCCTTCCTTCTCTCTTCGACGGCCATAACCCTCTACTTTTCTCTCTCTTCACCGCCAAATGTACTCCCCACGACGCTCTTATGGCTCTCCGACACCGGAAACTTCCAACAACCCATTCATCGACCACTCATCGAACGCTTCCGCCCGTTATCCCGATATCAGCGTGGTTGGGAGTCAACCAGACAACTCAGGGCCCTACACCTCATGGCTCCAGCCTTCAGGCTCAGGTGCTGCTTATCCTCAGGGTAGTCAGGATACCGGCTTTGGCTATCCAGGAGGCCAAGGGGCTGGAGGGTATCAGCCGCAGCAGCAGCAGCTACAACCGGGGTGGAATCCGAATCCCACTCCCGGAGTGTATCAACAACAGGCTTCGGGCCTCATCTCACCACCTGTACAAGCCCAGCCAACAGGCCGGCCGTTCCAGCCATCCAGTTCGTTCGGCCAGCAGTTACAGGGTGCAGTGAACGGGGGATACACGATGCCCCAATCGCCGCAGTATGCAGGTTATGGAGCTCCATCTGGACCTCAGTACGCTGGTGGTTACCCACAGCAGCCACAGTACACACCCCAACATGTACAGCAACAGAACGCCCAGTACCTCTCCGAGTTCGACCCGTTCTCGCAGCTAGGTTCGATGAATCAAGCTTCCCAGACTCAGCCCGGATCATACGGGCAAGCCAATACAGTAGGACCGTATGGACAGAGCAACCCAGGATTCCAGCAACAGCATCCGCGGGAATACATTCGACAACACAAGGCAGAGATGGAGTCTTGGGATAACTACACTTGGAAACAGGCGAGTGTTTTGCGCCTGGCCCTGTCGAACCTTATTTAATCACATATGACTTCACTTTAGGCACTGCAGACATTTGAGGCACTGAAAGAAGCTTGGTTTAATAGGAAGCGGGAGATCGAAGCTCGCGGTAAACAGATGGGTGGAGCAGGTCTGTTCGGTGGAGGATATGGAGGTGCATACGGAGGGCAGGCGCAGGAAATGGCCCGTCTCGAACACGTAAGTCACTCGGTTCCTTCTCATTCGCACCACACCGTCGCGTTCGTCCCCGACGCTGCGCCGATCCATCTGTTGTATGTCTTTTGTGGTGCGGGACCCTGACTATTTTACGATATCCCAGCTCGCCAAAGAAGCTGAACAAAATGCCGGTGCGTACACCTCCCTCGATCGATCTTTTAATCCACCCAAATTCAATCTTGCGAGTGTTATCCCCTTCGCCGGATCCCTTCAATGCCCCCCTTCCTTCTCTCCATATGGTTATCTGGTATCCGGAACGCATCGTTTTCTGACTCCTAACCCCCTTTGTATCTCACATCAGATTCGGTCGCGGCTTCGACTTTCCAAATGCAGGAGGCGTTCAGTGGTTATCGACTGTCGGCAGATCTCGCATCTAAGCGGCGCGTACGGGAGAGCATCAATGCGGCCCTGACGAGTCTGCCTGATTGGCCTCCTCAACAGTTCTGACGTGAACACCCACATCTACAGAGCCATTTCCCGGTCTTCCACGGGATAGATAGGAACGAGTTGGGAGAAGATGATGAGGGGGTTGTCAGAGGGGTGGCAATGAGCTGTGCGGTGTTGTGTTATAATCGGACGTGTTCTCCTTGTTGTATTATTCGCTGACGCCAATCTTGCTACATCATAGGGTTGTATACGGTACTGGGGTTGATGTTAAATGTATTCTTGGACCTATAACACCCTGGGGTGTGAGTCGAGACACATACTCCGGTCACTACGCACTTGCAGATACGACGACATCACCGCTGAAAAAGGCATCAATATGAAATTGTGACCTGGACCTTTGCCTCGTTGCTCTGCCTGCTGGCAAGAGGGCCTTCCTCCCTCTCCCGTTCCTCCGTCATTGTTCATCAAACCAGTGTGTTTGATACCGAGTGGGTACGTACTATACAGTCCAGTTTTCCTCTAGCCTAAACCCCGAAACTCCTCGCTGCAAACTTTCAAATCGTGGCGCCTGCCTTTTTGGATCTGAGCCCCCCTCTTCCTGTTGTTGGGCTTCACGGTCCGCCGCCGACTCTTATCGATATTTCCCGTTTTCCGGGAATCGTTGGACTGTCTTTACCCTCGCACCCAGCACAACCGACCTTTTCAACTTACTTACTTGGGCTTCGGGACCGCAGGGGGTACTAATACCTCGTCTGCAGCGTTTCCCCCCTCTCCTCTCCTTCCTGCTCCAACCCCCCATCGACCGCACCTAAATGCCTCCGTCTTCCTCTCGCTCCGCAGCAGCAGGTCAGTTCACCCGCACTCCATCACAACAGTTTTTAGCCTTCCGTTCCTTCTTCCCTTTCTTTGTCCCGTCCTATTTGTTGATGACAGTTTTATTTCCCCCGTGAAACAAACATTCAGCAGCACCATCGTCATCGACGCCGCCGTCGCCACACCTGCCACAGGAGCTCGTCGACCTCATTATCGACCAGCTCGCGCACGACGGGGACCTTGCGACACTCCAGGCGTGCGCACTCACAGCGGCGTCCTGGCTTCCCCGATGTCGGAGTCATTTATTCGGCGCGGTCTACCTCCACCCAGGTAATTATACACACATGAAGCTTCGTTTCCGCCCCAGCCCCAATGCACCACCACTCCCGTCTGCGAATTCAAACCATCACATTCAAGGTTTGGGCGCCGACGCGCGCAGTGGCGACAGTTCCTACTCGCTTCCGCTTGCCCAGTACGTCCGTCATGTGCTCCTCCAGACAGGGACCCGCGACGAGGACGAACAGCCTGTCCCGCGCGACGGGGAGTTGCCCGCCAGTCTGTTGATGCTCTTCCCCAACGCGGAGGAGTTCGAGCTGGTGAACGTGCGGTGGGCGGGTCTTCGTCCCGACGTGCGCAGGTACTTCACTGCCGCGAGTGCACAGGCCCACATGGTCCAGGCGTTGACGCTGCGGGAGGTGGTGTTCCCGACGCTGGGAGAGCTGGTTGGGCTCGTCCAGGGAATGCGGGGACTGAAGATCGTGCGGCTGAGGAACGTGACCTGGGAAGGGGGTGGCGGCGTGCTAGATAATCGCAGCCGGGGAGTCGGAGGGGCGACAGGAGGAGGCCGACCTTCTCGTTCTTCTGCAAATCCAAGCGAGGCTTCTTCAGACGCTCATCCCGTCGGCGGCGGCATTGGCGGGGTGGGCACCGGCCCTCATCTGGAGGAACTGGAGATGTACGAGTGCACGTCCCCGGGAGCGTTTATTTCCCACCTCTTCGCTGCCCATGGGTTCACGGACGGAAGCTCGGCCACGGCGGACAGATTGCGGCGGCTGGCGTTGGATTGGACGGGCAGAGAGGAGGATCCGGCTATCTTGAGGAATTTGATTTTGGAGGCGGGCGCGGCGCTGCAGATCCTGGAGGTCGACTTAGCCTGGCAACGTGTGTACACAGCTGATCCCATCCTCTCTTCATCGTCGTGCTGAGCCATCACCTAGAACCCAACGTCCCACTCGACCTCCGCCTCAACACCGGCCTGAGGGAGCTCTACCTCGATGGCGTGCTGCTGGACGAATCGGAGGACTCACCTACCCTCCAGGACACCAACAACCCCCAGGGGAATGCCACGCCGCCTCGATGCTGGATGCCCACGGTGACGACTGGGATCAGCTCATGGGTGATGCGCAAGTTTGTGTGCTACTTGATCCTGAGCTACCTGCCAAGCCTGCAGCTGTTGGACCTGGAGAGGATTGATGAGGTGCTATCGCGGCCGCAGTTCGACTCGCTCGAGTGTGTTGTGTTCAGCATAACGATCCTGCCCATCTCCGGGGTCGTTCCGCCGCGACGTGAGGAGATATGGGAGGCGATTCGCAGGAGGATGGTCGGGGTGGAGGCAAGGGGTGTGCTGAAGCAGATGAGGGACGGTGTGATCATGGGCTAAGTGTGAGGCCGGGTGGGGGTGTTGTGTGATGATATTCTTACAGAGCGAAGGGACGGATATTATAAAGCTACTTAATACTCGTGCATGTACTATTACGATCCTCGCTGTGCATATGAGCACGTGTGGTTGTAAGCGAAATGTGCAGAGGCAGTGTCTTGATAGTGGTGTTCAGTAGAAACTCTCCGGCGTCTCCACCCAACCTCTTCGCCCAAGAAGGCAGGTCCGGCCCCACGGGCATCCCCGATATACGGCTTATCTAATAGGGACAGCAAACGAGAGAAGTCGCTCAGAAACAGAAACAACAACAACAACAGCTGCGACGACGACGACGACGACCGCCACGACGACCACGCCCAAAGACACGGTCTCGAGCTACCTTTTGTCATCGTCCAACCCCCTCTTCACGAAACATCCCACGCTCCTTAGTCTTCATCTTCAACAACACTCACAACACTTCATCTCCTCACTTCAATCATCCCACCATGTCCGCGTTCTCTGATCATCCTGTCCCGCCCCAGTCCCCTGGGGGCATATCTACCCGACGTGTTACAAACAGGAACACAAACCGCTACAGTGTCACAGCCCTCTTCAGTATGGCTGCAGAGCAGGATGTCGAGGTTGAGGACGAGCTGGGCAGAGGTACGTTTCAAAATATTTTAGCGCGAGACGATCCACTGACTTCCTCTTGTGATCAATAGCGCAAAAGCGTCTTAGAGAACTCAAGTCTCGTATCTCGGCCCAGTCGAAGCGGAATTTCGTCCTCGAGCGAGACGTTCGCTTCCTGGACTCTCGTATTGGCCTCCTGATTCAGAACAGGATGGCTCTCGACGAGGTATGTCTCCTGCACATCGTCTTCTGGTTACGGATGGGTATATCTGGCTGTGGCAGCATCAAGGAGATCACCGAGATCCGTTTGCTTCTTGTTTCCTCATAACACTCCATGAACTGCGCCATACCGTGATCCTCATAGCTCTCGTACTCGGTCCTCTACACCTCCACACTTAACGCCCCTCTCTTCGTTGCTCGTAGTCTCTTCATCCTTTTGCCGCCTCATGTTGCCTCACATGATACTGACATTTCTGTTTGCGTCCTGCTTTCAGCAACATGAAGTCGAGCGACATCTCGAAGATGTTGACGCTACCGAAGGCCATTTCCCCGACGACCGCAAACTCCAACAATACTCCAACCTCTTCTTCCTTCTTCAGTCCGAGCCCCGCCATATCGCCTCTCTCTGCCGCCTCGTCTCCCTCTCCGAAATTGACACCCTCCTTCAAACGGTCATGTTCACGCTTTACGGAAACCAATACGAATCACGAGAAGAGCATCTCCTGTTGACCATGTTCCAATCCGTCCTTTCCTCCCAATTTGAAACCGCTACAGAGTTCGGTTCCCTCCTCCGCGCAAACACCCCTGTATCACGTATGATGACGACCTACACGCGACGAGGACCAGGTCAAAGCTATCTGAAGAGCGTACTCGCGGAACGCATCAATAGTCTCATCGAGCACAAGGACCTCAACCTGGAAATCAATCCGGTCAAGGTGTACGAGCAGATGATTATCCAGATTGAAGAGGAGACCGGTTCCCTCCCACCCAACCTTCCAAGGGGTGTCCCACCGGAAGTCGCCGCTGCCAATCCCGACGTGCAAGCTATCATCGCGCCGCGATTGACCATGCTTATGGAGATTGCCAACAGTTTCCTTCTTACTATCATCGATAGCAAGGAGAGCGTTCCATACGGTATTCGATGGATTTGCAAGCAAATTCGTAGTTTGACACGCGTGCGTCGTCATCTCTCATTGTACCTGTCCAAGATTCTCACCTGCGCATTGCGTATTGTATACGTAGCGCAAATACCCTGAGGCGACTGACTACGCTATTTGCTCCCTTATCGGTGGCTTCTTCTTCCTTCGATTCATCAATCCTGCAATCGTCACTCCACAAGCATACATGTTGGTCGACGGTGTTCCTGCGAAGTTCCCAAGGCGGACTCTGACTCTCGTACGTAACCCTAAAAGTTACTTTCATGAATTTGCAATTGACGAAGCCTGAACGTGTAGATCGCGAAGATGTTGCAGAATTTGGCAAATAAGCCTTCGTACGCGAAGGAGGCATACATGATTACTCTGAACCCCTTCGTGGAGAACAACAAGGCGAGGATCAACCAGTTCTTGAATGATCTATGCGAAGTGGGTGACTTCTATGACACGCTTGAGGTGAATCATCTTTTGCCGAAATATAATGATGCACGCACTCAACTGAAGGTATGTTAGATGGATCAATATATGGCCTTGTCGAAGAAGGATCTGGTTATCAACATCACATTGAATGAGCTGTACAATACACATTCACTCATTCTTCAGCATATTGAGACTCTGGTACGTCATAACGATCTGCACGCCTCAAATTTCATTTAACCCCTGAATCGCCCACAGTCACCGAACGACAAGCAGCATCTACGGATATTGACCGATGAGCTTGGCCCTGCCCCCGCACAAGTACCACGGAAGGAGAATCGTGCCGTCGAGCTGTCACTCTACTCCCGATGGGAAACACCGATCCAGGACATCCAGAGTGCCTTGATGGACTCCGTCTCGTCGAGCGACATGCTCTACATGGAAACCAAGTCCATTCTTGTCCAGCTCGTTCGTTCCTTACCTGGTAGCGCCGAGAAACGCCCCTATAACCTCAGTGCGCTTGCCGAGCGTGCGGCCACAACAAAGGACGCTACATTGGTGCGGAAGGGTATCAAGGTGAAGGAGATGTTGAGAGAGTTGGAAGAGCAGAAAGTGGTTGACCGAAGCGATGGGTACAAGCTCATGCAGGAGGAAGTCGCAGCTGAGCTGGTGCATTTGGGGAACCTGAGAGAGAAGGTGCTCGCGGAGACGAAGAGCTTGGAGGCGGTGTACAAGACGATATGCGACCATAACAACTACCTGAGGGGCCAGTTGGAGCAGTATAAGGCGTACCTCCAAAACGTTCGCCTCACATCGACGAAGGACAAGGGTGCGTCGACCGGTGTAGGTGTGGTGACAGTGGGTGGAAAGGAGAAGAAGGCGGCGAAGCCCGTCGTGTTGGGGCCGTACCGGTTCACCCATGCGCAGTTGGAGAAGGAGGGGATTATTGTAGAAAGTAATGTCCCGGATAACAGGTGCGTGATTGTCGTCTCTGGATGCAAGCCGGCGGTGTCACTGACGATATCACAGGCGTCCGAACATTTACTTCAACATCACGTCGCCGACGCCCGGGACGTTCATCATCGCGCTGCACTACAAGGGTCGTGAAAAGGCGATTCTCGAGATGGACTTGAACATCGATGACTTGTTGGAGAAGCAAAAGGACAACAAGCACCTACTTGACTTGGAATACGTGCAATTGAACGTACCTAAGGTCCTGGGGCTGCTTAACAAGGTGTTCACGAAGCGATGAGTTATTTCTTCCCCTCACTACTCTTCTTACTCCCGGTCTACCTCTCTTACCCATCCTATCTCCTCATCCGGCGTTTCACGATTACTTATGACCTACAAAGACTGCATACGCTCGTTCGTTCATTACAGATACCTTTCGTTCGTGTTATTCCCTCCCCACCTGTTACTCCCCTATTGGTTTCCCTTTACATCTCTTTATTCACATCCATTCACCCCCGCGACACACTTTTCTCTGTTTCGGTTCGTCTTAGTTCGATAATACTTGTTTCATGTATTTGTTTTCTGCAGTCATCGCTTTTCTCTCCTTTTTGACTTTCCATGTTGGTACACTTCGTTCCTCCCGCGTCCTGTCAGTCCATCCATCTCTCGCCCTCATGAGGATGTATTATTTCCATGTATGCAAGTCTCTGGAAGTTATTATCCCTCTCTTTGTTGTTCAATATCATTTCCCGACATCCCTCACTGGAAATCCGTGATTGAGTTAGAGACGCCCATAGAATACCATGGCGGAGGTCGAGAACCGCGTCGCAGCAACTGACCTTCATCCCACACGGGCTCTCTCTTTCTTTCTCTAATACCTCCACCCTCCTCATCGTTTCTCTTGAATGTCAATCCCTTCATCATCGTAGCTGGCTATAATCTTCTCTTCACATATTGTTACGGCAAGAAATCAACCCATTACTCCCACATCTGCCAAACGCAGCTAGGATGGCATTGCGGTTGCTACTGGTGGTGGCTGTTGTCATCCTGAGTCTCGGTCAGATGTCTTGTGCAGCTGAAATCATACTCCGAGGCTCGGACACCCCGCCGCGCTCTGGACTGAGACCGAAAGTTGCACCGGGACTTGGGAGGAGGCAGTTCTTGGAAGCGTTGAACAGCACGAACGCGACGATGCAGAACTCGACGTTGACGGACTCGAACTCGGTGGTGGTGCCGGTGTCGCTTGCGGCGGATGGACAGTGCGTGTTTACTTCGTTTCTTCCCGCGTTCCCCCTCCTCCCTGCTCTTCATAAAGATAGCTTTTCATTTCACTCTCGCCGTCGCGTTGCTGGGCCCTACTTAATGTGAGATTACAGGTCATATTACATTGTCATCAAAGCTGGCAACACCTTCTTCCGTGCTGCGCTCGATACCGCGTCGGCGGACCTTTGGCTTGTCGCGTCTTCATGCAAGTCTCCCGCTTGTGTGCCGGCACCGAAGTACCAGTTGGGTTATGAGAGTGGGACGTTCAAAAGTGTGAATGCGAACCAGACGGTGTTCCAGACAAGCTTTGCTGACGGGACGGGTGCGTGCCTGTGTTAAATACGTGGTTAGTCTTTGCATTGACGAGTTCTTTCTCCCATGTAGCTGCGAGTGGGTTCGTTGGGTACGAGACGGTGCAGATATCTAATCTGACGATTCCGGATCAAGCATTTGGTACGGACTCTTTACTTCCATCGTAAATTGTCTTCAGAGCGAATACTCCTTCATGCAGGTGTTGTTACCTCCACCAATGTCTCATCTACGGACCAAATTAGTGGTGTTATGGGTCTCGGTTTTCCTCGCCTTTCCAACATATTCAACACCGTGGTAAACGCGACGCCCATTCTCGCTACCATGAGCCAACGCGGACAGTTAGATTATCCCCTCTTCGGTCTCAGTCTTACTCGAAATTCGTCAGGAAGCTTGACTTTTGGTTCGTCCCCCCTGCTCAGCACCCGTTGCTCCGTTCCCTTGTGCTCATGCTGACAGCCTCGGATTCTCAGGTGCAATAGATGGGTCAGTCGTTAAGAACCCCTCCCTAATCGAGTGGAATGAAGTCGTTCCGTTTGCACCGTTCAACTCTGAGAACAACGTGTCGAGTTATCTTGAATGGGCCATTCCCATGAACGGACTTCTTGTGAGGAGTGCGGTTTCTTTTTTCTCCACGCAGTGCTCATGTTGGCTTCGCAGGTAAACGGCACGGAGTTATCTCCCGTACCCACATACCCTACCGCAACGTCTAATCAGACTCTCGCATTGTTCGATGTGTAAGCCTAAATACCCTCAAACGTGGGTTTGACCGGTATTTGTTAACTATTACTGCGCAGCGGAACCAGCGGGATCTTTGGGCCATACCAGGACGTGCGTGATTGTCGTGCTTTGGGGGGACATGTTCTCATTGGCTGAACTTGGCATGCAGGTCACGCGCATTTTCGGTCAGATCGACGGAAGTCGTCTTGTTAGCGATGGTAGGCTTCCCAAGATTTTACGGAGATGCCCACAGCCTGAGTTCAGCGTTGCTTGCAGGTCAATGGGCAGTTCCTTGTGATGCCAACGAGACCATGGCGTTCCGCTTTGGGTACGTTCTCTGCGTGTTACCATGCCGAATAGACGGTCGTGCTGATCAGAGCGTAGACGAACAACTTTCGTCTTAGAACCCACAGACTATCTAATAGGCCCTGCCGCGGGTAATCCGAACCTATGTTTGAGCTGGCCGAGAGCGGCACCCCCCAGCTCTGATGGTGTGGATTGGCAGTTGGGTGAGACGGATCCCTTGAAATTTTCTCGTAAGATGCTGAAGAGTGATTCATTAGGATCGCCGTTCATGCGAACTGTGTATTCCATCTTTAGGTATGCTTATCGGACCTCCCCGTTAGTTTTACGGCGACTAACCCATCCACCAGCCTCGGAATTGATACGAAGGAGCCTCCTATGATCGGTCTTTATCCACTGAGGAATGCCACCGCTCCCGTACAGCCCTTCGGAGAGGTCCAGATGTTCTTCTCCATCGCATCTGAAACCGTTGCAACCACGCTGCCGAACTTCCCATTATCCACACCCTCTTTCACCACTCCTCCCTACATCTTCAATAGCTCTGTTCCTGCACCTGTCGGCGAGATCGTCTCGTCTGGCCTCGCCACAAGCACGTATTCAGCCGCTTTGGGTGTGCATCGCCCCAATGCCACGGCTATTCCTACCATCACCCCGTCACCCACCCTGGCAACGTTCTTAATCACCGACCCAGCGGGGCACATCGTTACTTCTATCTCCACCGCTCTCCAGGCGTCCATCACCCTTGGTCAGCCCCCTGGTTGGAGTGGAGCTAGCATGGCAATGCTGTTCCCTGGACGGACTGCACTTTTTCAGTGCATCCTGCCTCTCTTGCTTTCGTTCCTCGCTACGTTCCATTTCTCGTAGCGAGCGTTGGTCGTTTCTTGTATTTGCTTCTTTGCTCTGCTATTTGTCTTTGTATATCGCTTTGTCACCAGTCGTTCTTCGCATCGCCCTACTCCGCAATCTCGTCGGTGAAACCAGTCACCATCTCATTCGTTTCCTCTTTGACCCCCGCACAAGCATTTTTCGTCGGTATATATGCCGCTTGGACACTCGGATCGGACTTCATAGCTACTCGGATATGTTTACATACTATTTGCGCAGAAAGTAACCAGTAATTGTACACTTCCCCAAAGCCCGAAAATAAACGTGAATCGCAGATTCAGTGTGAAAATTTACGCCAAGGGGTGTTATGGAATAGATACAGTGTGCTGTTGGGATAGAAATGCTTCATAGTGTTCCATTGCAAATAAGAGAAGAGAACGGCGACATCAGGCGGAATAACGGGGAACGCGAGACATGGACGTGGAGGATTTCACAGAGTGGTATGCCTGGTATATAGGCAAAGGAGGGTAGACTGTTTCCGAGTCTCGCTGGGGGGAAAAATCACCGAGCGGCGAGGACAGATCGCAAGTGCGGAACGACTCGTAAATCGGGAGATGTGCGGTGGGAGGCTGAGAGATGACGCCTGACTTGCGGTGTCCCCTCGTAGCAGATGTCGACGCCGCCGCGGAGGAATGGCGTGGCTCGTAGACTGGGAGATCCTCCGACCCAACACTGAAGACTGTTGAGGGTTTAGACGGAGGGTACAATGTACCGCCGGCAGATTTGCGGTAGTCTCTGAGGATTTTCTTCTCTAGAGCCTTCAGGAATGTGTCGTGGTGGTATAGATCGCCTGCGACATTGGGTACTTTCTCTGGTGTGATTGAGACGGCTGTCTTTTCTGGCCACGGCGCGACGACGCTGCGTGCGGATTCCAGGGCGGTGTGCTCTGTGTCGGGTTGGGTAGGAGGGAGAAGCCGCAGGCCGCTGATGCTATGCGGGCGTTTTGAAATGAGACCTGGGTCACAGAATGCTAAGAAAATAGACAGCTTAGAGAAGAAGAATTGGACATACCGCTAAGCCAAGTGATGCCGTACTTCGGCTCTTCCCAATGTTTTTCTCTTTTATACATGGCGGACGGCGCAAGTGGGGTCCTCATCCTCCTCCTCTGCCATATCCCGAAGGTTAAGACAAGGGCCAGAAAAATCAGGGAGCCAAAAACTCCTCCTACAATTTCCCCGGCGGTATGGGAGTGGTGTTTAGAAGGGACTCGGTCTGTGCATGCAGTAGATGAGCCTGTCGACTCGCATACTTTAAGTGGAGTGGATAAAGCTGGTGGAGGTACGGTCGAGGATGTCGCGGACGCCGACGGCGAAGGAAATGAGATAGCTGACGTGCTAGTCGACTCTGTGTCGGGAAAAGACCTTGTGTATGTCTTGGGAGACTCGTCGTACTTTTGAAGCCAATGAAGGCCTTCGCGAGCACGGTGGTCTTCGACAGCAGATGTGGACATGGTGGGTCCACTGAAGGTAGAAGTCCGCCACCGTAGACGGCAAGAGGGATGTCTCAACGAGATTGTCCCCTCTTCATGTCTCTAAATCCAACCGGATCCGAGTTCTGGCTGGACAGACATGATCATCCAGGGTAAGGCAGTGGTGATTGTGATTTAGAAGAAGATTGGAGCCATTCAGCCAGTGCTGTTTGAAAGATTGAAGCTCACTGATTCTGTCATTTTGGACTCACAGGCCATCCGCAGGAACGAAACAGAGATCATGGTAGCATCATTATGATTATGATTGAGAAAGCGTCCCGAGTTGTCACCAGAGCCCTGAGCGTCTAGGATTCACATCTTATCATTAGCCGCTTTTCTATTTTTGTCCGCCCCGGGCCCTGCCAGTGACTGTCATGGGCGGCTCTGCTGCGTTCATTCGACAAGAAAGTCGGGCACCATCAGCTCGCAAAATCGAGGATAACTTCTCTCTGGATTTTTGAACCATCAGAGCCTGCGGCTCTTCTCACCCTATGGTCCCGTACGTCCTCTTGGCTCCACCATTATCACGCTAGTGGAACTCATCTGCGTCTTTGGTAGTGACGACTGCGATCTAAGTTACATTGAGGATAAACGTTGCGGTGCCCTTAGAGTTCATAAGCTTTAGTCATCGGCCGTTGAATATGGTGAATATGGTGTCCTTGTCGCCATTGTGCATATATACATTGCCAGAATCAGGTTCGTCCGGTACCCCATAACAATAAATTGAATCAGTATGGCCGCCAGCTCTGGGTGAGCATCCATGCTATCTCATTGTAACTGCCCAAAACTCACACGAATAAACAGCAATAAATTGATCCTTGTCACTGGCGTAACGGGGTTTGTGGGAGCCCATGTTCTAGACGAACTCTTGCGTCATGGCTATCGCGTCAGGGCAACAACTAGATCAAAGGCAAAGGGAGATGAGATGTTGAAAGCTAGACCAGATACGGCAGATAGACTCGAATTCGTTGTAGTTGGTGACCTGACTGCACCAGACGGCTTCGACGTAGCAGCGAAAGGAGTGGATGGTATCATACATTGTGCAGCTGTAAGTGCCTTTCCCTCTTCGGTCGTACGTGGACTCACGATACCTCAATCAGCCAGTCGCACTTAAGTTTGAGGACAGCGAGAAGGAGGTTATACTCCCCATCATTCAAGGAACAATGGCGATGATTAACGCGGCTGCTCAAGAACCAAAGGTCAAACGTCTTGTCATAACCTCCTCGTTCACCGCCGTCCTCGACGTGTCTCGAGGATGGCAAGCGGACTGGACATACACCGCAGAGCATTGGAACCCCGTCACCTACGACGAGGCAAAGGCCAGCAAGGACATCGTCGCATATCGCGGCGCGAAGAAGTATGCGGAGTTGTACGCCTGGAACTACATCCGCGACAAGAAGCCCCACTTCGACCTCGTCACCGTCATTCCACCTATGGTACTTATATGGTCCCATTTCACATCCCATCTCCGACGTCTCCCAACTTAACGTGTCGAACAAAGACCTTTGGGCCATCGCTTCTGGGATGGACTATCCAGAGCAACGAGTGCCGTTTTGGGTCGACGTGCGAGACCTCGCTCTTGCGCATGTGCTAGCATTGGAGAAACCGGAGGCGAGCAATCGGCGTTTTACCGTCACTGCGCCAGAGAAGTTCTCGCATGAGGCTGCTGCGAATATCATGCGAGAGGAATTCGCCTGGGCGAAGGACGTGGTGAAGACGGAGAAGAGCAGACCGTGCCCTGAGTCATTCAAGATGGACGGATGGACCGCAAGCAAAGATCTTGGGTTTACCTATAAAACTTTCAAGGAAACTGTTGCCGACTCTGTGAAGCAGTTCAAGGGGATTGCAGAGCGGCATTGAGAGAGAGATAAAAGATTACTGGTGCCATCGCTGGGTGCTACTGTTCATCTTGTCGTTGGGTTAACAAGCTCGCACCGTCTCCCTACAACGGGAACCGGATCATGTACTTGGTGCGAGAACGACTATATAACAGCGTTTTCTGGTTTTACCATCAGGGGCTGTATGCTGTATTCTGACCTCTAACCACTAGCAGCAGTGCCTTCCCAGTAGCCCGTGCAGCCCGAAGTCGTGATGCAAGCTTCGAAAGATACAGATTTGGGAGTGATCAAATGTTGCTCCCCCTCATCTGTTAGTCTATGATCCCGTCTGTTGGTCATCAAGGTGAGTGGGGATGCTTTTATACAGATGTATTCTAATTGAGCGAACTGTCTTCCTGCAGCGAAGCTGCACCCCCACCCGAGACCCCTTGCGTAAGGCTGACGAGCCTTCTCTCAGGAACTCTGCACGCTACTAAGGCCTGCAGCCTTGATACTCCTCTCGGAGCTCCATTAGCGACCCCAATAGGTACGTGTGTGGCGCTAGGTATACGCTGCCTCGGAAACGCGATTGAATCAACTCAAGAAGTCCCAGTGCTATTACCAGATGTCTGAGGGGCCCCGTTTCGATATGATGCACTGTCGACGACATCGCCGGCCAAAATCAGGCTCTCAGCTACTTCTTACACCGTCTCTTTATGTATCTAAAACGACGGGTCGCACGAACGACGTTTCCCCCACATACGACGGCTCCAGAATATTCGACGAGGTCATACCCAACAATCCGAGTCGCTATCGGTCACCCATGGTGGAGACAAGCTCAGACTCAATGGTCCCATCTAATGTCAGGGATGTGGTTATATCTTCCCTTCTTCCGGTGTCACTCTTAGCACTCCTCGTCTTGTGCTCCGTGCTCATGATTCGGTGCAGCGATTGGACCGGTCCTACTAAGATACGTAAACGTAAGTGCTGGGTTTGAGATTTACAGTTATGAGCCTTCTTGACAAGTATATTCTCAACGTCCAGTGCGGAAAAACGCTCCCGGGGCATGCACTACTCCTGCTTCACCTCAACTTGAATCAAGTGAAAGCAATGCTTCCTCGGGTGTCGTAGTGTTCTACATCCCAGAACAGCCTTTGAACTATCCATCCCCGGCGAGTTTTGATGATCAAAGCCAGTCATCTATGGAAGAATATAGGTCTAGCGGTATAAGTGCGACTCAGATCGAAGAACACCTCGTAGAACAACCACCTCCCCCGGCCCCATCACAATCTCTTCAAGCCACGGTTCCTGAAGTGGATGTGTCTACCACTTCATCATCCGCACAGGACACCACAATGCTACCTACGCCGCCTACCGAGCTAATAGCATCTCCCCTCGAACGTATCTCCGCGACACACAGCGAGGAACATACCACCACACACCCTTATTCATTTCTTTCCCGCCCACCACCGCCGTTATGGACGGCCAACGTCCACCCAACTCGTCATTCCACTGGTACCCTCCATACTGGGCAAATATCCTCCGCACGTAGTCGCAGTTCCTACGGATCTGCAGCCCCGTCATATTCAACGGGACCTCCACCATACCCGTCGGGGCCTCCCCCATACAGTAGCCAACCAGAGCTCGTGCTCGATGCCGCTCATATGGTCTGAACCCATCCAGAGGCATTCCTTTAACTTATTTCTCCACTTCCGTTATTATGTTGCCGGAATATTTTATTGTATTTACGCAAATACCCCCACGATACCCACCTCCTGCATGAATCCAGCATATTGTCGCGTCCCGCTCTTGTCTTCATTCCACAATCATGTAAAATAAAGACGAGAAGGAAAATGTAACCATATATGATATATGATACAACAGCCACAAAGCTCAAGGTTATTCCTCCGCAGTTGCGGCCTCTATTCAGCCAAGGGACTGATCTTGCTGCCCATTACCGCAGCAAGCGGTTGTCCTGCGCGTTTCATGAGTGTTCGCTGTGGAGCAGCGGACCAGATGGAAGGAGAACATCTGCTTACCCTTTGATGTTATGGATTGCTTCGCTCCCAACACTGACAACCTGTGTCCTAAGGTTTCGGCTCGGGATGTAAAGTAAGCCTTCCTGTCCAACCTCCGCTTGCGAATCCACAATACGAAGAGACATAACATGAGGAGGGCTGTGGCGCCGAGGGTACCGCCTATGATTCCGCCAGTGTGTCGGGACGAAGAGGGTTTGGGCGGGAACGGCGTTGTGGTCACATCAAGGTAGTCGAGGAACAGTCCCCCTTGGGAGCCAGTGGCGTTAACCACGTCTATAGTCAATGTATGGTCCTGCGCTATGTCGAGCAACGACGAGTTCCAGAAGCAGGTCTGATTGATCATTGACTCAAAACCATATAACGATGGCGTCTCATCGTCAATGGTGAAGGTAATGTTCAACTTGACATCCGGCCGTTCGGTGATGACGAAACCACAGACGGAGATCTGAATGCCAGTCTCTGAAGCTTTGAATTTAAAAATGAGGGCCGAATATTCAATGTGATCAGGTATTAAAGCATACGTACGCAACGATGTGGTGGCAGAGATATCGGTATCATTCAGACCAAAGATGACTCGGAGTGACGAGCCATCTTCAGCCGTCATGGTCACTGTCTCATTGGCTGTGATGTTCGTTGGATTATCCCCAACTCTGATGGTGTAATGGGTCCACGATCCATAGTAAGCAATGCGCTGATCTTGACTTTCGATGATAGGCATTGCAGGTCAAGAGACTCGAGATCGCTTCACAATCGCCCTGTGTATAGAGGGCCGATAGGATAGTGCACTGAGTGGGGGGTCTCGAGAGGGTTGAACGCCATGGGTATTGATATATAAATGCGGGCTTTTTAGGGCTGTTATCAAAGTTGAGTCGCAACTCATGACCATATCTGGTTTCTCACCGTTTGGGCTCTAGAAATAAACCTTTTGCTGAGCGGCTCAATCTTCTGTGCCTCTGAAAGTCTTGGGAAGCGTCCAAAACTCAAATAGACGGGTCGCTGGACGGGTCGATGACACGTCTGAGTCATACTTGCTCCAGAAGCTTGGAATAGAGAAATCGGGTCGTGGTTCTCCCTGAAATCTGGTCAGTTAAAAACGCATGAAGCGGCATGAGCACTCACCACCGAGTCACCGTTGCAGTGTCGAGCTAGTGGGGAGAAGACGTACTACTCAAAAACTGCCATGTTGTCTCGGAGGCTAGAGTTTCGGAAGCTCTCGGGTGCTGAGCGGCAATATCGGAACAATTCGGATACCCGTGTCGCTCAGCTCGAGCCTGAGCTGCCTATCTCGTTTCAAGTACTACAACCGTGACATACACTGTGTATCACACCTGTCTGATTCTCCACGTATAGGTGAGCTCTCGGCACTTACAGTGCTTGATCTTGTTCTCAACATCGACTGACATTAACACCTTGACATTGTAGATAATCTTCCGCAGACTGCTGGTAATGAGAGGGTCTGCGGATCTTTTCAAACATACCCATATCATAACGTCGAAGCATGCTGCGCTGCTTGAGTAAGTAGACGACGAGAAAACTACTTATCATAGGGCGCCGGCGTCCACTTGACGACTGCTCTTCGTCGTGGCCTTCCACTGAACATGCCATCACATATTTTCGGATGCTACTCCAGTTTCTGTGTCTCTTCTCCGTCTTCTCTGGTCAAACTTGAATGCCCATGCGAATAACCAAACGACTGAGATGGGCAACCCCTCCCTATCCCTCAATGTTTCAACTATTTCAAGCCCCTCATCTTCGAGCCTCAACCCAAGTATGGTCCACCGCTTGTGACAGAAGCCTGTCACTAACTTGATTCTGCTCTGCTTCGCAACAATATGGCTCTCAAGCACAGGCGAAATATGTCTTTAAAACCTCTGAACTACCATTGAATCCGCACTCCTGGTGACGACGGCCTCACAATGTCTGTAGCTACTTCAACTACCAGCGGCGGCCAAGAGCTAAATATTCAGTCCACTGGGAACTGGCTCAACGGTCGGGGAAATGCAATGACCACAATTGGGGAGGGGACATTTACGATGAAAGTCAATTTTGACTCTACCGACGCATGTACTGTCTTTATTCCTTCTGGCGGTTAGACCATCACTAATTTCACTTTTTCAAGCCTCTGACCTAGCCGTGTGCGGTGCAACAGACCCGGAAGTCGCAGACAGGATTACGGTGTGCGGAAAAGCCGATCTCTGTGGATACTGTTGCTGATACCGTATCGGATACGCCTACCACCATACTCTCCACTTCGCGTTCGGCTAGCCCTGCTTTACCGGAGAGTCCATCTGTCGTTCATGAAAACTCCGTGGCACGGTATCGTCAAAAACTAATCCGGCAGTAACGACCCCGTCGTCCGAGTTGCATTACCTCCCCCCTTCCTCATTCCGAACAGCCCTCAGCCCTCGTCGGTCACTTGGCTCAGATCCATCCCCGCCATCTCCCATCAGTCACTCCAACTGGACAACTGGAACCGTCAACGGTATTCGGATACTACGAGGAACTATCCCCCGTAATACGCCAGGATATCGGCCGCCTGGAGAAATCTTTCGGAGACGAAACTATCACTGCAACCCGACCATTTCTGTCCACCCGCGGATATGTGGTTTGCGGAGACTGTCTTCCTTGGGATGATGTTACGGTACCTATACCGAGTACAAAGAACTGATTGACATCGCGATACGCGAGCTCAACGATGTCGAATATGAGACTGTTCGGGTGAGTAATTTGGAGATCTCTATCGACGCTGCCATTGCTGAGATGATGTCTTCTGTTTCTACTTGATGCGCGACTATGATCCTAGTCAGAGAGTGGAATTTCTTTGCTCATGAAAGACACAGCCGCTCCCGGAGAGGTTGAAATTAGACTAAGAGGGCAAAAGGTCAGTTCTTTGAAGGTGTCTAAATATCAGGTAACTCAGTACCTTCAAGTTCGCAGCCACAGAGCTGCCTATGGCACATCCATTGCGGTCGCTTGACGACCATCCACCTTCGAATGGTTACAAACCTAGAGGAGATATGCCTAAAGATTGTGCTGAGAGATTGAACGACGGTCTCACCTTTCACTAACTCGTACAGTCCCTCGGAAGCCCATTTCCGAACGCCGACGCAGCAAAAGGCACTTCAACAGCTGCAAGACATTCATATTGAACATTCTTCTACACTCATAGATAATACTACGCTCCTCTATGTATGGCTCACGATGGCATGATATTCTATCTTTGACCGAATTCCTAACATGTCGAGTCTGAGCTTTGCGACAAGGAACGGGACCACGATGCCCGTGAACCCTTCTGCACCTCCGAGGCGATCTATGACTCCTTATCGCGTTTCACACCCCGCGAATTGATGGTGGTATCATGGTTCTGAGAGTGCGGAAAGAAAGAGATTATAGGAAAGAAGAAGGTTGTTGCGCCATAAGCTGACGTCCGGAGCAGAGAACCGATGCAAAGACAAAAGGAATAGGCGCCTAATGTGTACTTTGCACCTCTCATCACCACGTCGCTCTCTTCCACCTACATGCAAGACAATAAGAGACTCTGTCCATGATATGGCCGTGATCCCCGACCGACGCAACATTTCCTTCTTCACTTCCACTCTATTGTCTTGACGGCCCAAGGCCCATGGCGCTCTGAATGGAACGACGACACCATTTCCCCATGATTATAGTCAATTGCATGGACTTCCAGATTTCTGGTTCGTTCAGGTACTCATTCTCATCCCTAACGCATGACACAGTACACATTCCTGATTATCATCCAGGCTCTTCTGCCCCTCACACGGAAGCCTTCAACTCCGATGAACTTCCTCCTTTACTCTCCGTAACAATTGCACCTGGAAGAACTGTCCACTTCCGGATTTCGTGGCGTTCGCAACGTGTCTCAAATCCAGGTCCGACCTCTGTCACAATCCTACCTATCGTTGCCAGTGGCATCGCGCTGACCCCGCTTTCATCCGCGAGACAATAGTACGCCGGATCCCTGGTATCAACGCGGCATTCGTAATGGGATGTTCATTCCACCCTTTCAAGAATGTGGACACACATTGCAGGTATTTTTGGCAACTTTTCGTCGTGCACAATTAGCTGCATTGCCGGCGTGAGGCAGAAAGACAATCGGGCGATTTCCTGTAGGGATGTCGACACATGTGTTCGGACCTGGAATGCTATGGGCATCGTCTCCTGCGCAATCTGAATTACAACCGAGACATCCTGTGTTCGGAGCATCCGCGCCTGGTCAAAGACAATAACCGTGCGTACGACTTTTCTCGCAGCAATTTTGACAGGACCATACATATATAAAAGTGTCGTCTTCTGCCAATACCATCCCTCACTGCCAGCTTCGCAACCGTACTGCACTCTGTTCAGAGCACTCACAGCCTCGAACATCTACATCTGCCAACCAAGCTTAGCAATGGACTCCTTCTTCACGCTCTTCTTCTCTACTCCCACCCCCATTGCGGAGACGGAGATCCCAGACGACTACCCAATCGACTCCGAGAGCTCAGGTTCTCGCTCAAACCCAGGTGGTTGCGTCATTGCATAAATGGCCTTGCTCTGCAGGTACGTATTCCACTCAGCAGTATCTCTATCGCCAGGATTGACGTGATCTGTCAGCATAGGTCGTACCCAACTGGCTTATAAAGCCATCTGCGATACACGCATATGCAATCACTGCATGAACATTACTCTCTCGTTCCACACTTTTTATCACATCACACTTTCCACACAATCGCGACATCCGCTTTATTTCGTTCACCACCTGGATGTTTACCACTCATTCACCTCCCGTCTCGGACACCCCCATCTTCATCCGGATTCGCGGCAAAATCACCATTCCGCGTAAATTATCCTTTTCAATTCACCCTTGTGCATAAGTGTCATAGAGTAGTCGTTGTTGTACGTTTTTGGAGGATTATTCTTGGCTCTTGAAGCAGGAGCAGGACTTCCGTGGTCAGAGTTGTACGGGCTTCGTTACTGTTGTACCATTTTTTGCGTTCAGATGTGGACATTGTTTTGACTTTTTTTGGGTTGTACATGCACAGATCCTGCAATGTTATCATCGATATATTACAGCTTACTTCTTCATCTCGAGCATGTCGTGATATCTGGCTGAAAGCACCAATAGTAGCGTTACACACAGAAGTCCAGCCCTCAACGTCTCCACCAGCAAACAGTGAAACATCGCCCATTGTACACCGGGTTAACTTCTAATCGAGCACCTGTTGTACCTGGACAGTGTATATGAGCACGAGTGTGATATGCGGGGATGTGGCAGAGTACTCAAGATGGACGCACCCTCGTCGATATTTGACTTGATCGCTTTTGTCACCGCCTCAAAGTCTTCCACCATTTTGTCCAGCTTGGTTTGCGTTTGTCTCGTTGCGTTTCAGCCGATGACAACGAAACAAAGTGTGCACTAACGGGTGGTAGATTTGCGCCGATAGAGTGTAAGTAAAGCTCTCTGTGAAGATTACTGATCTGCATTCGTTTACTGGTTCGTCGCGCGATGGCCACCTGAGGCAGGGAAGAACAACTTTCCATAGGAGCCGTAGACGTGCGAAGGAGTAGCGGTTGAACCAAAAAGTCGGCAACAGCTTTGTCCATCGCGAGCATTGCCGTTTGTGATACCCTGATAGATGAAGCCAACACTTCGCCGAGCAATTCTCCATCTCCCGAACGTAAATGCCATCCAAAGAGGTTCCATCTAGGTGAGTGTCGACGATGCATCGCGCCGCTTTCCGAGCAATCACCTTCCGCTCGAACTGTCCGGCCAATAGGTACACTGAGAACGATCCAAGCGAATCTTCTCCACGATGAGCTTGCTGTCTCGACAACGAGCTGCGTGGATAACGGCCGAGAGGGTGCTCCCTTGAGGCACGAATCGCCTTCTCGATTCGTAGCAGGAAAGTAAAGTGGGTGAAAGCAGGCCCGTCGTCCCTCGCAGGAGCCAACACCTCAAAGATGTATGTGGTCTCCGTGGGTCGCGACAAACACTCCTCTTTACGGAAGTGAAGATGGACATCACTGGCGTGATAAAATGAACGGAAGGAGGGTTTGTACCGAATGTCACTTCCAATCTTGAATAACACAAGGATTGACCCTTCGCTGCAAGAGCCAGCATCTTAGGTCCCAAGTCTCCAGCACGGAATGCAGCGTACGACTTTTGCTTTGCCTTCCGCTTCCGAATGTTTAGGATAAGAAGGTGCACAGGACCGACCACAGTACCGAGTTGATTTTAGTATGAAGTAATGCCGGCCCGCCGTACGCTGATAGAGGAGAGACAGGATACTTACATATCCGGACCTAATGGCAGAATGTCCGTCTGGCACAACCAAAGAGCTCCTCCCGGGTCAAATGCGGAGGCCACATTTTGAAACTCCTTGCTCGCACCATCGGAGCAAAGACACATACAGTTCCGGGATAGGCTCAGCAGTGCATACTAAAGCTCCGGAAGAAAGACCTGCAGCGCATAAGAGAATGTTCGAATGCTGAGCATTTGGAGTTGCCATAGAACACGCACCTGTGCATGTACCTCCTCTGTTTTCGCAATCCAACGACATCGTCTACAGTCATGTATCAGGTGGAGTATTGTATGGTTGAGATCTGAAGGAAAGTGAAGAGGAGGGGACCTCGCTGATTCGCCGCTGGAACGGTTGCAGCGTCTTGGGCGTTTATAGTCTATCCTCTCAAACCCCTCAGTTCGTTGCGCCAAACACACCCGCAAACGCGTATTCCAAGAGCATCATCCAGCGATGAGCAAGCAGAAAGCACGAACGCCTTCAAACCAACTCACGGGGATATACAAGTCCGAATCTATTCGCGTAAGCGTTTCTCCCATCCCAGCAATCCAATGATGCACATATGGTGACCAGGACGTAGCAGAATCCCTCAATATCACCAACTTATCCGACTCAGTTGCTTCAGCACTAGCAAGTGATGTCGAATACCGGATACACCAGGTCGTTGAGGTGAGCCTTTTTTTCTCCTCATAACAAATGCCAGTATTACTGAAGTCGCCCCTTCTTCTGGTTGGAATTAGGAAGCAGCTCGATTTATGAGACACGCGAGGAGAACTACCTTAACGACCTCAGATATCGACCAAGCCCTCCGTGTCCTCAACATCGAACCCCTCTACGGCCACTTCCCGCACAACCCTCCCACCTTCCGCCGTGCCCTTCCCTTCCCCCAATTCCCCACCGCAGGCACCGTCTACTTCGTCGAAGACGAAGAGATCGACTTTGACAGAGTTCTGCGGGAGGAGAAGATTACTTTGCCGAAGGGAGTGAGTTGGAACGCGCATTGGTTGGCTGTAGAGGGCGTGCAGCCACTCATACCGGAGAACCCGCCTGCGATACCGAAGGATGTGGACGTGGAGATGAATGGGAGGTCTCCTGGACGACCGGGGAGCTCGACGTTCCCTTCGGCTGATAGGCCGTCGTCCTCGTCAGCTGGGAAGAAGCAGCCGCAACAGTTGGTGAAGCAGGTTCTTTCAAGGGAACTTCAGCTGTATTATACGCGTCTTACAACGGCGTTGTTGCCGACTGGTACGCCGGACGATGCAAAGAGGGTGGCGGCATTGGTCAGCTTGAGGAACGATGCTGGGTTGCAGGCGTTGTTGCCGTATTTGGTACGGTGGGTGGGCGAGGGAGTGGTGAACGCTTTGAAGGGGGGAGTTCAGAGTGAAAGTGAGGCGAAGACGCTGGGTGTACTGCTCGACGTGATCGGTGCGATCCTGGACAACAACACTCTCTTCGTAGAGCCATATGTACGTCTCTTACTGGATATTTGCTAACGCCGTTTTCGTACTGATGATGATCTCTTGCCAGCTACACCAACTCCTCCCCCCAGTCCTCTCAACCCTCCTTCACTCCACCCTCCCCCCCTCACATGCAGCCCACCTTCGAACAACAGCCTCCCAAATCCTCTCGCACCTCCTCACCCAACACTCAACCACCTACCCCTCGCTCTCTCCTCGCATCATGAAAACCCTCCTCCTCGCGCTCATCTCCGATGGGAAGAGCAAAGGCACGCGCGAGGGGGCTATTCGTGGGCTTATGGGCGTGGGGAAGGAAGCTATCAGGAAGGGACTTGTTGAGGGTGGAGGAGCGAAGGTTGTAGGGAATGAATTGACGATGGGTGAAACGGGTTCGATCGTGGATTCGGTCATGGTATGGTCATTACTACGCTTTCCCTGTCACAGAATGATTGATCTTGCGTCCCCCAGGCCGCATTCCAAGTATTACACCCTGCTTCATCCACACCCGTGCCTCTGGACAAGAATAGTCAGGATGACTCTGATGTCGTGGCGCAGCTGCGCGACACTCTGGGTGATTTCTTCGCGAGGAAGTTGTTGCATGACGGAGCATGGGCACGAGGCGTCATCACTGGGTCTCAAGAAGAGTCTCCTTGATTGTCTCGGGGGTTCGGACGGATGTGTGTTCCAGTTCTGCCCATTCTATCTGCCATCCATCTGTGAGGTGACGGATGACCTCGTCACTTGTTCTTGGTCCATTCTTCTACTTCTTTTCTTTTTGTTGCTGCTCTGTTCTGATACAAGTCAAATGTCTTCACTATCTCTGATGCATGATGGCTGTCACGAAAGACCATTCACTTCAATCCATCCCATCCACCACGGACGATTGATCGGACTGCCCAGCCTGACACCATGATGAACGGTTGTTTTGATATTTCTTTCCTAATTGCAAAGGGTAGCGCAAGACGACGAGACAGGGAGGGGAAGTGGATGGAGGTGACATAATGGCCGGTGAGAATGAAGAGGTAAGAAGAGAAGCCAAGTAAGAAAATCCAAGCCACCGCTTCCATCATCCAGAGGCGGGAGTGTGTGTTGGGTCAGAAAAGAGGAAGTGGAACTAGAAATAAGTCAACACAGAGTCGAGGGAGGGGTCGGGGGAGAGGAAGAACGAGAACGGATAATATAATACAAACGGAAAGCAGGGATTGAAACAGCACATATTGGGTGGGAGGATGATGATACGACCATGCAACAAACGAGAGTAGGTAGATAGGTAACACGCAAGGGTGGGCAGTGAATGTAGGAGAATAGAGGGACAGAGGAAAGTCTAGGCGGGTCCGGGGGTTAGATGAGGGTGGTGATGAGTACGCAGGGTGTTGACTTTTAGACAACAACGCAGCAGCATCCACCTGCATCATCACCACGGTCCTTCTGGCCGCCGTACGCGGGCTGTGAAGGTGCATTGGTCTGTACCCCAGGGCGACCAGTTTGCTGTTCCTGTGGAATTGATGTATCATGTCAGCGTCCCACGGTAATTCTTTGTCAGAGTTGAAAAGACGCATACCTTGTTGTATTTCCTGATCTCACGGACGAGGTTGGTGAAAGCCTCATCGACGTTGATACGCTGCTTCGCAGATGTCTCAATGAACTTGCAGCCAAAATGCTTCGCGAGGTCACGACCCTCTACGCCAAGGCCCCAGGTTGAATTCAGCCACGGTCTCGCTAGTAAATAGCCGAGCGAGGGAAGACTACGCACCATTCATGCCGACCTGACGTTCATATTCCAAGTCACACTTGTTTGCCACCACAATTACAGGGAAGGAATCTTGGTCCTTGACTCGGAGGATCTGCTGATGGAAGGTGCTGATTTCCTCGAACGAGTTTCGTGAGGTGATAGAGTAGACAAGCAAGAAGCCCTCTCCTGTGCGCATATACTGCTCGCGCATGGCGCTAGAAAGGGACAGGATAAAACCGAGGGAAATGTGAGAGTGATTTAGAATTGATGGCTTACCCATATTCCTCCTGGCCGGCTGTATCCAAGACGTCGAGGAGAGCTACCTCGTCGTCAATGACACACTGCTTCCTGTACGAGTCTGGAGAGATAGACATATTATGAGCGAGTGTTTTGAAATGGGACCGGATGTGCACGAAAGAAGGTAATGCCGGGAATTTGAAATGACGATATGTTTCGGAGAAGGACTTACCCTCGATGGTGGGATCGTACTCCTCGACGAAGTGACTCTGGATGAACTGAATGGTGAGGCAGGACTTGCCAACGCCTGGGTGGATGCGGTGAGGGAGTGTACGAAGGGGAGAGAGGACGACACGTACCACCACCGCCGACTACAACAAGCTTATACTCCCGCAAGAATTGAGCCTGTAAGCAAGAGCGCGTGAGCGACGACGACGAGACGGGTACTGGGGCGGGGTGCGCACCCTGGACATTGTTACGAGCAGGAAGGATGCTGGAGAGAGGTGTCGGGAGGAGAGTGTCGGGGGGCGGGGGAAGACTCGATGAGGGACAAGGAACAGAGACACTTTATTTACCTGCGAGGCCACAACAAGCACAAACACTCCCATCATGGCAGTTGCCGACAATCTCTCCTTCCAGTTCCTCCCTTTCAGTCCCCCTTGTTCTCTCAAACAGCATCCTTTCATAGTAATACACAGCGACCACCAACGTCCGTCTTTCATCCCCACTCTTCGCCCCTTCACCCCGATCCCCCAGAGCCTCGCGTTTGGAAGAGATCTATCATTGATGCCTCTGTGTTCATCTACGTTGTATTCATCTGTCTATCATTCTCAGTATTTGGCATGACTAATTATACACATCTACTGTAACCCGTTCTAGCCTGTTCAACAGAGCTCTACTGATTCTCTCCCAAGTTTGCTCAAGTTTGAACATCAACGATTTCCCGTCCGATAGTGCCAAGCTGTTCACCTGATGACGTGCTTTGCACCAGCATCGTTCCATCATCCTCGCAGAAAGCAAATATCACAGTTTTCTCTCGCCACAGATCACGAATTTCAAAAATCGTGTTCGAAACCCGTTAACACATTTCTACTCAGGTCCTGAATCTGGCGGGGCCTCGAGACGAGACGTCCTCTCCAGTTCATCCCACCTCAAAAGATCAAGCATCCCCGGGAGCCTCTCCCAAAGCATCTGCAACTTCAACTCCACGTTCTCCTCAGCAGCCTTCTCGCATACAGAGCACATCTCCATCTCCCAAAGCTCCTGCCCCACCAACGGCGAAAACCACCCATCAGGCGATCCCTTCTCAACCTCATCCACCCACTCGCGCTTCCCCCTCAAACATTCCTCTTCCTCGCCTCTCGGACACATCGCTTTGCGGAATCTGTAGAACGCGAACCCGTAAATGTCCCGGCGGGCGAAGAACGCTATGCGGGACCGGGCTTTGAGGATCGAGCTCAGGTTGTCTCTCGTCAGAAGCGGGAGGTCCGCTTCGTACCGATCGGACCCGAGAGCGAGCCCTGCATCGTGCGCGTCGATAATGGCGCTGAAATCGCTCCCGAATTTCTCCAGGTAGTGCAGCAACGCTGCAGGGAGCAGTGCGAGAGCTTGTGACACACGAGCAGCGTTTGCTACCAGGGTGATGTTACGCGGGTCGAAGTAGCGTTCGGAGGGATTTTTCGACCAGGTCTCCCATCGCTTGCGGTACGCACTTATCGTTGGTGGATAGACCGATGCGAGCCATGATATGACACGCTCCCGTAGTGGGTAAGCTTCGTATTTGCTGCTGACCTCTAACACGCCTACGGCAAGACGGAGATTGTGGTTCGTGTTCACGTTGATTTCCCAACTGTACACACAACGAGAAACGTATGAACAGAGCTGAGTTGCGTTTCACCTAGACCTTCAATACATCCACCATCATGCATCACTCACCTCGCATCATACAGGCCCTTCAAGAATCCCTCCAAATGATCCGGAGGGTCAAAAACCTGGATGACCAAACACCCCTCCATCACATCGTCTGAATCCTCAGATAGACAGCCGACGTCTGGCTGAGGGATGTCAAACAGATCTTCGAATATCCGTGAGTTCTTCGTCAAAAGGCGTCTTGACACTCGGAAGAGTGTCGAGTCCCCGCGGAGGATGATGTCCCCATCTGCGTACCAGACTTCGGTGCTTTTGATCAGCCCGCTGGCTTTCGTATGGGGGATATCGTCTATCGCTGGTGATGAGCCAGTGTCGACCTCAACCAGGGAGAATTCGGATTGTTTGGATTGTGTGGGAAGTGTGGTTGAAGCATTGGGATTGGACTTTGGGGACATTGGATGGTTCTGTTGGCCAGTCTCGGATTCGGGGGGAGGTCCTCTGGAGGATGCGTTGGTAAAGGGCGCAGGGGATGAGAGGGAGATAAATCGATACTAACGCGCCTCGCCGATGCAATGCATGTAGCAGATCTTTATCGTCGTTGACATTATTTATAGACAACAAGCTAATTGACGCTGCATCTTTATTAATGTGACTTTGAACATGATAATGATGTCAACGTCGTTCAGACGGAGCTTGCGCAGTGTAGCAGCGAGTCACTTGAACGTCGGTGGCCGAATGGCACAGAAGTCCGAGTCGTCGTACAATACAGCATATCATTCAGAGCGCATCCAAAATACATAGTCAATATACTGTACTGAGCCGACCACCCCGGCATGTCACAGTCACAGCGACCCTTTCGCCGCGCCGGCAGACCATTTTGTCACAGGTCATCAAGGTTTCCGCCGCCTGCGACAACCAAGATCCTAATCGGGAAGGTGGTCGGGAGGTCAGGAGGGTCGGTTTTTCGCGGCCTGCGGCGCAAATTATCGTATCCAAGGGCATTTTTGAGTAATTCGCGTCATGTCTGAAGACAAACGCTACCCTCCGGTCCTCGTATCAGCTGTGCCACCTTGTCACCTCCGCCGGGGCCCCCACCTTGTCACACCAAAACCTCCTCGCCGCCGCTGCGCCGGATCGGGATTGGCTGTCACATGTCACACCCCCCGCCGGGGTGGTCGGCTCAGTACAGTACAAGGACCTCTAGCAACCAGAAACACAGAGCATACAGACGCACATATCCATCCATCTATCCAGGATGGTCATCACCATCATGACAACAGCATATACCGACAGCAAATCAAACGAACAGGAATAGAGCAAGAATAGAACGGGGGAAGGGGGAGATATCAACCAATAACACACTTGTCTAGCCTCTTTGCAGACGTACTGTTCTGCCTAACCCTCTTCGCTGGACTTGAAAACTCCCTCGCGGCACGTTCCCGGATGTGAATGAGTGTCTGCCTTGCGAGGTCCATGTAGGCTTCTTCTACACGAATAGCGAGTTTCGCGGAGGTTTCGTAGAAGCGGCATTTCAGTTCTTGCGCGAGAGCTTGGCCCTCTTTGTGTAGTCATAATCATGAGTACTTCCATTGGGTACTTGGCTGACGGGAAGCCTTAAAGAGGGGACGTACCTTCGAACGTAACTTGTCGTTCCTCCTTTAGATCGCACTTGTTCCCGACGAGTATTACTGGGACGTTGTTGGCGTCCTTGTTGTACCTCTTGATGAGATCGTAGAATGGTAACAGATTATTCAAGGAATCTCTCGACGCCACAGAGTACACAAGGAAAAAGCCATCTCCAGTACGGCTCGCACGCTCATGCATTATGCTACCGTGTGTCGGTAAAAATAGGTTGGAAGGGGAGAGGGAAGACGGGGGACGTACGCGTAATCCTCTTGACCGCCGATGTCCAGACACTCAAGCACAACCACCTCCCCGTTGATGACGACTAATTTCCGGTAACCATCTAACAAAAGAAGACGGGGATGAGAACTTTGAACGAAGTTCACTCGGAGAGTGAACGTCACAGTCACCTTCTAAAGTTGGATCATATATGTCCACGAATGAGTCGTAGATGAAACGATGCAGCAAAGTCGATTTCCCGACGCCTGGAAGCAAACGAACGATAGATGAAAGATAGAAGGACGTGAAGCATCAGCACCAGGAACGGTGATCTTTTTGTGCGTATTGACGCACCTCCGATCCCAAATTCCACGAGTTCCAGCACTGGTGGGTTGGAGGGTTTGCTGTTACTCATAACAGGCGCAAAGTAGGATATGTGAGAGAGAATGAAGGAAGAAGGATAAAAGGAAGGAGGGAGGCTGTAGCATAGTTATGCCCCCGCCGCATCATGACGGTGTCTATCTCGCATAGAGGCTGTCCATGGGTATGTGGGTTGTGGGGGTGAGAGATACCTGTCACGTTGGCGCCACGGCGCAAGGCAGGGTTGAGCTGCCATCCATGAGAGGCGTCTTGACTCGAACCTGGGGTTTCCCATGTGCCTCCGGTCAGGTTCACGGCAAAAAACATCGTGTTTCTCCGAAAGGTTTTTTGCAGGTGATAATGTGGCCGGGAGGGAGGATTTGGAGAGCACGCCATAAGAGTGTTGCTCGGACGATCTCTCACGGGTAGTCCATGGAAACATCCATCTGTTGATATCAATGCTGTATTGTTGACAAAGTTTGTCGTCTTTAGACATCTTTGTATTTTGAGAACGGACACGTGACTGTGCTCACTCACACAATCAATGATCATTGAGTCAAGCATTTGGAGGAACAAAATGCGGATAGTGCAGGATTGGACTCGACCTCCCTTTCCTCTAGTGACCCTGCATCACCATACGTGGCACGCTGTTTGTGCTTGAGCGCAAGAAGTGCCAACTGTGAATATGTCCCTTCAACGTTGTGCCCTCCTTTGGCAGACGTCTCGATGTATCCTGCCAAGTTCATGGTTTGTGCAAACCGTTCACCTTCTGGATTGGCTGACAATCAGTAATCAGCTGCAAGCAGAGAGTATTCGCGTACCTTGCCTTCTGGTGTGACCTGGCGAGCACTCAAAAGATAGGAATCGCACTTGTTCGCGACAAGGACGATGGGCACAGCGTCGGGATGAGGATTATGCTTCTTGATTAGATCCAAGTAACGAGGGATCGCATCGAAAGATTCTTTCGAGGTGACCGAGTATATGACAAGGAAACCATCCCCAGTTTTGCATGCATGTGTCAATGGTCCACTTTGAGCTGAGATTCAGTATCACGTTGTCTCTGTCGCAGAAGAGTTGGATCCGCACTAGAAACCATCCCATTCAGGATTGGTGATATCCTCCACTTCAGCAAGAATCTCGCGACCGTTAACAGTAACTGTTCGACGACAGCCGGCTGGAGGCAGTGCTGGATGAACAACCTGACAAAAACATGAAGGTTTGGGTTTAATACCTTCCAGTGTCGGGTCCGTAATCTCACACCACTCGTTGTGCTCAAAGCGATGAATCAGGGACTTTCTGCCCACACCTTAGAACAGGGGGTTTCAGTGTAGGAAAACGAGGGAACCGGACACATACTCTTTGCGCCAAGCTGCCTCAGGTGAACTATTTCTATGAGTGCAGTCGAGGTGATGGCCGAGAGAGGACTGGAAGCTTGAGCCAACTGGAAAGACGACATGTTCGAATCGTGTTCTGTTTGAATCCCCTCAAAGCCTCAACTGGTAAGTAGTTGCCGTTTACCAGCGCTAATGATTGATTCGCTTGCACAGGACACTGACAGTATGGGAGTCAGTACTTGAACAAGGCTGCACATCGAAAACAAATCACGCAACGCAACAGTTGGAGAAAAAAGAGGCTGGCAAAATAAACGGACACTCTTTCTTCCTTTCTGCGCCTCCATCCAGGGCATGGATCGGTGCTTCAGGGCAAGGAGTGCCAGGTCCGAGTACCCTCTCGAGGTTGTCACCCGTGTTCGCAGATGTTTCAAGAAATCGAGTGCAGTCAAGAGACAAGGCAAGCTGTTCCCCCTCTAATATAGAGTGAATGTCAATAACGAATTGTATGGTCCTAGCTGGGTTCTTACCTGTGGTAGTGACCCGTCGCTGCCCGGGGAGATCGTTGTCGCATTTGTTTGCGATAAGAAAACAAGGCACATCGTCGTGGTGGGGATTATACTTCTTGAGCAAGTCTAGATAGCGGGCCGAGTAGATGAGGAGGAAGTCATCTCTGGTCTTGCATGCTTCAGTCTGTGAGATGCTGCGAACCAATACTCAGCCCAATAGTGCTCGTCTTCAGTTTTACGCCTATGGCGGAACTCGCACTGGACACATTCCCATACAGGGTTGGCAGGATCCCAGAGGTCAACCGAAACGGCGTGGCCATCAACGGTGAGGGTGCGCGAGCAGGACGCTACAATTATGGGAGATGAACGAGAGGTTCATTGCCATCTGCATTGCATCTACTACCTGGGGAGGGTCTATTACCTCACACCATTCGTTCAGTTCAAAGCGATAGAGCAGCGACTTCTTCCCACCCCTGCGAGTGGAGAACGAGCGTGAGTCTAGCGTGTATTTATGGAGCTGAAACGCGTACCCTGGTATCAAGCTGCCTGTGATTGACCGACATGTGGTCAGGACGCGTGATTGTTCTTGTCAGGACAATGGACTGAGCGGAAGCAAAGCAAGGGCAAAGTGGCCATGAAGGAAGCGCCCATACGCGTTGTTTGTTCGTGTTTGGATGGTTGGGTATAATCTGCTGCCACGCCCCAGCTACCTTTCTCCCAAACATATCCTGATTCCTCCCCGCATGATACCAACACAACCATGGACATGGTGAGTCCCCCGTCGTCGTCGTTCTAAACGTTCACAACGCTAACTTTCTCGTCGCATCCCCTGCACCAATCATCACGCCAATGACTCGATAACGCCAGAATACCTACGGACGCAATCGTCAGTCCATTGCAGACCTCGAACAAGAACTATGCGAAGTCTTCGCCGACCACCCTCAAGTTACTTTTAATGCCGAAGACCAACCAGTAATCCCTGGCGACGCCCTCGTCGACATCCTTCGCACATTCTCCCGAAACCATGATTCCGAACTTATGAACAAGGAGGAGGAGCGGCAGCTCGTTGCCCTAATCCAGAGCAACCCCGGACTCGCCGTCACACCTCAAGTCCTCCTGCAATTCATTGCGATGCGCACAACCATAAGCCCACGTCACAGCCCAGAGGGGTCTCCCCCAGAAGGCCATTCCTCTCTCAACGACCGAAGTACCCCAGAGGATGATGACGATGACGAGTACCACACTATTCGTAGCAACCGTCGCACTTCCTACTCCCGTTCACATTCTCGCTCCTCAAGTCGCGACTCTGTTGGTACCTCCGTCTACCGGCCACCTAGCCGACCTCCATCCCGTGGTCCTCCAGTTCCGCCCAAGACGCCCGTGACATCCGAGTCTCCATTCGATGCCTCGCGCCGACAGCGCTCCACTCCCTTGGAGACAAGTGCACCGTCAAGTTGGACACGCAGGCCGCCGCCGCCACGCCGAAAGAGCGATGCGGGTCGGACTAGTGACTCTGAGGTGAGCATACATTTTGAATTGTCCCACTCTGGATCCGCTATCCCTTTACGTACTTTCGTGAATCCTCATCTGTGATGTTCGCATTCTTCCTCAATATGTTACATTTGCCGCCATATTGCTCTCACTATTTGCACATCCCATGTCATCCCAATTCTAAACCAACTTATGTTCACAGTCAGGCGCACCTCCAGTATCATTTAGCCGGTCCTATGGCGGACGGAATCGCGCTCCCTCCAATCCTAGCAGCCCCGGATCTGACTATGGCGGCATAAGCTCACCTACTGGCACCTACTCTCGACCACATTCCCGAACTCAGTCTCAGCCACAGTCCTCCTTTAACTCTTTTGGTGGATCACCCGAACGGGATCCACCAACAACTGGACCCACTGGACTGATGTCACCGCCCCCTTCTGACCATTCCTTCGACGACGACTCTATCGAGTACACGTCAATGCGAATCAATTCGTTGCCCATGCCTCGTGGCCAGGAGTACGACAGCGACAGCGACGACGACGAGGCTATTGCTACTGCGTTGGGATTGGTGATGGATAGGAGCGCGGCGAGTTCGACGATCTCACTGGACATGCAGGAGAGATTGGAGGCGATGCAGAAGACGAATGCAGAGCTGGGGAGGAAGCTCATGGAGGCGGAGAATACCCTCCAGCGAAGGTTAACGGAGCACGAAATGGAGTTGGAAGAGATGCAAATGCGCTTGGAGGAGGCAAAGACTGAACTGAACGCTACCAAGAGAGAAGAGAAGGAGTTGAGAGCGAAAGAGGTACGTTCATCTGTTACTGTTATGATGAGAGCATTATCAATCGTCCTATCTCGCAGAGGGTCAACATCAACCAAATTGCAGGGTTGGAGGCTGAGGTCGCGAAGTTACAAAGGAGCTTGGAGAACGCGAAGCATTCGTATACGAGTTTATCAAGGCAATACTCTGAACAATGCGGTCGGTCACTTTGCTTCTATCATAATCTGCGGGTTCTTGACATCCATTATTAGCTGAATCCGAAAAGTATCGCGACTCTCTCCAAGGGCGTAACGAACTGATCAAGCAAATGCAAGATCAAGCTGACCTCACACATCTTGAAGTTCAGCGTTGGGACACCGTTCGTCAGAGTCTCGAGCAGCAAATACATGCACTTCATGAGGAGCTTGATGTCGCCCAGCAGACTGCTGCCGCCCTCGAAGAGCAGAAGCAGGAGAACCTATTGCTCAAAGAGACGATTGACCGCATGCGCTTTGAGATGGATGAGATGCGGACGAACGCTTCTGGTGTTGGTCAAAGCGGAGGAGGGACTGGTAGTGTGAGGGGGAGTGTTAGTAAGAGTCTTGGCGCGGAGTTGTTGAGTAAGATGAAACAGCTGGGCGATGAAGGGTGGGGCGAGGGTGAGGATGAACAGAACGACGACAGTGGTGAATTGGAGGACAGTTCAGAGCTGTTGGACGATGAGGATGACACGGAGAGTGAAGATGTCTACCAGACCATCATCACTCGTACCAAGCGGGTACGTTGTTACGTTTTCCCAGAATTAGTCAATCTAACGACGATTACCACATTTTGCAGAAGGTCGCTAGTCGAGCGAAGAGGATCGAAACCCTACAGTACGAAGAAGTCAAGGAGTATTCGGACGCTGAGATCCAGCATGACCCTATCACTTCTGTCTGCTCCACCCAAACCGATCCGGAACCCAAGCCACGAACATTCTCCTTCAGCATTCAGACCGACACTCCACGCATCTCATCTCTGTCCATTCAGACAGACCCGGAACCTGTCACCACTCCCGTCTTCACCGCTCACATGTCAGTACAAACGGATGCACCAGAAGAGCCAGAGGCATCGACTTCCTCCGCCAGTGGCTCGGGTCTTTCTGAGTCCGACGATGAGACCCTGGCATCCATGGCGTCATCTTCCTCGACACTGGTCCCTCCCACACCGAAGGTTCATCACCATGATTTACCTCCGGCGTATCAATCCGTGGCCAACGAGGATCGAGATCAACTCGCTGTAAGGGTCGCCAACGAAACTCTGAAGACATGGCATCAGGGGATGAAGTTCCCAATCGAGCCCGTCGCTGGTGGGATCTCCGAGGACGCCGTGGAGGATTGGAAGGCCCTCAAGGAAGAGCTTGGAGTCGAATGCACAGCCATTGAGAGACTCGTGGAAGAGTCTGCTCGCACCGGTCTCCCCCGTCCGAGTAAGGATGGCCGACCCAGGCCCCGTCGCGGCAGGTTCTACAATGTCTACAACACATACGTCTACGGCAAGGATGGCGAAGGTTCTTTGATCTCTGCTCTGTCTGCCGGCCAATTCATGTTCTGTATGGGTGCGTCGGCGGCGGTGGCCTTCCTTGTCGGTCATGCCATGGCGCCCCAATATGCGATCCCAGGAGGCGCCACCTACTACGACCGTGCTGCGTGGTCGAGTTTCAACTCCATGCAGGCTGCTGGTGAAGGTTTCACTGGAGAAACCGTCGCAGGTGGCGCATTATTTGGATTCTTGGGTCGGCTAGGCGGAGAGGCTGCCAGGACCCTTCGTGGTTGGCCGACCTAGATTCTCAAAGGCGAGCTTAACTTTAGCTCCAAACCAGGAAGCAATTATCCATGACCTCCCCTTTCGTGGAGGTGGGTAGGATGTCGATGTCGACGAAGAAAAAGTGTCGTTGAGCGGGAGAGGGAAGCAAGGGTCCCCAATACACCGCAAGAAATTGTTCATATGTGTATTATTATGACCGCTGTTTTGCGGGATTACCTCGCTATCCCCTCCCTCACTCACACATTCATTTGGTTTTCTTTTTTCGTTTCTCTCGTCCTGACCACCCCCACACTCGTTTCGCGTTCTTCCGCCGGAACTCGCTCCCCAAACTATTTGAGGGCTTGTTGCTCCATGTTCATGACTTTCCCCCCTTCTCGTTTACGTGTCCCAACTTGCTCTCTTTTGCTTCCATCGTTTGCAGCTATGTTATGACATTCGTTCTTTTGACGTTCTCGCATTTCACTGTTGCAATCTTGTTCTTGTCATGCTTGTTACCCCACCACTACTCTACTATTACCCCCTGGGAAGAATATCCTCTCGACAATTCTCGCGCATCTCACGAATTAGATTCCCCCCTGCACCCAAGTTTACCCCATCCATCCCACGCAACTCTTCATCGACAACTCCTCTCCCCCTTACACCCCACTCACCGATATAATCACTCCCCCATCTCCTTTGTAACGCTTCGCTCATCGCTTTTTGATGTTCCTCCTTGATACCTTTATGACTCTTTCCTTTCCTCTTTCCTTCACAACTGTACCATTTTGACGACTCTCGATTTCCTCGATGTGACATATTCCTGACGACCCTTTTCATTGACACTTCTCCCATATTATTAGCATCTGACGCCTTTTCTTTCTCCGTCTTTTCTCTTCTCAGAAACAGTAGGTTTTTGCTTCGTGGTTTTACGGTGTATTAGAAAGGATAACGTTACTGGCGCATGTACAACATCTTCTCCATAGTTGGTTGCATAGGCACCTATATCCTCGCCTCGTCTTTTTTTTGGCTTCAGAAGCCAAGAGGGTAATATACATTGTTCAGACAACCATTCAATGCGGCGACCGACTTCAGTTTGAACACCGCTCGCTACAATACACACTTCATCGATGAAGACCAGAAGTGTAAGTTATATCATATTTGTTTCTCCAATGTCTAGTAGATCAATTGAATGGGGGTTGTCGTCATGAAAAACACATGGGGGATCCAAGAGTCAGAAGAAGAATTAAAAGGGAGCAAGACACCCGATGCGGTGGAGGTTGCGGATATGAAGGTGGGTATTAGATGTAAACGTTCGAGAGTGGGGCGGTGGCGCAAGGTGGTGAAATGGGGTGGTGGTGACGAAGGGGTCAGACTCATTGGCATGAGAGAACTCCAGAGAAACGTCGATGTCGAGTATCGGGTGGAGGGAGGCGAAGAGAAATACGACAGGACTAGTGAATAGTTACGAAAAAAGAGATGAGAAATCCATGTGTTTTGTTATACAACAAAGGATGTGGTCGAGGAACTTCTATGCGGGATGGATGGATGGGGATGTGAGAAGGGGAGAGATCAGGAGAGGGAACAGAGAGAAGATAGCTATAGCTAAACAGAGACACGTTTAAAGATCTGTCCGTAACAATCTATGTGGTAGGAGCAGAAAACTAAGAGAAAAAGGAAACAATAAATCAAGGGAGAACGCGAACGGCGATGAGGGATGGTGAAAGTCCAAGGTGTATGAATGCATGCTGATGAGTGACAAGGGATGGGATGAGGGATGAGGATGACGGAGAGGGGGAGGAAATTTTATATAATACACCTGAAGCTCAACCTGGGAGATACGGATGGCAAACAGAAGAGAAATCATGTACAAATCATTGTCCGTTCGCTTTGTTGGCTTTGTTTCCGTCGTGGAGGCGACGGAGGTCTCGGTCTCGCCGCTGCATCGATACTCGCGCTTGGCCGCCGAGTCCGTACTTCAAGTGGGATTTCGACTTCTTCCGAATCGCTGGACGCATCGTCCTCCTCACGGTACATCTGGCTGGTGCTCCGTTGTAAGCTTGGGTGATAGTCCAGCTCGGATGGTGTGCGCTGCCCGCCGAATAGCTCGTCGCTGTCGGAGGAGGAAGAATAGGAAGTAGTGGAGCGAGTGATCTCTCCTCGACTGAATGACGGGCGCGCTAGCGGGGAAGTGGTAGGATGATGAGTAGCGCGATACTGGGTTTGTCGGTGGAGGTCATGAGCGGCTGGATCGGGTGCAGATGGAAGCTCGGTGTTGTTGTCCGTTCGCGAGAGCATCAATGCTTGTGCAGGCGACAACGCTGGCGGACCGAGAGACACAGACGAGGATACTGTGCTGAGGACGCCGCTTCCAGTCGGTATCGATGACACTGGACTTTGTGCCACGCCACCAGCACCGAGGAGCATGGTCTCTTGATCTAGTACATCACGCTCACCAGAGTACAAGCTGGTCATATCCTCCGACGGTCGGACTTCGCCCCAACTGGCCGCTCGCATGGCCAGAGATAATGGCTCCCCACTGCCGCTGCTCTGTCGCCCCCTCATGTGGTGGAAGGCGTCTTCACTTCGTCTGACCGACAGATCTCGTCGGACGATCTGACGTCCCGTCGCCACCCCCATTGACCCAGACCCCATCCCCGTCAAGGCGGAGGGAGCCAATGCTGTTGATGCTGGAACCAAACTTGATGTGCTTGCTTCCTGGGGCGAGGGCCCGCGGCTGTACGTTGATGTTGCGGACGACCCGGACGGATGTGGACTCTTCCCCCCCAGCCACCGCATGACGAAATTGGATATGCGACTAAGAGGGCGTTCAGGAGGCGTAGGTTGAGAAGGACTTTGATCACTGACGGGAGACGGAATTTGACTGGTGCCGTAGCCAGCACTGTATGCGCTGCTTGGTGTGGGAGGCTGCGGCGAGCCCACGCGCGAGGATCCCGGAGGGACGGTAAGGCTGCTGACTTCGACACTGTTTATGGCGATGGCGGGGGATGAGCTACTAGAGGAATTACGACGAGATCTTCGTCCTGACGGTGCATGGTTACCTGCGGCCCAAGAGCTGAAGGGCACAATCGATGAGGTCCTAGTCTGCGAGCTCTTAACGCTAGCCATGCTGGATGTCTCAGCACGAGGTGCCTGGCGTCGGGGTTGTGGTTCGACATGAGAAGTTACCTCTTTGGCCTTTCCCCTTCCGTCTATCACAGCTGTGGTGCTCTTGTGGCGGGACATGTGTGCTTGAGGCGCAGAACGTGTGCCAACATCCTTATACTTCTTGTACTCCTTGGCCTCTGCTGCTTCTCGTAGGCGGGACGAAGGTACCCTCCGTACCCTCGGGACGCGGACAGTCTTGACAATACTCGATATACCTTTCATGAGGCGGGTGTCTGACCAGCGGAAGCGGACGGAAGAGATGGCAGAGCGAGTTTCATGCTCTGTGGGAGACAGAGAATCTTGACCAACTCGGGTGTATCGTAGCCAGTCGTCCGCATTGGCCATGTCACGAATGATCCAAGGATGACGCTACAAGGTGTAATGAATCATTAAAGGCGTATCGACGGGCTGACCTTCCACTCACCTTCACATCATCCAAGGTGATTCGCTTCTTGACATCCTTTTCGAGGAGTTTCTGCAAGAGCGCTACTACGAGGAAGCCCTCGGTCTCCTGGCCCGAGGGGGGACTTTCTTGATGCCGACCACCCACAGGAAGACAATCGCAGCCCATCGTTTCGGGGACGTCCCAGTCTTCTGTTCGAATGACGCTGTATATCTGATACTCCCCATCTGCCTTGAAAGGCAACTGTCCAAAGAGAAGAGCGTAGAGGGTTACACCGAACGCCCAAATATCAATGGCTTTAGTGATGGGCTGTTTTTTCTTAGTCATTGTCGTGGAGGTCCCTGTTGTGGAGGCAGTTCCGAGTTGGTCGAGGTTCGCTGCCGTTGATTCCGAAGTGTCAGAGATGATCTCAGGCGCGAGGAACATGGGGGTTCCTGCGAACTTTGAGAGGTCAGACTCATCCATGAGAATAGGGTCTCGAATGTCTGGTTGGCCAGAGGATGATAGATATTGCGCAGCTGAGAAATGTGAGACTCCAAAATCCGCAATCTTGACCATGCGGCGGTCGGCAGTCCAAAGTAGGTTCGCGGGCTTGATATCTCGATGGATGATACCTTGATGATGGACTGTAGAGACAAAAGTAAAGTCATGCGAACATGAAGGGTATTACGTTCCAATACGTACGATATTCAAGACCGAGAATCACGTCTCTGCATATACGCCTAGTCTGATCAACCCGTAGGGCAGGTTCTTCGGATGTAGTCCTCCACTTGATTTCGCCTCCCGCGAGGTACTCCATGACTGAAAAAACAACGGGGGGCATTCGATCAGCAACGAACAGGGTCTCCAAGCGGAAAGCGGCGGAGAAAGCAAAGAATAGAGCGTTATTGAAAACACGAGTTGGACCAACGCTGTGATAGTTACGTGTGGGTAAAGGGACGTACCCATGTAGATCTTCTCTGACAACTTGTCATCAATGACCTCGAGTAATCGCACGACATGAGGGTGGCGACACTTCTTCATGATCGCAATTTCCTTGCGAATTTTGAGCTCGGTGCTGCCCAAGTTGTCCGTGACGGGTGTATGCGGCGAATGGGGCAGATTCTTTTTGCGGAACTGGTTCATTCTGTCGATCTTGGGATTCTTGCGCCGGACGGCTTTGATTGCCTGTGGGCGTCGTGCGAGCATGAGTTTCGCAAGATGGCGCAAGTTCCAACAGTGAGTGGAGCACTATGGCAGGAGAGGAAAATATATGCTCACCACTTCACAGTTCTTGATCTGGTCGAATGCAACAAACACCTCGCCATGCTGGCCCCTGCCGAGCTTGTGTTGGAAAACATACTGGTTAATCTGCTTGGTGCCAGCGTCACCATGTGAGACAACGTCGGTCATCACAACCTCCTCCACTGCATGGTTCTCCTTGTTTGGTTGAGAAGGCTGCTGGAGAGTGTTGCTTCTGTGAGAACGAGTGCCCTTGCGTGGAGGTGGGCGCTGGTTGGACGGGGATGTGGACGCCATCTGGCGTTGACGGCGCCTGGCCTATGTCGGGAGCGGGTGAGTACAGGGAAGGAAGCCAGCGTCGGGAGTGTCGGGGGCGGCGGTGCTGTCGGTGTCGGCGGCGAGGATGCCAACGACGGTGAGGAGGACGAGGACAGGATGGAGGATCGGTTTAGAACAAGCGCCCGGGGTGGATGTCTGTTAGTATGTCGGATTTGGGTCACATCACTCGGGTCACAGATGCCGTTTATGGCAAATGCTTTCCACTAGACGCCCATCAAGAGGCCGATCTTCCTCTTTCCTTGGCGGGAAATGGGCGTCTAGCGTTCCTGTGGTCGCGGTGAGTCAATTCTCCTCCAAATCAACTAAAACTCTCTCATTCAGCCCACTGCCCGGTCAGTCGCACTTCCCTGGATTGCCCCACCACACCTCCGGAAAACACATCCGTGCGTTCTCCCTAACGACCCCTCAAAACGCCTGTGAACTCGCTAGGATAACCCCGGACATTTCTCGCTCGACAGAACTCGTGCCTCGATTTCCTGTACAACTACACATTTACACAACCCTTCTTATCCCCCCGAAATATACACGACCTTTGGTTCTGCGCAATCCCCGTCTAGTCGCGAGGGCACACACACCTGTCCTCTTCCTTGACGTCCTTCATCACCTGTGCGGGAAGGAATACGTCAAGTCAGCAAAAACATGTGTGGAGTAGCTTGCCACAGCAACAAGGGTGTGTCGCCTTTCAATTGAGCTGCGCACACGAGATGCACAAATGGCATCAATCAGCAGCTGCAATCCCATGGGCTGAGTCTAACCCATCTGTGCACAATGTCCACCACAGAACGATGTTCCTGGGGATGCACTCTTTGCTGAGCGACCATCTAATAAAACCGCAATGCGGAAGGTCGTATCGCCTACCGCAGGATGAGCGCCCATAGCATTCGACCTATTTGGCCCGGGTGCCCGGAATCGCCGCATTGAACACACATAGTCTCGTCCATCAGAAAGCGCGCTCTCTGTCTCCCAACTCCGACCACGCGAGTGGCCTCGTCAGAAACATCGAAGCCAGGGATGTGAACGCCGTCTGGCATTTAGCTCGTCGGCATACCCACTCAGTAATCTTGCCCACGAATGGTGTGGTGCGTAACAGGCTCGGCGAAATATCACCCACAGTGAGCAGCGATGGTGCTTGTGACGGCGGCGGTGGCTATACAACAAACACCTCAACGTACCTGGTCAACATGTCTGCCACAACCCTAAAAGTGGAACAGAAGGTAAATGTGAGTGTGCGCGATAACATGGGAGATGCGAAGAGACGGATATCTGGAACGCTGCAGTCTCAGAAACGGAGCCAGCGTGGCTTGAAAGCGCGCATTGAGCTCACTCGCGTAGCTGAAAAACGGTCCTCCGCGACGCACGGCCATACTACTGCGTGTTGATGATCGTGGGCGACCACTTTCTTGGCTCGCCTTCACGCGGGAAGACACGAGGGGGTGCATGATGCAGGCCGAAATCAATGCACCACCAAATCGAGCCCCCAGCTCTCCGAGCTATTTGGCGACGCGCATACGCAGGTGGCGTGAATGGAATAAATACGAGGGCGAGCGTACCTTCCAAGACGTCTTGCCGCATTTGTCGCACTTGACGGCAAAGCAGGAGTTCACGGGCACACTGGTCTCCGGAGTGAGGGTCATGATGATGTTCGAATTGACAAATGGGCGTCGAGAAGTAGCGATTCCAAACTGCACAAGTGCCAATGTGACGGTCGACCCGGTGAACACATTCAGAATAGTAATCAAGACCAGAAACGTGTTTAGAACAGAACACACCTATAACTGTGACAATTCTCTGGCGGAAAAACGATGGGAAAGAGACAAAGGAAGAGAATGGTGAGGGTGTTTTTTGTAGCCAAAAGATAATCAATTCTCCAAGACAATCAATCTATGAGTTCGAGAATCAGCTGAGTCATTCAGTCATGTGATTATTATTCACGTGCACTCACTTTCGCCCAACCTTCTTGAAGTTGTCGCGAACACACTGATCAATAGACACTCACAAATAGCCACTTCAACAGAACAGAACGGTTTAAATATGTAAAATTATTTGAACCAGGTACATAAGACCCTCGTATGTTTCCCCATCCAAGTTGCCGCCGCCTTTCTGACCACATCCGCGCAATGACCGCGACTTCTAACAGAAAAGCACCCACTGGCAACGCAAACCGGAACTATTGAGAAGGTGCGTAGTCCTTGTAAGCAAGTTCTTTTTCCTTTTGTGAAGTAAGTATCACCAAAGCACTCGTATGAACTCCGTGGGCAGGTCAAGTTGACCCAGCAACGAAACTTGAATACCATATGCGTGCGTTCAATGTTTTCTCGCTCACGCCTCAGGTACGTGGGCCCTCAAAAAGTTATTCATGATGTTCTCTCTATTCACCGGATTACTAGGGGTGATCCGGATACGGTTCACGGCCCACATCCCGATGAGAGGGCTCAGAGCGACCGAACATGCCTACGGCAGAAGGTTCGGCACTTCCTATACGCCCTCGATAACTGGATTGAGGGTGCCGATGATCTTCAGATGCCAGTGTCTCATACGTGGAACGCCGGGATTTCGACAGATTTCGACCTGCCGCCGCTCGGGCCCGTTCAAGGTTCGCAGTTCAGTGGCTCAAGATTCAGGGTTATCTCTACCCCAAAGCCAAGCTTAGGTGGAGCATGATCAGTGACGCTCCTCCGTAGAAGCTACCGGTCTGCCGGTACCGCGTTCGGACGACGCATTGGATGTCACCGTGGCGAAGGACCTACCTTCTTCTCGGGTTGGCACGTTCGACTCTCAAACAACGACGTCTCATCGACGTCTAACATTGGAGAGGGGCACGGCCGGTGGGCGTCCGCGGATGCTTAGTCAGCGTACAGCCACCATATTCTGGGGAAATCAATGTTCGAAACCTCTCACACGCAGTACTGCGCGCGGTGGTACCAGTAAGTATTCCAATTCAACTATACGGATGTATGATGGTATTACCTACTAAACAAGGTCATCATTATAATCAGATTCATACTCATTATCCTCCACACAACTCGCAACAAGGCCGTTTTCCTGCATGGGGCCTAAAGCCTCCCCTCCGAGTCCCTCACTCTCCTTGGCCCGAGCAAGAAACCTATCCACAGCTTTCTTCAATGCGTCCACCCGGTCCTTTTTCGTCTTCATGTGCGATTTCAGTGGGACCTTTTCAAGTGCCACTGTCGGAATCTCCTTGCCGGCAAGAACTTGTAAGTGCTTCTCAAGCTCCCGATGGAAATCCAGCTGAAGGTTAAGGCTGTCGTTATACAGCCTCTCAATTTCACCGTGATCCAGGATGAGACTCCGCCCAGTCTCCTCCAGTCTTGCCGCCTTCTCAGCAGCCCTCTGCTGGCGTACCTCCTCCTTCCTCCTGTTCGCCGCTGCCTTCTCCTGGTCTGCTCGCACTTGCGCTGCCTTCAGCTGCTTCGGCTCCCCACTAGCGTCTCGATGGCGAGCTGTGCGCATGAGGTAAAGCTCGTCGTCTTCGGTGGTAAGTTTGGCACCTACAAATGCCTCGGTTGCGTTGCGCTGAGCAATAAATGCTGCGTTGAATTTTGGTAGCGTTTCTCCGGGACGACGCTGCTGCCCACGACGGAAACTGCCCAACCCCCCCTCGTTGGCGTCGTTGGTAGAAGAGAAGTGTAGTTGGTTGCGTTCGTCCTCGGTAAGCACATCAATGTCGCCGCCAGGCTTGAATTCATCAGAAAAGCGTTTGACAAAGGTTGTGCGTGCACCTTGGAAGAATGCTACGACAGCTTCCTTGAGGTCAGGAAGTGATGGGGCATAGGTAGCAATGGCATCAAGAACACTTCGTGACCATTCATCCCATGCATCGCCACCGAGACCACCAGGTGGGAGAACATCTGAGTCACAGCCACCAAACCAAACCTCAGGTTTATCGATGACAGACTGCAAGAAGTCCGACTTCTCCGTAAAAAAGGACTTTAGCTCTCCAGTATATTCCCGTGAGTCCGAACGTGTCGCATGAATGGTCGAGAGACAGTGACATGGTATAGAGCAAGTGCACAGAGCTCCGTGATAGTCGCAGGGTCCTCCAAAGCCTTGGAGAAGTTCTTCTCGATGTTTGTATGGCCAACCTGTGCCTTGGCAGTACGGACAAATTCCATGAAGTCAATGAAGTGCGGAAGATGCGTGATGAGTACCGCTGCTCCCTCGCCATGTGTTCCGTAGGAGCGGTTTCAGTCAGAATTCCCGTGTTACGCGCTCCCCGGATGGGCGGGTGAGGCGTGTTTTGCGGCTCCCCGGACATTAGCTAATGGGATGGGAATGCGCATTAGCTAATGGGGCTGGGAGCCACGGTAGCTAGATTCGGCGAAATGTAGTATGTACAGCGCGAATGCGCATGAGCTAATGGCAATACATTTATGGCGTATTTTGCTCGTTGGCTAATGTGCTGGGTGAGGGTGTCTAACACGGTCCGGCGGACGGTTTGCAAAACATCAGGAGCATTGGGCAGGTACATTTCTGACCGCGACCAGGGGGTAGTGCCTAGCCATTGCGGTAGATACAGCCAAAAAAAATCCCCACCGCGTATAACACGGTTCGCCGAACAAGAGGTTAAATGGTCTCTCGCCGCCATTTACGGTTAGGCGAACGCCTCCTCACTGTATTTTTCACCGCTGTTTACGGTTAGGCGGACGCCCCCAAGCCATATTCCTCGCCGCTGTTCACGGTTAGGCGGACGGCTCCTCGCTATATTTTTCGCCGCTGTTCACGGTTAGGCGAACGGCTCCTCACTGTATTTTTCACCGCTGTTTACGGTTAGGCGGACGCCCCCAAGCCATATTCCTCGCCGCACTTCACGGTTAGGCGGACGCCTCCCCACTGTATTTCTCGCCGCACTTCACGGTGAGGCTAACACCCCCACACCATATTCCTCGCCGCTGTTTACCGTTAGGCTAACGCCTCTGCAACTGATTTTTGCCGCTGTTTACGGTTAGGTGAATAGTCAGACAAATATTTCTCGCTGCTATTCACGGTCAGGCTAACACCCTCACACCATATTCCTCGCCGCACTTCACGGTTAGGCGGACACTCCTACATATATTTCTTGCCACTGCTTATGGTTAGGCTAACAGCTCAACATAATGATTTTGCTGCATCACACAGTCACAGGATACAAAGCCAGTGCAGGTGCTGGAATTTGCAGTGGAGTATACTGCGGCGGGCAGTAAAGTGTGCGGTGAGCAATGACACTATTTTTAATCAAATTTATGGCTGATTACAGCGCCAAAATCAGCAGTGAGATTGGCCGAACATGCGGCGAGATACAGAGCCAGTACAGGCGGCAGAATTTGCGGTGGTGTATACTGCGGCGAGCGGCGAGGTGTGCGGTGAGCAATGACACTATTTTTAATCAAATTTATGGCTGATTACAGCGCCAAAATCAGCAGTGAGATTGGCCGGACATGCGGCGAGATACAGAGCCGGTACAGGCGGCAGAATTTGCGGTGGAGTATACTGCGGCGAGCGGCGAGGTGTGCGGTGAGCAGTGACACTATTTTTAATCAAATTTATGGCTGATTACAGCGCCAAAATCAGCAGTGAGATTGGCCGAACATGCGGCAAGATACAGAGCCAGTACAGGCGGCGAGATTTGTGGTGGAGTATACCGCCGGTGTGAGCGGCGAAGTGTGTAGTAAGCAATGACACTATTTTTATCCAAATTTATGGCTGATTACAGCGCCAAAATCAGCGGTGAGATTGGCGGAACATGCGGCGAAATATAGAGCTAACAATAGACAGTGGAATTTGCACCAGAGTACAGTGCCAGTATAATGTTTGGAGTATATAACATGAAAAATGTGTCATAGCAAAGAGTGTGCTTATTTGGAGATACTCTCATTTCAATTGGTATCATAGAATAAATTATATGGTGTCTGGGCAGCCTACAAGTGTGAAATATCTTGTTGGCACATCCCAAGCATATAGTGCCGCCACAGAGAAAGCATATTTTTGTCAGTTATTGGATGTGCCTCTCAACAGCACAGAAATTCAATCAATCTCAAAAACACCCAAAATTGCATGTCTGCACAAAGATTATCTTATTTCAAGAGATATAGACTGTTAAGATGTCATGGTCGAGGATACGAGCAGCAACGTCGGACGTGGGGGTTTCAGAACAACGCAGTAAGTCTCTACATTAACATTGAGCGTACAGTATATACGAAAAACTACGAAATCCGATAAGACATGCCAATATCTAATTGTGCGTACTTATATTCCAACATAGACATGCAAAGAATGGATTGTAAGCTGTATTCTAGTATATACCAATGGTACATCCATTCCACCAAGTTTGGTCCTTTCAGGTTGGGTAGTTAGTGAAATGAGCATGCAGATACTCAAACAAGGTTAAGGTACAGTAAGACTCAATTCTTAATCTTTGTGCTTTTTGAAACCCAATTGTTTGTGCCAAAGAGCCCGTATGCCCTATGTTTACACATCTCTGCTGTACAATCTAGTAAATACTACAGAAGTCATAGCAATGCAAGACTCCTTGCCAGTACTAGGGCAGAATCACTAGGCCAGACAGCGTATTCAACACTGCTTTAGAGCATGCTCCTCGGCTGATCCCTAAGACAAAGAACAATATGTTGCAGACATGATAGTACGTGCAACATCCCTCTTCTGAGAGAGAGTGCAAATGAAGAGGTGGAATGTTGTGGTGGTGTTGTTGGGTAGGCGATAGTGAGTGAATGGCATTGGCGTTGTATTGAAGAGAGACTTGTAGACCCAGGGGCAGGCTGAAGGGGGAAGAGAGAGAGATGGGAGAAGTGGACGGGTAACCGTTGGCAAAGTCAAGTTTGTGAGAGAATTTATGCTGTGGTGGCACAGAGATATCTCAGCACTTGTCTGCTCTTTTTTCTCATTTTGACACTTCTGTCATCATATTCTTTCTTTTGCTTCACTATTACTCTGAAACACATTACAAATGCTTAGATGTGTATTTAGCCTTTCTATTCTTTACAAAGTATCTTGAAAACCTTGACACGGCACTTTTTTCACTCTCTAAAATTGGTTCTCATGCAATTTTACAACGCCTGCACGGTGTTTGCCAACTGCATAAGATTCAAATCATTTATATGTAGCATACATAGGATTATCTCACTTCCTGTACTGTTGAGAGGCACATTCAATAACTGACAAAAATATGCTTTCTCTGGGGCGGCACTATATGCTTGGGATGTGCCAACAAGATATTTCACACTTGTAGGCTGCCCAGACACCATATAATTTATTCTATGATACCAATTGAAATGAGAGTATCTCCAAATAAGCACACTCTTTCCTATGACACATTTTTCATGTTATATACTCCAAACATTATACTGGCACTGTACTCTGGTGCAAATTCCACTGTCTATTGTTAGCTCTGTATTTCGCTGCATGTTCAGCCAATCTCACCACTCATTTTGGCGCTGTAATCAGCCACAAATTTGGATAAAAATAGTGTCATTGCTTACTACACACTTCGCCGCTCACACCGGCGGTATACTCCACCACAAATCTCGCCGCCTGTACTGGCTCTGTATCTCGCCGCATGTTCCGCCAATCTTACCGCTGATTTTGGCGCTGTAATCAGCCATAAATTTGCATAAAAATAGTGTCATTGCTCACCGCACACTTTGCTGCTCGCCGCAGTATACTCCACCGCAAATTCTGCCGCCTGTACTGGCTTTGTATCTTGCCGCATGTTCGGCCATTACCCTATTTGCGCTGTAATCAGCCATAAATTATAAAAATAGTGTCATTGCTCACCGCACACTTCCCGCCCCCGCGTATACTCCACCCAAATCTGCCGCCTGTACTGGCTTTTATCTCGCCGCATGTTCGCCAATTAACCCTATTTTGGCGCTGTAATCAGCCATAAATTATAAAAATAGTGTCTTGCAGATTGCTCACCGCACACTTCACCGCCCGCCGCAGTATACTCCACCGCAAATTCTGCCGCCTGTACTGGCTTTATATCTCGCCGCATGTTCGGCCAATTTAACCACTCATTTGCGCTGTAATCAGCCATAAATTTGCATAAAAATAGTGTCACTGCTCACCGCACACCTTGCCGCTCACACCAGTATACTCCACCGCAAATTCTGCCGCCTGTACTGGCTTTGTATCTCGCCGCATGTTCGGCCAATTTAACCACTCATTTTGGCGCTGTAATCAGCCATAAATGTGGATAAAAATAGTGATATTGCTCACCACACACTTCACCGCCCGCTGCAGTATGATAGTGGCAAGGAACATTTGCAGCAGTGTTAGCCTAACTGTAAACAGCAGCAATGAATATGGTGTGAGGGTGTTAGCCTAACTGTGAATAGCGGCGAGAAATATTTGTCTGACTGTTTACCTAAGCGTAAACAGCGGTGAAAATAATTCGCAGAGGCATTAGCCTAACCGTGAAGTGCGGCGAGAAATATGGTGAGGAGGCGTTAGCCTAACCGTGAAGTGCAGCAAGAAATATTATACAGAGCGTTAGCCTAACCATGAAGTGCGGCGAGAAATATGGTGAGAAGGTGTCCGCCTAACTGTGAATAGCGGCGAGGAATATTTGCAGGAGCGTTAGCCTAACTGTAAACAGCGGCGATGAATATGGTGTGAGAGTGTTAGCCTAACCGTGAATAGCGGTGAGAAATATTTGTCTGACTATTCACCTAACCGTAAACAGCGGCCAAAATAATTTGCAGTGTTAGCCTAACAGTAAACAGCGGCAAGGAATATGGTGTGGGGGTGTTAGCCTAACTGTGAAGTGCGGCGAGAAATACAGTGGGGAGGCGTCCGCCTAACCGTGAAGTGCGGCAAGAAATATGGTGAGGAGGTGTTAGCCTAACCGTAAACAGCAGCGAGAAATATTTGCAGAAGTGTTAGCCTAACCCCACCCTCCGCCCCACCAACCTACTGACCAGCACACCGACACACTGTACTACCCACTGGCATACTGACCCACCTACTGACCAACTCACCAACCCACCGGCCTACCGACGACCCACCGGCACACCCCCACAGCAACTCACCCACCCACCCACCAACTCACCGACACCCCAACCCACCCATCCTCCCACCGACCAACCAACCAACCAACTCACCGACCCACGACACACTCCCCTCCCCCCGACCCACCGACCAACCACCAAACCACCAACTCACCGACCACCCATCGACACTCCCCCCTCCCCGACCCATCAACCACCCTCCACCACCACGACCACTACCCACCGACCAACCCACCGACCCATTGACTCGCCCCCCCCCACCCACCGACCAACACCATACCCCCCCCCACCTACCGACCCACCAACTCACCCTTACACCGCCTGTACTCACCACCCACTCACCTTACTGCCTACCCCCCACACCGCCCAAGTATACCAGACCGTTGGCTAATGGGAATACGGCGCACTTGAATAGCCTCTCGCCGGACCGTGTTTCTCGCTCTCCAAGTAGTAGTTCTCACTGGTAAGCCGGATCGTATTATCCCTGTCTATACACCCCATTAGGCTAACAGTATTACACGTATTTACATGAGCATTAGCTAATGTCCGGGGAGCCGTGAACTGCGCCTCACCCGCCCGTCCGGGGAAGTGTATTCTACGTAGTTTACTGACTGTATTGTGTGTCCGTAGCGGGTGTTACTGACATCAGGGTACGGCACTCGATGACCGATGTGGGCCTCCATCCATATGTTGTACGTATCTTGCTGGCCTTTCTTCTTGTCCTTGTTCCGACAGATCATGCCACCCAGAGTTGTTGCATGTGCACCGCCACGTTTCGAGACCTCCTCAGCACGCTTTTGGGCTGCGGTCAAAGAGGCACCCGGATCTGCAAGAATGGCGGTGTTATCCTTATTGGCGAGAAGGATGGGTGGCTTCTTCGAACGTGCTGTCCACATCTCACCCATGGCGTGAGTACCCCCTTTGACGCAATTGAGATCTTTGTGCATGCAACAACCCGTTCGGATAAAACGGGTGAGCCGTTGCTGCTCCGCCTCTGGAAGAACGTTGAAAACCTGCTTTCCAATCTCGCCAATAATACGCGCCTCGCCTGCAGCTCTCTCCGTCTTGTCGAGAGTGTTCCATCGCTCCTCGCCACCGTACTCCTCCATCAGCTTCTTCTTCAATGCCAACCAAGCAATCACGACACGTTCAGGAGGAAATCGGAAGAGGGCTTCTTCTCCCATACGATAGAGAATTGCTTCGAGACGCCAGATCTTCAGGATTTCGTGGTTCTTCTTCTGATCTGCCGCATGGTCACCACTTGTACCCATTAATCGGTAGGCAAACTCCTCAGGAGAGAAGTGCAGGTTCTCGCGCTTCGCAAAGGGGCTGTTGTTGAAGATCTCGGCAAGTATCCGTAGGCGTTGCATAAGTCCATTGATTTGGACCTCGCTCGAGTGATTAACTGATGTGTCGATTCCAAGGCTGCGAAGTTTCCACTCCGGTACAGCGCTGGGATCCGTATAGTCGACAACTTCCAGGGCGATGGTTCGGCATTCGTACTCGATATGCTTATGTGAAGTAGAGTCCGAACTGTAAGTAATGCCTGCGTTGAAGTGATAAATGATTAATAGACTGAGCTTCTTATAGTCACTTTAAAGCCTACGTTGTGCCATCAGGATGTCATACGCAAGTTGAATATCGGCGGCAACACCTTGCTCGAGGACAGCCCGCTGAACAGTACGTTTGCTCATCTCCACATTACTACCAAGGGTGACACCTAGAGTTCTTCCAATTACTTGGATCGCAGCCCCAACCTTAGCCTCTGCCGTTCCAACTGACACCAGAAATCGGGCCAATGCACGGGCATGTCGAGTGTAACGGCCGCGGTGTTTCATCTGGAATGCAGCTCCCGAGGTCTGCGAAGCAACAAGTTGTTTTTTCAGCTTTGACTTCATGGCTTCGACCCGTTTGAACCGTTTGCAGAGGATGGTGCGCCGTTGGTTTAGATCTTTCATGGCCTTCTCGAGAGACCTAATTCGTTCCCGAAGCTGCTGTATAACCTCCTCGGAGTCTTTCTTTACCTGCTCGAGCTCCTTTTCGGACCTTGTTGCCCGTGCAAACATCTTCTTCGCCTCGGCCATAACTCCCTTCATCGTAACCTTCCTCGCCTCATATGCTTTCTTCACCTTCAGATACCGCCGCCTCTCTGTCCACCTCTTTGCCCTCTCCTCCTCTGCCCTCGCCCTCTCCTCCTCTGCCCTCTCCTTCCAACGACGCACCTCCTCCTTCAAAGCCTCGATGGTTTTGATGTTCGACAAAGAGCCACTGGCCCCTCTAGTCTTGTCTGTGCCATGGTGATGCCTGCGAGCTGCTTCAAGCTGTTCCCGGTGAGCATCTGAGGAATATTTGGGTTTCTTCTTGTATAGTCGAGCCATAATTTATAATGGGAGTGTGGTTTAGTGAATTAGAATGTTATGCTAGCATAGCTGAAGCAGGGGGGGGGCTGCGAGACTGTTGAAGGAAAAAACTCGACATGGCTGAACGCGTCGCACAGGCGCTTGACGCGTATTACATAAGCTGCTAATGAGCTTTTCAGTCGCGTCTCCTTTTCCCCACCACACATTGACTTCACGCGGTTTGAAGCTTGAAAACGCGTGTTAATTATGAATTTAAGGATTCAACCCAAAGGACTTCTCGGGAGTCACAGATCCTAGTGAAATGTGATATCCATGCAGGCCTTATCTCAGCGTTGTCCGTGTTCGGCAGGTTCTCCATTGGGCATTTGAAGGAGAAATGGCTTTAATCCCGATTGGCCCTAAAACTGAGACAAAAGAGGAAGAATTGGAGGGGAATTCTTCATTTTCCCCTCTGCTCCGCCCAAATGCCCGGGACAAACAGTTGCAAACAGCACCGGCGCAAGCCTAGCCGTGCCCCTCTCCACTAACATGGTGACACTGACAAGACATCATGGTGAGCGAGTTCCGATACAAATATTGCTCACTGACGCATCTCCGACAAGGTCAAACGAGGAAGAAGATTGCCCACGAGAAACGCCAGCCCTAACTATGTCTTCATCACTTAACCGTCCGGACCCTTTCCGAATGTGCCGTATTTCTCACCGCACGCCAGAGCAAGAGCCACTACATCAACGTAGGAGGCGTTCTCGAAGATCAGGAGGTGTGAAAAAGTCTGAAAGATGCTTCTTAGGATGTTGATGGTGGTTATGAGAGAATTGTATTGTTTTGAATTGCAACAGTAAGTTTTCATCATCTGTTCGTGTGTGCTGTTTGTGCTGAAAGAGGTGTTGGCTCAGCACGCCAATCCTGTGGCTCATGGTAGCCCAATAATCACGAGCTTCCATCACAACAGGCAATGCGATGAACAAACGGTGTGTGGTGATTGTTGTGTGCTGCAAAGATGGCGGGCGTGCTCGTCTTCCGTTTATGTGGATGCGAGTGCCCGATGACCGAACATTCTGGCGGTTCCCTATGGCTACCAGAAGGGTTCTGCAGTGGGTAACCGGTTCTGCTCGTTCTCGGCGGCGACGCACTCGTAAGGATCCTCCTAGTTCGACGTATATTTTGTCTGGAAAATATTGCACACGCGTAGTGGCTCAATAATCATGCATGTACTGTACCTCCTCGCTGCTCTCCTAACTATCCAAACTCTTCTGAAACTACTACTATATCAAATATTGCACTAGCACCCACCAATGGAGCAGGGGGTAGACTACCCCCACACTAATAGAGCCTACTCCTTACAACCTGTCTTGCGTGCGTCCAGAATTGCTTCCTTCAGTCTCCTTAGGGCCTCGTCAACTTGGTCAGGTTCAAGCTGACTGAACGATGCGCGAGCATATGCGGTCTTCCGCCCGCTAGGTAAAAAGACGGTCCCTGGAAGTGCGAGCACACCACGCTCGAAAGCGTGCGTGCGGATCGCCGCTTCAGAACACCCATCCGTCCCGTCCTCCGTAAGAAGAAGCTTGAACCTATTGGGCGGAGACCATCATCAGCCAGTTGACACTCACGCCGTACTGGTAAGTGCCATACCATATGAAGAAGCCAGATTCTGGCGATGACCACTCTACGAGGCCGGTGAGGTGCCGTCGGAGAGCCGCCTCGAATATATCGCGCTTTTCGCGGTAGAACTGTGCCACCCGTGTGGTATGGGCGAGGAAGCCTTCGTGGCCCCAACGAGACAGCACGCTAATAGCCAGAACTTGAGCCATAGAGTTGGGTTGTAAATTCGCGTTGGTGCTCTGAAGGAAATTATTGTGAGACATTGGTGTGTCCTTAACTATGGTTGGGCCTTACGTGTCTGTCTATCGCCCTCATCAAAGGTAGTGGTCCACTAGCGAATCCCAACCGTAATCCGGATGAAAGGACCTTGGAAAGACTGTCAAATCGGATTACTCGGCCGATCCGCCCCTGCTGTTTCTCCAGTTCAAAGTATGATGGAGGGCGGGGTGCCTTGCCGTAGTAGACGAAGTAATATGGGTCATCTTAACGAGGGATGAAAGATCAATAAATCAATTACAGGGTTGTTGAACGCAGAAACTAAAGATACCTTCGAGAATGATGAAGTTGTGTTCGTGAGCGAGGTCAAGAACTTCCAGTCGGCGCTCAAGACTGACAGTCATACCAGTGGGGTTACATCCATACTGATGCAGGTAAGTGGTTTGCTATGAACGACCCTGATATACATCAACCAGTCGGAGACTCACGGGAACAGTGTACAGTATCTTAGGTTTGGGTTTTGACGTTGGCCAATTCTCCAACATTTGACGAAGTTTATGCGAGCACATTCCGTTGGCATCTGTCTCTACCTCTGTAGGCCGAGAATAATCAGTTGGAAGCCGAACAGCAAGCAGCATAAACATACCATGTATGTCACACTGGATAGTTTGAAACATAGGTATGACGCCACTACATAAAGTTCAGCGTGAATGTTCTACCGTCCTTGTTAAGATAAACATACGGGTACATCGGTGCCTCCAAGAAGACAGAGTCTCCTGGATTGATGAACGAGGTTACAGCCTGGGCCGAACAGAGGTGAGTATTACGTTCCAGACAAACAATCTCGACGATCCACTCACTTTGTACATGAGGTCTTGACAGCCGTTTCCAACGCTCAACTTCCAGCCCTCACTCCGCTTCCGGCCATGACATATTTCTTGGAGTTTGTAGAGCCAGTCGACGAGATTAGGGATACCGGTGGTCGGACTGTATTGAAGACCAACCTCGAGTTCTTCCGGAGAAAGGGTGATTGGTATCTCTTTGGATGAATCACAGGGATCTTGGGCCGAAAATGACAAGGATTTGATGGGGAAACAGGAGGTATTGGGTTTGCCGACCAAGAGAGAGATCAAACCAGGCCGACTCTCCAAAGGCATCAATGCCCGGACTGAATATGCATCAGTCAGCAGCAGTTATGCCCAACATATCCAGTTTTGTAGACTTACTGGCGTCATCCGTTCGGTTGATTGATAGTTGTGAGAGAAATTGCTGATAGAAGGCTTCGGGTGGACACACATGGACCAAGTCACCCATCTTGAGAGTCTAATAGTTCGAATTCAGTGGCGGTTGGTGTGTGGATGCGCAGGTGTGGGCGTGAGGAGCAGCCCGCTTTTCAGCGCACTCAGTGTGCGAAACTGCCCTATATACAACCGTGGGGTCCAATGCACGAGTCGAGTGCCTCACCCGATAAGCCATGGTATTTATGTCACTCTCCCGTGGATTGCAGACGCTTGGCGTAAACTGAGAAGATGGGTTGAATTGTTGGTCGGAACTTGGTGGGCCAATAGTGGTGCCGCATGAACAACATGAGAACGGAGCATCGTAGGTTTGGTCACGATAAAGTCAAGGAATTCGGAATTGGGGGCGCACGAGGTGTTTCAACCATTCCAACACAAGCCTGGCGGCACCGGAACTTCCCTGATGACTAAGCGACAATCAGCTGTGTGTGTCCCAAAATGGTGTAGTAAGAACATTAAGCGGGGCTCCCCAAAAGAACCCCCCACGACACACGCATTGAAAGGCAGCAATTGCTTTGTTCGTTTTTCTTATCAACTGCGCAAGAATCTTCACATGTAAGAATGGTGCGTATTGTGAGACTTCAACACGCAGGGTCTGAACATAAGCGAGCGATCCTTATCTGCTGGGAGCTTAGGCTTATCCGAGCGAGGCAGTGTCCTTGCAGTATATACTTAGCGGGGGGAGAAGATGCTCACTTGTCGCTCGAGGTTCTGCATTCCCAGCATAGTTGCACATATCGATATGGGTCGGTACCCTAGACCCAGGTGACTGGAAGATGCGATAGCATTCTCGTGTATGGTGGTCGAACATTCTGGGAAGCCAAACCTCGCAAACGTACGGAGGTAAAATCCTCAGTTTACTTCAGTTTATATCATCAAACAGCCAATACTGTTGATGAGCCGCCAAAAGAATGTTATCTATCTGACCCGTGGCTTATTCAACATCAGAGCGGTTCATGAGAGATCCTCCCTCGCAGAATTATCGCATCTCCGGGGTAATATTTTGTACGAATTATCGGATCAGTGCAACATTAACAAGTTTAGGGCCATGCCACAAGGCTCGCACCTGCCAAGGTTGCACAACACCAGAAACTCACAGTGCGTTCTCTCTTTTCCCCCCTTAAGTCTGATCCTTCTGAGAGAACTTGAATGAGACACAAAGAGACATCGCGGCTGTATATCCAGGTATAGTCATCAAATGTCGCGCTGCAGTCGGGCAATCATACCTGAGCCTGAGGAACGTGTTCCAAAATTTCCGCTCGAATTCCGATAAAGCTTGATCTCCAGCGATATGCGTTTATGCAAGATAGCAGAAAGATCGATGAGCAACGCAAAAGTGAGCATGAAGAAGTACCCTGCAGGTGGCACTGCGTCCAGCCTGAATCCTCAAGGTGCTATAAATGAATCTAAATGACGTACCGTCATGTGGGGGGTGTTTCGGTCGACACCTTGCTCAGGGTGTGGACCTGTGGCGGCACAAAGCAAGATCTCGAGATTTGATCTCCAGATCAGGCAGTTGAGGAAACCACGTGGCAGAGCCACGACTCGAAGCAATACTACTACTTACTTATCCTCGCTCTGCCCGTCATCCCAAGTTCCATTGGCTCAATCCCTTTGCAACTCTGTTACTCGGCCTGGCATCATGTACTTGTCACCAATTTTCAGATACATGGATATCGCTGAACTTCGAGCTTTCGTATCTATGCCGCCACTCTATGTCGACACAATCGGACAATGGTCCACGCTTTGCATCCCTCTCCAAGCTTTGCCTCAGATTTGATCGTGCAGCCACTTGGTTCTTTGCTTTGGAAAGGCTCTAGACAAAGGAGTACAATTCTGCATTCAGCCTGGACTGGCCACTTTGCTCAGCAATGAGGAGCAAAGCTATTCGCACGTCCACAAAACCCGACTGCTGTTTGGCAACCGTCTCAGTGGCCGCGCACACTTGAGACACCGTCTTCTCATCCCTTGCCGCAGTACACCCTACGTCGTAATGGCCATCTCTCCTGTCGACAACGCCACTTCCCCGTCCAAGAGAGACTCCTACTGCCTTTCTTCTATCACTTTTGACGACTTCCAAGCCTCTGCTTCTCAAGTCCACGCCATGCAGGACGCGGACAGAGAAAGCAAGAGATACGCTGTTTATCTACCGGCTGCGCTTGGATTGTTCGGACTGGGTACCTTCTTGGATGAAGTCCCGCCCAGTTCGCCACCTTCTCAACCCATTTCCTCGGCGGTATTATCTTACCCCGAGGTTCAAGCAGTCGTTGATCGGCTAAGACAGCGCGAAACCATGATTCACGAGGCGGCTCGCTCCAGCCTGTTCGTCAAGAATAACGGATCGTCGACTGCCAGTGTGGCCAGCTCCGTCCTTTCCATGGATGACGGGTATGTCGAGAGTCTGAAGGTGACTCGTTCGCTTTTCGGGGTCGACGCAGACCCCCCTAGGTTTATTGTGAATAATTCGAAGGCAGTGGAGAGCTTTTCCATTATGGACTTGGACGCTCGTATTTCAGCTATCCTCAAAGACAAGAAGTACCCCACCGTATGTTCAGTGTTGCTTCTACACCGTGAACTAGTGATACTTACGACCTGTTTTACAGATGATTGAAGCTACGAAGTCCGTCACTCTCTCACGTTTATCCCGAGACCATCCTTGCACTCGTCCTCGATGCAAGGCTATATTACCAGATTTGCGGGCTTTGGTGGCCCATCTTTACATGCACGACGTTGACGGATCCACGTGAGTTTTGATACCTTTTTTGTCTGTTCGGCGTGTGGTGGGATTTGTTCCTCATGAATCTCTTGCCTTAGGTTGTATCGTTGTGTGGGTTGTGAGGGTCGGTTTGAAAATTGGCCTGATGCGGATGAACATCGCAATGATTGCCCTTGGCTCATCATTGAGCGACCGCCACGTTCAGGTACGTCTTCATTATAAAGGCATATTTATCTCTGAATTGACGCGTCTTTGGATCTCGCACGCCAGGTGTCTCCAGCAAGCCCTTCTTTAAGTTCTTGCGGATTGCCAAGCTCTTGAAGTAGGTTTGTTAATGGTCACGCTTCCTTCAGAGTACCCTTACCCACTGTATTGCTCGTATTTCTATATTCCGGATTGACTGTATAGTTGTAGGACTTTCAGATATCCCATGTCATCCTTCACAGTTTGCCAAATACACCTGTCGACCTAGCAATTTGTTATCTCGTTTATCCTCGTACATCGGATGAGTGAGACATGGCAGCAAACTGACGTTGGTCAATGTCAAAGCAGTGCCCTGGGCGCTCAAGGAGCACGCGTCTCTCACGTGAGCGCGATCTCAGCCACTGGCTGTTTGTGCATGCTTGGTGCAGCTAGGCAGTAGTGAACCTTAATTTTGGGCGGTGTCCACAGACAAAGGAGGTGTTGTGCCCGACATCCTCAAGCCCTCAAGACATCACCAACGTCCTCAAGAAAACAATGGCCTCTCGTCCCACCGTTAGCGTCCACTCGACCTCGGGAGGTATGTTGCTCATCGATGCTGTCAGTCTGCTGGAAACTGACTCAACGATCAGAGGCTTCCTCCTCCCTCCCTCTCCCCGCGGTCTTGACGGCCCCCATCAGGTTGGATGTTGTCCAGCAAGTCCACAGTGAGCACTGTGATTGAAATCTTGAAGGGGACATGCTGAAGCGTATTTACAGAGAGCATCGCCAAAAACAAGAGGCAGGCCTACGCCGTCAACGTCAAGGCTGGTCACCAAACTAGTGCTGAGTCCTGGGGTACCGGTCGTGCCGTGGCCCGTATTCCCCGTGTTGGTGGTGGAGGAACTCACCGTTCCGGACAGGTGCGTGTTTATGCCATGTTAGTGCGATCATTATACTGACGATTCTTTACAGGCTGCCTTCGGTAACATGTGCCGTGGTGGTCGTATGTTCGCTCCTACCAAGATCTGGCGCAAATGGCACGTCAAGGTCAACCAGAACCAGCGTCGCTTCGCCGTTGTCTCCGCCCTTGCCGCCTCTGCTCTTCCTTCCCTTGTCCTCGCCCGTGGTCACCGTATCGAGGAGATCGAGGAGGTTCCTCTCGTTATCGGCTCCGGCGTCGAGTCTTTCAAGAAGACTAAGGAGGCTGTGGCTCTCCTCAAGACCCTCAAGGCCTACAACGACGTTGTGAAGGTCTCCAACTCTCGCAAGCTCCGTGCCGGCAAGGGCAAGCTCAGGAACCGCCGTCACCGCCAACGCCGTGGCCCTCTTGTCGTTTACAACGAGGATAATGGCATCGTCAAGGCATTCCGCAATATCCCTGGTGTCGAGCTCGTCAACGTCAGGAGGCTCAACCTTCTCCAGCTTGCACCTGGTGGTCACCTCGGCCGTTTCGTCATCTGGACTGAGGGTGCTTTCGCTTTGTTGGATGATGTCTTCGGCACCACCGAGAAGGCTTCTACTTTCAAGAAGGACTACTTGTGCGTATAATTCAGTGAGGCAATGTAAACCAACTAACCACATTTTTCACAGCCTCCCCACCGCCAAAATCAGCAACCCTGATGTCACTCGCCTCATCAACAGCGATGAAATCCAGTCCGTTGTCCGCCCTGCTAAGGCTAAGCACCAGAAGCGTCCCTGGACTCAGCACAAGAACCCCCTCGTCAACAAGGGTGTTCTCTTCCGCCTGAACCCATACGCTAAGACCCTCCGCAGGCAGGAACTCCGTAAGTCGCGCAGTGGATAAGGACCCAAGTACATTCCAGCTAATAAGTTTGATATCTCCGCAGTCAAGCAGGAGCGTATCAAGGCGAAGAAGGACCAGAAGAAGGCTAAGGCCCCCAAGGCTGCGGGCGACGCCTTCTTGAAAACCCTCTTCGCTCCTTAATTGGACCTGACGAAGTTCACGACGTGGGAGGTATTAGGGAGGTGCCATGCATGATACATTCGTATGATATACAACACACTGTTTCGTCGCCTATGTTGACTATGACCATGCATTTCGCTCTGCAATGCTACACGCCACGTAGTTGTATGTGGTTTGATCCAGATGTTTGGATTTGTGTTTTGATATGGTAGACCACTTGATTGACCATGATGCATGAGTACGTGAGTGCGGGTGGCCGCCGTAATTGGAGCAGAATCCAAATACGCTGATCCATTCCTGAACACAGATATGGTGGCCCGAGGGATGTCTAGCTCTATCTGGTGCTGTATATGCGGGTCTGTGTTTGGAGAGAAGCAGTGTAATGTATGTCCGAGCTCCATCGTCCTTGGCAGCGACGTTGTCGGCGAACTTTGCACATTTCCTGTTTGATTGTGAAACCGACGCCAGAACTGAGAGTCCTCGGATGTGGCTTCGGCGCTTACACCATTCCATTCTTTCACACCATCACATACCAGCTGTGGCGCGGTTGGAACTGTTTCTCAGGAGATATTTGGTCTGCAAGTGTTGGGCCATCTCTGACACACATCTCCGGGCGTAACGGTCACTGTTTCGTGCCCTTCTAGCTCGTGTATTGACCAACAATCTCGAGCAAAGCGTATCCATTTTCCGGAACTTGCTGGCCAAAGCGCTGAACAAGCAGCAATGATGCCATCGTGCTCCCCCCGACTCCATCCGGAATGCAATACTCTATCTCGACCACATTTCTACATACAAGGTCTAATATCACCCACCGCTATACCGCCGTACTGCCTTCGTGGCCTTATTTATTGGCCACCTCAATCGCCTTTGTCCAAGTATCTTTCGCGCCACCAACGCTACTAAACCAACTCCTCCCTCTCAAACCATGACCATACCAATGGGGCCGCCGCGTATGGCAGGTACCATGAACAACGGGTTCCCTCATGGACCAGCCAACCAGCATTGGCAGCCTGAGTCTGGTGTTCGGGCTCGTGACATGCTTGGGTGCGTACTTCCATCGTTCAGTTTAGCCCAATACTGACTTGACGCGTAGACAACCCTTACTTTCTGGGGGAATGAACCCTCAGCCTCAGATGGACGAGTTCGGTGGAATGGACGACGGATTTGACTTGCATGGTCCACCACATGGTCAGGTTCACTCTCATCGTGGCCCGCAGAAGCGAGGACCCGGTCGGCATCCTGTCCCGAATTTCGACCCTTCGTTCAATCCAGACAATCAACCACCCTTCGCTGCTGGTCAGCGGGATCACTCCGAGGACCATATGCTAGGATCTCGACCTCCTCATATGCCCCCCCTACTGGGTGACGACGATATGCCAATGGACGATGATATGAGTCTTGGGAACACATTCTCACATGGGCGCACTATGGGCCAAGGCTTTGACGAACAATCTATGGGTATGGGTGGACCTCCTCAATTCAACAATGGTCCTACCTTCGGTCGCCGTGGTGCGATGCGGGGCCAAAATACTACGATGGGCAATGGCGGCTTTCTACCTCTCGGTGACATGCACGGACCTCTGGGATCAGGCGGCCATGGTCAGGATGGGGAAGATGACTTTATGGGTGGCCCCGGGAACTTCCCTTCTTCGCACCATGGCGGCGCAGACATGACAGTCGACGACTCTCATCCTTTCCCACATATTCAGGAGCCTTCCTCTCGCATAGGGAGGTCTGGCCCTATTCCTCGTCGGCAACGCAGGTTCTCAGATAGCAACCTACCTTCCCAGCGCCCATTCCGTGAATCTTTCGATATCACTGGTAGACCTGTTGGATTGCGTCGGGACGTCGACACCTACGATCGGGACGGCGACTCTACCCGGTATGCCCGCAGTGACCCAGCTGACCGAAGGTCACACCGTGTCAATTACGACGACGACACTACAACGTCGTCAAGCAGTGGCCCAAGGCGCAAGCAAATACTCTTCTACGACGAGAAGAAACCGTACTTCGCATTCAGCAATCGGTCCCCATATTCAGTCGTATATAAGGGTAGGAAATATCCTACGGCAGAACATCTATACCACGCCCTCAAGGTATGTCATAACAAAGCAGTCAGACGATTACCATGTCATTGATAAGCGCATTAGTTTGAGCACCATCGGCCGGACATCTCTGAGATTATCAGGACGTGTTCCTCCAGAGCGAATGTAGCCATCTCAGAAGCTCGCAGGTATGAGTCCCAGATCCGCAGTGACTGGCAATCTGTCAAGTTGCGCAAGGTGAGACGGCAATCAATTATGATTCTTAACAGGGCTCTGACCTGCTATCTAGATGGAAGAGATCGTCGCTCTCAAGTTCGAACAGCACCGAGATCTTCGCGATCAACTGCTTGATACCGGTGACGATGAGCTCGTCGAGGTGAGCGTGATTTCAACCGACATGACACATTGATCACTGATTGTACGTCTAGGCATCTTACATCGACTCTTACTGGGGTGTTGGGAAAGATGGACACGGTCGTAACGAATTCGGTAGAATTTTGCAGAGGCTGAGGAAGGACCTGCGGCGCGGCGGGAACTCTCGCTCTCGCAAGAGGTATTCTTCCCCACGTTCCAGCTCGCGACCTCGAGAGGAAACCCGATACAGCTCAGACCGCGGTCGTCGTACTCAAGGCTCTGTGCACTTCTTCGACCCTCATCAACCTCACTTTGGTTTCAACAACTTTTCACCATATCCTGTAAAGTATCAAGGGAAGCGATACCCGACGTCACAGCATCTGTTCCAGGCTCTGAAGGTACGTCGTTGAAACTATTTGGATGATAGCCCTTCTCTCACGCCGAGCTGTCCCAGTTCCTTAACCATGATCCTGGCTTGGCGGAGCATATCAGGACGTTTTCTGAGTATCCTGATATCATCACCGCTGAAGCGCATCGGCGTGAAGGAGAAGTGCGAAGAGATTGGCGTTCCATCGCCTCATCAATGGTACTGTTATCATCGCCATTCGGTCTCGAAGTGGCTAACGATCGGCACTACAGATGGAAGAGGTTCTTTGGCATAAGTTTAATCAACACCCCGAATTGAAGCGAGAGCTTCTTGCCACAGGGAACGCAAATATCATCTTTGTGGGTTCTCAAATATGGACCTTTCTACTGGATATCATCACTAATAGTTTGCACCATAGGACTCCCGAGAGGACGTCAGATGGGGAGTGGGCTCGGACGGCAGAGGACGCAACGAGCTCGGACGAGCTTTAGAGAAAGTGCGCTCAAGATTGCGCTCAGGAACCTACCCTCGTTCTCGGAGTTCTAGCCAGCTTCCCGCGTACCGCGACTTTGAAATCCCACCACCTGCATACGACCAAGGCCGCGGGGGCATGGCTTTCAGATCCATGCCTATTCGTCCTGCCAAGTTAACTCGCCATCACAGCCGCGGTCCCAGTCTGCCAAATATTATGAACGGATTGTTTGGGCGTCGCAACCGGGAACAGATAGTGTTTGATGATAGGTCGCAGCCACACTACGGTTTCAGCAATCTTTCTGCATATCCTGTTACCTACAAGGGCAAGAAGTATCCGACTGCTGAGCATTTGTTCCAGTCCTTCAAGGCAAGAATCACTTCATCTAACCATATCGGATTACTGCTCAAGTCATGAATTGTATCAACTAGTTTGAGAAGCATCGTCCTGATCTCGCGGAGCACATCAGGACATGCTCATCGAACCCACACACTGCTATTGCTGAGGCGCGGAGGTTTGCCAATGACGTCCGGAGTGATTGGAGATCTGTGAATGGGCGTAAGGTAAGTGTCTGCAATCTTCTTGTCCAGGTTTCACCCACACTAAACCACCACACACAGATGGAAGAGACTCTTTTCCAGAAGTTTACGCAACACAGAAGCCTTGGAGAGATGCTCGTAGAAACAGGTGACGATGAGCTCATTGAGGTTAGTGCATCTCCCATGTCCCAGTGGGATGACCCAGGCCTGACGTGTCGTATCTTTCCAGGAAAACGACCGTGACTCGTACTGGGGTATTGGTCCTGACGGCAGAGGCCGAAATGAATTTGGGAAGATACTCGAGAAAGTCAGGTCGCGACTCCGCCGCTGAAGATATCTCGGTCCATTCTGCATTAACTTTATGCCGACTACTACTGTACGTGATTCTGCCTTTCACACTGGATGCGATATGGGCTCGTAAACAACATAACACTATCTTTCGTTCTTTTTATCTGGGAGGCTGGCTAGCATATGGACACTGTATATTAGGACTACTTGAACTGGGTCTGCCGGTTACGATGACTAGGATCACGTTTAACGACTGACAGGATGCATATAATGAAATGCAATGCACGTGTATCAAATGATTTGAGCAGATTTCGATGAGGAGCATCTTGGAGAATGGCGGTATCCGCAGGAATTTAATCATGCCACCTTCCAATGCCACCAGAATCCCATAGTGTTCGTACCTCTCCAAACGCCGATGGCTCCTACAAGTGATCCAATGCCGCCGACCTGAACGCCTTCAAAGGACCACTGTCGCCCGGTGTCCTTGCTGCGGCCGAGATACATAGACTAGAAGATACTCTTAGTGACCCTCTGGTCACAGATTACAATGGAACACTCACGAAACTCCATCTCACATTCCCATCTGCCAACATAGACACCTTGCCGTCGAGATAACAGACATTCGTCTCGTCATTGTCATCAGTACTGTCGATGTCATACCACTGTTCCATTCCAGTTTGGCCCTCAAAGTGAATGTTTGGGAAGCTAGGGAAGTAAGGGTTTTGGCTGTATGAAGATATGTGGAGACGACAAGGGACGATATGACGTGCACGAATGCTGAGTTGAGACTCTGGGATTTTCTGCCACAATGGGCCATTGAGTTCTGCTCGATAACATTCAGTACGCGGGGTGGAAGTAAGATCAAAATTAGGTTTATACCTTCAAAGACGCTGTGGGATAACCAGGTTTCAATGCGACTGCGGACGTGAGTGAGATCGCTCATTAGAAAGGAAATGTATAGCTTACCGCCACATCCCTTCCACTCCAGCCCAGTCGTGCTCCATGCTCGTGCTGTTGTTCAGCTCTCCCTCAGAAGCGCTAGTCTCCACTGGTGGGATCCACGCTCCAGGTCGCAGGGCATCCGCACCTAGGGCGTACTCCGGCATCCAAGTATCGGCCCCGCTTTCCAATATCCTGCGCATAAGTGGCGCGATAGTGGATAGATGACTCCAGTCGACAGTGAAGTTATACTCGTCATCTGGGTACACATATGGATCGTCATCGGCGGTAGCACCTGACAGGGGGATGAAAGGGCCGTGCATACGGGAATGTTTGATCAGTGTCAGATCGTACGTGCGTTTGTGCAGAATGAGAAGCGGCATCCCCTGTGCGAGGACGGTTGGCTCCGCGGGAGATGCGTCAGTCCGAGATATTAGGTGATAATAAGCGGCAAGTCTGTGCAACGCTCGGGAGAGAGGGGTTGCATCCTGTTCCGGGGTAATTTCCGGGGAATCCAGTCGTTTCAACAACGTAGCTGGAAAGTTGCGGGAAACTATGTCAAGGAACGCCATTGTATTCGTCGACCGGTTGTTCGTGAGGTCCGGAGACGCAGGCTCCCATGGAGTCAGACGATTTGCGCGTTGAAAGGGGATTGAGCTCCAATACTCGTGATAGGTCTTGCCTTCAGGTCTGAGATCCGCTATGCACGTAGAGATGGGCAACGCAGTGTCAATGAGAGACAAGACTGCGGTCAGAGCTCGAAGGTCTTGAATATCGGATTCTGGGGATAAATCAACACCGCATGGATCCCCTGAGGCTCTGCAAAAATATGTGGCCGCCCAGATGCGTTCTCTGAACTCATGGCCCCAGTCAAAGTGTGAGATAGATCTTGAGCGAGGGTGTTGACTGTATACAGCTCTGCGAGGATCATCATACTTGGACAAATAGATTTCCCTCCACAGGAAAGTATCGCCAGGTTGATAGATCAGGAAACGGTGTTTCCTGCACGTTTGTGCCAGCGCGGATATGGTATGCGGGTGTTCATGTAACTCCACAATGATTCTCTCAGCCACTTCTCCTGGCAGATCATAGATACCGTTCTTGCAGTATGAGACGTGTCGGTCCTCCGTTTCCTGAACCGGTATTGTCAGGGACATTTGTCTGTGCGTAAAATATATTATTTGAGTGACATTCTCAATGTCATCCAACAAAACACTCGCCTCAATCCATCGACCAAACTACCCCCGCCGCTCTCGACAACTGTGCATCCTCCTTCTGTCATATTACGCTTAAAAATTGAGCAATGTGGGTGGTGCATGTGTGAGCAAATGCTTGAGAGGTTGTCCCGTCTTGGAAGCGATTCCCCCAAGTTCAAATGGCAGGACCAACCCCAACGGCAACAAGTGGGTTAACACTGCCTCGAAGCGCGTTTATCATGATCTTTGGGAGGCATTGTGAATTTGTGAAGTTGCTGGAGTGATACGCTCCGAAATCCCGAAACCAAGGCATGTTGGATGACAATGGATGGGGTGACAACGTGGTTCATTCCAGCAAGCGCCTCATACTCACTGGCAGTGGCGCTGAATCTGAGTGCATATCTCGATTTGGAAAGTCGTACTTAGTAGTTCATTAAAACCCAAAAGAAAACATAAAAATGGTATACATTCCGTAAGGCCTAAGCTGGTTGCGGTGATGCTGTAACTGCTGATATATAAGGATGATTCCCCGCTCAATATTTCTAATGATCCCCGTTGTCAAGTTAGAAGGTACCGGTGAGCCATGCCGAGACTTTGGCCATAAAGCTCTCGCCCCCACCTGAGAGTGAACTGCAATCAGTTACATCCAAGGTCGAGAATAGTAAAGGCTGCTTACCGCTGGAAGTAGCAGAGGGAGGGGGTGAATCGCAGTCACGAATCACCGCCATGCAGGCCCGGCGGTGCTCATCCGCATAAGCCTTGTCTTCGTTTTCGAAGTCGCACCCTTTGCACGTGAATAAGCTGGAGCAAGGGTTCATGAGTTATGATCTCCTTGCATATTATATTGGGACTTACGGACCGACCACTTCCATGTTGTGCATATGGAGGTGCGCGACGAGGCCGTTCATAGTTGGAAGTATTGCGGCACAATCAGCACGCTCACAAGCGATGCTTGTGGTGCGACCAGTTTTATCACAAAGCACTTTGGCTTCCAAGATCTGTGGGCGAGAGGTGAGTATCTCAAAGTTTCAATTCAGAACAGATGTGGACGTACAGCTTGTCTCACTTCCTCAGCGAGCACCTTGGTAAAACGTACCCTTGGAGAAGCAGCCTCAGCAGGACTGTTGAGATCCACGGAGTAAAAGCTCCCGGAGGACGCAGTAGTAGCAGAGCTATACGAGAGGGTGGAGTCCATGGAGCTCCTGCGCTCGGTCGATTCTGTTTCCAAAGAACCTGCGTCGCCTTGGACAGCAATCTTCATCACGGAAGGGGTCGGCTTGCGTGGAGCGAAAAAGGGGCCGGCGAGAACTTGGTCGTGAACGAGTTTCTCGCGCAGTTTGATGCCCTCTATAACATCGCGAGCACGAGCTTTGGCCACGCCAGGATGCACGAGGCCTGTGCTAGTAGCAGAAATGATGTCCCCACCCTCAGGAAGAACAGCATCCATATCAAGCAAGCCAGAAGAGTTATGAGCATATAGAGTGCCAGAGTAGTACAAGACATCGGCTTGATAATCCGCCATGGTCGTGGAGGGTGGAAGGGAAATGTTGGAAGAGATGGGTGGAGAAGGGGTGGTGTGAGGTCAATTTATACTCGCAGAACGAGCATACAAAGAACGACATAGAGTGCTTTGGATATATCTCCAGAGAATAGTACCCAGTGCACGGTCCATACTAAGAGAAACAATCTGACCCGATACAGGCTGGCAAAGCGTCGCCTTTCTCCAGAGGTCCAAGTGCACTTTGAGCGTCGAAGGTTTGCTATGACGCCAGTAATGCACAAAGAGTTGTCCAGACACGCTAAGCAATAGCATCGTGGTGGAGTCGTTCGAGGTTTGTCCAAGTCCAAGTTGAGCAATGAGTGCGCGATGCAGCATGGCACGCCCAGTGCGACTACTAGATCTGAGATTCAAGATCTGGATCGCTTCGCATGTCAGCGTGCTTACTATTGGCAGTCAACCTCGAAACTGAACCAGTGCCACCAAATTGAAACGCACTTCTGCTGTTCACCACCCTCTCTTCATATCATGTCACTCTTGAGAACTGCTGCTCGTCAGAGATGTCGATTTCCAACGATAAAAACGGTCGCCTGCTTCTCTCAATCACGCATAGTCAAGACACAACAACCACTTTACGAAGGACATATCCCCCTCAATTGGTTTGAGAAGGCACTTATGGCTGTGGGCTCATCGTACATGTCGTTGGCAAACCCACGAAGAGGTGGTATGCTACTCAGAATACTCTCGTGCCTGTCACTTCTCTGCTCAACATCCCTCCTTAGACATGGTTGCCGCCATCGGGGACCTAACAGCAGGGCCGGTGCTACCACGGCTACGCGACACAATGCTGGAGAGTAAAGAGGGTCGAACTATCTTGAAAGAAAGGCCGAGAATAAGCACTAGAACAGTTGATATGGCGAAACTTGCGTTGCTTCCGGAGGGGACAATGGGTCGAGCGTACATCAATTGGCTAGAACGCTGTGGGGTTACACCCGATACACGAGAGCCTGTATGTTCCTTCCTTGTTTATATATCTGCGAAGACATGACCGATACACGTTTGGACAGGTACACTACGTCAACGACCCAGAACTCGCGTACGTCATGCAGCGTTACCGAGAATGTCACGACCTCTACCACTGCCTCTTCAACCTACCTGTCAACGTCGAGTCCGAGCTTGCCCTCAAATTCTTCGAGTTCGCAAATCTAGGCCTTCCTATGGCCGGATTCGCTGCAGCGTTTGGTCACCTCAGGCTCTCTTCCGAGAGGAGAGAACGGCTCTTCCGAGAATACGTTCCATGGGCAATGAAGTGTGGGACATCTGCCAAGAGTCTCATCACCGTGTATTGGGAGAAGAGATGGGAACAGGATGTGGAGAAGATTAAGGAGGAATTTGGTGTTTGGGATCCTCCTGCGGCGCGGTGGGGAAAGCCCTTGAACGAAGCTCAATTGGCTGCACAAAAGCGACAGCAGGCGGAGGCTGCTCCACCAAGTACATCTCAGCCGTAGACTACTGTTCTGTGAGTCACGCTACTGTAAACCATTCTACATATCCAAACAAGTGTAATATTCTGACTCATTGTTACAGTACATTGTAATTCGTATCATCTGCCTATAATATCCCATTATCTTGCGCAAGGATCCTCTCGCCCACCCTCATCGCCTCTCTGCAATCTCTTTGAATTGCTTCACAGAATCGACGACAGATTCCTTGAAGGCTCTGTAGGTGAATCCAAGTTCCTTGCTCGCTGTCCATCCATCCAACCTGAATGACTCAGGAGACGACCTGCTTTTCTCCGTCTTAACAACATCCTTCGCCCAGGTGAACTCCTCTCGCATGATATTTGCAGCAGCCTCATGCGAGAACTTCTCCGGAGCAGTCACGATGAAACGCCGGTTGCTCGCCTCTGGCTTCTCCAGTGCTAGCACATGCGCGAGAGCGAGGTCTCGCACGTCAACCCAGAACGGCACTCGTTGCTCCGGGTAGTCCTTCCCCGAAGCGATCGTCCAAAGGTCCATATTCGACATGTTGAGTTTGGATATATCGGAGATGGGATGGGCGATGGGTCCGTATACCATGGGCGGGATGATGGTAACGAGGTCGAAGTGGGGCTTCTTGTCGCGGATGTAGTCCCAGGCATACAACTCTGAGTATTTCTTCGCACCACGATACGCCACGATATCCTTGCGGACTTTGGCCTCATCGTATGTGATGGGGTTCCAGTGCTCTGCAGTGTATGTCCAGTCAGCCTGCCATCCACGAGAGGCGTCCAGGACAGTGGCAAAGGAAGAGGTCATAACCAGACGTTTGACCTTGGGTTCTTGGGCGGCGGCATTGAACATGGCTTTTGTGCCTTCGATTGCAGGGATCATTACATCCTTCTCACCATCCTCAAACTTGTCTGCAACAGGCTATAATTATGTGTGAGCCCCAGATGAATCTGATTGTTGATGGCAGAAAACACTCACGGCAGCACAATGTATGATACCATCTACCCCTTTCACCGCAGCATCGAAGCCGTCTGGAGCAGTGAGGTCACCGACTACAACGAATTCAAGCCTATCTGCTGCATCTGGCCTGGCTTCAAGCATCTCATCGCCCTTTTCCTTTGATCTGGTGGTCGCCCTGACGCGATATCCGTGGCGCAAGAGCTCGTCTAGGACATGGGCTCCAATGAAGCCCGTCACGCCAGTGGCGAGGATGAGTTTATCGCTGCTGCGTCACGTCAGCTCTCGAATTGAATCCTGTGAAAAGGGTTGTACTCACTTGGTGCTAGTGCTCATGTTGGTACGAGCTCAAGTTGTGTTCTCAATCGTGGGATCAGACGACTCGGTTCAAACCGATTCACACTGCAGACGTCATTCATGTACCTCTTTATATATAGGGTCAATTGGCCTCCGTGCACGCCGAACATCCTTACTCATGTGTGATCTAGAGTTGTATGGTTCACCAGTAAGCCGGGGTGTTGGTTAGGTATACCGTGACGGATATGCCAGTGGGCTATCGTGAAAACAGCAAGACAGAATGGATGACCGAAGTCCGGATGGTTTACCATCCGGACTAGTACTGGAACAGCCAAATGGGCTGCGATATTCGAGTGGCAATCTAAGACACATTTCGTCAACACGGATGTCCGAAAGTACGGCGAACAAGTAGAGATTGGGAGATCTTGCCATCTTCGCCGAGCAGATTCGTCATTCATCACCTTCTGTCTGCCATTAAATACCTCAGCTATTGCGATAAGAGCATTCTCCCGGGTACTGCAGCATGCCCCATGCAGGACCCAGTATCCCGCATGGCAGATTGTGAGAACACATTTGCTGCGAGACATTGAGCTGGAGCTTCGAGATGCAACAGGGATCGTCCAAATGGAGCGGGACGCCTCAAGGTCGGAGTAATTTGATACGGAAAGGTGCATCGGACCGCAACCTTGACTCAGTCGTTTCTGTGGCTGTAAGCTAGCTTCAGGACGTGGCCTGGTATCGGTAATATCAGTACACTTGGCCGAATGATAGAGATACACGTTATAGGGTCAGTACAGATAAGATAAGATTGTCGTGTAAAGCAACACACGTGTGGAAGGAACGCCTCCTTAAAAGGCCGCCTCCCCCTCTTTCACGGCTCACCATCCATCTCCCACCTATTGATGATGGACATCCCTGAACACACCACCTCTTCTCTTTCTGAATTCGACACTTCGTCTGACTCTGACTGGCTCGACATCTCCAGCAGAGCCTCCGAGGATAATGACTCCGTCGCCAGTTTCTATGATAGCGATCGTGAAGATATCTACGACCGTCCTGCCTCCAGACGGTCTGTGAGCAGCCTTACAAGCTCTAGGAGTGGCGTGGTAGAAGGTTGGGAGGGTCTCATTGACGATACTGACGATGCCACTCCCGCCGTTCACACAGGCTCAATCCTGTACGACGATACCGACGAACAGCCTAGGGCCGCGTCTCCAGTGGAGGAGGATCCTGAGGAGGAGAGGGTAAAGGCTGGATTGGAGCAGAGCATGATGACCACGCTTAGCTCTCCTCGCTCTAATTCGCTTTCGAACTCCATGCAAACTTCCGTCGTCCGCAGCACACGCGACCTCAGGCTCTCGTTCCCTGATCCACTCACGAGCTCACGGGACCAATCCCTGCATTCATCTTCGTACGAAGACATCTCGGCACCCGAGCCCGACGCCACTCTCGCCAGTGAAGACGACGCGGCCGAGGAGCTTGCGCAAGCCCCTGCGCCAATGGTTAAGGATCCGGGTCTTGCTTCCACGCCCGAGGTCCTACCATATACCGCGTCTGCACCGCTCCAACGCCCGAATGTCCCTGCTAGCATCACTCCAGATTTCTACATTGCGATCTATGGGTCCTCATCCCCAGACAAATACGCCGTGGTGGACACGCTCCTTGCTAAATGGGCAGACGGTGCAGGTTTTATGTTGTCATGCAGTTTACTCCACGCCACTTCGGCCACCACTCGTGTCTACATCCCGAAGGACGAACTCGAGGATCGTGATGCACCTCGTCGCATGGTGTCAATCGTTGATAAGACTGACAATAACGTAGGTTTCATCTCATCTGTTCTTTGAGAGCCTGACTTCATCCGGTTTCAGACGAGTGATTTGCCACCGTCATGCCAGTCGCTAGCAGTTATTCTTCTCCCTTCAGCCCCTTCGTTCGACGTGGGCATGCACACGCTTTATTTGCCCGTGGTTGTCCCCAGCACCTTGGCAGTGGTGGACGTCTTTGCATCCACTGACGACCTCCTGGACGCCGAGCAGCAATGGGAATCTCTCGGGATAACATCTGACAAGTTGACTTCCCTCAGTGATTGGTCCACAGCCGTCATTGACCAGGAGAAACTGAACGCTGTCTCACCTGCACAAGTCGATCATGCGCTCCAGCCTCTTCTCAAATTGCAGAAGCCCCTGGCGAAGAGAACTTTCTCAACCAACGCCATACTGTATGTGTTTTACTAAATGTGTATGTCAAAGCTGACGGCCTTCTCTGTAGTCTCGCGATTCTATCTATCGTGATCGGATATATCGTCGAGGGAACAGTATGTCCTGGTCTTACGCCCATGCCCTCATGGGGACTTGGGCGCCCACAGTTCTTTCCCACAGCCAGACCTGTTACCAGTAGTACGGCCACGTCCCTTTCCACCCTCCTTCCGAACTCCATTGTTATCTCGCCGACTGCTAAGGACATGCAAGTCAGCCTGATTAACTCCGTCACCTCTCTCGCCACTACCACTACCATCGTACGACAGGTTGTTACCAAGGCTCCACCAGCTTCCACATCGGCCTCAGCCCACGACAGCACCACTAATGACACACCCACTGAGTGTGAATGTGGTTGTGGCATGGTCAGCTGGTCAGGCAAGGTCCTTTCAACGGATCTGATCCTCCGCCCGGCAGCGTCAGCATCTGCATTGTCTATTGATTCTGCCAACACCAAGGTTCTCCCGTCGGTTACTCCATCTGTCACTCGCGGGTTCACTCGTCATGGCAAAGGCAAGGCTACATCATTGGACATCCCCGACACATCTCTCTACGCACTCAGTACTCGGATCGCAGGCTCGATCTCGGAGTATCTCGAGGTTGACTTGAAGGCGCTCTTGGGTGTTTCGGACAAGGGCATGCAGGAGTTGATGGACGCGCTCCAGGTTCTATACGAGTCTATTCATCGTCAGACCATTGCCGCTGTGGGGAAGTCGGCGGAGAGCCTCAGGAAGCTGCATGTGCAAGTCCAGGAGGAGATGAAGTATCGAAACACGCGGGCGAAGGCTCGCGCTAGGGAGATTAAGGAGAAGGGACGTCAGTATCTCTCGACTATGCGCGAGACCTTCAAGGCTCGCACGGAGGTGGCGAAGGAGCACGCGAAGGTGATGAAGGAGAATATGAGAAAGAGGCGCGCTATGAGGGCCGAGTGGAGGAAGCAGGCGGCAGCTGCCCGAGAGTGGAGGAAGTCTAGGAGGGCCGAGAGAAGACGCGGTTATTTGCGCTCCTCTCGAGTCTATTGAAGGTAACACTCCCATTCCTTCGCCAGCTTAGGCACAGCTCCGTTCTCAATTGCCCATCGAAGGACGCGTTCTTATGTGGTTTCTTTCCCTTGTTTTGGTATCCGGATGTTTTATAGTCACCCCCACTTGCACGCCGTGGCTGCATCGCAGCTACCCTTCCCCCGTAAACCAGCCATGTATGTATGTAATATCAAGAAATGTGAATATAGGTGTATGTGTACAACGGACATCGATACAGACGACTGAGGCAATGGGGATGAGTTAACATACAAGGATATATAGATGACTGTCCAGAGGTAGTATGGAGGGGATGAATATCGAAATCTAAATGCATGCAAGGTATAGCAAGGGGTGTGTTCTTCAATCGCACAAGTTGGGGTACTGTCTATCTGTTGGATCTTGAGGGATCCATCCGCCTTCTAAGCCTTTCTGGTAGCTCCAGTCATCCGCGTTCTCTGCCTGAGAAAGGAAAGCCCTTTGAGCCCGTCGTGTGCAGATATTAGAGACCAGCCACATTACCTTCCACGTCCAATACACCCATCCTTGTATCCCTTCCCCTATCTCAACTTGGGACTCGAAGTACCTTTTCCCACCCGAATAATCAGTACAACAAAGTCGTGAACACGAGCCAGAATATTCCCGACTCACTGTCTCAAGAACGTCTTGTAGTCGTCGCTGAAGTCGTCCATACTTCCCGTGTATCCGTCGCAACTTCCAAACGTCTGCAGACCAGGCTGCCACGTCCCGTCCCACCGCGCGCCGACACCACGCCCATTCAGCCATTTCGCGCAGTCGGTGATGGCACTAGACCATTCGCCGATGATAGTGAAGATGTTGGATTGCTCGAAGGAGCGGAGTTCGTCGAGGACTTGGCATGAGTACTGCCGAAAGAATACGAGATGTGAGTGCACAAACGCTAAGGGATAGATGTGAGGACGTACTTTGATGTGGTCGGGACGGGAGAGTTCAATTTGATTGTAGTTGAAGATTTGGTATGAGTGGAAGTCCATGAAGACACCTTGGGCGGATGGGTATGTCAAGAAGTTACTCCAATTCTATGACACACAATTAGAATTCTTGGGCCCTTTTCCCAAGTCATACACTTTGAACCTACCTCGACCCCAAGGAACCCATCACCAATCATCACCTTTATATCGTCCCCAGCAGCCTGCCTGACCACATTATACCCATCCCGCCAGAACTTCCTCAACACATCTGGGATTCCAGCCCGATATGCCGTTGGTTCATTCAACAACTCCAGCACGTCAATCATCCCTCCCGCTTTCCCCGCCACAAACTTCAACACATCCAAAGTCCTTCCAACAGTAGCAGCATCGTTCCCCCACGTTGGGTTCCCTGTCCTTTGACCAGAGTTGTCGAATCCATTTTGTGAGCCTGGTGCACCATGGAGGTCAACGATAACGTGCAGATTGTTAGACTTTGCCCATGAAAGAGCTTGAAGGAAATACGGCCATGCACCAGGGACGTACGGCGAGACGGAGGTATTGTAGTTGGTGTCGGAAGAGGTGAGGGGAACAGACCAGTAGCCAAGAGGTATACTGTGGTTTCCTGAGTTGAGCTCTGGACGATAAAGTGCGACGGACATACCGGACATGGTTCAAACCTGCAGCCGCGATGTCTTTGAAATCATCCTCCGTTATCCATGTCTCCCAATGTGGTGTCAATATATCAAGCATGACGTCGTGACCCAGTATCTGTCCCATAGAGTACTCGTCGATGATCCCAGAATTGTTGGTGTTCTGGAAGATGCTTGGTGTTATCCATGGCTAAGAAGGGTGCTCAACGCGTTGGTAAATGGTGAAGTCTAATGGCCTCCCGTACCTCTAAAACAAACCATCCGCCGCTGATCAAAGAGGTTCAGTAATGGGCGGCAAGGACAGCAGGTTGAAGTGAACGGCACTGACAGATTCACTCCGCGAATTGGGGCCGAACCGTAGTTGAAAGGCGTTGGAGTCGGACTGGGGTTTACAGCAGAACTGTTTGTCGTCGGCGTCGATGATGGTGGACCAGACTGCGTCATTATAGGTGCCGACGCCGCTACGGTCCCGCTTGAGGATCCTGACGTCGTAGGAGAAGGTGAGGGACTCGAGGCAAGTAAACCACCCGGTGCTACCAGCCGACATTGTGGTTGTTTCGCGTCAGCCAGAGAGGATGATTCGCCTAGCAGAAGTAAATTGAGAACAAGGAGGATAAAGAGCATTGTTCAGATAATGGCACGGTTGACATCGAGGGACTGAATGGAGAGACGAACTTTGTGTTGGGAATGCGGCCAGAGTTTGGCGCACGGGAGGAGAACACGAGGTGCCAAGTCGTCATGGGTGGGCATATTTGCCGATCTCGTTTGGAAATCTGTGATAGCGACGGTCGACCTTCACGGTGAAAAGTAAGAAAGTGTTTATTATAATATGATTGGGAAATGCGCATGCGACACCTTGTTCGTTTTGAGGCCACTGTGCGTATCACTACCCAAGGACGATTCAGATAGGGTTGCAGCACACCGCTCTGAATATCATCCAGCCCAATGTTATTTGAAGATAAAAGGCCTACAGACGTATGAGGAGTTTGTTGGTTTCAAGTTGGCAAGGTAGCATACACTGGATGAGACTTGACTGTTGAGGCTGAAGAGTGATGAGGCGTCTGTCTCTGAATATTCCTAAGGGGAGCGCACTACGACGCCATGAAGAGCTACACGACAAATGGATATCATTGGAGCAAATAACATTATCTAGTCTATGCAGCCTCAAAGCTCATCCTTGCCTGCCTTCCCTGACTTATCGCCGCGGAAAACGTCAGTCAGTTCTAACAAGTTAACAGAATGTCAGCGGCAACACTACGGGCAAGAAGCAAACAAACGACATACGTTTTCGAAGTTGTGGCGAAAGCTTGTTGGGAAGGATGACGTTGTACTCGACGTACAAATCTCCGTAGCCAGTCCCCTCGTAGATTGGCATACCTTCCCCCTTGATTGTCTGGACAAAGCCAGGCTGCGTAACTGAGTTTCGCTTGAGCTCAACGGTATGCCCGTCTAGATGTGTGATGTTGCGCTCAAACCCAAGCAGTGCCTGTCATGAATTTTTATCAATGGGAATGTGTCACTGAAACACGTCTCAAAGTGCCGTACCTCGTCTACTGAGATGGTCTCTTTCCAATACAACCCGCTTTCTTTCCTCCTAAAACCGCCCTTGACGGTCTTGCTCTTCACCCTGATAAGAATATCGCCTGCCTCCCAATCGGGGTTCTCGTCCGCCTCACCCTCAAACACAATCTCATGTCCCTCTGGCGATCCTCTAGGCACCTCCAGGGTAAGACGTTGCGTATGGTCCAACACTTTCGCGCCTTGACAGTGAGGGCACTGACGTTTGATGACTTTCCCACGGCCACCACACTCATTACATGTTACCTGAGATTGCGAGAACATTCCCGGGAATATTTGCTGCCTCATTATCTTTACGCCTTGGCCATTGCAGCCTGTGCATGTATGAATATCGGAGGAAGATGCGGCACCAGAACCACGGCAGTGATCACAGAGAATGCGCTTCTTGACTGAGAACTATAAGACTAGATGGTGAGCAAAGAACACAGTTGTCACGTTCAAAATACGCACGTCGATGCTAGCACCAGTGTACATGTCCGCTAAATTGATTTCCATCTCCAGAAGAGATGTTGGTCCCTTTCGAGTTTGTGCACCACCAGGATCTATCATACTCCATAAGCATGTCGTTCTACTGCAGGTCAAGCTAATACGTACGACCACCCCCAAAGAAGTTTTGGAACATGTCGAAGGGGTTGGCGTGATGTTGGCCACCACCCTCATGCATCTTCAGACCTTCCTGGAAGAAGATATTAGTCTCCGCGAATAACAGCAAGGAAAGGTACCTACCTCGCCATGTCGGTCATATATTTGACGTTTCTGTTGTGCGTGAGCAAGACTTCATAAACAGCGTCCTGCATTACGAACCTGTGGATCGGAAAGGACCTCATAGGCTGCGAGGGAATCAGGAAACGAACGCCTCAGATGCACGAAGCACGTACCATGGGCGACCTCAACAAACTTCTCCTCCGCACCCTCCTCCTTGTTCTTGTCCGGATGATATCTATCACATTCAATTGTGGATAAGTCGGGCAAGTATTGCCACACCGCTTACTTTCGACTGAGCCTCTTATACGCCGCTCGGATATCCTTCTCTGACGCAGCACGGTCGACTAGAGAGGAGAGTGGGTACAGTTAGCATAAGACTGTGCGATGTATCAGAAAGCGCAACCTTGGACTAACTGTCGAGAACTTTGTAGAGGTCGGCTGCGTTCACAAGGAGGGCGAAGAGAAAGACAGAAAGAAAAAGAAAAGTGAAGGCGGCCATTTGGACGGAGACCAAGACGTGTGGAAAGACCGGAGGGTTCGAGGACGATGCCTACGAATGAGATGGAGGTGTTGAAGATGGAGGACTACTTGCGAGTTTACTTGAAGCCTTGAAGTCCTTGCCATTTTCAGCACTGAGCCACGTAGCAGGTCACGTGTGAGCGCCACGTGGCCGACAACCCCTTTCGAGCACTCGAACCTCTTGACCACTTGATTCCACATTGCTCCATAGTTCTTCCCAACGATTGCTATTGCGACACGATATGTAATTGCGGTTACCCGGAACCCTTATACTTTATGTCCTTCACCGTCGGGATCATTGGTGGTTAATACCAGGAAGATTTGAACGCCAATGGTGTTCCATTCGGTATTTATCGTTCAGGTATGAGAGCGGTGCCAGTGTGGCTGGCTGAGGAAAGTAGGAGATGAGAACGTCGTCATTATCTCTGCCATGCAGTATGTACGCTCCCTGACATTTACCTCAAGATACATTAAAGTACTTATACCATTATCAGTCGTCATCAAGCAATGCCATATCATCTTGTTGGTTCGTTCGTCAGGGATCTGTGATCGCAAATATCGGCGAACATGCAGATGGATGCGCACACAGGTGTGTCCGCAACTATTCATACTTTGAGCAAACCGTGGCAACTTATGTCCCTTTCCAGCGTTACAATCCGACTTTGGTGATGCACATACCCGACGGTACTTGTCAGATCCTGAGACTTTACCGGTACGGTCAAGCCTTTTATTGCCAGGACCGGACCCGTCTGTCTCTTGTCTTGGTATATCACCAGTTCAGTAGATCTACCAAGTCGTCCCCATAACTCGCCAACAGCTCGATAAGAACTATACCTCTTCGTTCCTGACTGATATATGGTCCAGATCTTTCGAGTGTGGGTTAGCCATTCTAAGAGGTGTCTCACAAAGAGCTGCGCTAAGTACCATTGAAACGGTTCATTAGGCGACCAGATGGTCATGCGATATAGCGTACATGAACACTGATAACGCACACGGTATTCTGTCACTGACACATATATTTAGCTGTCAACTCTTGTTCATACTCTGGCGTGCTTCCCCACCCGAGACCACCTCAGACCACCTTTCCACCCATATTTCGCCGGTTCTCCATCGTCGTGATGGGTTTCATCGACGACAGAGATCCAAGAGTAATCTACCGTGGGCAATGGGTTCATGCTGGAGCAAACGAGAGATCACCAGTTCTTAACAAGACTCTCAGCTTGACATCGACCGACAACTCCTCCATACAATTAGCCTTCAATGCCGACGACTTGGACCTAGAATCACCTCCCTCGTGTGCGTCTCTTTCACATGGAGCTTGATCGCTGGCTTCGAGCACATTGCTAACATATGGTCTATATACCTCATGTCTGTGCAGTGAAGGACATCGGTCTCACGATCTCTGTGTGCGGAAGTGCTGCGGTCACTGAAGCGAACCGCAACCTCACCGTGCTGTTCACCGTTGACAATCTCAAACCAGAGAAGTTCGTCATGGGGAACATCCGAATCGGAAACTGCTTCTACCATTCCCCAGCTGTAGATGCGAAGCGGAGTCATGTGTTGACTGTCAACATCACGAACGTCTCATACTCTCGCGGGTCGTTCGGCTTCGATTACGCCAGCGTAAACCCAGTAGCCCTACCGAAGTCGTCCCACAGAGTCCGTACCATTGTTGGTATCGTCGTTGGCGTCGCAGCCTTCCTCATCTTGTGCCTCGGGGTCTTTTGGCTCTGGAGGCGGAAATCGAAGCGCAAGGCGTATGTTGCGTCTCGTGCGAAAGATCTGGAACATAGGATGGCGGTGTTGGCGGTGAGGAAGTCGACACTCCCAGTAGGTAAGCTGTCTCTCTCATTGTTTCTGTCACTCTCTGAGTGTTTCCTTAACCTAAATCTTAATTCAGCACCAACACCTTCAGCTACTGGACCCATCGACACTAAGGTCGACCCATTTGCTGATCCTGTTCCAGATCAGAAGCAAGCGTCTTAGAGGTGTTCTCCCTGCGCTCTGCCGCGACGAGAGTAAGTAGGCGTATACGTAGAGAGTTTCCAACTCATGGACGTATCCGCCTTTCGGCTCACTATCACCAGTATCACGATGAGGGGTGACGATGTAAGAAGGATGTACGACTAGTTGTAGCAACCTTGTATTCTATACTGGATGTCATTCCGCTGGAGAGATAGCATCAAAATCTAGAAAGTTTGCGCAACCGTGCATTGCCCGTGATAAACACAGACGGGAGTGTCGGAAAAATAGGATTTCCCTTCTCAGACCTTGAGTGGAGCTATCAGGTCTGGTAAGGTCGTTAGGCGGAGCCTTGCCTGATAAGGTGCAAAAAAAAATATCACGTCTTATACGGCCTGACCAGCCTTACGGTGTATGATAAGGCTGATGGCGGTGACAAGGCCTGGTGAGATCTGGTAAGCTTGGGGTCCCAAAAATGCCAAAACTATTGGGCTGGCCTACCCCGGCCAGCGACTCCGGCGCTCCCCGTTGGACTTTTTTTAAACGAACACTACTAGGAGTCGAACACGGTACCATCAAGGCGCTTACTTTACCTCTGACGCTATAGACAACTACACTAGATGGCAATTTAGTACTCCTTGGATGTACTGGCATATATACTGTAGACTTTTGCCTGATATTGCCTCATCATGCCTGACGGCCCTGACCCGACATGACCATGCACAATCCCAGAATCCTGTGAGGGAGTCCACAAAAATCGAAGCTCGCACACGTGCATCTCATGGGTGAATCATACCTATGCTATAGTCGAAGACCGAGCATCGACGAACACTACTAGGAGTCGAACACGGTACCATCAAGGCGCTTACTTTACCTCTGACGCTATAGACAACTACACTAGATGGCAATTTAGTACTCCTTGGATGTACTGGCATATATACTGTAGACTTTTGCCTGATATTGCCTCATCATGCCTGACGGCCCTGACCCGACATGACCATGCACAATCCCAGAATCCTGTGAGGGAGTCCACAAAAATCGAAGCTCGCACACGTGCATCTCATGGGTGAATCATACCTATGCTATAGTCGAAGACCGAGCATCGACATGCGGTATGTTCGTTCGGCGCTTTTGCTCGGCGCTTCCTGTTGATTGTGACGAGTTCTGGGACTTTGAGACTGTCAAACCAGGGGAATAATACTCATATGTATTCTCAGAGACATTGAATGTATACTATGGAAGAGGTTGGGTTGTTTTTTTCGGAAGGGTCTGGCATGGCCTGACCAAGCCTGACAACGCCTCGCAAGGTGCACTGCATGGTCTTACCAAAAGTGGCCACGCCTTACCAGCATCTTACCAGCGTCTTATCAGGCCGTTAGGCTCCAACAGGCCTGATCAGGGAAATCCTATTTTTCCGACAAGTGTTTTCGTCTGGAGGGAGGGGTGTCCAGGGTCGACCCCCCCTTTCTGAATTCACCATCTGGACGAGCTGTTCTCAATATCGATACAACGGTAAGCCCCGACGGCACGACGGTTCGAGCTCGGTTGTTGCGATTTATGTTACTCTGCGGAATGGCCGCCACTTGTACCGTCTTTCCTGTTGTAATGAGCTGTTCGGGCACTGCCAACAGATTCAATAGACCCAGGCCGAGATCTTCAAAGCTTCTCAATTGGACCCGCTCAGTGAGTTGCGCATACCTGTACCGTATTTTACGAGACGCCAGCCTTGCATTCCATGAGTTCTATCGATTCATTTCTTTGATGTTCTACCTTGACATGAGTTGCGTTCCAGACTTAGAACATCTTCATGAAAGGACCGTAGATCAGTCGCCGTGGACTTTATAACGGGGCTGAATTTGTTCGTCCATATAACCTCACTACCCATCCACTTTACATTGGCTGAGCGAACATGGCGACCACAGAAATAATCAGTGAGCACTATGGTCAGAGCTGCTGCATCAGTATCATGCCACTGACCTTCCCGCGAGCATAGCAGAGGAGCAGATCGTAATTGCCCATGACCACACTGGCATCTCTAAGGAGAAGACCATCCTCGCGAAGACCTCGTCTATCGTTGCCAACAAAATGAAGAAGCTCGATGTCGTCGCAGATATTCCCATCGGACCCATCATACTTCAAGTAAGTCCAAACCCATGCACTCAACTGTACCCTGATCCTTCAACATGAGCAGCTCCGTGGACCCATTGACCTTACCACATCCGACTGCGACATCGCCATCAGCATCAAACTTCCCATCGGGCCTGCAGTAAAAGCGGGTGACCTCAGAGGGAACTTGCGGGATGGGGTCACCACTGATTTCAAACTGGCGAAGTTCGATGTAGGCGGATCCGTGAGGTTGTATGTGGAAGAGAAGAAGGTTTGGGTAGGGGCGAGGGTGGCGGCAAAGGGTAAGACACATCAAGTGAACGTCGGGTTGGTTCCATTGCCTTGAAACTGGACGTAACCTTGAAGTATTGAGGTCAGGCTCATCTGAGAGGGAGGTCTGGGGGATTCGTCGTTTTATTGTCGCGTACCAGTCAATGTCGTCTATCGTTATTTCGTGCGATCATGCACGCTCGACATCTTCGGTAGATACCTTCTCATCTGCCTCATGAACCCTTGCTTTCTCCAACACAGCATGTGCATCCACGTCGTCACCGAATATCTCTGCCATTTCCTCAAGGGTTTTGCCTGAACAAAGTAGATTGGTCAGCTTCAACCTTGCCGATGTGAGTAATTACAAACGAAAAACATACCTTTTGTCTCAGGGAAGAACAACGCGATAACCACAAAATCCACCGTATTCAACAGAATGAATAACAGATAATACTTCCATCCAATACTGTTCATGGCCAACGTCGACACCTGCGAGAACAACACGTTGAAAGCCCAATTCGCGCAAGTTGCGACACTGGTCCCGATCGCCCTCGTGCGTGTCGGGAACACCTCGGATGCCAACGCCCAGCTTACTGGGCCGAACGAGACCGAAAAGAAGATACTGGTCATGAAGATCATTGCGATGCCGGCGCGTTGGGCGCTGTGATTAGCGGATACCTCTGGGGGATAAGATGCGACGATGGCGGTGAGGATGGAGTATGTGACGACGAAGGAACCGGCGCCGAATAGGAGGGGCTTCTTGCGGCCCACTGTATCGACGATCAAAGTAATGAAGCTAATGGCAGGTGTTGGTTAATGGGGATTTCGGTTTTAGATGGGACGTACAAGAAGTTGGTGATGGGCCCGACGGCTCCATAGATACCCTGCACTAGGAGGGATTGCGACGGATTGAGACCAAGTGATTTATACATGGTAGGCCCGAAGTAATTGATGACTATAAGTAGAGATGAACGATGAGCGGCCAGGCTCTTTGCTTGGATATTCCTCCACTCACCATTGATCCCAGAAAACTGGCCAAACACCTGTACACCCACCGCCACGAGTGTTCTCCGCATCATCGCTCTCGTAGCCCAAAGATCACTCAGCCTTCGTGACCTTACCACCACCTCAGCCTTGATGCTCTCCTGCATAGTCAGGAATGCACGCTCTGCGGCGGCTTCGTCTTCTGGTGTGCTGATTCCATGGAGACTGTAGAAAGCTTGGCGCGCCTCGTCGTCTCGACCTTTTTCAAGGAGCCAGCGCTGTGTTAGGTGAAAAATGAGATGTGGAGATAGAGAAATAATGGAAATTAGAGAGGAAGTGGGGATACGTACTGGTGAAAAGGGCAAGAATTGAATTCCTACCAGGAGGAAGAAAGCGGGAACGAGCTGACGGAAAATGAGTCACGAGGGGAAGGAGGCAGTAAGCTGTCATCCTCACTTGTAGGCCGAGAGGTAATCTCCATTGTGCATGCGTGCCCAAGAATTGACAGCCGTATCCAACCTGCGTGGACATATTAGGCCTACCCACGATAAATAGTGAACCTCCGTACCCAATTGGCGACAATGAACCCTGAAAATGGAGGTTTAGATCGGCATTGACGGTGGCTGGTCAGGAAGCTCACCAATTCCAATCATCTGCTGTGCAAGTCCAACTATAAACCCGCGAATCTTTGGTGGCGCAATCTCCGTCTACGTTTGAAAAGGCTCAACCACGTCCATCCGCTCTCGTATAAATATGCGAGAAAAGCTCACGTTATATAACGGCACTGTCATCGATAGAATTCTATAAATCCACGTCATTGATCTGAAATCATCGAAGAAGCCATGAAGACTCACCCAACCGCAAACCCGCTAATGATTCGCCCAACTAGCATGCAAGCGAAGTTATTCGCTCCAGCTTGCATCGCACATCCCCAAAGAGACACAATCGCGCCAAGCTATAGAAGAGAAAAAAAACGATATTAGGAATCCCACACAGAAGAATAAGATGATAAATGGAGTACTTGTATTGATCGCTTTCGTCCAAATCGATCGTTGGTCCTGCGACAAATTTGCACTATGTCAGCGTCACGAGCTTGAAAGGAATCAAGGAGATATCTGCACCATCCAGCTATCGCCGAGCCAAAGAAACATCCACCTGAGCAATTCGTCAACAAACCGCACTCACTGAGCACGAAGTCGAGGTGCAGTGACTTACCGGTAAATGTGGACACTACTGCACCAGAGAGACTGTCATAATTTCCCGGGTTGTTCACGAAACTTTTAAATGTGTTGAATGTGATCACGGATGCGATGATTCCACTATCAATGGCGTAGTGTGAGTGGTATGGTGTTCAACGAGATGTGGGGATAACGCACCTATCATATCTATTCACACCCAATGAGAGATTTCAAAAGCTGAAATGACATCTGACGAGTGAAACACTTGCCCGAACAAGAACGAGCCTATGATACGGGTGTAAGCGAAACGATTCAAGGACGACAAACTTATCAGCATAACTCACCTATCGAACAAAAGAAGGCGACGAAGATGTTGTACACCTTCCCCATCACAGCAATCGACGATCAAAGTTCTTGAAGCGGGAGGAGAGAGCTCGGCCGAGGTCCTTGACATCCAAAAACCCAGCCACATCGTATATAAGTCGTCGCTCAAACAGCGTATCGCCGGACAAGCACCGCTCGTTAGGCTCAAAGCAGTCGCGCACTCGAATAGTTGTACCCTGTGATCATCGGTAGAGGTTCTATCGGTCAAAAATACGAGTGCGAAGGTAGCGTATGACGTTGAAGAGGCGGGCCGGCGGAGGTGCTGTCCGAGAAACCGCATGGGCGACCCGCGAGCGTGATTCAAGCAAGATGATGGAATGCTAGAAGACGAATGAGGGCGGTGAGCCTACAGCATTAAGCACCAATGGGCCAGTTGCACTGTAAAACGCACAATGAGTCGGCTGCTCATGAGTGGTGGATGAATTGAGAGAACCTGAGTCCGAACTTGAAATCATAGGATTCAATCGCAACAGTGAGTCCTGCACGACTCGACGAGAGACGCAAGTCTAGAAGCACGTGGTGGTACAGTCACAACCCCGGTAGATAGTTATTATAAGCCTTTAGGCTTGAGGCTTCGAGTAGCGGACACGAGTAGTGGAAACGCCACTCCATGGACTGACCGAGCAGGGAACGGAAACTTCCCATATTAATACCAATACCGTTCCTTTCAAACGCAATTAGTATACAACCCGGATTCACACATCTTGCATACATCCGTTCAAGTTTTCAAGGTTGCATCAAAGAGCCACTTCAAGAGGGAAGTATAGGGGGAGGATCTCACTTACAATAGTTCGTGAGTACATAAGTCGTGACTGTGCACACGACTTACTCACCGATAAACATCCCAGTCTTCTTCAGTATAAACGACAAGAACGACGCGTTCCAGCTACTCATTCAGATCACATGAGTACAGCGCGGCTGGATGAACCTGGGACGCGACGTACCTGATTATCAACCTCCAAGAACCGCCTGATCACGTCCAGTGCAATATGAGCCGCATGTTTGATCGGATATCTGCATGAACCTGTCGAGATGGACGGAAAGGCCTGACAGGGACGAGATCAGCTAAGGTTGGGTGTATTGGGGGAGATCATTCTTAGTTGTACTCACGATATGTCTGAGGGAATTTCCCACTGCCACCTCTAAGCTCCTCCTGTAACAAGTCGCAAGTCTGTCCGCGTGCTTATCGTTATCCTCTCGACTGTAAATGGGACCTGCGGTATGAATAACATGCTTCCTGCGAAGAGCACGTCAGAACGGAGTCCGAGAAAGTACGGTTGGTTGAAGGAACGTACGCTGGGAGCCGATACCCTTCTGTGATCCTAGCATCACCAATACGACAGCCGTTCAAAGATCTGCCTGTAAAAAATCATTGACGAAGAGTGAGCGGAAATGAGGCAGGCATATTGACAGGGTTGAACGTTGGACTGCTACATTCTTCAATCAGCCCTAGACCAGCAGCTCTGCGAATAGCATCATCAACTGATGGTACGAATTAGTCGGACCTTGACGGAAATGATGGCGTTGCACGAGTACCTCCGCCACCACCTAGAGGTGGCACGAATCGTGTAAGGGTGATTGAATGAACACAAGTAAAAGAGCAACGGTACCCGCTAATTGGGAATTGGTCGAATTCACAATGGCATCGACGCACAGCGTTGTGATGTCTCCCTTGCTGGATCTGTTGGTGAGATGATCTCGTACATGGTCTCAGAACTAACTATAATGAAACGCGGTCAAGAAGGCCAGGATTTGACTTGTATCTTGGAAATGGTGGGGGGAGGAGAAGAGCTGAAGAGTAGAGCGTTGTGAGTGGCTGTATTTGGGACAAGGACACCGACATGAGGATGGAGAACAAGGCCAACAGCCGCCCATAACATAAGGGAACTCTGATTTGTTCGCCAAGCGGGCGATCCATATAAGATACACTTTCCATGAACAAACACGAAAGGGAGACAATGAATGCGATATGTGTGCATGCGTAGTGATACAGTTATTGGTGCTGAGGAGGACGAGAGAAAGATGCCCAAACTATGCCAGTACACCCTCCAAAATTTGCAAGCAAGAACGATGAAGAAAATCCGGAAGAAATGAGAAAGATGATGATGGATGCTGTAAACAAATGAGAGCAGAATGCGGACTGCGAAGGGAAAAGAGAACTGTGACTGTTGTTGTATTTGAAATGAAAAAGTCCCGATCCCAAGACCAAAACCAAAACCGATATCACTGCGAGCAGACTGGTGGAAATTGAGGAAGGAAATAAGTAACGTGCAAAACAGATATACAAGAACGAAGCGCAGCTTCAATCACTCTGGGGAGAACTGCGAGGGAGAAGCACTGGTCGTAGGTGTGCGTCGGTTCGTGATTGGTGGAAACGGGGACGAAGAGGAGTCGGCGGGGTGGGGGACAGCGGCATTGGCGGCAGAACGAAGGTGGGCGTGTCCGGCCGAAGGGCAGCGGACAAATCACAAGACGGAGAGGAGTTTGCGCGGAGGATAACGAGGGACGGGGCGGGGTATAATACAGATGGTATGCGCTTAGACAGACTGCCGTATGCTCATTCGCTTTGGGTCATGAATGTCTAATGACATTGACGGTTGTGCCCGTTCGTCTGGCATCGGTGAGCCTGCTGTGGAGCGGTCGATCATGGTGGTTGTGGTCGGTAACATGGTATTAGTGGTGGACTGAAGGACTGTGACGACTTCACTGTCTTCGTGATGATTAGCGGTGGTGATGGGTTGATTATGTGGGTAGTAAGACATCCGTTTATCGGCGGTGAAGTCGTAAATGGTGAATCTGGAAAGATAGATTAATTTGTGGATGGAAATGGCGGTGTGTCGGGATAGATGAAACGTACTGCTCCTCAAGCTGTCGCAATTCTGGCTTCATCTTTTCAAGGTCGGGATTTACTTTGCGCTTGGAATGAGTGAGTGGTTTCTCGACCATGAGGAATTCGTCGAGCTCGTGTGAGACGTCGAAGTTGGCCTTCTTGACCTACGAAGAAAAACCAAAGTTATTACAGCACCAGACGACCAGCATATTCATAAACTCACGTCCGGGACAAATCCAGGTTGTATTCCTTTGGCATCAAGCGAAACCCAATCGATCCCAGTAAACCACGGATGGCTATGAATATCGTCGATGCCCCTACTTCGGCTTCGGCACCCTAGCCGAAGTTTCGGGTTCTTCTCTAACAGCTAGCGGCGCACGAGATCTTCAGTATCCCTAGACCAATAGTATGACATAGCCCATCACTCACCCCAGCAACAAAGTCCCTGGCGGTATCTGAGCAGTACTCTGACAGGTTTGGCGGGAACTTCAGGGAGTCGTTCAAGATGGCCTGTGTCATACGCTCCGAGTTCCGCCCGTCAAACGGTCGGCGGTGAAACAGCAATTCCCAGAGTACGACACCCAAACTCCACCAGTCGACAGGCCATGTGTACCCCTGGCGCGCGAGGATCTCAGGCGCCATGTAGGCCATGCTGCCTGCGACACTGGTGTGCAGTCGGCGTTCGGAGTAGTGTATAGCCACGTTGAAGTCGGTGATATGGGCATGGCCCTCAGCATCCAGAAGGATATTGTCAGGCTTGAGATCACTGCCAGTATCGTTAAGACACGGGATATAGCAGCATATATGCGGGGTGCGAGGACGAACCGATGAATGATGCGCTGCTTTCGTAGGTAGTCAAGGGCAGAAGAAAGCTCCGCCGCCCAAAGCCTCACGTACTCTTCCTCCAGTCTCCCTCTCCTCTCCAAGTGAACTGCAGAATTACCAAACTCAGAGGCGGGAAAAGCCCAGAACGGGACGGCACTCACATCTGAGATCTCCTCCGAGCATAAGGTCGAGAACGAAGAAACAGTTTTCATCGTCTTGGAAGGCATATCGGAGGTTCACAATGAACGGGTGATCGATCTGAGAGGAATGAAGTGAAATTCAACATTGTGGGTTGACCAAGACGAGGAGGTTCACATACCTCCTCCAGTAAGCGTCGTTCTTGGACGATGTTAGCTACGGCCTTCTGCTTGATGCATCTTGCCTTGTCGATATATTTAAGGGCGTAGAGATTCTTTGACCGTTTGTGCTCGACGACACGAACCTAGACCGGGACGTACTGTGAGAGGGGACAAAAGAGAAGACAATAAGCCCAGGAACCCATACCTTTCCGAAAGCACCCTTGCCAACAGCGCGGTGAAGATCAAAATGGTAGAGGTCTACCTCGCCGTCGAAATTTACGGGCTCAGAGCAGCATACACCCATTTGTCTGGTGGGTCAGGGAAGGAGAGGAGGGAGCAAAGGAATGTCAAGTCCGGAAGCGGAGGGTTTAACTTATTGTTGTCGAGAACAAGGTCACTCAAAGCGGAAAGCCAGGATCTGACGCCCCCTCAGCCAATCACAGACCAGCGCCTCTCCCACCCTAATCGTGGACTGTATCTGTGCCGGCAACATCCCAGGAAGGTATGTACTTATGTTTGCCGGCGGGAAACCCACCGCCACTCGGAGCGTGAAGTCGACATCAGACTGAGAAAGAACGCATCCATAAGTACCGAGACAATCCGCTTTAGATGCAAATATGCAAATGATATCCAGACTATCCGACATACAACATCGTTGAGTCCAAAGCAAGACGCAAGTGCAATACATAGTGTTCTTGTCCGAACTGATGAGAACCTTCGAAGAGAGTAAGTTCCAGATTTCGGGCCGAGGTAAGAATGGCTGTTCGTCATTGACCAGTTGGTGAGCATTCTCCGTGTGTGGGAGACAAGGATGCACTATTCGCGTAGACGCTACCTGCTATAAGGATTCGTGTCTTATGTTGGAATGATGGCCAGTGTCGTTCCGCATACCACGTGTCAGCATGAGGAGGAGGTTCTCGATCCTTGCCTGTCGTTCCTAAAGAGGTCGATGAGCAGGCAGTCAATGAGTGCGGAGGTCACCAAGACGACCAGAAGAAAGGAAGGCAGCTCAAGGCAAGGGTCATAGAACAAAACAACAAGCGACCAGCCAGGAATAACACTGAACGATGCGACGTACCTGCAATTCCTTCATTTCATCTTTCAGCTTATTCACTGGCAACCCCCTGATATCCTCAACCGCCGCCTCCAACTTCTTAATCCCTGCCTCATGGGTCGCATGTACAGCAGCACTCTGCGATACATTGGACATCGTCCTCCCCGTGTACAACCTGCTCAATGGGCTCCGAGGTCCAATAGTCTGAATTTCTGCAGAAACGGACGGCTGGATATTGCTGGGGAGGTGCACACGACGAGGTCTGGGCGAGCCGCTGGGAGATGCAGGATCACGGCGTGCACTGCGGCTTCTGTGGCTTCGCCCGGCAGGTGAGTTGGGCGGGCGGGAAATGCTGGAAGGACGACGGTTTAAGTTTGGAGCCGTCGTTGGTAGTGGAGTAGAAAGCCCGCCCGCCCCTTCGGTATCACCTGTACGGCCATCTCTTGATGCGATAGAACGCATCTCCGCATGCTCGTCCTCCTCGTCATCATCATCGAATAGTCCGAGCCCATGGGATTCTGACAGGTCGACATCGAATATGGCGTCGTAGAGATCAGTGGTGCTGGAGCCAACGATGTGTTCAATGAACGGAACGTTCTTCATCCGGCGGGATAGCGAGTTGAACGTGTCGGAGCTTGATTCGCGCCACTTCTGTCCCTCCCGAAGATAACGCTCATAGATGCCAATGATGATAAGTTGAGGGAATGACTGAGCAGTTTGTCAGCGGTCAAAGGCATAGAAAAATGGTTGAAAGTTGTTCACCGTGAGCTTAATGAGGAAAACGTTGGCACTGTGGAGGGCTCGGGGTGTCAATACCCAGGATAGTGGCCACAAAATGGCAAAAGCAAACAGATTGAATGGCGGTTGATAACTAAATAGGGCATCTGACTTGACTCTGTAGGGGTATGATTCAGACTTGCTAGATGCTGGCAGGGGTTAGTGAACGCATACCCTTCAATCGTATAGATAGCATATTGGAAGAGATACTGAAAGCAAGAACGAGATGAACAATCGAAGATACACATGACTGTAAATGGATTACCTCTCGATTGGCATTCTACAAAATCATATCAGCACATGGTAATGGCCAAGATTATAACCAGGACATACTGCATCAATTCTTGCGAACGTATTGGATAAAATTGAGATGAGTACTGGAAAGAAACGACGGGATTAGTAGTTACGGGGGTGTTTGATCGATCGAACTCACTTGTCAGCAATAAGGTGTTCGAGAGTGCAGCGAAACAGGTCATCAAAATCGGGCCAAAGACCGGGTGAAAGCTCTCGGCTTGACCAAAGCTCAAGTATGTGTTTCCAAACCATATCTGTACCATGAGCCAAGCGATAGCCTTGACGGTCCACTTTTCGGAGGCTGGCCATATCTTCAGTGATATGGGAAGTGCAGATCAAAACATTTCGCGCACCGAGACTGTGCAGAGTAAATAGCAATCCAGAGAAACATATCGCAGCGATGCCAATGAAGAATACGAAATCCGCTATCATCGCCCGAAGAGCACTACAAGCACGATGAGTCGGTATACAAACCATGCTGTGTACCATTATCACTCACAGGACGACCACGTTATTTGAAACTGCAAAGAAAGCCAGCCTAAGAGGGGAGGGATGAGCATTGTGTGATTGGACCGGGCAAAAACATATAAAAAACCTAGGGAAAAGGATGCACGCCCCACAAGCCAGGATATCAAAAGCAAGTTCAGATGTCTCCGCTAACAGAACTAAAATTAGCGAATACCGGCAGGGATGATATAGGGTGAGACTTACGTTGATGATAATAAAGTCCTCTGCATCGATTGACTAGATACGCTAAGAAGATGAGGATAAACACGGAATCAAAAACGTTCCATAGCTTGAGGGTGTTCAGTGAATTTTCGAGTCGCCCACGCATGATGCCTTACATTAGCAATATAAACTGAGATCGCTTGTGAGTGACGCCACCAGCAAGATAATTCAAAGAGAGCGCACTTCGCCAGCCGTGTTCTCTTGAGGCAGTATACTCTTCCAAAGCAAATGCGACCGCGAATACAATAAATACGATCTCGATAGGATTTGTCTGGTTCAAGTCTTTGCCTTTCAAGAAAGAATCAGCCCCACAGTTTCAGCGTGTTCATTACGGCCACTCACTGGACAGACATGCCACGAACAGGAACAAAAGGATCCCGAAGTTGATAAACTCCAGCATTGCGCCATAGCGAGGTACTCGCAACCTATAATGGTCAAGGAAAGGCGCCTTGCGAACATCATAGAATTCAGTTGCCTTCGGCTTGTAATTATCTGCAAGCACTGAGCGGTGTGACGTCATCGAGAACACAACTCGACCAGCATAGATGTCATTCACGACTGTTTGAACGACCGGTGACGAGATAAATGTCTTGGCTTCTGTAGCAATCGCCATCTGTTGGAAATGGTAAACATGGTCAACCGAGCGAGATGTTCAAACTTCCCTCCGACATACCTCCAGCGCGCACTGGGGATCGTCTATTTCGTCGTTCCCGACAAGATCGCGAACTTCGTCCATCACCTCTGGTGGTGCGCCAAGAAGTGGGGACCAGCTTGCTGTGAGTGCCGAGACCAATTGAAGTTGATTCGATGCTAGTTGGTTGAGTAGCTTCATGGCTAAAATCTCGCACAGGCTGGCCCTGGACATCATGACGCCCGCATACGCCAGGTTTTCTTCAGCTTCTGAGAGGAAGTGTGACCGAACGACGAAGCAAGCATAAACAATAGCGAGATTGTTCAGGCGAGCATACTTGAAGACCAGGGGCCGCACCACAGCGAAATTGATGTCGGACGCTGTGAGTTGCCTGGGCGTTAGGTTAGCATGAGTTAATAAGCATAGTGAGCAACACGCACTCCCAACTAAGTGCAGAATCTCAAAACACCCTGTAATCAGCTCTAAGCCCTACTCCTTTCAAGTGCTGGTATGACCCACCAATAATTCTCTGGGAAGTGAATCTGTCAGTTCCTCTGAGCCATATGATGCTTCGTGCCAACGTACCAGGACGTCCTTCTTCAATTGAATGACCAGTGGAAACACTTTCATCGAAGCCAAGTGCTCCGGCGTCGGTCCCATGAGTGCATTGGACTGTTCTGCGTCCATTGATTTGGTTTCAGGCGTCAGCTGCGTCTTGTATGCAGCAGAACCGAATTGTCGTGAAAGCCGTAAGTTTTCGTTCGTATCGTATTGTTTTCCGGATCGTTATGGCCAGCCTGAAACGCCAGACTACGTGTTGTGGTGGAGATGAACAAGGAAAGCCAACAAAAAGTGAGGGCAATAAGCGCCTTACGAGGTGCGAACTCGTTCCGGTAGGCCCGGTTGCCTGAGGATGCGCCACACTGATTACATCCTTTTGTTCTGCTCTCTCACTCTCGCCATGGATACATTTCGCCACAGCGTTTACCGCATACACCAGGATCACCCATGGCTGAAAAGCGACGATGCGTACGTGTTAGTGATTTTATATTGTGTCTCCTTTTAGTGACTTTGTTCCAGTTTCATGAGGGTTGCCAATGGTCTATGGCCCTCCCTACCGCTCACAGTCGATAACATAAAGGATAGTGGTATAAGAACTGCATGGTCGTCGCCACTCTCTCATCACATCCGACCACTCCGCCCACAACTCAAACAATCCGTGCACTCAGCAGCTGTGCTGCGGTTGCTACAGAGAGTCCTATGGCTGCTATCTCCTCCCCTGGATCCGTACCACCTCCATCATCCATAATACAACTTTGGCTCCTTCACGCGATTCTCTTCCTCTATGCCTTTTTTGGTGGCCTTCATCCGGATATTGCCTCCATCGTATCCATGTACGTGGATGGACAATTAACTGCCATTAAAAGTGACGTAGACGCAGACGCAGTCGAGATCACGGCGCGCTCAAGATTAGACCTACCCGCCGTTCATGGTCGTAGTGTGCATGGTCATGAAACCGAGATCCGCACACACCGCTACGATGCCCCTAGCCCCGCGGAACCATGCCTGCTAACAGCGGAGGTTAATCCAATATCACCGGTGCCATTCCCGCCCGTCAACCATCAGGTCCGCACCTACCAACTCGACTCTTCTCCACAACACGCTCAGAGTCACGTCGAGCTACCCTCATCTGAGTGCTACCAACCAGATGGTACGGATTCACCAACAAAACCGCATCGATCTACGCAGGGCTCTGAGGCTGGGGACCCTCAGGTCGGGGTTCTAGTGTCTGTTTCTTCAACTCAGATACTGCCTCCTGTGGCGATTGTGTCTCCTCATGATTCGAATGTCGGTAATCTCGGTCCTTCCCTGCCAGGGTATCCTAGGGTTCCGAACCTTGAACCAAGTATACATCAACCGCAACAGACAGCGGCCATCATAGACGATGAAGTTGTTGCTGAAGAGATCGTTGGTTCGGTGCCCCACGTCGCAATGCGGGGTCAGGAATGGTACCCGTTACCGAGTTTCGATGATCTATGCGGTGGACCTAGTAGAAGACGTTCATTTGTGAGTCTTCGACACTTGCTCTCTTAAACGAGGCGGACGTTCAAGTTTTGGTTTTTGAGATTGATGAGCCAGTCAAACCGATTCAGGAGGGCAGCCCCTCTAGCCCTTCTCCATGCAGCAAGTGCAGACGACGATCGAACACCTACTCAGAAGATGAGCAGCGGTCTTCATTCCCTGTGCCCGTCAACGATCCCACGCGGGCACGCAAAGGAAAGGAGAAAGAAGCGCCACAAGGACTGACGATGAAACCCATGCAACACACCGTTCAACAAAAGAACGTACAGCATCCCGAGTTCACACCCGCCGGTATTTTCGGTAATATCCACAAATACGTGTGGAACTGTGATCACGCCTTGCCTTCTGAGAGTCCCGCTGCCGCCAATGGTAATCCAGGGGGAAGTATAATCGCAGTCATGAACAACATCGGCATAGTTGTTCGGTATACCGACCTGCAGAACAACCCCATCGGGACAGGTGACGTGCAGAATCGTATCCGTGTCATTGTGGACAAGTCTAGCCAGAGTTTTGGGCGGACCAATACTGGCACTGGCGACATTGTCGTATATCTGGACGATAATCGGTGCCTTCTTGCGTATCAGCTAAGCGATCCCAGTACGCCGTTCTTTTGTCTTTTCAAACGTGCGAGACCTCCCAGTCCAGTCGGTACATCCACTTGGGATATCCTCTCCCCATCAACCTGTGCATCAAGTCGGGCGCATATGGGCCACGGTTCGCCGCTTTTCCCGCCGGTAAAACCGGCGCTGCGCCCAGTGATTCCACTTATTCCAGCTTCCCCCAAGAAAAGACAGAGGTTCGACCGCCCAAAGCATATTTGGGCTAAGGCTCGCACTGCGGTGCGGAACTGGAACTTCAAGAAGCCGATTCCGCGAGCTGCTGCTCCCTCACCCATATCGCAGATTCGAACACCCGCTGTAGATCCAGTGTTGCAAGTGGCATCAGTCCAAGACCTCGGAGTCATCACTGCGCCTGGGGTGGGTCAGAGCTACCAGATTACTCCAGTGCATTATGTCGCCAGCGGTGCATTCGGACGTGTTGTGGTCGCTCGACATCCCCAGTTCGGATATACCGCTTTGAAGATTGTAAAAAAGAATCAAGCGAAGGACGCATTGTCTTGGAGGTTCTTGAAGGCGGAATATCGGGCGCTCCGCCGGGTCAGCGAGAATCTGGTTACTGCCAATACGAGACACCTTGTCTCAATGTGGCATTCATGGGCTGACAAGTCATGCATATATTACTCTATGGTGAGCGATATATCCATTCTGAGGAATCGAGCCTGGCTGACTTGTGATCACTCTGTAGCCAATGTACAGTTGCACCCTTAAATCACATCTAGAGTATCAGAGTAGACTACACCCGGATGACATGAAGCTATACTGTCGACAACTGGTGAGTGAATCATTCCGTTAACCAAATAGGTTCACGCAAAGTCTCAGGTTATGAATAACGATTATTTCAGGCATCAGCCCTATTAGCATTGCACAAGCTTTGCATCATTCACAACGACATCAAGTCCGAGAACATTTTCATCACGCCGTTTGGCGATCTTGCCCTCGGTGACTTCGGTATCAGCGCCCTCCGACCGACGAATCCTAATCTATCGGAAGAAAGCGGGCCCTGGGCTCTTGGAACTCCAGGATACTTGGCACCTGAGAAGTTGTTCTGCGATAGATTCAACGTTTATGACCCCTCGGTCGACATGTGGTCGATGGGGGTGGTCTTCCTGGAGCTAATGCTCAGTTATGAGGAGGCGTCACTTTGCATTTCGGAGCTAGCGAGGATCACCGAGCTCGAGTCTGGCGGTGACTTAAGCGCAAGTTTGCCGCAGCGTAAGGCGGAGTACTCGAAATGCACCAACATTACGCTCGCCCAGCTGCAAAGGCCAGAGTACGATGTCGTCAAACGGGTGTGTTTGCCCGACTCAATTGTTGCCATGTCTGGTAACTGACTTCCCTTTGAGCACAGATGCTTGACTTCAATCCTGCAACGCGTATCGGAGTATGGGAGCTCATGAGCGGAACGAGATACCTCGGTGATGTTGAGAAGAAGCTTATTGGAGTTAGAGGTTAGTGCTCTATGACAACCACTGGTCATTGAGAGCAGAAGGACTTATTTTCACGTTTGTAGCCATGCATTTGCCGAAGATGGCGCCATGGGATCGCGAGCAACCGGTTGAAACTAACCCTCAGCCAGAAAGGGCGTCGAACTTGAATTATGATGCACCACAGGAAGCTGAGATAAATGGGTTTGACTTCAACTACAACGGCTTCATACCGTTGCAGCCTTCATGATGGAACGATACCGTGGAACTTTTCCGACTCCAGACCGTAGTAAGCTCTCCACGCCTTTGTCTGCGGTTGTCTCCTTACCTTACGAATGCATGATGCCTGTAATGTTCTTACGATTCATACGAATAATATTTCATGTAACAGATGGGACGAAGATGCATAGCTAGGCTATGTTGGCGCAATGATAACACCTCAAGCGAGTTCGGTTCGGGGTACAGGTTAGCTATTGGCGCAATTCAACGAGCAGGGGGCTACAGCTAACGCAAGTCTAGGCTTAGTGGCTTCAACTAAACCAGACTCACTGACACTTATACCTGATTTTGCCCCCATGGCTTTGCCGAAAGTTATTTTATTGAGCTGCAAAAGCCGTGAAGGTGTCCCTCAGATCCAATGCCAGCGCCGCCTTATTAATATGACGGTCAGAAAGCTATATCAGGACCGATAAGTATTCCGCTGGCAACTCGTGTCATTCCAAGAAGCAAGGCGGACTCTATAGGTATGCGGCACAGCGCTCAATTCGAAAAAAAATCCAAGTATTGAAAGTCAGGTCTGGAACAACATAAAACATTCTGAAATGTTCTTGTGGACTATGGCACGAGTTTTCACAGCATGAGGTTAGTTAGGCAGTCATGCCTTCCTCAGTTGCCTTGACTTTCTCCGCTACCTCCGGGACTTCTTCGTAGCTCCAATCGAAACTAGTGCCGGCCCACCCACCACCTTCTGAGTCGGCGTGCGCCGCTTCGCGGATTTGTAGACCGCCGTTCGTCCGCGTTATAAACCCATGAAAACCCGCTGCCGGTAGCCCAGCCTTGAGGTAAGACGTCTACCATCTGAGAATACGATAAGAGGATTGGTTAGCGGTGCATCCAAACCATTTGACACTTTGACACGGAAAGGGCTCACTTTAGGGGACTGGCCTTTGATGACATTGCGCAATGGCTGCGAAAGGGTAAACTAAGAGATGAATAATTGTGCAATTCAAGCGATGCTCACACCAGCAGTTTGGACATCGGTTGCGCCGCCTTCTGTGTTGTTGCGTGAGCGCAAATGCGTCAACGTTCCGCACGCGGAGCAGAAGACATCATGAAGGTTCTCTTTAGGGAAGGTACGGTTCTTTAGAGCATTGAATATAAACTCGTGCGTGTGCACGTTGCGCAAGATAGCTGTGACCACCCTGCGTACAATGGAAGTTGTAAGCATTCTACCGGAAGAATAATAATTGGTGGCTTACCAGTCGATGAACTCCGTCCACTTGCCGCAGGTCGCGCACGGTCTGGGCGGGCAGGTAACGTACGTTCCGCCGATGTTCAATTCCCCAAAGTCACGCATAAACCAGCGGTTAAGGCGACCACGCTCGTCCTTACTGATATCCCAAGCATATACGACATGGCCTTCGTTGTCGACTTTGTCGGTCCTGCGGAACATTGGCATGGGCAGCGTACGTTGCTAAAATGTTTCTAGTAAATACAGAGTAGCCTGTACATATGTGGGGTTTCCTTACAATGCTGCTGATTCCGACATTGGATGATACCCTTTATACGCCAGGATTGGTCAGAATCGTGGCGATGAAAATGTATGAGAAAGGCTTACTTGGGAAGGTCCATCAAGAGGAAATCTGCATTGTAGATTGAAGTGAACACAGTGAGCGAGTATTTGAACCAAATTGAAGAATCATCCTTGATGACGATCCCAATGGTGCCGCTGAAACCTGGTCCACCGATGGTTACGATGTGACCAGACTTCGTTTAGGCGGTCACCTGAGTTGGGTCAAAGAAAGGCGGCTTGACGAAAACATTGATGTCACAATCATCGCCGTAACGGTTGGCCGTTCCACGAAGTTACGAGAGTAACGATGGTCAAGCCAGTGTATACAGGAGGACAAATGATGCTGCGGCTAACCTGCACAGTGATGAGTCCTATGGGCACATCAGCCCGAATATCAACGTTCCCGGAGTCGATGTTGAAGGTGATGGGTGCACGAGCGAGAGCAAAGGTGTGTAATTGGTCATTGACTTGGTACTGAGGGGTGGTGATGAGCTCATTGCCGAGATCTACACAAAACAATTTGTAAGTCCATGCCCACTATGCAACTGTTCAGTCACCAGACCTACCAGTAATCTTGAGGCTTGACATCTTTGGTTATCGCTGGTAAAATGTTGATGGGGTTTGCGGAGACTGCTGAAGGTCAATGCTACCTACGACGACTTAGTATTTATACCTGGCTTGGCCGCTGAAATTAGATGGCACCTAATGAGTAGAAGAACTTACCATATCGTTTGATTTCAATGGGTGTCAAAGCCTTCAGACAGCTGTCCTGGAGTGCCTTCCCTCGGATGACCAGGAAATTGTGCCTGTATTCTCGCCCTAGAACAAGTCGCTGGTCGGAGGAATTTGTATCCGACTGTAGAATAACGTGGAGCTGTAAGCAGGTGCTCACAGCGGTACTAGTCATTTTAGCTACTTGAAGGATAGGGTTGAGTATGCTCCGAGCGATGACGAGGACGCAAAAGTATCGGTTCACCCTGAATCATCATGAAGCAGCGTACGACTGCCGACACAACAACCGCCATGCGAGTACCGGGGCACTCTTGAGTCCTAGAACAGGGATTCTGTTGGACCGCGAGAAGGATAAATGGCGGCCTTATCCCCTATGGCGTGCAGAGACACCTGAAGGATGGCAGCGGGCACGTCAAAGTACCAGCAAAGCATGGTAGAAAAGACACTTTGACGTGCACGCTTCTCGGGTGGTTCCTCAATCCGTTCACTGAAAGCTTTGAGTTGCCGTTACCTATCTAACATGGCCACAATTGTATGGGACTTTTACCTGAACATTTCAACGGCGCCTTCCAATACGCTTCTGCCAGCCTTCTGGCCTGGGACTCTGTGGCGAAACCAGCGCTTCTGAGTAGGCGGTTTGGAGCCGGGAACGCTTCTAGTCAGTGAAATCTGCAGCTGGGATACGATAGGGGATATATTGTAACCGTACAGGCCTTGGGTGTTCGGCTCAAAACCGTGACGGTGGACCAGTTTTGAGCGCTTCGAAAAGATAAGATCTAGATATCAGGACTGCACGTGGCCAATTTAATCTTATCTCCCTCGATCGGAGTCGATGCCTTCCAAAGCAGCGGCACACTCAAAGGACCTCACTGACCCTTCGAACATCTCTATAGTCACTCTGGTCAACCTCTGCAGTGACGGAAAGGGGGACTAGCATATACAATTATGCCCGCAATTGGGGACCTCCCAGTCGAGGTGAGTACAACTGTGAACCAATGCACAAATTTTCAGCTCACCTACTACCTAGCTGCTCTACGACATATTTCTGTTCACCTTGAGCGAACACTTTCCACATACATCTAGACACATATACTCCGTGTTTAAACAGGCTCCATCTAGCATACATGCGGAATACCTCATTTCCCGCTGCCTGCCTACCGACGATCTTCCCTCCAAGATTCTCCGCTACCCAATATGCACTATTCCTATCCTTGAATCCCTTCTCCGAATACCGACCTTTGCTACTCTCCTCTCCAACCATTCTAGATCATCCATCAAGATTCCAAGACGTCTCTTCCAGAACCTAACACCAAAACCCCGCCCCCGAGTTGTTGGCATGAAGAAACGAACGCGGCAGAAAGAGCCATCATGGTCGGCGGAGGACGCACCGATGCCTTTACTTCGGTTTCTTCTTGAAGAGCCGAGGTTTCCGAACCCAGATTGGAACTACAAGGACGGATACCCGTTGACGAAGGCGGTCATGGCGGGGTTTGTCCCTCTTATTCGGTTCTTATTGGAGAATGGGGCGTCGCCGGAGTACAAGAATGGTCTGGCAGTGAGGTTGGCGATTACAAGGAAGGATTTGTCGTTGGTCAGGATGCTCATAGAGCCCGATGGATCGGTGAAGGATGCAGAGGGGAGAATAGTGAGGAGACGAAGGTTGGAGGATCGAGTGAAAGTGGATACAGAGATGGTGAAAGCCGCCGTCAAGGTTGACGCAAGGGACATCGTGAAGTACTTGGTGGCGGAGAAGGGATGTGTCCCAGACATGCAGACGGTCCTGATGATTGCATGAGTATGGTATGTTTAACGTCCGCGGGGTGCATACTATTTGTAGATTCGATGCATATGAAAACAAGTCTACAGTTCGATTGCTACGGAACTCAATATAATAATACTGAACAAAAAAGGATGTGCGGATATCCTGAGACGAAATCCTGACAAAGTCGTTACAAGAGAGGGAAAACACAGTAGACCACGATATAAGGATGCCGGAAGAGATACACCATACATCTAAGCGAGATAAGACCGACAATGAGAGGCATCCAACGGCGGGTCGGGGAATACACATACCGTAAATGTGAGTAGTGATACAGATGAACGTCGCCGTCGTATCGATCAGATGTCGTCGATATCGACCTCCTCGTCGTCGCCGAACTCGAACGTGCACTCGCCCTCCTCGTCACCGAATGTATCGGTCTCGTTGATTTTGGCGTTCTCTGGAAGCTCTCCGTACGCTTTCACTGCGGGATTAAAGCAAGCGTTTAGATTTCCCAATGGGGGTCCGAGAGAGAAAGAGACGTACAGCTACGAGCCTCATCGGCTGTGTACTTGACAATGACATCGGCTTTGTCGTCCTGGAAATCACGGAGAGAGAGAAGGATGATGTCTCCCTGGTTGATCCAGACCTGGAAGGAATCGACAGAATGAGCACCGATGCAGTGAGAGATGGGACAGAACGCACCTTCTTCCTCATCTTTCCTCGAATATGCGCTAAGCGCTTCTCGCCGTCGAAGCACTGTGCTTCAAGACGGCCATTTCCCAACATCTTGATGACCTGGGCGTATTCCTGGCCGTCTTCCCGGAAGACCAACTCGCGCTTGTCGTCGTCGTTCTCGTTCTTTCCACGTCTCCTGTTCTTTCCACCCTGTATCGTAGTGTGAGCCAAGAGTCGTGATAAGTCCAGAGGAGGCGAGCTCTAACCTTTCCTTTATTCTGAGGCGAAATGGTCAGCGATCGGTAAGATCTGTTGAACTGCAGGGTGATCGTACCTTGGGCATACCGTGCGAGTGCTAGTAGCTTGTGCGCGCTGACCTGTGTCTGTGGTCGCAGCGAGCGAGGGGTGGTGGTGGTGGTGGAGAAAGAGAGAGTGCGGGAAAGACGTCAAGTTGCTCGAATCAAAAACAGGATCTGGCGGACGCGAAATCTGCTTTCCCAGGGTGGTGTGTGACAGGGGAGATGTGACGGCGTTGTGTGACACGAGGAGAGCGCTGTCACGGATTGTTGAGGCGAGCGCGTGCCCTGCGAGACCTGGCATCATTTCTCAATTCAGCCAGATTTCCTCCCTCATCCACCAGATTCATCCTCATCCTTGCAATCCTCTTCAATGGAACACGAAATAGACGGCTGGATCGCTCAGCTCTCAAAGTGCAAACAGCTCACAGAGAACGATGTCAAACGTCTCTGCGACAAGGCAAGTCTCCCCACACTTCCTCTCCATCCAGATAAGCCCGCACGCCACCTCGACCCTCGCCGTCTCTCTTTACGTCTCCAACTCCTCGTGCGATGCTTATACTACCTTCCTACACACTTTAGACGCGGGAGATTCTTATGGAGGAGTCGAATGTGCAGCCAGTAAGGTGTCCAGTGACGGTGTGCGGAGACATCCATGGTCAATACGTACGTCTCCATTTCGAGCTTCCCTCGCTTTGACTCCAATCACCGACCGCTTTTCTTGTGTTTTACGAACATCTGTTACGACTAATTCTTAGCATGATCTCTCCGAACTCTTCCGCATCGGCGGGAATTCACCCGACACCAACTACCTCTTCATGGGTGACTACGTTGACCGAGGATACTACTCTGTCGAGACAGTTACTTTGCTCGTCGCTTTGAAGCTTCGCTACCGAGACCGTGTTACCATCCTCCGAGGCAACCACGAATCGCGGCAGATCACGCAAGTGTATGGCTTCTACGACGAATGTTTGCGGAAGTACGGCAATGCCAATGTTTGGCGATTCTTCACCGATCTTTTCGACTACCTCCCCCTCACCGCCCTCATCGAAAACCAAGTCAGTCATGAACTAGTCCGGATTTGCCCGCTACAACTTATCATGTGCCCGATTCACAGATTTTCTGCCTTCATGGAGGCCTCTCACCCTCGATTGATACCCTTGATCATGTTCGCTCCATAGACCGAGTACAAGAGGTACCCCACGAAGGACCTATGTGCGATCTGCTATGGTCGGATCCCGACGATCGTTGCGGCTGGGGAATCTCGCCACGAGGTGCTGGATACACCTTCGGCCAGGACATCAGTGAGGCGTTCAACCATAACAATGGCTTGACGCTCGTGGCCCGAGCACATCAGTTGGTCATGGAGGGTACGTCTCAATCACTATGATATATGTCATGATTCTGTCTGACATGGCATTCAGGGTACAACTGGGGCCAGGATCGGAACGTCGTCACCATTTTCTCTGCACCGAACTACTGCTACCGCTGCGGTAATCAGGCAGCAATCATGGAGATTGACGAAAAATTATCTTACAGCTTGTACGTGCTGATCTCTACCATACCGTGCTTCTACTAAGCCGCTCTCCGTAGCCTACAATTCGACCCTGCGCCGCGAGCCGGCGAACCCCTCGTGTCAAGACGTGTACCGGATTATTTCCTTGTAAGCACTTACTTCGCATCCTGCGCCTTACCTGCGCACGTCCAACTAAACCACCCCCCTCTTCGCAGTGATGATTCCATGTTTACGCTCATCGGACTGCTCTCCTGGCCTTCCGTGTCATATAGTACCGTACCTACATACAGCATACGTATCCGTACAGCGTGTATCATTGAGATGATGGTGAAGACAAAGCAAACACTATACCTATTCTTTCTTCTTGGACATTGGCTACGTGCATACAAGTAAATAATGGCTCGTTTTCGATATTTATGTTCTCTTACAGCAATCAAACAGGTTTCGTAGAATTGTGCAGAAATAACCCTAACCCTGCGTGAGGTCACAGGTGTGATGGTGTGATGCTGATGAGATCTGAGCCAGTGTGTGACAAGCGTGACGCAGGAAACGCGTCTGGCTCATCTGGATTTGGGAGACGATCATTTACTCTACAACCATTCAAAATGGCGGAACCACAGGCGATGTATGCGACGGACGAGGTACTTCGTTTACGGGTGTCTCAAGAACGCGTACTTATCTATCTTGTTTTGTAGTATGGACGGCCATTCATTATCTTGCGAGAGCAAGCGAAAAAAACTAGAAGTCATGGTGTGGAGGCTATCAAGGTATGATCTCCTCAACGAACGTGTAGAAAGAGACTGACATAGTTGCTGAACGGTAGTCACATATCTTGGCCGCACGAACAGTCGCCAACATCATCCGAACATCATTAGGCCCTCGAGGTGCGCTCGTCTTGGTCTTTGCAGTCCTTGCATGATTATTGACAAGAGCATAATCGCGTTTAGGGTTGGACAAGATCCTTATTTCACCGGATGGCGAGATTACAGTGACGAACGATGGTGCGACTATTCTCAGTCAGATGGAGGTTGAGCACCAGATTGCGAAGTTGCTCGTGCAGTTGTCCAAGAGTCAGGATGATGAGATTGGTGACGGAACTACGGGTGTTGTTGGTGAGTGTAGATCTTCTCTCATTTCCAATGAAACATGGCTGAGATATCCTCGCGTTTCCTAGTTCTTGCTGGTGCCCTGCTCGAGCAAAGTCAGGCTCTTCTCGATTGCGGCATCCATCCGATTCGAATAGCAGATGGATTCGATCGGGCGTGCAGAGTTGCTGTTGACCACCTTGACAAAATCTGCGACCGGATAACGTTCACGCATGATGATACCTCAAACTTGTTCAAAACCGCCATGACGAGTTTGGGAAGCAAGATGTGCGTATGCGTCACTACCTCGGGCTTGTCTCACCCTGATTTTATTCCACACAGTGTCTCAAAAGAGCACCAACAATTCGCCCAGATCGCGGTAGATGCTGTTCTTGCTGTTGCTGACCTTGAGCGAAAAGACGTTCCCTTCGATCTCATTAAAGTCGACGGCAAGGTCGGCGGTTCCCTCGCAGACACCAAACTGATCAAGGGTGTCCTCATCGACAAAGACATGTCGCATCCACAAATGCCTCACTCTGTCCGTGACGCCAAGCTCGCCATCCTCACATGTCCATTCGAACCCCCACGGCCCAAGACCAAGCACAAGTTGGACATCACCACCGTGGAGGAGTACAAGAAGCTGAGGGAGTATGAGAAGGAGAAATTCGCGGAGATGATTAAGATGGTTAAGGATACCGGGGCAAATCTGGTTATTTGCCAGTGGGGTTTCGATGACGAGGCGAACCACTTGTTGATGCAGAATGACTTGCCTGCTGTCCGGTGGGTTGGTGGTCCTGAGATCGAGGTGCGTATATCCGCCCCTAACGTGAGTTTACTCACTCATTGTACTGTGTAGTTGATTGCAATTGCTACCAACGGTCGCATCGTACCTCGGTTCGAGGACTTGTCACCAGAAAAGTTGGGCAAGGCGGGGATCGTCCGGGAGGTCACCTTTGGTACGACACGGGACAAGATGCTTGTCATTGAGGAATGCGCCAATGTCAAGACAGTCACCATCTTTGTCCGTGGCAGCAACAAGATGGTCCGTATTGTTTTCCTATCGTGCTGCACTGCGCGGGCTAACATATAGGCATCTCTCCCTCTCCCAGATCGTGGATGAAGCGAAGCGTGCCCTTCACGACGCGCTCTGCGCCGTCAGAAATCTCATCGTCAACGACCACGTTGTCTACGGTGGAGGCTCAGCGGAAATTTCCTCTTCGCTGGCTGTGGCCAAAGCCGCAGACGAGATTCCATCTATCGAGCAGTACGCCATGCGTGCCTTTGCATCAGCACTTGATGCTGTCCCTCTGGCGTTGGCAGAGAACAGCGGTTTGTCGCCGATCGAGACGTTGGCTGAGGTCAAGAGCCGACAGGTGAAGGAGGGTAACCCGAGGTTGGGAATTGATTGCATGGGTAGGGGAGAGAACGGTGTGTCCTTTTGTTGTAACATCCTCTGCTATGTGTTAATATTTTGTGGTAGATATGAAGAAGCAGAATGTGTACGACCCACTGATCTCCAAGCGGCAGCAATACTTGCTTGCTACTCAGCTCGTCCGCGCCGTGCTCAAAATTGGTGAGTATTCAGATGACATTATTTGTAATTTTGTGTCAGCTGACTGGTGTTTCTAGACGATGTGATTGTTGCCGGACAGGCGGAGGAGTAAGGGGGCTCGGTGTCGATTCTGCGTGTTCATCATTGGCGGTATTGCTCCAGCATGTATAGAAGTCATGAAGTCATTAAAATCCAGCATAATCTCTATATCAATACGACGTAGGATGGATCAGAGTGTAAGGTACCTGAGAGATGAGAGAACTAAGAAACAGTCTAAGCAACCAGCAAAACCAAGATGTCTAAGGGGGTGAAGAGAAGCCCTCACGCAGCCACAGCTATCTCTGTAGCAAGAGGTTCTTCATGTGAAGCAGCAGCAATCTTCTCATCTGTGCTCTGCTGCGCAGCCACAGATGTTGCGCTTGTGTCCTTCTCCACCAGCTCGTCACCACCCTTGAACTCCCATTCCTTCAGCCCAACCTTCGCACCCATCGCCTTCCACTTCTCAAACGCCTTTTCTCTCATCTCTCCAGCCATCCTCAAAAGCTCCGGCCAGTACTTCTCGTGGACGTACTCAAACTCGACGTCCCCGCCGAATTGCTTCTTGAGCTGATCTGCTTCGAAAAGACCTTCGCCGAGCACGTCTGGGTTCAAGCGAATCTTCTCGCGCGTGATGGGGTCAACGAATGGCATGATGATTTTCAAAAACATGTTGACGATGAAAGGGATGTTGATGATGAGGGCGCGGCCGAGACGTTCTGGATAGTGCGATTGCAAGATGTCCAAAACCTAGTGTGGCGTCGCGTGTTTCAGCACAACAAATGGTCGGTGCAAATGGTCAGACGTACAGTTCGAGAAGTGTTCATACTAGGACTCTTCCCTCGGTCTCCGAAGTTGATCATGAGGGCTAGAGTCCTGGGACATACGAGTCAAGTCGTACACGTCCTTGGAATACAGTGAACATACTCGACACCGGGACCCATCAGGTCTATGAGCCTTTCCACCATGAAGAAAGTGGATTCAACCTGACGGTGGCTCTCAGTTGTATTCTGTTTACTTGGAGTCAGGTACAACGCCGGTCGTCCATGTACGTCGAACCCAAAGATGTCAGCTTTGCCCGTCACATTCTGGGAATCAAAGGGCTCAATTTGAGTTAGAGATATTTTAGCAATCACGCATGAACGCACCTCGGGTTCGACATGCTCCGCAGTTATTTTATCGTACCAGCCAAACTCTCTCCTCCACTTGAGTGTGCTCTCGAGTCGTTTGATAGCAGCGTCAGCACTGGACCACTTGACAGCACGGAGGAAGCTAGAGGCCAATTTTACAACTTCCAGTTTCAACGCTCTCATAAGGGGTTTGAACCTACCGAAGCAAGCACTCGAACGACTACAAAGCATCATTAGGGATGGCACAGTCGAAAACATATGACGATCGCATACCAGCCAGAATTTCTCCACCTCCTTCAGCTTTCCGGCCTCATCGTCCTCCTCTCCTGGTATTCGGTACTCTTCGGTGTCAAAATGCTTCAATACCTCTGCGTACAGCTCCTGTTGGTGCTCCGTCAGGTTCTTCCCCTGAGGCTCCGTCTTTCCTGCGAGGTTCGGAACGGGAAGTGGTAGGTTAACAGGCATGGTCGTGTGAGGAGAGAAAGCTCGTCGGGATCAAAGAGTTAGTGGGTGCTCAACGCGTGTTCAGTAGAGGAGGTAAGGAGGGCGTTAGGAGTTGGACATGAGAAGAGGGCGTTTTATATACTGGAGAGCACGTAAAGAACCAAGATCATTATGTCGGCGTCTCTCTCTGAGTCTCTCAACCATTCATCTCCGCTTTCCTTCGCACAAAATTACTTTCGGTTCTCTGCTCACAGATGCGACTTCGGTTTAACAGGAATGCAGATGCCACCGTCTTGGTCTACGAGACCAAGTTCAATTGCCTTAATTTGAATGGCCTACGGGTCCTTTCTTGTTCATGTTTCGCGTGGATATGGAAGGAGTTGTTCACTCACAAGCTGTTTCGACATGAAACGAGAATTCCAGAAATCGCCAGTCCCAAACCAGAGCTAGTAAGCAAATATTCAACTCCATGCGCCTCATAACAGTGACTAAGAAACGCGTACCCCAGGATGCCCTGTTGGACGGTAGCTGCCTCTCAGCTCGCCCTCTTCGTCAAGGCCGTAAACTTGACATGTCCGGTCAATGGTCGCGTCTCCAAATACTTTTCGCGAACTTTCGCGTATATTCGCGTATCCCGTACTTGAGGCATCATCAGTAGGTTTGCATATCATCCTTGACAACGATGAGCCTACTCACGCAAATATGACGACGTCTGCTTCCAGCTCTGTCCCATCCGTAAAGACCAGGGCTCCCTCAGTAAAACGTGATGGTTGAACACCTTGTTTGACCCGAATGTGACCAGATGCGATGAGGTCTGCGCCACCTTTGTCGATCCCTATCCAAACGTATTAGGTTATCAAGATAGTCGCATGCATTCACCTCACGTACAGTATCCTGATAGAAGGCCGAAAGGTCAGCTATATCAGAGGTTGTTATCCGAAATAAGATAAATTCACCTCCACCCCTTTCCCAGACCATCAACAGCTGCCCTTCGCCTTCCGGACCCATGTTCAACTCAATGCCTCCCTTCCTAAGCTTCTTGTGCAGCTCCTCCTCGCTCTTCCACATTTCATCCGTTTGCGACTGCATCATCTTCTTCAACTGTCCTAATGGTATCGACCCAAACTTGAAATCTCCAATCTCCACTGGCACATCATCCGGCCAAAACTTCCCTAGGTTCTCCACTGTCTTGTCTCCTGATGTAACGCACGTCGAGGACCGTTGGACCATCGTCACAGACTTCGCCTTGTGGAAGACGAGGTCTTGACAGATGTCGATGCCTGTGTTCCCTGCGCCAACGACTACGACGCGTTTACTCGCGTATTCCACGCCCCCTTGGTACTGGCTAGCGTGGAGTACTACGCCGAGGAACTTCTCTTGGTGGGGGAGCCTTACAAAGTGTGGGTGACCAAGAGTCCCTGTCGCCATTACTATGTGAGATGGGCGGATTGTGATGGGCTTTCCGTCGCGGTTTATGGTCACAGACCATCTCTTCAATTGGTCATCGTAAACCGGCTGGTCTGCTATATGTGACTTTGTCCACACTACCAGGTCTTGTGAATGGGAGTACATCTCAAGCCAATCCGAAATCTTGTCCCGTGGCGTAAAGACTGGCCAGTTGCGTGGATATGGTTGATAAAGCACTAAGAGAAATGGTGAGCTGTGGCTTCAACAATTCATTGATGGACTTGCGCTGATGATGACTGCGCACAGTATGCAGAGTCAACGTGGGGTATCGCGTTCGCCAGTTGTCCCCAACCCGGTCATTCCTCTCGATCACCACTGCTGGGATGTTCATTTGCTTGAAGCGCGCTGCAATCTGCAAACCCGTCTGACCGCTTCCGACTTTCCACACTTCAGTTTTTGTCCTTAAACCTTGCATGGGGTATCACTCACTGATCAAGACATGCGGGTTTCCTTCTACTTTGGACCTTCGATCACGATAGACGTCGGACCAGGCGAGCGTGTGTCCACCATAGAGCCCACTCTCATACTGCACTTCGACGTTCCCCTTCAAGTCCATCACCATCATGCATACATTCAATGCCCTCCATGTACCCTGGGCTCCATCTTGCACGAGCCGGACATACCCTCTTCCGTGCGCCACCATCGTCTCATATGTAAAGACAGCCTCCACAGTGCCTGTTTCTGCGACGTATACCGGTTCGCAGTGCAAGTCTCCTACGAGCTTGAACTCGCGTACCTGTCCTGGCTTCAAGTTGGATTGGAGATAATTGATGATCTTGTCCGTGCCCTCCAACGCTCGATAGTCCCAATTCAACGTGAGGACGTCGCGGAACCACCCATTTGGCAAGATCGCGTGCGCTATTGCTTCAACATCTCCACCGGTGACTGCTTGCGCGTACGGAGCGAGCCACGCTTTGGCGATGTCGCGAGCTGGAGGCAGGGACGTATTTCGACCATCCTCAACTTCCATCGTTGAGGGTGGAATGAAGACGAAGGATTGTTTTGCATGTTCATGTATCCAACGTGTCAGCTTTACACTACACGGGCTTTGGGAGGTGGTATAACTCCTTATATCGGCAGAAGTCAACACGGTCAGTGATCACTAATTCTAATCCGGCGTTTGATAACTTCTACTCTTCCCAGCTGGCGTACAGCGCAGAAATTGCTGTCAGTCTTTCAACGAATGCACCCGGAGTAATCCGGTACTCAAAATGTGGGTTTTCTGGTTGTTGAGTCGCTGCGTTGCAGAGTTTCAGCCGGTCGGGAAATTTCCCGAAGCTGCTTCTATTCCAGCGGCATGAAACTTGGAAGCTCTTCAATATGGATATTGCTCATCCGCACCTGCATCCGGCCATTCCGACCGCTCATCCTCTCACGCGCCTTTCATCCTTCAGGAGATGATAAATACCGGATCACCAACTGCCACCGAACTACCCACCGTCAGCATGTCTGCACTCCCACCTTCACTCTACCGTGTCCCATTCTTGGTTTTCAATCTCATAGCGGGCCATGTGGCTACATGTCCACCCAACAAAGAGCCGGGTCTGGCTGAACGGAAGAGATACCAGAATAATAACAAACGGTTGGAGTTCTTGACCATAATCCAGTGGTGGTTCCTCCCGTTTATCTGGGTGAGTTCCAAGTAAATAAGTAAGTTGGTCATGGGCACTAACTTTCCTCCTTCGCAGGTTGTACTGTACACATTCCATCTTTCGGAGATATACGTTACCCTCGCTTCCGTATTCCCCGCAATCCGCTCCCATGCCCTCCTGAGCGTCCTCCTTCCCACTACGAGACTAATTGGGCCAATGTCCAGCCGTCTGCACGTCTCCCCTACTCTCCTCCTCGGATCCTTCATGTGTTTCTTCGGTTGCACCCTTCGGTACATCTGCTACAACACCCTCGGCCGCCAGTTCACTTTCGAGCTCTCTCTTAAGAAAGACCACAAACTCATCACACATGGACCTTACTCCATTGTCCGACACCCGTCCTACATTGGTAGTGTCATATATTTCAGCGGAATACTTATTGCCGATTTCGGCGCGGGGTCGTGGTTCAGCGTGGCCGGAATGTGGTCGACGACGTTCGGCAGGGTCTTGGGCACGGTTTGGGTGTGCACAGTGACGTTTTTGTTGACTTCGTTGGTTAGCAGGGTTCCGAAGGAGGATAAGGTGTTGAGAGAGGAGTTTGGGATGCAATGGGTTGAGTGGGCAAATAAGACGCCGTACAGGCTCATCCCTGGTGTTTATTGATGTTCACGGACAACGCAGAGACCTCCATCGAACAATGTGCTTGAACTTGAACTTTTGCTACCGTTTTTCATAGACTTGCATAGCACCATGATACAAATGAATCTGCGATTTTCCTTGACCCTACCACACGAACGGAATAACCGCATATCGTGTTTTCTTGGCCCAACTCACCCACTGTTCCCCAAAGTGCATCTTCAACATCAAATCCTCCTTCGCAACCCTCATCAGCACTGCGAGACAAACATACCCAACCAGCACAGTCCATGCCCCACCAACTACCTGTCCCTTGCTTGTCCCCCACATTCCACTCTCAACCCACCACTTCCCGGGGCTGTACATCTGAACGACAAGCATCCCTGGGAAGGCCAGAATGGCTCCAAGGTAAGATGGGTGACGAACAAAGGAATAAGGTCCGTGTGTGACGAGCTGGTGATCTTGTTGCAGGGAGAGTTGGTAGGTGAAGTGACGTCCGAGAGTGTGAAAGCAGAGCTGGCGGAGGAATGCACCGGCGTAAAGTGCTAGAGAAGCGATGATGAAGATTGGAGAGAGGTAATAATCGGATGCTGTTGGGATTTCGGTGGGGGTTGGGAGGAGGATGGTGTCCAAAGTTGGTGTGCGGAAGGAGGGGTAGGTGGCGGATAAGACCATGTACAACTCGGATACACCGAACAACACGATGAAGTTCTATGAGTAAAACGATCAGCGCCCCCCATGCAACTGTGAGACATGTGTAAAAAACATACCAGACTAATGGGTACGGTAAGCCAGGTAATGAGCGATAGCAGGTCGCTTATCTCCTTCCGAGCTTTGTATTTTGCTTGCTCATCCACAGTCGGCGGGGGTCGCGGAGGCCGAACAGCCACATACGCCGCAAAGGTGTTCGCGCTTATGAACGGGATGACGGCCAAAGGTCTGTTCATACTATGCGATCGCGGAGGTAGACTAGGAAGAACTTGAGTGAGAAGAGACGTTGAAAACCCGGGACCTACCTTTATACGTTTTCCAACAAAGTTGCATGGAAGACATATGGCTAGACATAGCTCGCGAAGACTTTCAGGGTTGAACGGAGGTGGTGGGCACAAGATAGCTGCCCGAGCACAGTCTTCTTGGGGTTCACCCTATATCCTATATATAGTGTGATAGATAGTGTGATAGACACGGCTCGTACGTGGGAGTCACACTGCGACAGAGGAATCTTGTCCCTAAAACCCTGACCAGTGGACTCGAAAAGAGCAAAGCAACCCCGAAATATTGCTGCCACCGACTCGTCAGCCAAACAGCTACATATCATTCCTAAAAAGTCATACGCTTACCTTCTACCACACGTACGGAATGACGGCGTACCGCGTCTTCTTCGACCAACTCACCCACTGCTCCCCAAACTGCGCCTGCAACATCGCGTCCTCCTTCGGAACTCTCGACAGCAATGCCCAACACACATACGACAAAAAGCTGATCCAATAGGCCCCGAATATTTGCCCTTGCCACGTGTGCCACATCCCGCTTTGAATCCACCATGTCCCAGAGCTGAACAGCTGAGCGACAGCCATTCCAGGCAGTGCAATAATCATCCCAAGGTAGGAGGGATGACGAACGAAGGAGTAAGGACCTTCCGTGACTAGTTTATGGTCCTTTTGGAGCGAGAGCTGAAACGTAAAATGACGGCCGAGTGTACGGTAGCAGGCTTGTCGCAGGAGTGCGCCAGCACTGAGAAACAATGACCCTATGACGAAAGGAATAGTGAGGTAGAAGTCGGAGGTGGATAGCGGCTTGGACGGGTCGGGAAGGAGAATGCTATCGAGGGCGGAAATACGGAGTGATGGGTATACAGCGGCCAGTGCCATGTACGCATCGCACGCACCGAAGGCGGCATTTGTGACCTACGATTTCAGGCATCAATGGGACCGCTAAAAGAGCGAGGATAGACAGGCGCACCATGAAGGCTGGGACGGTGACCCATGAAATGAGCGATAAGAGGTCACTTGTTTCTCCGCGGGCTCTATACTTTGCTTGTTCTGTCGTGGTCGCGTGTGCTTGTGGGGGGCGAACAGCAACATGACCTGCATAGGTGTTTGCCAAGATAAAGAAGATTTTCGACAGGGGGCCATCCATCATGGTGGGGTATAGAAACTCGCGAGAGACAACGGAATTTATAAAGTCATTGGCATCGTGGCGACTTCAGGAGTAGACATGCCTTGGTGATTTAAACATGGAATGGGTCTAGAATGTCACCGCGTACTCCTCGTATGTACTCACCGTGCAATCCTCCATGACCACAATTGACGGATACTTTATCTGATGCCACGCCATGCACGTGGACTTGTGCCAGTGTTTCACGGTGGTTGTCTGCAAATGCAGCCAGAAAAGCAGTATCCAAGTGGTAATATGCATCATCGAGCATAGGACCACCTCGTCCGCGTTATGCACGGCTATCGGGTCGGATGAATATGGTGAATATCCGAAGAGATCATGTCACTGTTGTAGTGGGGTTTTGAAACATGACAACATACCTTATCGATGACATAGCAACTTGCATGCGCGACAGTGGTATTGCAAATACTTGACCGACTGCTCGATATCCATAACCAACCACGAAGTTACGACGAGAAAAGGAACGCGACGCGACGCGACTGGAATAACTTGAAAAAGTTCGCGTGAGAGAGGAGGGCGCCTCGTGATGGAGAGGGAACGCACGTTGGGGAAGCTCTCGCCTTGAGGCATCGCAGCTCTTCCCCTCGTCATCGTATGCCACGACGACAACGCCTTCAACTGTGCTGATCACAACAGCCGCCGCCGCAATCCTTGTCTTATCTCCAGAGACCATCCCCGACAACAGCGTCCTCGGCTCTCAGTATCCCGGGCCACCTCCTGCGTCATCACCATCCCACCCCCAGGTTCTATTGGTCTATTGAGCATTCTAAATGACTTCACCTATTAATGCATTCGCTATATAATCACCACACCAACCACCCAAGCTCATGAACTCACTCTGGAACCTCATCGACTGGCTGCTCCCCTCCATCCGACTCACAGACGACTTTGCGAACGCTTACGACCCCGAGGCGCTCTCTGCCTCCTCCCACCACCATCAGTCATCCAATTCCAATTACCCCTCCTACAACAACAGCTTCACCTCATATCACTGTCGTGAATCCTCCCCGATACCCTCGCTATATCCTCCAAGTCAGTCAACTATAGCGCCGAACGCATCATCGCATCAAGAGGCCGTGGCGAGTAACAGAGGTACTCCGCCTGAATGGAAGGAGAGGGACAAGCGGGAAAGGGAAAGGCAGTCGAGGGAAAGAGAGAAGGAGAGGGCTGAGCGAGAGCAGTTAGTGATGAAGCACAAGAGCGAGACCGATGCCCTGCAGAAGAGGATCAAGTCGCTGGAGAGTCAGGTCGAGAAACTCACGAGGGAACTGCAGATATCCAGGGAGGATGGAATGGCTATCAAGAAGATGTCCTCGCAAGATTATGTCCCCCCTCCGCACTCGTTCCCCGCCGTTCCCCCGTCGGATCCTGCAGCGTTGCGCAATGCATACGATTCCATGTTGTCCCTGCATACCCATACCCATGACGCACTGGTGGAGAGAACGGAGGAACTGGCTAGCCTGAAATCCTTCCTCTCCAAGACGGATGATTGGTCTGGTGCTCAACTCATCCAAGCCCTCCGTGATCTCAACACAGAGATCGTGCATCTCGCAGCATCCCTCGCTGACGAGCTCACATCACCATCGTCGACCTTTGCCTCTTACCGAGGAGAACCAACCCAACATACCAACGCACAGAAATCACTCATCGCTGGAATGATAGGTGTCGGAATGACAAACTGGCTGTTGTCAAGGGAACATACCGAAGATGCAGCGACCATTGTCCAATTCGCGGTTCAGGCATGGCAGGTCAATCTTGTTGGTCGGGCGTTGGATAGTTTCTCGTATGGTCTGCCGAGGGAGATAGATCAGTTCTTGTCGCACGTATTCAATCATATGCATAGAACAGGTACGCCGACCGTCTCGTTTCCTCACATACATGCCTAATCCCTCGATGCAGAACCCCAGGCGACCACCTCTCGTTGGCGCGCTCTTACGTACAACCATACGCGCAGTCTTCTGGCTTCCTCCTCCAACCCAAACCATTCAAACGCATCGCCGTTCCAGACCCTCACCGACCACAACGCTCGTGGTCTACTGTCCATCATAGGTCTATGTAACTTCCCCACTTTACCACGAGAAACTCTGCTGGCACATTATGGAGCTCACCTCCATCGGATCACTGAGAGGACGGAACGCCTGGCCGCGGCGATGAAGGAGGGAGTGATGAGTGCGGACTTTGAGGTGGCACGGGTAGCACCTGCTGGTCCCGGCGAGTCTGCAAGGAGCAAGCCGTTCGACGAAAGCGAGATGGAGGATGTGTACGCCGATGCCGACGCCGAGCAGGAATGCGGAGTGATGTGTACAGTCGAGTTCGGCCTGACGCTCGTTCGGAAAGCATGCACTGATTCCTCCGAGCACGGCGACGATTCAGATACGCGGAACGGCCACGGCACCGTCAACGGACATGCGAGTACGAAGGGTGCGAAGAATGGAAAGAAGACGAACGGTCATTCTCCAGCGGCGAACGGGCATGGGAAGACGAATGGTATCTTGAACGGTGTTGGAGACCATGACCCGCCGAGGGACGTGAAACCAGGATCCTTGACGCGTACGGTGCTCGTCAAACCAAGAGTTTTGCTGGATTCCGTTTCTCAGCTTGAGTAGCCAACAAAATCGGTAAGCAGATGTTTTCATCGGAGGGGATACGAATGCCTGACCGACATGGTATGTTTTTATGGCCTACAGAGCGTGCAGTTCGACCCATCCGACCTTCCTCCGTGCGACGCGTTGTGTTCGCGTGTCTTCCTGGCATACCCTCTACCTGGTGGCACAGATACGCTCAAGCTCAGGATATGTTATCTGAAGCCTATACCAGATCGATCTTGCATGATGCTGCATTGATGCACGATATCCTCACCTTCGCGGCACGACAACTCCGAACACCCTCCCATCCATGCATTTAATTTATCTCCCCTGCTCGTCTCGTCCAATGTACATTTTGCATGCACGCCCTCGCACTGTAATATGTAGCATTGCATGACGCGTAATGTGTACTCTACCCTTCTCGACCTTCACAAGTTTCCATCCATCATCACGCATATGCATCATCTCTCGCTCTCGTTGTTTCGCCCTTATTGGGTTCTTGCATTGGATTATTCCCTTCCCCCCTCCAACTCACCCTTCTCGCTTGCTTTCATGAGTGCTTTATGACAATCGGTTTTGTAGATACTATACCCTCATTCCATCCGTAATACCTCCCTCCCAACGCTTCTTGCTCATGGTTATGTACTAGTAGTTTATTCGGTATTGCGCATCTTCGTGGCGTACGTACACCCAGTAGAGACAAAGCATGCACGTTTCTTCCTTCCTGTCCACGTTAGATCATACTGCAAATCTTGAACGGTTCGCCTCAAGCACACCTAAGGGCCCACGCAAGAAACGTATGCCCTCGCGCCACTTCAACCCACATCGAAGAAAAACGTGGTAAAATAATGGACACTGAGGGGATTGAACCCTCGACCTCATGCAAGCAAACTCAACTGGTGTTGGTGCAAAGCAGGCGCGCTACCACTGTGCCAAGTGCCCATGATGAGACGAGGCCGGATCAGCAACCCTGTTCTCTCTTCGACCCACGGTGTGAACTTGTGGTCGGTGAGTTGAATGACATCAGAGCACTGGCAAGTGGCACCTGGCACTGGCAAGAAAGGACTCTCCTGCCTGGTAAGTTCTGCAGCTCACCATGTCCAACGACGTCCACAAAATACACCCTAACGTCCACCCAGACTCACAGTTTCACCCAGGCGAGCACTCCGCCGTTCCTCATCCTCCGCCTCAGGATCACCACAGAGCAGGCGACAACAAACCGTTCCCGGATACAGGATGGCGTGGCCGACCTGAGATTCCGAGCGTAAACGGTGGAGACGGTGAGGAGGACTTTCTCCACAAGCCGCCGTATAACTGGAAGAGCGAGGGGGGTCTCTTCAAGCCGAAGTACATGTCGTAAGTCCGACTCGAGGAGCTTCTCTTCGCCACAGTCTCTGATATGTTTCAATAGCGAGTGTTGGTGTGGTAACCTTGCGTTCGAATTTCATGGTGATCCAGTCGATGCAAAGCATTGTCATTGTCGTCAATGCCAACACCTGCATGGCGCACCTTTCCAATGGGCCGTGATATTCCCCAAGGTAATACGGTCGCAACGGGACTCCCGTCTATCTTCGGTCTCTCCGTAACTGAGCACCCCCTCATTTAGACTTCTGTTCGGCTCATCAGGAACGAAAATAACAGCCTGCATTTCTTCAGCACCGAAAAACGGACAGGCGAGCACTACGTCCCGTGCAAAGTGTCCTGCGACGTCTGCCGCTCTCCCATCTTCGACGAAGGTCGCAACACGGTACTCGCTTATCCAGGTTCATTCAAGTTTAAAGATGGGAAAGTCCCACTGGATTTTCAGCCCACCGCGCATATATTCTACAAAGAGCGGTGCGTGCTTCAAAATGAGTAGACTCCGTCGGTAGTGGAGGCTGATCCGAGTGTCCTTAGGGTTATGGAAGTTCCTGATGGTATACCGAAGTGGTCTGGCCACAAAGGCCACAGCGAATTGATGCAGGAGCTCTCAGACGATCATGCGTCAGTATATTTCCCCACGAACTGTTATGTGGCATTGACACTTCAGGTTGTCAGAAAAATGCCGAAGTACAAGGGCAAAGCTGCACCCGAGTCAGAGACGGACGTCAGTCCTGAAAAGCTGAACGGTCTGAACGATGCATAGTTGGAGATTGGAACATCAAATGCAACGCGTCATTGGGGGAATACACGTTAGGGATGGTTCGCGTCAAGAAAGGCTTCATTACCGGGACTGTAAGATACTCTAGCTACTTCAGCTACTGCCGACCTTGAATTCTGGGACAAGAAATCCCATCTGAACAGACGTGAAAGAACTGAAAGGAACCATATGCTACATGTACAGAATTCCGCAAGTGATGTGGACGAGCTGTTGAACAGATAGTGAGAAATAAGGGAATGGTGGGTGGAATGTGCGCGAGCTCCATGGACGAGTATATTTCTACAACATAAAGATGGAAGGAAGACGTCGTCCGTCGCCCAGTAAGTTAACACCAGAGTCTTCATCTCACCACCACCCCCGTCAAGCGAAAAAAATGAACAAAGACCTTAACGAACGCTATGCACAAGAATTCCAACATGGAGCCCCCTCCCTAGGCCTACAATGAATAAAAAGAATGGATGGAAAAAAGAGAGAAGCCGAAACTGAAGCTTAAAGCATCATCACCACCTCGCTCTCTCCCCCCAACTCATCATCCACCTCTCCCTCCGCATCCTCGTCACCCAGGTCCGGTTCCCCCTCTGCGTCGAGGTCCCCGTCGTCAGGCTCTCCCTCCGCATCAATGTCGTCCTCCCCCTCAGCATCCGCATCCGCGTCGTCTGCGACGACACCCGGCACCTCAACTGCGATGGGTGACACTGGCGTGACCTTCGTACGCTGATCCTCCGCAACGAACACCGTATCGTCGCTCGGTGCACTCTGGCGGCTCCCACCGGTCAAAGGCGTGTCCATGTCCTCACACTTCACGTCGTCAGCGGACGCCGCCGCCGCCGTAGAGAGACCACCAGCATCCAGGGGTTGAGGCACAACCGCAGAATCAGACTGAGACACGACCGGAGCAGTGTCACCTTCGTCTTCATCCTCATCAACGGGTGACTGGACCCTTCGCCTCAAAGCACCGCTCCGGGTTCTTCGCAATTCCGGAGGCGGGGTGACGTCAATCGCCGGTCCTCCATTCGTTAGCCGCGATGAACGCCGCTGGCGGGCATTGAAGGTCGCATTGGGTGACACAGGCGTCGGGGGTGTGGACGTAGACACTTGAGAGAGTTTCCGGGAGTTCGTGGTCGACGTCCGTCGGCGTACAGGCGGCAGGGGCGGAGGGGAGGACGGAGGATCAGGAGAAGGGTCAACACGCCTGCGTTTGCGAGGAGGTTGCTGGGAGGGTGGCGTCGGGGGTGGTGGGATAGCTCGTTTCGGGGTGGGACGGATCTGTGGGATGGTCCTGACCTCTTGAGAAGTGTTGGAACGGGAACGCAGTTGCCGCCGAGGACCACCTTCTTCCATAGCTAGCCGCATTGCAAATGCTTCATCGTCCGCAATCATGGATTCGTCGTGGGGCTCGGAGGGATCCGCCTCCGAGGGAGAAACACCGTTCAACTGTGAGTGCCCGTTCGTCGAATTTGTCCGCGTCTTTCGAGAACGGCCCTTGGACTTTGATGGGGTCTCGTTTGACTTCTGGGAAGGCGATGTGGACATGGACACAACAGTTGATTTCCTCCCGCTCCGTCTCAACACAACCTCCTCCTCTTCCTCCTCTTCCTCTTGCCGCGCTTTCCACTGCTTCCCCCTCCTGCTGGATGCTCTCACAGGTTCCTCCTCCTCCTCCCTCATGGAAAGCCTCAGATTTGGCCTGGCCGGAGGCAGAGACGGAAGTTCGTCTGGATCCGGAGGGGGCGCCGAACTTTCCACCTCTCCGACAGGTTCGTCAAAAAGATTCAACGCGGGAGAGGGAGCTGCACTCGCAGAATCCAAACGGTTCCTTGGCGTCCTCCTCGACCTCGCCCTCGAGGACAACCCTGCCTTGGGTGTGACGCCGCCGTTCAGATCACTGAGATCAGGCGGGGACTCCATCGAAGGAGTTTCCAAGGGTTCTTGGACAATGGAAGGATCGCCCTCCTCGGGAAGTCCGTCGCTCTTCATGGTGCGAGCGATTAAAAACGGACTCCACTTGAGGCAATCAGGCTTCAGCTTGAAGTAGCCCTTCGCCTCCCACTTGGACATATACGCCTCAACGACCTCAGGGTCCCAGGCGATGTCGTATGACTGAGGAGCGACGAACGGCGCCTTGGTCAGACCCTGTTCGACATCTTGGGTTGTCGTGCGCACGAGGTGCTTGCGCGCGATACCGTTCTTCTTTCCCTTGAAGAGCTTGATGGCCTTCCCAGGTGGTGGACGGGACGGAGGTGTGTGGTCTCGCACGAAGATCATTTGTTGTTGCTGCAAGGTAACGTAGATGTCCTCGATGGTCATTGACGTGGCACGGGAGATGTCTGTATGCGCATTAGCCAAACCGACTCGGAGTAATCTATGTTCAGTGTTACATACCCTCAAGACGGGGATTGCTCGGTGCGTCACGAAGATAACGCATCAGTGCCAATGTCCAGTAATTTCGGTAACCCAGGGCACCGAGAGCTGATAGAGGCTTCTCCGGTGACCCTGTCCGTTGCTCCTTCTTGGATAACAAGTAACCTGCAACCCGGTTGAGCTTGAGAACTTTGTATGAGTAAAAACACTCACTGAAATCAATGAGCAGGTTTCCCCAGCCCTGCCGTTGGCGTACAGGTAAAGTCATAATACAACTAACGTTGTAATCCTTCGGACTCCGCTTCTCCTTACTGAAATACCCAACGAATCGCGAGCCTATTGATTCGTCCACCTCTGTCATGACATAGAAAAGAAAGGGCTCCACGTCATAGAACAGCGACTTGTGGTCCAGGAACATTTTCGAGAGCAGACACAGATTCTGGCAATAGATCTTGTTCTTCCGTCCGTCCACCTCGAATATGGATATGAAGCCGTCGCGATAGATCTCGTCCCCAGGTGGATGCCGCATCCTGCATTTCATCTGGTCAAGAGCAAAGAATGAACATCGATACCATCGTTACGCAAAAGCGAATTGCGGCGTACCTGATGCCGACTGGCTACGAACTGGCTCTTCATGTACTTGAGACAAAACTCGCATATCCACAATCTTCCATCCGGAAGGTTCGCATACTCTTCTGGGAACGGAGCATCGTACCATGTCTGAATGTCGAATTCCCCAAAGCGAATAGAGCGTATCCGCTGATGTGGTGCGCTATGTATCTTTGAAAAGTCGGGTGTGGAAGGAGCAGGGGACTCTGAGAGACCAGGGGTGGGCAATGGAGGCGGTTGAATATACGCGGAACGAAGAGGACGATTGGATGGACCGGCTATTGGTGTTTCTGGTGGTTCAAGCGATGCAGACGGAGGCTTCGGAGGGTACACGGCGCGCTGGGAATTAAGGATGACGTCAGTTTGCATTGTACCGACAGGACCACAACATACGACACGCACCTCTGCTTCAAGACGACTCCTGTCAAACCGCATCTTGTCCAGCTGCGAGACGTTCGTTTGTGAGATATCCCTATCCTCTGCGCTTAGCAAGTCGTCGAACATTCCCTTCTTCAACTCCTCCGGTTCCTCTTCTCGCTCCTTCCCCTTCGCTGTCCTCGCTGTCAATTTCAGACGGATCATCGGCCGTGATGGCTGCGGCGACGGCGACGGCTGTCGGGGTGGGGGTGGGGGTGGAACGGGAGAAGTGATCCTCAGCCGCACACTCTTGAACGGTCGACTGGTTTCGGGCTCTTGTATAACTTCAGCAGCACCCTTCCTGGACCGTCCCCGAGCTTTGCTACCCTTGCGTTTGTGGCTCCTGACCGGCACTGGTGTCGCCTCCACATCAACATCAACCTCACCCTCCGCGTCCACCTCCGACTCGTCAGTCGTAACAGCTCGCGCCTTCCCTTTCCGCTTCTGCTTGTTGTGAGTCGTGTGAGGGGCAGAACGGGAGGACGAGGCTACTGACGACTCTCGTGGCCTTGGTGTCGGTGGTGGGATGAAGTCGTGGGGTGGTAGAGGGTGTTCGGGAACGTCGGCGTACGATTGCATCGCTAAGTACTGCTCCCGTGGTGTGCAATTCGGACAGTACCACTCTCCCGAGGGGGTCTCCTCGAGGGGTGGTTGCAGACAGTCCATATGCCATCCTAGTGAAGGTGTCAGCCGTTCATATCTAAAGGGGGGCAGCATGACATACCTCTATCACAAGCGTCACAGAATAATAACCGATTCTGTGGAATTGAAGCGAAGCGTGAGCAAAGTGATACACTGCTACGAGGCACGGATTCGGACGTACCTCATCACCCTTCTGTCGGCACATTTCGCAAGATTTACACTCGATACAACGCCAGTCATACAGAAATGGGACCTCCCCGAGGGAAGAAATCTGAAGGCACGAAGGGTGTCCTGTGGGCCATGAGATGGGATGGATAAACTCGGCAGTCGGGACAGTACTCACCACTTCGGCCACACTCTGTGCAACTGAGCAGACGTTCATGAACGACATCCTTGAGACCCTTTGCCCGACAGAAGTCGCATTCCTTACTACGAACGACCTTACGCTTCTTCTTCGGTGGCCTGGGTGCCGGCATGGCGGGTTCCTCTACTGGCAGGTAGGATGGGATAGGTTGAGGAGCAAATGGATCGCCGTGTGGACCTTGCGAATATTGTCGGTTGTAGAGTATTGGTGGGCTGAGAGCGAGGTGGGGAGGTGGTTCGACCTGAAAAAACGCGGTCAGTACCACTGCGGTGATGTACGCGACTGATTTAAGGAATTACACCGCGTCGCGACGCGTTATAATTGCACGCCATCAAGCGTTAAGGGCTTTGGCTCATTGAATGGACAAACACCTACATGGCTGGGTTGTACGCCGTTTGTTTGCTCCAACAACGCCGGATCGAGTGGAGGGTCGTTGAGCGCAGGATCAATTGGAATGTCGTCGGCGTTGCGACTGCTGAAGGGAGTGCCAGTGTCATAGGATTCCTCGCGTTCGAACGTGGCCGCTTCCGGGAAAGCGAGCCCTCTCATTGCGGAGAGCGAGGGAGCGATGACCGAGCGGGGGGTGCCCAGAGGCGAGAGCAGACTGGAAGAGTTCGTCGTCGACGGCAGCGACGACGACCAGCCTGTTGTTTACAATGTAAATAAACCCTAATTTGGACTTGTCGTTACGTTATTATGCTCCAGACCCAAACGGGACACCTTGTGCCAGTGAAGTTCGCGCTTTCGCCATCAGCCCACCGGCATCCGGAGTGCATCTCCAAGAGCACCTGGACGATGATGGAGGTCTGGGACTGTGAAAGGTTGACTGGAGCAGCATGTTGGAATATTAATATACACAGGATAATATGATCATTTTGACAAGTCCAAGCGTGGATAACTGTTTCGTCGTTGTACTCTGCACCAAGAGGTGTCAGATCCTCAGATCGCGGCCATGGGGCATCCTGAAGCGAGTCTGACTAAGGCTGTCCTGACGCCCAAAGCCGAATGGCGGCACGATTTGCGGAGCTCGAATTCTACTCTGGCCGACTTCCAAGTTGAGCAAAGGAGAAGATGTACAGTACGAAGATACACGCTAGGTACGGGTATTGTTATTATGGTATGTGAGAGGGCGTCGAGGAGAATCCCCTCGCGTGTCGCGAGGCAGAGGAAAACGGCGGAGGTCCGATAGATCAATACCTTCATAGACCCAGCGACCGTGTTTCTCCTCGCCGGGAATCCCAAGTCGAGCCTCCTCGTGAGATTTCAAAATGGTGGGGCGGGAAGCTGTAATTTCTTCGCTCGCATGAGGATTTGCTGCCTCGGTGGTCCAAGAGGGGTGGCGCTCTCGAAGTGTAGATCCCGGCAGAGCACACAACAGATGGGAACATTGGTACAAGGCCTTCCATCGGTGAATTTGTTGGCTGTGCAGACTGTAAAGGCATACGATACGGGACATCGCGACCGAACGAGACCGCAAGAGAATGGCTCCAGTTTGCGTGAACCATCCACGGTTGACTGGCCGCAAAATCCACATGGGTAAAAGGGAGATACCTGCATCTCAGACGCAATGAACAGTTGAGACAAGCAAAAAAGAAGTACCTCACTCACCGGCAAGCCTTTCCCCCCAAAATCCTCCAGTATCCCTCTCAACCTTCCGCAAAATATGCCCTCCTACACGGTTCTGACAGTCACGTCCAAGAACCAAGGCACCACAGATGCGACATGGTAGTGCTGTACATCCCCGCGTCGGAGGATTAGGGATATAACCTATGCAAAACGGTGTTATCCACGGTCAAATTGACATGGGGGGATCTTCTGAACTCACCTCCGGGATGAATAGCATGATTAGTGAAAGAAAACAAGTGAATATGTGGTTTGAAAGGAGCGTTATCAGATACAGCCTGTGCATTATGTACAGAGTTAAGCTGCCATTGTAACTGAGAGATGGTTTGAACGCGTCGACACTACAAAGTCGACGCGACGGTGGGGTGAAACTCAGCTCGGCCTGAGCTCGGCAGCGTGTTCAGCCTCTCTCGCTGCCGACATTCGGCTTCAGGTTTAATTAACCTATTTTCGGCATGTCCTTCCAAATCCAGAATGGATGCCCCATGGCCGAGATCTGAGGATCTGACACCTCTTGCTCTGCACAGTACTTCAAAGCGACCCGGGTGGCTGCCGGCTCACTTGTCTCTGCCGTCGTCGCAACAAGCACCGACGAGCGAGTTGGGAGTTGGGAGAAGGGGCTCGATCAGACCTGTTTGGCCTGAGTGGACCCCGGAACCGCTCAGGTGTCTCTGTCCGCCCTCAGCTGCCCAGGGGGCGAACCAAGGGCTCCTCACGCGCAGATTCAGCTTGCACGCCGCCTCGAGATAGAGCGGAGCGAGAGTGTATGAAAGCCATGCCTGGAGACGATGTGCATGCCGCGAGCCAGAGGCGCCCGGAGCCTGGTTTGCTTATCCTCGACCGTGTTGGATGGCCACTGACTGGGAGGCTGGGGACGCGTGATCCGTATCAACTTCGTAGTCTATACAGAGTGTTTTTGAGAGAGAAAGAGCCGTGCGTCGTGCCGTGGATTCCCGGGCAAACAAATAAGGCTCCGTGGGCAGCGTCTCTGGGCCTGCGCCTGTTCTCTTCGAGTCGCAAGTCCAGCTGCCGTCGTTCTGTCTATCACGCTCAGATAAACAGCCCCCGCCGCCCTCTCCTCTCTTGCTCTCGTACCACCACCATCGTCCACCACGTCGTCCACACTAGTCCACACAATGCAGGCCGCGGTGCATCATATGCAGCCGCAGGTCCTCCCTTACCCTCCCCTCAACCGTCTTCCCAACGGCCCTTCAGCCGCAGTGCAGCCAAATGCCCCAGTCACTGGGCGCAAACGCAAGCGACCACATCAGTACACCGTCAGCTACAGCGAGGTCCAAGAGGTAGACAGCGCAGGCAGAGTCAGGGATGTCATCGTGATTGAGGATACTCCGCCCCCATCCACCGTTTCCCCAGCGACTACCCATACTCAGCTCTACTCTGCCTCCCTGCAACCTCCAATGTACTCGGACCCAATCCAAACTCGATCCCGCGCTGCCGCCGCTGCACAGGCCCTATCCGCCAGTGCATCTTCCACTACCACTGCAGCCCCACCAACCAAGAAACGCAAGCGGGACCCCGTGGATGTGGCTGGCACCGCTGGGAAACGGCCTGCTGTCAACGGCCATCTTCAGTCGGCAGCCAGTGTCAACAAGTCTTGGGCGAGCGGAAGTGCTGCCGCCACCGACGATGTAAGCCATCACAGCCCTTTTTCTCATTGTACCTCTGTTAACGCCATGGGTACGTTAGGCATCCAAGGGCCCAGTACCTTGTGATGATAAAGAGGGACACTACATCATCGTCCCGGACGACATGATCGCTAGACGATGTTCGTCGTGCCCTTTTCCATCAACCTACCCCTCACTAACCCTTCCGTGCAGATCGTACTGTCCGCCTTCTAGGTCAGGGGACCTTCGGGAAAGTCATTGAGGCTCTGGACACCGACACCAATCAGCGGGTGGCAATCAAGATCATTCGGGCCATCCCCAAGTATCGCGACGCAAGCAAGATTGAGGTGCGAGTCCTTCAGAAGCTCAAGGAGCGGGACCCCACGAACAAACAGTAAGTTACCTCGCTCCTTCCAGTGTCCGCGCTTCGTTGACTCGTCACACCCATTTTAGTAAATGCATCCATTTGCTGCATTGGTTCGACCACCGGAACCATATATGCCTGGTCTCCGAGCTGCTGGGCATGTGTGTGTACGACTTCTTGAAAGAGAACGAGTTTGCTCCCTTCCCACGCCATCACATTCAGTCATTTGCACGACAACTCCTGGGCAGTGTCGCATGTAAGCTTCGACCGTAAAATTTGTATTCTTGTCACTAATGATTTCCTCAGTCCTTCATGAACTTCATCTTATCCATACCGACTTGAAGCCGGAAAATATCTTATTGGTTAACAATGGGTATAAATATGTAAATGTACCAGGAAAGGTACGGCATTCCACACCCTATATGCGCAGCTCTGTTCATCTGATTCTGTCACAGCGCAATGCCCCACCGCGGCTGAAGAAGATCCTAGATTCCACTGATATCCGACTCATCGATTTTGGCTCAGCAACGTTCGAGGAAGAATACCACTCAAGCGTGGTTTCAACGCGCCATTACCGCGCACCTGAGATCATCCTCGGTCGGTCCCGACCCTCTTCCCTGATTATGTTTGTACTGACTTCCGTATCTGTAGGCCTCGGCTGGTCGTATCCCTGTGATGCCTTTTCACTGGGGTGCATCCTCGTAGAGTTCTTCACAGGCGTGGCGCTATTCCAGACGCATGATAACCTAGAACACCTTGCCATGATGGAGCAAGTCATGGGCAAGATGCCAGAACGGTTTGCTCGTGCTGGTGCACGGGCCAAGCCAGAGTTCTTCAAAGAAGGAAGCAAGCTGGATTGGCCAAAAACCAAGATCACGTCACGCCAAAGTAGAAAAGAAGTACGCGCTACTAAGAGCTTGATGGTACGCAGCAATTCATCCTCCACAGAGATCGTTGTCTTACATTGTTGTTCCGCAGGAATTGATCCCACAGACGGACGGGATCAACAAGCAATTTTACGACCTCGTAAAGAGGTTGCTGACTTTCGACCCGGCGCAGAGGATAACAGTCAAAGATGCCCTCATGCATCCGTACTTCTCTGTCCGGATAGCTGACGAGCCGTATTGACCATTTCAATACGGCTCCAGTTTCCCGCTCTTCTTGCTTTTTCTAGTTTCGCATCTCGGATACGATTGTTCGGACAGGTCTCCATCAAGTTCACTACCCTCTCGTTGTATAACTCTGTCCATGTCACGATATTGCTCCCCCTCTCCTTACGATTTCCGCTCTATCCCCTCAAGTCTCAAAGGTCGCTCATTAGCCCGCCAGGGTCGGCGTACGCGTGCCTGGGGGTGTCGCTCTCCTCTCGCTCTCTTCCTCAGGCTTTTCTTCTCTCTCCTAATGTCATGTATAACCACCATGCAATAGTGCCCCTCCGAGGTTGTCTTGTTTTCATGCATATGTGATTACCAGCCCCACACATCCCCCCGTAACTATTACTCGTAATCCCTCTCTTTCCTTTGTTCCCGCATCCCCACCCAGCTCCTCTCATTGCAAGTTACAAGTACCCTCATCCAAACGCGACACCCCCCTCCCTCACGTTCACCCCAAGCATCTTTTGCATCTGTTTTGTATTTATCACTTTCGGATCCCGTGGTGCTGGTTGGACTACGGTTCTCTTATAACTGAATGCATAGACTTCAAACTGTACGGCGGGATGGGAGGAAGAGATGCCCTCCGGCTTATCCGTCGCCACCTCCAGACCATGGTCCGAGCGAATCCGCAAGAACGCAGACATCAAAATAAGTCACGCCACTCCATCGATCGTCCCAGAACATCCCGTATTATCCTATGGTTATGCTAACCCCCCTTTCTTTTTTAGTTCCCGGCCCACCCTTCCTAAGGCCTTGGGCAATGGGCCTTGCACCCCATCCGTCATCCGTGTCACGGACAATCCCGTCCTTCTCCCCACAACCGCTAATCCCAATATCTCGAAGTATATATAACAGACACGAAATGATGGGAGCTCCCATGGGAGATTTGCAGGGGGGACGTACTTGGCTCCAAACTCTTCCCCAGCCCCATGGGACCAAGAAAAGACGACATCTCGCATCTCGCTGACATCCTAGATCCACACCCTCGGACCCACCCATCACTCTGCGTGGTCGTATTCCCATGTGCGACTCGGGTTTTGCCAGTTGTCCGTGGAGAGAACTCAGGCCACGGGTTATGCACCCTAAACGTTATGTGCTGGAAGGCAAGGTGAACCAAATTCATAACAAACAATAGTGTTTTTCTTTCTCCCTCCCCCCTCTTTTTGTCCTTCGTGTTTCGCGCCGAGGAACTTACTCAGGACCAGTCAGCAGGCTTGGAACCCCCCCGTCATCAGGAAGCCGTTGAATCTTCCGAACAGCGGTGCGATCGTGTAAACTTGTTATTTAGTACTAAGCACTGACGGTTCCATCGTCGTCTTTTTTGGGAGAGAGCAGTCCGAAGCCTAGAAGTAGCCTAGAAAGGGACTTTTTGAGGACGTTGGGTGAATGCGTTGTTCGGCCCGAACTGAGGTGTCTGACCGTCACATCCCTTTGTTGTTGTGTTTGGCCTTTGGTGGTGACCGGTGACCGTCCAAACTTGCCGAGAAGGTTGCACAGACGCAGTCGCTACGATGCGTCTCACAAGCATGAGTACTGGGTCCCATCGTCGACGACTGTTCCAGTGAGAGAGCGTAGCATCAAGATCTGGCACGCGCATCTTTGAAACTGTAATAAGGATAGGGTAGGTTCCAGCCAAGGCACGTCGACTAGCACTGGCAGGGTTGTAACTCTCAGGTGGTAAGCTGAGGAGAGGGTGGATTTGGAATGTTGAACATGACCCAGAATATACCTTCCTTCCTTCCTTCCTTCCGTCGGAACATTTGGTCTTCGGGACGTGAGGGGGCGATTTATTTCGGCCTGGAGTATAAATACCACAGGGCTTGGCTGGGTGCCCCAGTCCTCCCAAGCAGGAGCTACTGTATGGAGAACTCATCAGGGAGAATGCTCGGGACGAGAGTATGTCAGATGGGCACTGGCATGACAATCCATGGTCGTCATAGAAAATAGATTCCCTTCCTCTACAACATGTAATGCAGCAAGCAGATAGGACAAGAATGAATGGAAAGAAGGAAAACTTCAAGGAAAGAGAGCTATGCAATAGCGATGCGGAATCAAGGAAGCATTTGTGCTTGCATTTGCGTTGAGTCAAAGCTTTCACGCTCAGATGAGCTCAGCGAGGGACATGGTGTTCCGGCCGACGTCAGTTGAGAAGTATGCGTTCTTGAGGAAAACGTCGCCGACCTAATGAGACGACCATTATCCCAATGTAGATTTCACGAGAACAAAAAACTCAAAAGAACTTACCAGCCAAACCGTATCGCCACCAACGTTGCCAGAAGAGATACCAGAGATACAGTCACCATCAAGGTCGCGGGGATCAACAGGGGTAAAGAGCAGATCCTCAGCCTTGATATCGAAAGACCGTCCGCCAAAAGTGAGGGCGACTGATGCCGAGGTCGTGCACGGGATGGTGAAGCTCCCCTGACCATCCGTCTTAGCTCCAGGGATCGCAGAATGAATGGCAATAGCATCTTCAGGGGGAGCGATGATGAGAGTGGTTCCGGTGTCAAGGATGGCAGAACGTCCGGCAAGACCGAGGTCCACACCGTCGACTGAGACGGTGAACGCGCCTTCCCAGAATCCGTTCTTATTGACGTTGGGGAAGGTGACGAGAGTGGCAGGGTCGAATTTATTAGGGTCGAGACCACCGAATGAAATTTCGCCATCGTTCTTGCCGTCTGAGAGACGAGAGATCTTGTAGGAGGTGACAGCATCCTTGATGAGACCAGCTTGTGCGAGTGCTTCGACGGGAGTAAGAACCCCCTGGTTGGACAATGACTTTTGAGACGGAATAAGTTGAATCATTCATATTCGTTAGGATTCTATCGAACTCACAGATTGTGCCAAACCCATAAGGCCGTCAAATGCTAATGAACAACATCAACACCGTCGCTACAGTTTAGGGATGCAGAGACATACAAGTTGAGTCACCAGAGAACTCCACAGACTCCAAGGTGGCAACTCCGAAAGTGTGTGCGTTCAGTACCAAGCCTGCAATGTCAAGATCGTCGGTAACGATATCGCCTTGAACAGCGCCGGAACCATAGGTGACTTGGAAGTTCCTGCCGGTATCCGCGAAGCTTGAAGAGCTCCCCTCACCAAGGAAGACATGGTTGCCCTAGATATTGGGAAGAAAACACAATGAGTGGACGTTTCTACCATGTAACAAATGTAACGTACACAATCACCACCGTCCTCGGACTGGCAACCTTCCGCACCGACCCAGAGATCGGAAGAACCAGAGTCCATAAGAAGCTTGAAGTCCCGAGGAGGTGTGCCTATCTGGACGGTTGCGATGTATCCGACATCATTGGCTCTGAGAGTACCGAGAAGTTGTCAGTCTATGGTTCAATCTAGAAATATCTTGTATCGGGCTTACTCAATGTCAAGTCCGAGGGAGTTCACTGCCGTAGGAGCAATAGCGGGAGTCAAGCCGCCTTTGGCTTGAGCCGCGGCGTCGATCTGAGAGAAACCGTCGCCGTCGACATCACCAGTGCTCACGTTAAGTGGAGTAGACCTAGAATCACCGATAGGCACCATCCTTAGAGACAGAAAACACTCTAGCCACGACGCAAGCACTCACGCAAACTGGTTTGCCCCGCCGCCATTATTTCCCTTGAGGTGCAACGCTTTCGCTCCAGGCAGGTCGGGACTGGGCTGAATACGTTGCTTGGGGACACCATGGCGATTGTACCGCTTTTCGTGACCACGCTTCTTGAGCTCGGCCTCTTCGATGGCCAGGAGTCGTTTATGGATGTTCCTTTTCAGCTCAGTATCACTGGGAGCTTCGCGACCAGTCATGCGCGCATGACGCCTGAGACCGCGGTTGATGTTCTGTTGGAGGTACTGGAGAGATTGGAACAAGTGAGCAACGGATGCAATGAGGCGGTTATTGGGCGCTTATCGAATTATTCACTTACCACTGCTGGGTGGATGTTGGGAACAGACTGGTGGACGCGCTTCAAAGGGAGCGTGATGAGCTCGGCACGTTTGGCGGGTGCAGCTTGGGCCGAGGGGGAAAGAGAGACGAGTACGCTTGCGAGGAGAAACACAAAAGAATACGCGAGCTGCATCTTGAAGTAGGACCTGCCTCGGGCTGTTGAAATCGAGCAAGGGTTCTGAGATTGTAAAGTGAATAGAAAAGAGCCTTGCAAGAGAGGGACAGGAAAGAGAGGACAGCAAAAGACCAGGAGGTACTGAGAGCACACAACCAGGTGAAAGGCCCTGCCTTGGGTTGAAAGGAAGGTCGGGAGAGGGAAAGTGGAAGAGAGGGAAAGAGTGTATTTAGCACGAGGCCGGCCTTGGTGTTATATAGTTATACGCGACGTGCATATGCGTTTGTTTTGCTGTTGCCCCAGCGGTCCCTCATTATGCGGACTTGGCGAGGGAATGACCTTCATAGCAACCGATCTCAACCGAGTGTTCGTAAGTAACCACTGCTGATTGTCTGATACTTGGCTGATACTTGGCCGGGTATTCAAATGGGTCTTGTTCACTTCTCTTGATACTGACGACCACCGCGTCTGTCGGTGACAGCGGCGCCACTCGCACAATGCAGGCTGCGCAGAGAGCACAATAGGTGAGAGGACACGGGCAGGCAGACGTCGGAGAAGTGCATTTTATATATCCAAATGTAACAATAGAGTGAAGCACAATCACAGTCTCGCCTTCGCAGCCTCGTTGTCGGCGACCGCATTACTCAGGATGAGATCTTTCGAACTGATCTCCAGAACATCCCTATAGAGTTCGCGCTATACCGAGGAGTATCAACAACCCGAACTGGTCAATTGCAGATGCAGATGGACAGACCTTGATGATGCCAAAACCGCCGAACTGCGCCAAATGCTCAACACCAGCAGCGACCTCTTCAGCTTTCGCAAGCACCGATGCAGTACTGTTGCCAGCGATGTAGTCAACCAGGCCGACTTCCAACGCTTCTGTGGGAGTGAACCGATGCCCCTCCAGGAAAATCTTGCGACCAAGCGGGCCAGCACATTTATTGCGAGCCAATGCAGTGAATGATGCTGGTAGCGCGGCACCGAAATGAATCTGAGAATTAATATGGCAAGAAAGTCTCAGCTATCTAGAAGAATGTCAATTGAGAGCATCACCTACTTCGTTCATGCACAACCAAGCATTGCGTTTCTTGCCGTCGACCATAACCCTAAAATCGCAGCATAATGCTAACATGAAACCACCAGCGAAAGTGTGGCCGTTCAATGCTGCGATTACGGGAACTGAGATATCCAGTTGAGTACCGTTCAGAAGTCGAAGTTGTAGCTCCAAACATACCGGGGTAGGTCAACAGCCGACGCATTACGGGATTGAAGACGACTACAGCGAAGATGGTCATCGGAAACTGCAGCGCGTTGTAGACATCGAAACGCACCTGGGAAGAAGTTGGTGGCATAGTCTGGTTGCTTTGTGAGGTTATCAAAGTCCAACCCTGTAACATCGTCACTTCAGAAATCCGCAGACCGATGAATATCCCACAACGTACCGTTGCTAAAGAACTTGTCCTGCGACCTATTCCCAACGATAATGAGAGCTCCTCTACCGCCCTCTTTCCCTTTGGCATCATGGGTTGCTGGACCCACCTTCAACCCCTTCCGCCAGTCACGCTCAACGGCATCAAGAGCAGGCATGAGACACTCCGCAAGGAATGTGGTAGACAGCCTGCTGTCCGCTCCGTTGTGCATTTCAATAACCCATAGAGAGGGTTTCGCTGTGATTACAAGAGCAAGCGTCAACGCATGTGGGGGTCAGGCCAGCAGTACGGTACGCACGATGAGTGACGGTGAGGAGGGATGTCTTTTCGTTGGCGGGGAACTTGAGTGGAAAGGCCATCTATGCTGGTGGTCTGTGGGATGGCAGCATGGCCGACATCGAGCACCGTGATTGTCTGAGCCACCGTGACCGTCTAAATCAAGTCCGAGTGCCCGAGCCAATTCCTCCTCCCACGTGGCAACTTCTGCAGCAACCAAACCAGGCCAAACACGCCGTCTCTCACTCAACCATGGCCATCGACGAGGCAAGATACGCAGAGCTCCAAAGTATGTAACCCCGACATCGGTGCTTGATGGACATAACTCACAGTCTTTTCTGAAACCCAGAGAAAAAGCAGGAGCGGGAGGAACACACCCGTGAATCATGGGTCCGTGCTATGGAGGCACGCATTGTCAATGACAACCTCCTCAAGTGCCATCGCATCGAGGGTGTTAATCACTACGAGAAGTGCAAGCATCTAGCGGATAGGTATCTGGAGCTGCTGAAGGATGCAAGGGTGAGTCATGCTGTCTCCCGTGCGGGTCGCCGTCAACTAAGGTCTGAATTGTTTCCAGGTCAAGGGTTTCAAAGTTATCGACGTATAGAGACTTTTCCACTAGAGATCACCCCGCATCGCTTGTATCAACCCACACCATAACTCTAATGCTGCCTCATCCATTTTACGTGACCCTCCGGAGCTCCCTCTTGGATTGCTGAATTTTGGGGTTGTCCTCCTTCCATTCATTCACCCCACGGCTCCTGGGCAACACATTTGCGAAAGGTCGTCCAGGCGTATCAGCGAAAGTAACCGGACGTTGCGAGGACGACGTGAAACACAGGTTCGGGATGGACGAGCCCAAGAAATCAAGATGCGAACGAAGGTCTCAAGTACGCGTAGACTGAAGCAATGTAATAGATTATGGACACTAAGCAACAACAGAACGCATCGCTAGTCCGTCGCAAGCGTATGCAACGTCGGTATCCTTTTACTTCTTGCCCTTGCGTTTCCTTCCCTCAGTTCCGCTCAGCTCAGTGCCGCTTGTCTCATCACCGCTCGCAGCAGCACCAGACTTGGTCCTCTTAGCCTTGGGCTTCTTCAAGTGGTGCTCGGGGATCCATTCCTCCTGATAACCTCCTGCACCAGTAGCGGTGACAGGACCGACGGGGGCACTGACAGTGGGGGCGGCCTTACGCTTCTTAGGTTGGGGAACGAAGGAGAGATAGGTGAAGTAGCCTGCGCCGCCGATGAGACCCAAGACGATGAGATAAGTAATCCACCTAGTCCCGAGATCGTGTTAGTGGACATCGTTGAGCATACATTGCTGACACTCACAATTTGATGTCAAAGATGGATCCCTCGGGCTCAACAATGGTAACAATGGAGTCGTATGCGGTCACACGATACTTGTGTCCCTGTTTATAAGGACTTATGAGCTCCAGGGTGCTCGCGGACAGTAAGATTTTGACGTACATCCGCCGTATGCTCGAGCCAGACATTCAATTTGATGTCACCAGGCTATATCGGTTGCTTATGTCAACTATAAGAGCATGAAAGCTGTTCATGAAGGCATACCTTGAACCTTGAATCGAATTTATGAGCATGAAGGCCTATCGAAGTGGAGAATGGTACTCACTCGCTGTGGAACTGATAAGGAAGCGACAACTTTGCTCCATCGACGAGAGGCAATTTATAGGACAACGAGGTCGTCTGTAAGGCAGGACGCGTGAACACTGCATTCAGGGGGGTAGAGTAGACAACCAAACGTACATTCTTGATGAGTTTGCCAGTTTGGGGGTTGTGGAAAGAACCAGCGATGTTTTCCAGGGTGATGTTCTGACCAGACTTGTTCTCCACCAACACGAAAAGTTTGTTGCTTTCGCCATTGACCACGTCTATATTGATACCCAGTTAGGCTCCCCCGGATGGGCGAACGCGAAGGGGCTGGTGCGAAAACACGTACGACCAAATACGTTTTCCTCGACAAACGACGCAACCGCGAGAACGTTGGGTTCCGGCGCATCTGCAGGAGCTGCCAGAAGACACCAAATTAGCACTCTCTCAACCTAGCCTCTGCGACCAAAATATTGACAGCTCCTTACCAGCAACAGCAGCTGCAAAGTTCCACAGAGCTGCGAAACCGGCGCCATATCCAAGAAGGGTTTGGAAGCGCATGGTTGACCGAGGACGAGGGACGAAAAATCGAAAAACCGAGTGTTTTGAGAAGAGAGGGGTATGTTTTGGTGGAGAAGGAGTTCGCTGCCTTTGCCACGTCCCGAGTCCATCAGACGCTCGTGCCGAAACGGGACACCCGATCTTTCCACGTGGCCATCATTCACCACAGGTGTGGCCCTTCTCTTTGAGAGCTCAGCCTCACCTCAAATTCGCAGCAAGATGACCAGGTATGGAGGTAGTATTGTACTCCCATACATCAGTTCTGTTTCACCTATTGAGTGTCATTTGACTTAGTACGTGCCATTCGGATACAGTGATCGGCAAATGAAACGAGGAGAGGCAGAAATCGCTTCTGGCTCAGGTTGATGAATGTCTTTGTACGCTGTCCAATCTGTATCTTTGTAACAACGCGCTTGCACCAATATGCAATCCCCCTCCCGAGGTACTCGCCCATATCTTCTTTTGGCTTGTCAACATCGTTGAGCGGATCAAGTCTTTGCTCCTCTCAACCACGTTTGGTCCGATACTGTGCTCCAGGCCGTAAGAGAGATCTGTCTTCGCCTCCGACTGAAGATGGCCATCGATTCAGGTTGGCAGAGCTGAACGTTGAGGTATCTGAAAGGTAACGGAATGACACCTATTCATTCATTTTTTGGCGTACTTGACCTCTGAATATCGATTTCAACGCGACATGCCGTTGTTGATTGGTCTGTGTGACCACCCCACGTGCTGAATGTACCATGTAGCTGCTACTAGGAGGTTGAGACGAATCCGTTGATGTAAATTCATCGGTAGCTTTATCCTTAGGACCCATGTTAGACATCTATAAGCATAAGGATCAACATAAAGTACAGTAACATAGTGGATAGTCAAATCCAGTGCGACGATGATCACCGAGTCGAGGGTCTTATGACGAAGCGGCTTTCCTCCTCAGTAACTCCTTGGCAGCCTCATCCGGATCTGCTTCATTTCCGGGAAGCCAGAATGCCTTTGGAGTACAGCTTAGCGTGCGTTATGCAGTACGAAGAGAGACGAGATACTCACCAATTCCAACCCTGCAGAACACATCATCCCCAGACGCGGATTGAATCGAACACATCGCGATGGCCCGGGATGACCATCCAACCTTGCAATGGGTTGCAGACGCAAGGGGGGTTCTTTGAGATCAACAGGTCCGGTCTTCGTAGGAAGATTTTGAAGATCCCATATGCAGATCCGCCCATCCAGGCTCCCTCCAACGACGAATTTGCTGTCCGGGGTCCAACTGACCTCCTCTCCACTGATCCCACGCTCTGGCTCGATGCCCTGTGGTTGAGTCAGTTTTTTCCGCTCCAAGCCGACGTGTCCCTCCAATTTCGCAAGTAGGTGTCCTTCAAAGGCGTCCAAAACATAATGCGCGTCTCCTGAGCAACCGACCAAAAGGTATTTCCCATTTGATGAGAACGATAGGGAAGTCATGAAGATGCCGCGAGGTGGGTAGCTGATGAGACTGAGTGTTGGGTCGTCAAGGGTGATTACCAGGAATGGCGCCTTTTCGAAGTTGGCCACATCATACAGCAGGACACGGGAGTAGTGGTTCACCGCGACGGCGAACACTAGCCCTGAAGTGTCATATGCGACGATTGGTGTAGCGGGAAGGTTCAGCAGCCCCCGACAGTATGGACTTCGTAGATCCCATAGGCGTACGGTCTTGTCTAAGGAGCCCGACATGAAACCGTCGTCTACTGGAGAGACTTCGAGGGATATGACGCGATCTTTGTGACCTTTGAAGTATTGGAGGTATTTGTTGTCGTGCAAGGAGTGATAGCGGACAGTGTCGTCCTCTTTAGTGGACGCGTGCACAATGGCAGTGTTTTTGTGCGTGAACCGTGGCAAATCAACCCCGTACTTCTTGGAGTAGAGTGTCTTCACAACTCTGCGGCAGAATGGTAAGTTGCAGCAGCCAGAGCGACAAGAATGAGTGCACTCGCTTGGCGGTCTTACAACTGTACAGACGGAACGTCTCATCCTCCCCCGCCGTAATCACTTGGTCTCCTCGATCATCAAAGCTAATGCCCGTGATTTGTCGTGGATTCACGTTTGGCGGACGTGGCGAGCTTGGGGAAGGGGATGGTGGAGGCGTTGGTTCGACCGCGTTTTTGAAGATCTTGGAAGGTTTCAGCCGCCCCTGGATGCCTTCTGTGAACCACAGGAATATTTCCAATTTGCTTTGAAACATACCATGAGTTGGGGAGTCAGCCGCAGCGTAGAGGGCTGGCCAGCATCGTGTTGTGCAGAGTTCGGCGGTGCCATTGAATAAGTCAGGAGAGAAGAACGACCACTAAGAAGCGCGGAGTTTGAAATGACATTTTGACTCTGCACCGCTACCTCCCAGGCTCCTCTAAACTCATTGCTTCATCATGTCCGAGCAAGACGAATCCGCAAAACTATGGAGGGTCAACAGGACGATTCATGAGCTTGTCAAGGACAGGGTTAGCACCCGTTTCGCCGCCTTCTTCTGGATCCGTGATCTCATATGTTCGGTCTAGGGCTTCCAAGTCTCCGAGGAGGAAATTAACATGGATCTCGCCACCTTTAGAGCCACGTACATGTCATCTGGAGGATCCATGGAGTGCGTCTGCTGCTTCTCTACTGGTTCATCCAGCATCTGACCGTTTTCTGACCCTCAGTCGCGGTCAACTAAACTTCTTCACAAATCACAAAGACAACCCGCAGGATCAGATTTTCGTCTTCTTCTCCGATGAAAAGAGTGTTGGCGTGAAAACAATGCGAAAGTGCGTTCACTGTGGCTGAAACTACACACTCAAGTGCTGATTTCGGCGGCGGCGGCCAGGTTGCTGGGTATCTTGGAGGAGAAGAGCATCAACCGCGGCATTATCGTATTCCCCGGAAACATGACTCCCTCGGCGCGAAAAGTAAGCCATTATCTGGTCCAAGCTTGTCAGCAAAGACACGGAACAGACTATACTGACCGAATGTGCGTCATAGGTCATTGTAGCGATGGCGTCGACATACAAGCTAGAAGAGTTCTCAGAGTCGGATCTTCTCGTGAACATTACACATCACACCCTTGTACCAAAACATGAGGTCTTAACGCCGGAGCAGAAGAAAATATTGCTGGAGAAATAGTACGTGCATCCATTTTTGCGGAAGAACAGGGTTTTCTGAGGGATGTATTCCAGCCGACTAAAGGAGACACAACTGCCCCGTATTCAGCTTGCGGACCCTGTGGCACGCTATTACGGGCTCCGACGCGGAATGGTTGTCAAAATTACAAGGCCTAGTGAAACTAGCGGGCGATACGCCAGTTATCGTATATGTTTCTAGCAGCTGGATCGTCAGATGCGGTTCGTGGGTGCTGTTTATCGGGTTTGTTTCGTCACTGTTCGCACTTGCTTTTTCGTTGCTTTCTATAATCTCCTGCATAATGTATATTCTCGTCACCATTACACCCATGGCAGCGCCAGGCGCATTCAGACATGTGTCTGTGAGGTCTCGAGAGGTGGCAGGAAAATGGGAATCTGAAGTGACAGCTTATTGTGAGTCACCTTCCAACTTCCCCGAGCTCGACTGATTGGACGGCCATCAGATCGACTCGTCCGCCGTACAAGGCTGTGACCGGTGTCCTAGGTCGACGGCTACTGACACGCAACGAAGCATAGGGAGAGTTTGATGAAGATTCGGACATGGACACCGTAAAAAATATAAGTCTCCTTCACGGCGACACCTTTCCAGGCCGGCCGACAAGCTACGCTTGATCCACGTCACTCGGATTAAATATGTGCCCGCCACAGTTCGTCTGGTCCACACCAGAAATCACAGTGTGACCACAACGCATGTTGGCATTGAGGGACCACTTGGGTGGTGAGAAGCTCCTGCAGAGGACCCAGAAGACGTCTCTGATATCATCACTCGTGCGATCAAGAACGAACCGTGCTCTTGCAGGGCAAACGAAATGCGAAAACGGAGGTCAAGATCATCGCACGCTATGCGCGCAACCACCAGCCATCACCTCTTGATCAAAGCCCTTACCCCGAGACAGCGAGCCCGACCCCGTTAGCACATTCCTGGGCCCCAAGTTCCCGTTCATATTGGAGTCAGGGTAGCTTGATGTGCATGCAAATGTGAAGCAATGCAATCTAGCCCTGATATTGTTTGTTGTTCTATGGATCAGAGGTCCGCTTACATCGACCTCATCAGGCAGTAAATCTCGTTGTCGTCGTGGCGACCATTGGGCTCAACTGGTGGTGCTCGGGTTTAGCCTGTACATGTTGAAGGTGACTTAATTTACTCTTGCGCCATGTCATATTCTGAGACTTGATCCAGCATTTCTTCTCGGGATGGGATCGTGGCGCTGGGTCCACGATAGTCAAACCAGTCAAACCAATCTTATCGGCTGTGGCGCTCTTTGCGAGGCCTGCTGCAACGAAGAATTGTTCCCCGTTGTGACACCACCCCACCATCAAGATGAACACCTCCGGTATTCCATCATGGGTGTTCCGAATCACTCATTATCCGAACTTTCCAGGACATCCATCTAGTTCGTTCCTCTTGGGCGCGATTCAATTGTTTACACTGGCAGGTGGGTGACTCGCATGCTTTGGGAAGTCGTCAACGGCTCATCGTCAGTTCGCCACCCGTCACTCGTACCTTTTCTGATGTTGGGACGAGTGATGTGTTGCTCATCGCAGGATCGACAAAGGCATGCATGTTCGCTCCTCTTCACCACAACGTTGTACTTGCGAAAGTGCACGATGTCTGTGGCGCCGGATGCTTTATGTCCGGTTGTCATTCGTGCTCCCTGTGTATGGCTCACAGCAGCCTTCCATGGAACAAGTCAGTTGTACCTTGGATGCGCAGCGAGAACCATGCACAAAACCCGTGATTTTGCAGTACCGCTGAAAGTTGGGCACAACCTTCGCCACCTTTACTGTATTCTTGATGAAGTCCATGTGGTGAAGTGTCAATAAACGTCGAGCCCATGCCTAACCTGGCAGCTCAGCCAGGTGAAGAAGTCAGTTCTGCAGCGAAGGCGGTTCACTGACATCAACTGTAACCGTGCAGCGTCAGAGGTTGCCATTCAGTGGGCCGTTGGTGCTCAAATTCCAATATCTCTGTTCCGTACTCCGACCAGATGCAGGTTCTTGGATGTATTATAGATCGTCTCAGCATGATCGGATCTGCGGCGATTCCGAGTCGGTATCCTTGATTTCTGCTCGCTTTGCCTTTCCTTCCTGAGCAATTGGACCGTATATCTGGCGTAATACAACTGGGTTCGATTCTGTCCTCCTCTCTCAACGGGTATCGCCACCCGCCCTTTCGGTGAGCGGTCGTATCTTGATCGCTATTGCTCGCCTCCCGAAACTGGTCGGACCCGTAAGCCATGTCAGCCGCCGGGAGCCTTTCGAGGACGATGTGGAGAACGGATTTATCGCTGAACCCAACGACCCACCATTCTTCGACCTGAAACCTTCCACATACGATCGGACTTCGCCATCGTGATCGTGATTTGTGATCCTTCTATGACCTCTTGACGTGATCGGTAGCACCAAGTTGGGACAGAAGAATTTACAACAATCACGTTCAGGCTCTCCAATAAGTGTATCTTGGACACACAAGATCTCTATTTACTTCCTCTCTCAACGAGTTATGGGTATCGGTGGACTTATGAAATATTTGATGGTAGAGCCAAGACCCCCTCAGCGCAATGGTGGGACGAGGTACGCCTGCATTCTGTGAAGTTTCCAAAGTTCCTTTAGCTGTAGAGCTAGGGGATCTAACAACTGATCTTACGCCATGGTCTCTCGATCGGTATCACAACCACGCGTGGCTTGTGCAGTTGTACAGGTGGGAACATCCACAATCTACCCGTGAAAGCCGGCTGATCTGTTTCTTTCGCGTGGAACCTGATGCACTAATATTTTAATGCACTTCGGCTCTGCACGCAAGGTCGGCTTCTACAATTACTCGAAACACACATATATATACGGGTCTACGGCTATGGTCTCACCTATAATTGACCTACGATTGAGCCTCCTCCTCACTGCACCTCACCACGTTTTACTACCTTCTTAATATGCCTCATCCTACTCAATTCTACCTCCCCGACCTGCTAGCCGTCTGTCCATTCGAAGACGCGACAAGCCCACATTACCGCAGAGCCGCCGCAGAATCATCCACATGGGTCAACAACTATAACTTGTTCAACGACCGCAAACGCGCCTTCTTCAACCAGGGACTCAGCGAGCTCCTCGTCTCCCACGCCTACTGCTACGCCGATTATGACCAGTTTCGTACCTGCTGCGACTTTGTCAACCTCTTGTTTGTGGTGGACGAAATCAGCGACGAACAGAACGGCAAGGACGCAGGCGAGACCGGTATGGTCTACCTGAACGCCATGCAGGATGCTGAATGGGACGATGGATCGGTCTTGGCGAAAATGACAAAAGAGTGGGTCGGCTAAATCAATGTGTTATTCGTTGGTTCGCTGACTTACGCGACGTTTGGCGCAATCTATAGATTCCGTGCGCGTCTTCTGAAGTACGCTGGGCCTGGGTGTTTCAAGCGCTTTCTGAAACACTCCGCCGACTATGTCAGGGCTGTTGGAAAGGAGGCCGAGTACAGAGAACGCGGAGAGGTCCTCGACTTGAACGCTTACGAGACGTTGCGTCGTGAGAACAGTGCTGTCCGAGTGTGCTTTGGGCTCTTCGAATTCGTGCTAGGCGTTGATTTGCCAGACGAGGTTTTTGAGTGTCCCGAGTTCATGACGCTGTATTGGGCAGCTTGCGACATGATCTGCTGGTCAAACGTGAGTTTCTTCTGATTCTTACGTCCCGAAAGTGTAGCTTACTTATACATCTCAGGACGTCTACTCCTACAACATGGAACAAGCAAAGGGTCATAGTGGCAACAACATTGTCACGGTTTTGATGCGAGCTAAGGGGGTGGATCTTCAAACCGCATCGGACCTGGTCGGGGAACACTTTACCAAGTTGATGATCCGATTTATCCATGGAAAGTCTCAGTTGCCATCCTGGGGGAAAGCCACAGATTCAGCCGTAGCCGCATATGTTCGCGCAATGGAGCACTGGGTGAAAGGGAATCTGACTTGGAGCTTCGAATCGCAGCGGTATTTCGGTCCTCGACACGAGGAGATCAGGGAGACGAGATTGATCCAATTGCACCCGACGGACGACGCTCACCATGAGGACAAAAACTTGGATGTGTAAACGTCCAACGAAGGTACGTGCTTCTATACATTGTGATCTAAACATCATGCCAACTCTTCACCTAGATCATGATGTCCCAATGCTTGCGACCACGAGCGTTGATGCTGACTCTTGCATCTGTTGCCGCTATCTATCTATCGTATTAATCTCATCTTGTTGTGTATAGTATCGATATTCTACATCAATTCAATACGCCATCTATTTGACAGTCTGTGATGCCCTGTCCTGCACCTGTCCTAATTCCTTCTTTAGGCATTATGTAAGTTGAACTTGGTTTGACATGACGCCATACCCTTCTCGATCAAAGATCTTCAGGCACGGTCGCACACTGGCATTTCCTCCCTCGCAACATGGATGCATCTGTCCGTAAATGGCAGGTATTGACGTTCGAACGTGGAAGTAGATCCCAACGGAAATCGTAAGGGCAGGAGCATACAAGATCCATCAGACAGTACTTGTAATATCTATTTGAAAAGTAGAGGAAAGGGAACGGAAGGCGTTCTATTGATCGAGGGCACCTCTCGGGTTTCACTCCCTCATCTTATACAGCTGTACCACCATAGTCTTCCTCACTTGCTCCCGCTGGCTTCCGAAGTACCGAGGGGTTTCGAAGCTCCAGTTCAGGTTCCCAATGATCCACATTTCTGAGGCCATTACGAACTGAGCTACTTTGGCGTCCATGTCGGGACCCCACGAGGGAAGTCGCGCCTTGTCTTCCAAGAAGCGGGCCATCAGGACTTTGAAGTGGGCTCCAACAAAGTCTGCAGCGCCTTGTAAATCCAGATGTTTTTCCTTCATGAGAACGGTGAGGATGTTGTTGGTGGTGTGACCCATTGATTGCTCCATGTTGTACGAGTATAGATCCTGATTACAGGTGTTAGTAAGCACGAAGGGATAATCACAGGTTGATAGATACATACATTGGACCAGCACACCATGTCCACCGCTGCGAGATGCACTCTCATCATCACTTCGTTGTTGAAAACCTCGTCCGGCAGATCAAGGCCGAGTGTCAACCCGAACAAGCCGAAGCAAGTGCGGACCGCGCTGTTCTCCCTTCGCAGCTTCTCGTATGATTCTAGATCGAGGACTAGCCCGTACTCTCTATAGTAGGCCTCTTTTCCTACGGCAATAATGTAGTCCTCGCAGTGTTTAAGGAAGCGGGCGTAGCAGGCCGGCTCCATTGCGGTGACGCGGCGGCTGAACCTGTGATGTGTGAGTCAGTGAATGGGATACAAGGCTACTTCACATTAAGCCGTACTGTTTTGTCATCGCGCACAGAGCAGATCCGTCGTCGAAATCTGGATTCCTGAGTGCCTCTATGAACACCCGGCCAGTTTTGGAGGCATCTTCGCCGTTCTGGTCGTCGCTAACCTCGTCAATGGTGAAGAGGAGATTGACGAAGTCACAGCAGGTCCGGAGCTGCTGATATCCGGTATAGCAGTAGACGTGCGAGCATAGCAGCTCAGCCCCCGATTTCTTGAAGAATGCGAGCTTCTCTTCTGAGAGTAGCTTAAAGCTGGCGATCCACTTAGAGGACTCTTCGGAAGCCTTGGCGTAATGGGGGTTCGTGCTGCCCTTGAATGGGCAGACGGCGTGGAGGTCGGGGACAGTGAACGAAGTAGGCAAAGATGACATGGCGACGGTACTTGGGTCCAGTAGGAGTCACGATGTAGTGTGTGTGTCGAGGTTGTTTGACGACTGAGAGGATGCTGTGGTGTGGGTTACCACCTAGGACGGTTTTATACGAGACCAGTGCCGCTGTGGAACCTGCTTAATGATAGAATATACCACCATCGCCATTAGCTAGAGGAGTAATTTGTGGCTTGTCTGTCTCAAACCCTCCGTCGGAAATTGATCCTTGCCCAGGCGTTCGTTTGCTGTGCTACAAGTTAAGGCGCCTTGAGACTGCAGATTCGCCGAACGGATAAAGATGCCTTGCTCAGGATCCAACATTTGGAGCATATAATCAACCAAAGGATAGTTTGAAACGGCTCTCCGGTTCTGGTTCTTCATGCCGTCCGTGACCTTCGTCGGCTTACAAGAACACGGTATTGGGCCGTCCTCTCCCTATTATGATGGTAGCACCGGTGCCATCAGCCCTTGTCAGTTGTTTCGACCGTCATGACGACGTGGTTCGAGTATGTGAAGGAAATGCAAGACCGGTTCGTTGGTGTACGCCGTTCCGTTGACAGCCGCTCCAACATCTGGGTCAGTGTTTTCTAGAAATCGAATGGTCTTACATCATTTCAAGACAAGGTGAAGATGCAGAGTGGCGTCGCTACCACGCTGTTCTTCCTATGTAGTAGAATTATACCTATATAATAATCCGGGTTTTTGGGGCGGCGGCAGGCTGTCTTGTCACAGAAGTCGTCAATGAGCGTGAAGCACAGGGTGTAAGAAGTCAGTCGACCGAGCAAAGAAGTCATTATCTTGGCAGAGCGACGAAAAAACTAGCCAAGATACTGTTCCGCTCACAGCCTGCAGCGTTTTGCAGGACCAGCCTGAGTGAGTGACGGAGATAATTCTCCTTGCCTCAGTCATAGTGGTCGTGCCTGTGGGGGTCAAAAATGCTCACAATTTCGTGTCATCACTTGCCTTTCAAAACTTGACATGTCCATGTAAGCGATGCGGCCATACCGAGTACGTTGAAGCATGGCCACGGAGGTCGCATTCACTGGCAACGTTGGACATTTTCAGAATCCGGCGCTAGTCTTGGCGCCTGCTTCGGTACTGTTTCGGTGCCCGCCGGTTCGGCTGCGGTTGCCTCCGGAATGCGCTGCGAAACCGGTAGCTGTCAACAAACTGCAAACTTTGCATGAAGGAGTAATATCGCTATTGCTGCTCTCTGTCCAATTTTGATATCGGCTGGATGGTCTTTTTGCAACTCTGATCACCTGCGTCTGAGGCCAGTCAGGTCTCAAGGAGCCAAGATCAATGATACGCTCTGTCCTCTTCATTATGGAGCGCATGATGTTCAAGTAAGAGTGATTGATGAACGCATACGACCTGCGTGACTCAGCAGTGAGACTTTGAAGCCAAACACCCACCTTTGAAAGGGTTGATGGTTTCCGGAATTCTTCGGTCAAGTTCGGACCTTCGGTGAAACATCCCGCGCCAGCTCCGAATGTTTTCAAACTCAGCGGCACTGCGAAAACAACGTTCAAGGTTTCGACTTCCCGGTGTTCAAAAACCTTACGACCGACATCTCGATGCTAAATTCATGCATAGCGGCTACGAGAACTGTGTATATGCCTATGGACTCCGTCAGTACGTATTGGAACCTCGTTGGTATGGTGTTCGAGAACTGTGTATATGCCTATGGACTCCGTCAGTACGTATTGGAACCTCGTTGGTATGGTGTTAAGTTGAGGCAAATAGATATGAATGAGGCGGCTCAGATTGTTGGTTCGACATTTCAAGTTTTCCAGTACTATTGTGAATAACATGATCGAGTTACAAGAGAATTTTGTGCCCTAATCTCAAATATCTCGCAGGTTCTTTGTTCTGCGAATGCTCAACGTCATGACCGGTATCACAAAATCCACCGAGGCGGGGAACACGACTCGGAGCCGATCCTTAACGCTATCCATCTCATCAAGTCCCCGTTTTTAGATACCGCGTAAGGGCATTGCAAGCCGAATCCTGGTCATTGGTCGTGTTCCTTCTTTAGCTCCAAACGTAGCAAGGACAAAGTTATTGTGGCGAATATCACCACATCGAGAACTTTACAACCCTGCTACGCAACGGAGGTTCCTCCGCGGTGAGCAGAACATTCTGCACTGACGTACTACTGATTCACGGCATACTCACACCTCTGAGAACAATAAATGCATTGGAGCCCTGTTTGTTGCACAACGTACTTGGCATCCAGGCTGGGATCATCAATATCTGATTGGGCTGGCTGCTCACCGAGCATTCCAGGTCTTCTCGTCTGTGTTAGTTCAATTGAAGATCGTAAGCTGACAGAATATTGTGATCAATCTCGGCGACAAAGTCTGAGAAGTTATTTGACCAGGCAGGAACCATGCTATTAGGAACTTGAAGGCTTGGACTATGGGAGACGCCTCGACAAGAATATCCCCGTCCGAAAACATTTCCCATATCTGTCTACTGGTCGCAAGGTTGGTGGTAGGGAAGATGCCTGGGGGCAATATACCATTTTCCGGGGCTGCTCATCGCTCTGAGATCTTGGCGGAAAATATTATCGTCTCTTAAATCTCGGACCCAAATGGCTTCAGTACTTCTTTATCACTGCGTTCCCGCCATACACAATGAGAGGCCGAAATTACTGATGATAACAGGCTACTCACCACTTGTACCCCTTGTGTACCCCATCGACATGGGCGATACAAGCGCCGATATGAGGTGCTTCAGCCCGGCGATATGTTTGTCCCGACCCCCTTGTCCGCTTCAAACAGCACACAAACAAAGTCCCCCGTGTTGTTCGTACTTGACGGTGTAGGAGAGTACGGATCTGTCTAAGTTGGCAATGAGGCATCAGACCGTCGATCGCGTTCGAAGCATCTGGATTCTTGGGGTGTGAGTACAAGTGTGTACTTCCGAGTCGCGGTTCAGGCTGTCAAAACATCTGTGATGCGGCAGTAAGTACACGGAGGAATCCTCATAGGGTCGACCAAACGAAGCGCAGACATCGCGTCCTAAAAGGAGTCAACCTTCCCCACAGACGTCTCTACCTGTGAGACATTTAGGACCATCAGACAAGTCCTACAGCTTAACGAGACACTTAAATAGACAGACCTGACCCTGTACACTTGCACCGCGCCGCCGAACAACTTGCCTTGCCCGTGTGCTTCTGATATGCCAGGGTCTCACCCTAGGATGGAGCAACGGCCTGGTCTGCACAAATGGTCCCATCGCATCCGTAAACGTCCCATGTCAAAAGGCTAATTATGTTTTCATTTCAGCGTCATTGCGAGATGACCGTGCTAGACCAACGAACCTGACGGTGTGATCACAACTCTCGATGACTCCTGACTATAAGTAATAGTAGCGCCGAGGTCGAAATGACCACCTCGAACCCATTGTGTATCCAGACTGACTCTTGGTCGGTCAAGGAGGTCACATTGGGGAAGACAATAGCTGTAATCATGGCAGATAATCTGCTTCATATAGTATGCTATTAGTATACGGGAATAGTATCACAGCAAGTCGCCCACCTTGCGATTTTTCCCCCGGATTTGACGTTGCCCGCCAGATTGACTGATCGTCAGCTTTAGGTTAGGGCAGACTGAAGCCTGAGAGCGGACGAAAGATCGTACGAGTTCTCCTAAGCAGCCTATAGTGTAAGAAATTCATTATATGCCCTTCAGAGAGGCCCAAACCTACCTTAACCTCCCACACGATGATGGCATGAGGGAAAGCACACCGGGGACTACCGAATGGTCCGACGTGTGCCGAATGGTGCGATGATTGCACAATTATGGGCGTCTAGTACGACCGCTGTCCGGACCACCACAACGACTCTGAACTTGCGACACATTTCCAAAACATCGGTCTCGTTGCTGCGTGTCTCAATCCACTCGCTACTTCGGACGGTGACAAACAGCTCAGATCCGTCGGTAATCTTCCGTCGATCACACACCCACTAGCAAGCCATGGATCCCTCTACGAAATCTCAGTATTCTTCCCGCTACGACTTACCCACCCCAGAACCCGACTCCCCATCCCTTTCACGTTCTCGCAGGCCCTACTCTTTCTCCACGCTATGTGCTACTGTGGAAAATCCGAATTCCTCTCACAAGGACCAGCATGGAAGCTCTAGCGTACCCATCTACCAAACGGCCACCTTCAAGGGTGTCGGAGGAGAGTACGATTACACGAGAAGTGGAAATCCCACCAGGACCCACTTAGGTGCGTACACCTTCTACGTGACAGTGCATTCCTTCTCATCGTATGATAGAACATCACATTGCCAAAATATCATCTGCTCAGCATGCTTTCGCAGTCTCATCGGGAATGGCTGCGCTCGACGTCATTACGCGGATTTTGAAGCCCGGAAGCGAGGTCATTGCTGGAGACGACATTTACGGGGGCACCAATCGTCTGCTCACTTATCTTCGCACCCACATGGGCGTCACCGTTCACCATATTGATACCACCGACGCCAACTCCATTATCCCCTACCTCCGTCCCGGCAAGACTGCTATGGTTCTTTTGGAGTCTCCGACGAACCCACTACTGAAGATCATCGACATTGCAAACATCAGCGCTCTTGTGAAGGAGAGATGCGAAGATGCTGTCGTGGTTGTTGATAACACCATGATGAGTCCTTACCTGCAGCGACCCTTGGAGCATGGGGCAGATATCGTGTACGACAGCGCTACGAAATATCTCTCTGGCCACCATGACTTGATGGCAGGTGTTATCACGTGCAACAGAGATGATTTGGCCCAGGTGCTTAGAATCGTTCGATACAGTGTCATTCTCGCGGCTAACAATTTTCGTATCTCAGCAAATGGCCTTCACCATAAATTCAGTTGGGAATGCACTTAGTCCATTTGACTCCTTCCTTCTCCTTCGCGGAATCAAGACTCTGGCTATTCGCATGGATCGTCAGCAATCCTCTGCCCTGCTAGTCGCGCAGATGCTCTCAAAACTAGGCTTCAAAACACACTATCCAGGGTTGCCGAATCACCCTGGGAAAGAAATTCACGAGCGTATTGCTGACGGTAAGACGGTACTTCACATTACGCTACACCGCTCACCCTCATGTACTACCTCCTTCCAGGTTACGGTGCCGTCCTGTCTTTCGAGACCGGTGATAAAGAATTAAGCGAACAAATCGTCGGCGCAACCAGACTTTGGGGGATCAGTGTCAGTTTTGGCTGTGTGAACAGCCTGATCAGCATGCCATGTGTTATGTCGTACGTTTCAGAACCAATATTCGTCCTCCATGGCCTAATAGTCGTGATACAGTCACGCATCCATTGACCCCGCCACCCGAGCTGAACGCGGTCTCCCTGAAGATCTCATCCGACTGTGCGTTGGTATCGAGGATCCATCAGATTTGTTGGATGACTTGCAGCATGCTCTTTTGGAGGCGGGTGCTATCACCTTGGCCGCCAATGACTTTGTGCGCATTCCCAACGCTGTCAACAAAGCGGTAGAAAAGCTGGCCAACATGCAACCTCGTGATGATGCTTTCCCCAGCGACCGGGCGTGGTTCGTTAGTGCACCAGGAAAAGTGATACTCTTCGGTGAACATGCGGTCGTTCATGGAGTGGTATGTCTGCCTCAACGTTGGTAACATGATTCTACAACTGATGTTTTGTTTACCGCAGACTGCCCTTGCGGCATCCGTTGACTTACGCTGCTACGGCCTGTCATCGCCACGCGAAGATGGGAGGGTGTCGGTGCGCCTCACCAATGTTGGTGACCACTATCATGAGTGGGATGTCGACGAGTTACCATGGGATGCCGCTACTCCAGTAGTCCCTGGTGATTCACACGGTGAAGTACTGGACCAACGCTTGTTGGATGCTATCACTCAGAGAGCCCTACCTCCTGCCGATCAGCTACCCCCGAAAACTCACGGTGCGCTACTCGCATTCTTGTATCTCTACATGTCGATTTCGCATAAGGGGTTCAGACAAAGGTATATTGTGCACATGTATATGAAGAAGCGCGGTACTAAAGGGATTACCCAGGCCATGTTTTCACTTCCAAGTCAGATCCACACTCCCTGTAGGTGCTGGTCTAGGCTCTTCAGCAGCGTACTCGACATGCGTTTCCACTGTCCTTCTCCTTGTCAATAAGCGCATTTCTTTACCGCCGCTACCCCAGCCTTCTCGCTCTCCGACGCACCCTGAAGATCCCGGACATATTCATATCTCTCATCAAGGCCGTAGAGCTATTCCGCCCGCTATTGCCGATGAGATCAACCAGTGGGCCTTTGTGGCGGAGAAGGTCCTGCATGGCAATCCGAGCGGGGTCGATAACTCTGTGTCCGTCTTTGGTGGTGCGCTTGCGTACACTCGCCCTGGGTTTGGAAAGAAGAGTGGCATGGACCCTATTCAAGGGTATGTACCGATATTTCTGTATCGCCTGAGCACTATCTGATCTTCATGATAGATTCAAATCATTGAAATTCTTATTGGTGGACTCCAAAGTTCCTCGAGACACAAAGAAGCTTGTTGCAGGCGTAGCCGCCAAGAAGATGGAGGTATGTCTCGTACGTTTCAATCTTCAGGTGAGTGCATCTGATTTTTGGACAGGAACCGGAAGTTGTCCAAAAGATACTCGATGCCATTCAAAGTATTACCGATGAAGCACGGCGCGCTCTCGCTGATCCAGAGGTTTCTCGTGAGGATCTGTTGGCAGCTCTCTCGGTACGTGAAAACCATTCTCATCTTGTGCATGGCTATTCATACTCCAACAGACCCTCATTGATGTCAATCATGCACATTTGATATCCTTGGGTGTCTCTCATGAGTCCCTAGAGGTGATTCGTCGAAGGACTGCAGCTTCTCCGTACGGTCTGAGCACCAAGTTGACTGGTGCTGGTGGCGGAGGTTGTGCAGTGACTTTGGTCCCTGATAGTAAGGAGTGAGACTTATCATACTGCGCTTGGACTGATTTTTTCCCAGATTTCCCGACCGAGCACCTCCAAGAGCTAGTTTCAACCCTCATGGGAGATGACTTCCAGCCATACCTTACGGCTGTTGGAGGCTCGGGTGTAGGCATCTTGTCACCTTACGAAGTTCACCGCAGTCTCGAACGAGACAGATCCGAGCTTATGACCCCTCCGGACACTCCCTTGCCCCACGAAGCAGAAGACCATGTTACTCTTGCCAACGCGGGTGACGTGCTGAAGGCCGAGTTCGTCGACGTTCCACATGAGGAGTTCGCTCATTGGGCCGAGTCTCAAGGGAGATGGTTGTATGTGTAAGAACTGGAATTGTAACATTGCTTGGATTGGAATGGGTGTCCTACTGTGTAGGTTGGTCGAACTTCAGACCGTCAGCAACCAAACTAATGAATTGCTGCTCTGATCTATAGACGCTAGAACTTATGGTCGGGGCCAGGTTCAACTCCTGCGTCCGATGGTCTTTGCAGAGATTCGAGAACATTACCGAATACATTGACATTTCGTTTCCAACTTTTGTGGGCTGCGAAGAGTCTGATGGGATAGTTCATGCGTCATGCAGATATCGGCGTGGAATGTGAATGGGAAGAAAACGACAAAATTTGCTTATGTCCCTGCACCTGCCTGGCAAGCGGGATAAGAGCACGAGGAATGGTAGTGCTTTTGAGATATTCTCCATCTGTTTCGAGGTTCTGACAATTGTCTTTTCAGAGTGCAAGTGTGAATCGTGACACGCAAATCAGTGTATGCGCAAGCTAGTCAACCATCGGGTGTGGTGTGCGCGTCCATCCCATCCCAGTTTTAGAGTTGAAGTTCCAAAGGAGCCTATCAACCGTGCCACGATGGGGAGGACAAAACGTGGGCTTTTTCGGATGCGCCGACGGTCCGATAAGCTATCGATTCATTTGACTGGTACGATCGTTTGGCTTCAAGCCTGAAGGAAGTACGGGACTGTCGGATCGCTTGACAAAGGCGTGTACTTCTCCCGATCCACCCTTTTTCAAAATCTAGCTTTTTGAGTTTTAAACATTGAGGTTCACTTGCTATTCAGTCAGCTTGCTGCCCTTGCGGGTGACGTCACCTACGACGAATCCCGTTTGCCTTTGTTCTACAGAAAGTGCATTCCACGCCAAACATATGTGCGTGTCCATGCATTCTTATTGTTTAGACCCCTGTCGCTGACACGTTTCCTTAGAGGCATGCTCTTTGGACGCATCTTCCATCGGACCGGAAAGCTTTATCACGACATCAGATAGTGCGAGGATGCCTTCCGTGCCGACTCCTAGGAGCACTGCTAAACGACCATTCCGACCATTCATGGACAAAGCACCTTCGCTGGAGAAATGGCTGACTTCAATCGCCTGATCACAGATCCGGAATTGCACCATCTGTCCGTCAGTTAGTGCGATCACACCCCATCATACGTCCCCTTTTCACTGTGCTTTTTGAGTAACACCGTGAGTTGTTTCACGGGCTGCAGTACTCAAAATTGTCAAGGCAGATCCGGTCCGACTACTCTGAACTCATGCCATTGGCACACTACCTGGCGAGAGCGACGCTTAGCGTGCTATCCTTTCTGATATAGAGGCGTTGTGGCAGCAAGATTTCTTTTGACAAGAAGAAACGACATTTCATGGTACTGCAGTCATCAGCGTCGTGGGCGCCATGGTAGGTTATTATCGATAAATTTGACTACCGTGTACTAACGTTGCTAACACTGACAGGCTTGTTTCATAGCTTGTAAGCTTTTATGTGCGCAACGCACTCAGGTGAACCCCCAATTGTAACGGACCCCCGAATCCAGGTTCGGCGGCCAATCCCCACGAAGCCCGAGTGCCTACTTACCGCAGGTTTCAATTAGCCCATCTGTATACCCAAGCGTGTCGCAACTTGCAGTACGTCATGGATAGTTTGTATGATCTACGCCAACCTAATTATTGCTCGTATTCTCGCCTTGTTCTCGCCACATTCCCCCCTCAGGGACCTGAAGCACTTCGATTATGAAGCCAAGCCTCACTAAAAGAATGAATACTATCAGCGCAGAGTGTGTAATCATCAGTCACCACAACTGACACACTCACCAGGCAACAGGTCTGGAGACCATCAGGGATTGGTAAGAATAGGCACACTTTTGTGGCGTGCACGTCTCTGTTTGCTCATCTTCCAGGAATTCTGTCCATCCGTCGCTAACTCAGGACCCAAGGGCCACTGGTCGCGCTCCCGTCTTGTGTGCATTGTTTTAACGATCTTCGAGATCTTCGAAGCTACGGAGGACACCTTTGATGGACACGCCGTTCACGACAGTCGGGTACATACATAGCTAGAGTTTGATCGCACAGTATATACGTGACTTTCTTTCCCGACCCTCAAACCGGGCGAAACGGAACGTCCTGTTCAATCTGCAATCAATGTCTTCAATAATGTGGAATGATCCTGAAGAATATCCACGGGCTCGTAACAAGTTGCCTTCCGGCGGTTGCTCTGGAGCAGGACGGTGCTCCGTCTTCTGGAAAACGTTGTTCGGAGTGATGTCTGGTGGCGAGTTCGAGAACCCCCAAACGTGCCAGGGTAGTGCTCCGCTTATCATCACACAATCTGGTGGCGAAGGGCCTCCGCGGCCCACATTTACCAGCCACCGCGCACTTAACCAAACCGTCCAAAGACCGTAACACTCGGCCAAAGGTACACAGGGACGCGTCATGATTACTGGAACGTGAGCTACAACACAAGTCAAAATCATAAGGGTTATTGAGTCAACACTGCAATGGAGGAATCATCAATAGGGTCAGTTGTTACGTGGGGTACACATAGACCCTCGATTCCATCGAATGCCCTAAACGAATGGGGGACGTGAGTTCAATGATACCTGCCATGCGCCCAGAACAAAGACAGAAATCGGAAACGAATGCGAGACGAGGGACGGATGGTAGATGGGAGGGATCACGGGGATGTGAGAGTTCTGCGCGGAAATGAGAGGTCGTTGCGCAGAAGAGTCAGCCTAGGGGAGTCTGCGGTTAGAGTTATAAGAGATTAATGAGCTGGGGTGCCGGTTTGTTGCTGGTACTGATTCTGGTAGTATTGGGCGTAGTTGGATCCGTAGTCCTGGGCCGCCTGAGGATAATATCCCCCGCCATATCCGCTTGGGGTCTGATGTGGCCATTGCCCTCCGTATCCTGCACCACCATAACCAGCACCGCCTCCGTAGGCACCCTGGGGTGCTCGGTTCTGACTTTGCGGCGTGATGTTACTCTGCCAGACCTCGGGACGGCGCCATGGCGGAATGTTGGAACCACCTGCGGTGATGTCATGTCCGGCTGAGCCTGTCCAAGATGGCCTTGCTCCTTCACCACCAGGTCCTTTTCCGGATTCTCCCAACTCGGCCATGAGACTGGCGTACTCCGAGTCGAATCCGCCCTTCGTCAAAGCCATTGAGGAGAACTGCTGCTGTTGAGGAGGAGGATGGGGTGCGTTGGGGTCTCTGTTAACGGTACAGTCACGAGCCATATGACCTGCACTACCACAGACACGGCAGACGATGTTTGCAGTGAAGTTACGCTGCTCAGGGCAATCATATTTGCGGTGACCGACACCGCCGCAATTCTGGCAGATTTGATTTTCGTCATCACGGAGAGTACCATTCAGAGCAGCAAGTTCACGAAGCTGGTTGCGCTTGTGATCATTCTGGCCTTCTGGCGTTGATGCGGCCTTCATAAACTGTGAGTGATATGTACTAACTGAGCGAAGCGAGAGGGACGCACCGTTTCGATGACTTTGTTAATCAACCTGACACAGGTGACTACTTTGTCTTCAGAGTCAGCAGTAACAAGGCAGTGAAGGTCTTCTTCAGCATCTTCAGCGTACTGTTCAGGCCTGGCTTTCCCTTCCTTCACGCTTCCTTTGCCACGGATACTGATCTTAGCACCACTATCTCTCTCCATCTTCTTCAAACTGTTACCACGCGGACCGACGAGTAGACCGAAGAAGTTGATTTCAGGAAATTCCTTGACCGGGATGTAAACTTTTTCAGACGGTCGCTGCGATCGCTTTTGCTGGTGGTATTCCACTGGCGGGCGAAAGTTGGGGTCATTCTTCATGGCGCGGTCAACAAGACGAATGCGTTCATCTTCAAGCTTTTTGCGGTAGCGAACTTCGCGGGTGTTAGTACGACGACCATGAGCATCATACGTTGGGGGTGGTGAAGGGGATCTGAGAAAACAATCACATGTAAGTAGGACGACGACACGGAAACGACTGGCGACGACGCACCGTTCTCTCTCTGGCGGGACGAAATCGTTTAACCTAAGCTTCCTGTTAATTTCTTCAAGTCGCAGGTGGATCGCATAGTTGTCAAGATGAGCCTGTGAGACACCATTGGCGGAAATTGCGGTTGGGAGACCAGGAATTTCGGTTTTGACATCTCCCCAACGGCTGCGTCGTTTGCGGGGTGCATTAGGGTCAACTAAATTAGTAAAGAACACAACGCAGAGCGAAGGTGAGTATGCGTTAGCGGTTAGTGAACATGTACGGCCGAGAAGAAGATGCAATCAGGTTCGTTATGTCATCGTTAGTGCAAGACATGAGCCAAGCCGAAAGGAAGAGAGAGGTGTCATGAAGGACATGGTCAACAAGACAAAAACTTACCTGGTGCATTAGAGACAGGAGAGCGATCACGGCTATGCCTATCGTCATCCCTACCATTGGAGGGCGGAGGGCGAGGATATGCCGACGGAGACGGTTGAGCAAGCTGAGGGGGTGCTGTCTCTTCCGCGGGGGCTGGGCCGAAGCGTCGACGGTTGCCTAGGGGTGCTGCAGGAGGGAATACAACGTCGTCAGAAAACCGAAGATCATCCACCAAACTGCACGCACTCTCATTCGTGCCGGTAACTTCGCGAGTGGCGGGTCTCCACATGTTTTAAGCAAGAAGGTGCGGATGCGTGCAAGAAAAGATCGGTGCGGTAAGGAAAGGGGGTTCGTCGTCGTCGTGGACAGCGAGCAAAGATGTGCGCCGGTTGGTCTCACAGACGCCGTCGCACAGTCTTCCTTTTTCAAACTCCGAAGGGCCGCTGACTCAGCATTAGATCACCCATTCTGGTCGCGGGGCGGTGACTGTTCTCTCTCTCCAACCACTACCATCTCTCCCGCCGGACTGCGACCACGACAGACGTAGTCTCTTCCTTTCTTTCCTGTGAACGGAGCAGTGCCCCCTTGATTGACCCCCATGGCCCCAAAACGTTCCGCCGGAGATGGTTTGTTCTGAACTCACGATGTATGGTCACTCGCCCACCTGACTATTCTGCCCTGTTTCCAGGGCTCTCAGATGCATCATTCCCCTCAAAGAAGAGTCGGAGAGCTGGAGATGACGAGGATTATGTGGACGTAGAAGATGATATGGCCTATCAAGAAGACACGTCTCTTGTGCCTCGAGCTGCCACCATAAACTTCAGTGCGTTAACACGTAAGCTTGCGCAATCGAAACAACCATCTGGGTCAAACGATGCTGGGGAGGGCTCTTCTCTGGATACCCACAACCGGCAACAAGACAGTCTCGTCTCGCACATCTTCTCGGACCAGGACTTCTCATGGCTCCACCTTAAGCCCGACCATGCCTCCAGACCTCTTTGGATCAGTCCTGAAGACGGTCACATCATTCTTGAAGCTTTCTCTCCCATCGCTGAGCAGGCACAAGACTTCCTCGTCGCCATTAGTGAGCCTGTCAGCAGGTACGCCTCTCGGCCCACCTATGTAGATACCACGCTAGACAGATGTCTTCAGACCGGCTTTCATTCACGAGTACAAGCTCACCTCCTACTCCCTGTACGCTGCGGTGTCCGTTGGCCTTCAGACGGAAGACATAATAGAAGTTCGTGCCCTGTGCGCGTTTTGTTCATTGTAGCGTATGCTGATGCTTGAGTCACTGCAAGGTATTGAATCGTTTGTCTAAGGTCAGTTCCTGATATCGCGTGCTCTAGGCCATAACACTGGATTTCAGGTACCTTTCTCAGGTTCCCGTGCCGGAGAGTATTATCAGCTTTATTCGCGAGCGGACGCTGTCATATGGCAAAGTCAAGTTGGTCCTGAAGCACAACAAATACTTTGTCGAATCTACCCATCCGGAGACACTCCAGATCCTTCTCAAGGATCCGGTCATTCGAGACGCGCGAGTCCACACACAGGTGACAGACAATAGTATCAAAGCAGCCACATTCACCACCTCCAAGGCACCTGTCAAGGGAAACCTGGTCATTCCTGGAACGAAAGAGGCCGAGAAGAAGAAAGAGGAAGCTACCAAATCTGGTGGTGGATCAACAGATGCTGCACTCTTCACATCTGTAGTTGGTGTTGACGCTGGTTGGCCCACTTTCAGTTCCGTACTTGTGATGCTTTCTATTGACCCTCGTTTCGCTAGACGAGGTGGATGAGGATGACGACAATGTGCATGCTTTCGAAATTGACGACGGGAAAATCGACGTAGGTGTTGACTTTTCTATCGTTTTGTTTGTTCATGATAACACGATTGCATTGTGTCTCATAGGACGTCAAGAAACGCTGCAACGAACTTGAGTATCCCATGCTGGAAGAATACGATTTCCGTAACGACACGGTTAATGCTAATCTCGATATCGATCTCAAGCCTTCCACTGTCATCAGACCATATCAGGAAACAAGTCTCAGTAAAATGTTCGGCAACGGGTGAGTGCGAGGAGCAACTGCATGGTTCTTGCCAGCTCATGATCTTACCGCAGCCGTGCACGGTCCGGCATCATTGTTTTGCCCTGTGGGGCAGGCAAGACCTTGGTTGGCATAACTGCCGCGTGCACGATTAAGAAGTCGTGCTTGGTATTGTGTACCTCGTCGTAAGTCGGGCTGAAATGTTTATCCTACTAGCATACTCATTGACCGCGGCGTCACAGTGTCTCAGTGATGCAATGGCGTCAGCAATTTATACAATGGTCCAATGTTACTGACCGCCAGATAGCCGTGTTCACTGCCGACCAGAAGGAAAAGGCAAGTGTTTCAACTGTCAAAGCAAGCATGGCGCTCGCTGTGCTGGGTTGTGGCGATTGATGTTAACCAGCTATGTTTTCCCGTTTTCAGTTCGCCGGAGAGAGTGGTATCGTCGTGTCGACCTATTCTATGGTGGCGAACACGCACAACCGATCGCACGAGTCCAAGAAGATGATGGAATTTTTGACCTCCCGAGAGTGGGGCTTCATTCTGTTGGACGAGGTGCACGTTGTCCCAGCAGCAATGTTCCGTAGAGTGGTCACCACCATCAAAGCACATTCCAAGCTCGGACTTACCGGTGAGTGAGCTTGCTGACGATCAGGACGGCCAGCATGTGGACCCGCTTATACAATACTTATGACTTGCTCCATTTAGCGACACTCGTTCGGGAGGACGACAAAATCGCTGATCTGAATTACATGATTGGCCCGAAGCTCTACGAAGCAAATTGGATGGATCTTGCCGCCAAGGGTCACATCGCGAATGTTCAGGTGAGTGCTCTCGATTGTGGAGTCTGGCCAATGTTCCGATGGGGGCTTCATTGGCTGTGCGGGATCGATTGCCAGACAGACCTGAGTGGCTGAACTCTCTTCCCCATAGTGTGCTGAGGTATGGTGTCCCATGACTCCAGAATTCTACCGCGAATACCTGCGGGAACAGTCACGCAAGCGGATGTTGCTGTACTGCATGAACCCCCGGAAATTCCAAGCGTGCCAATTTCTCATCAAGTACCATGAAGAGCGGGGAGACAAAATCATTGTGTTCTCTGACAATGTCTTCGCCTTGGAGGTAAGGGAATCTGCTACTTTGTTGAAGGTTGGGCTGACTGGCTATACGTTCTACCCTCGATCGAAGGCGTACGCCAAAAAGTTAAACAAGCTGTACATTCATGGGGGTACTGGTCAGGTGGAGCGCATGCGAATTCTGCAGCACTTCCAGCACAGTCCGGCGGTGAACACGATCTTCTTATCAAAGGTGAGTGAGAAATTTCTGTGGCAAAAGTGGCATGCGCCACATCCAGTTTTTGCCTCCGCCTGCACCGCTCAATATTCGCGTCTAGGTCGGGGATACGTCCATCGACTTGCCAGAGGCAACATGTCTTATCCAAATATCGTCCCACTTCGGGTCTCGAAGGCAGGAGGCGCAGCGACTAGGTGGGTGATTTTTTTATTGACGCATGTCTCCTTGGTCGCCTTGGGTGGTGTGCTGATGGTGCGAACTTTGCGGGGCGATACACAGGGCGTATTCTCCGGGCCAAACGGAGAAATGATGAAGGGTTCAACGCGTTCTTCTATTCTCTCGTGTCGAAGGACACGCAGGAGATGTTTTACAGCACGAAGCGGCAGCAATTCCTGATTGACCAGGGGTACGCCTTCAAGGTGATCACGCACCTGGACGGGTTGGAAGAGTTGCCGGACCTCGTGTACAAGACGAAGAACGAGCAGATAGAGCTGATCTCCTCTGTTCTTCTTGCGAACGAGAGCGAGGCGGATTTGGGGTCGGACGTCCGTGCGGCCGAGGGGGACCTTGCGGGGACGGTGACGTCGAAGGACTTTGGCATGCCGACACGGTTCCCGGCGGTCCAGCGGACGACAGGGAGCCTGTCGGCGCTGAGTGGAGGACAGCACATGTCGTACATTGAGCAGAACAAGTCAGCGAACAAGAAGCTGGCGAAGGAGCAGGCTCCTCGGCACAAGCTTTTCGCAAAGCGGGACAAGGAGATGGCTATGGCCCGGAAGGAGGCTCGTGCGGGTGGGCGGACGTGATCAGATAGGCGTGGCAGATTGCATTCAGACGAGTGGGCGGCTGTACCTAGAGCCCGCGTCGATTTTTTTTTCACGGAAAGAGAAATACTAGTGCCGAGGTGGATTGCTGGGACACATGTCGATGGACGAAGGGCTGGAATGAAGCGATACCATATAGCGCAATGAATGAGGTGAGGGAGAGGGATGAGATGGATCTGAATGACGAGGAAAATCGTCTGTTCAGCTGATCCGGAACAAGGTGCCTGAAAGCACGTCGGCTTTTGAGGGCATCGGGCGCTTCTAGATTGGGCCACGCATGGACTCATCTCGCTTACGGTGACCAATCCCCACACGTTAATATTGAGCGCCTGGGACGGGAGGGGGGCGAGATTGGGATCTGAGGATGGGCTGTGGGAGGTGTATGGCGTACGAAATGGGGAAATATTCGTCGGATTTTCCCGACTGGCTTCGAGTTTCCCCCCAGCTGACTTTGAATTTCCCCCAACTGAAGCTGAATTCCCCCGACCTGTATATAATTATCCCGACTTGTAGAATAGAAAGTTTTTCGTAATTACACTACTACTAACAAACCATCCTAATACCTGAGTGATAAAGTGAATATTCCCGACCCCGAGCAAGAGGTTTTCCCCGACAGCGAGTCGGGAGTTTCCCCGACCACTGACGGACCGACGGGCGCTTAGGCGCCTATCGGTCCGCCCGGCGCCAATGGGCGCTTAGGCGATCGAAAGCGAAAACTTTTCATTTCTTTCCTTTCTTCCTCCCATCCACATCTTCTGGCTGCCAGTATGCCTCGCTTCAGCACAACAAAGACCCCTAATGGGTTCTATGCCGGTATGTAGATACTCAAAATACCCTCCCAGCATTGACTAATACCTTATTTGCCAGCGATTACATCTGATAAAGTTCTTGACATGCTGAGCTCGCTCACTGTCAAGGACTTTCACCCAGAGCACTCGGCATCTGCGAAGCAGTGCATCGAGTACATTGGGACGCTCGATGATGGCTCAAAGAGATTCACTAAAACAGTACGTCATTCAATTCAATTCACCAATGCTCTGTATTTACATGGCTATAAACACCAGTGGGAGGCTTTTGTACGCGCTGGTCTAGGCCATGTCTCAGCCGACAGTGACCCCCGTGCAGTGGAGGTCTTCCGTCAGGTCAAGGAGCTACTTCGTGACCCCACCAAGGCAACCCACCGTCAGAAACGTGGTTTCGTACGTGTTGCGGTCTTTCTTCTGGGATATTCACACCACTGACACCTGGTTAGATAAAGGACCTCGGTCTCGAGGGGGAGGCACTTACGGAGCAGCGGCTCTATGCTATATACCGCAGCCAGGTTCCCTCCGACGACCCTGACCTTTTGCGCTGGGCAAAGCGGCTCGGAGACTCTGTTCCCACGGATGTGCCCCCGCAGGAGGTCCTTGGGGCCCTGTCTGTGCGGTTCTGTGAGCGCCGTAAGGATGACATCCCTACCTCCACCCTGCTTACCGAGATTCCTGTCGAGGAGTGCGACCCCATGAATCTCAAGCCCCGGCAAAAGCGCATGCACACGGATAGCTCGTGGGAGTTCGTTGGTGAGTCAGAGTCGGTCATATTCCTTTCGTGGGACGACAATGGTATGTTCTATCATATTTCACTTGCGCTTTAAGAATTTATCTGACGATGTGTTTTACAGACCAAATTCAGCATGAGCTTGCGATCATGCGGCCTTTGCCAAACGACACCAGACTCGCTCTCGTGGAGTGGTTCACCTCCGTTATTAACTCTGCTGTCCGTGACCGCCGCAATGTTCGTGTATGTACTATTCCCTGAATGTAGCCGCAGAGCTTAGTCATAATATATCACATCATGTTAGCCCAACCACATCGGAAATATGGTGCAGATTGGTTATAACACCGGTCCACGCCATGCGAAGGTGACTGGATTGGCGAAAAGCTTCCAGCGCACGCTTACCCCAGATAAGATGGCCGCCAGCGACACCGAGGTTATTGGGATGGTAAGCTTGTTCTGGAGCTTAATGAAGGCATGGCTTCCGCAGGATGTTATCGCCCAAATTACCAATGCCCTTGACAAGCATGATCTTCCCCGTATTGCGACGCGGAATGTCAAAGCAGGTATGTGTTTCACTTTACTGTGGAATTTGGATTTGGATTCTATAGCTGATATATTCTATTTCTATAGGCGCCGGCTTTAATATCCAGGCCAGCGGTGTCAATTACAGGTTTGACTATGAGGAGCGTGCCCCTCCAGAAGCATATCTTACATATGGTTATGTGGCGTAAGTCGCACATATCTTTTATTAACTAAATATTGATACCCTTTACAGCCATGTTCATGCCGATCCAACATACGCAGGGTGGGCGCTTGCAGCATGCGTTCAACGGGAAGTCAAAGATGGGGCGAAGCTTGCCCGTGGTGGTGCAAATTTCTTTGACGTTGGTCTTCGTATTATCATCAAGCAGTCGGCAGGTACGATCTGGGCATTCAGGCCTCAGTTCCGTCATGGAACAACCGAGGCCCACGGTGCTGTGAACTGGGGGATTACATTTGGGTTTTCTGAAAGGCTCGCAAAGGCATGGGATGCAGAGGGGCGGGACAAGCAGATTGCCATTGTGAGCAAGGCTGGTGCCGGAGAAGGAAATCCAGACGCCTAGTTAGATTTACTTTCTACAGAATGAATATCTTTTGCCAAAGAATGTGAACTTGATTACCCAGTCCAAGCCCATAAGCAAAGAACAGGTTAAACACATTGTTGGTATGTGTAAGGTCCAGACGAGCAGGCGACGGGCGCCGGTCAGATCAACATCCCCACTCTCTTGGCAGCTGAACGATTAGGGGATTAATCATCCAGCTACCCGCTCGCTCGCTCGTGCTCCCTCCCTCCCAGTATACCCGCAGTACAGCCGTTATTCCCTTTTCATTACTATCTTTTGTTTTCCTTTCACCCGCAGTCGAGCGGTTTCAGTCGGAATTCCCGTGTTACACGCTATCCCCCCTCCCCATCGACCCATCGACTCACCCCCCTCCGAACCACCGAACGACCTACCAACCCACCGACCGATTTACCAAACCACCAACTGACCCACTGACCCATTGACTCACCCCCCTCCGAACCACCGACCGACGTACCAACCCACCGACCGACCCACCGACCCATCGACTCACCCCCAACCGACCCACCGACACATCACCCCCTCCCCGTCAACCCACCGACTCACCCCCCACCGGCCCACCGACCAACACCATACCCCCCCACCTCAAACACAATTTGACGCCTGGGCCCCGACCCCCAAAATCCTCACAATCCACACACCCCCCTGCTTGAATCTCTCTCTCTCCCTCTCGTGTTTGCATCCCTTGAACCCAGCCGCACACAGCTGCCTTGCTTAAGCCCAAGCCGAAGACTACTGTCCTATCTGCCCTGGCCCATTCTTCTGTTTTGAGCCCATACAGCCTGGCCGAGCCAGTAGAAGGCAACAGGTGTAGCAATTATCTCTCTATGTTGATGATCATTTTCTTTATTATCCAAGCTATGATGGCTGAGTGGTAAGCTCGTACTCTGGACAAGGTACCCTGCTAGCCCCAGTCTGCTTATATAATCACTGATGGGTAAAGGCTGTGGGTTCTATTCGCTGTGTGTACATAAGATGCGCTTTTTGTGTTGAATTTTTAGATTGGCTTACTGTTTCTCGCTGCATTTTTGAATTTTGTTCTGAATGTTTACCAGTAGCAGAATGGCAAAGTACCTGGCTTTATTTAGTAGCTAATCAATAGATCTATGGTATAGCACCGATATACATATGGTCTAGCTAAGCCGAAGCAGCAAAATGGGTGATGATCTCTGCGACACCCTCCTGCATAATGTAAGTCTCGAAATGAAGAACCTCGTACTTGAAATGGCGAACCCCATCTAAGAAAGCTGCACGACAGGCAGGATTTAGACCAGATGGGCAGGCTAAAGCCTCAAGTGCATCGGGAACTGTGTCGAATACCTTGACCTGGGCTTTATCGGGGTGGAGGAGGAGTTTTGGAACCTGTCGGGTCCAAAAGCTTCCCCATGCATTATGACAGGATGTGTGGGCCTCAGGAGTACAGCCAGAAGCTGGGCCAATTGAGGTGCGAAAGGAAGGAGGTCCCAGCGATGCACTCTTGCGACGATCTTCAAGCTCATCGTGCCTGCGATAGATAATGTGGGCGATATCCCCGAGCTGGCGAAAGTCTTCAACACTGAGACTGCCGACAGGCTGTCTCATAAACTGGTTGGCTGCAGTACGAACCCATTCCTGCACCCTGTACTTTATGCCGAGTGACATGCGAAGAAGTGGGGGCATGTCGTGAAGGGCGAGATGGTCGATCGCAAACTTGATGCCATCTTCGCTCTGGAACTTATCGGAGAGCTGAAGAATAACATAAAGCTGCTGCTCAGAGAAGTTGTATAGCTGGGTCGCCGAGCTGATAGTCAGATCCACACAATACAGCTACATACAGCATATTATATATAGTACCCGACATACCAAATAGTCATATTACAAAGTCCACCCGACAGCCGGCCGACACAAGAAATTAGTACATGAGTGATGCACCGGCCGACACACATTTTTAATACATAAGATATGGTCCAGCCGACACCATCAAATTTGCCTGCACTAGCACATGTTATGGCCCGGCCCACACTTTCTCCAGCAATCGCTCGCTCATCAAATATGGTGTGGCTGACACTGGCTGGACTAGTCAATAGTTCACCAAATATGGCATGGCCGATACTGCCCAGACCAGCCAATAGAACATGAATTATGCTGCGGCCAACACTGCCTAAGCCACTCAGTAATACATGAAGTATGGTGTGGCTGACATTGGCTGGGCTAGTCAATAGCACATAAAATATGAGATGCCCAACATTATCTGAGCTTGTTCATCGTACATACAATATACTGTGTCCAGCACTGGCTTGGCCGATTCATCATACATAAATTGCTATAATGCCCCAGGCCATTCTTTACTAGCAATCAAATGTATGTAGGCTGGGCCGGAATTCTCTCAAATCTTCGGCCGAAGGCTACAGGTCTACAGCTTTCTTAATGCAAGTTGAAGCTTCAACTCTGGGCCGACTCGGGGGCAACTGTGTAGACTTTTACCGTATCAGTGATTTGACTTGAGGAATTTTGTCTGGCCAGAGATCAGAATTTGATTCTAGACGTCTGTTGTCCAAGTGCATCGGTTTCCTGGTCATTTGGGATGGGCCGGCATTTGAGAGTCTGGGCCGAGTCAGCCAAAACATGGGTCGGCCGAAGAATTTGGTTTTTAGACCAAGCTTGTGAATTCAAAATCACATAACAAGTCATTAATTGGGATTTTGGATGGGCCGGTTGAGGGGTTTGGGCCGAGTCGGCCGACAGAGTAATTATGAATTCACATATTAAAGCACTTACATATTAGGCAACACCGACTGACATCCCGACGTGTGAACTCAACACGCCTGGGCGCTTGTTTTTGCGTCGGTCATCGTCAAAGTTGTGAGCCCATTCCTGAGCTCATTCTTTATCCCCTCTTCTCGTGCTTTCAGTATGATAAATGCGAATGTGTGTACTACCAATTCATGTATTTACTTTTCTATAATATACCCTGCATCAATTTCGCATTTTGAGGGTTCCCCCAGCTGAAATACCAAAAAAGCGGACACAAAGGTCCATGTATTGATTCTATCTACATATAGAATACATTCAGAAGCTTCAATAGGATACTTCAATGGGTGGGTGGGATGGAAGGAGAGGATGGGAGAGGAGGAGGATGGGTGGCAGGTCTGGGGAGTGGGTGAGCAGCAGGAAGGGGTGGGGGCTGAGAGTATGAACTCTGGATAATGGGAGCAGTCCCCAGGAGGTCAAAAAACATATCAGTATGCATAAAAAGAGTTCCAGATGGTCTGTACAGTGTACAGACCCTATGGTTGGGGAGGGTGTATGGCCACTCACCTGAGGGGTCCACATCCATCCATCAAAGTCTCCCCACTTCTCCAAACTTTCACAGGGTCCAAAGAGGACCTATAAAGTATGTTTAAGGGGGTCTTGATCACCCCAGAGGGTTTTGATGAGAGTGAAAGAGAAGGGGGAAAAGGGCCCCAAAAAGCGGTCAGGGAACTCATCTGAGATGATGGAGGGCTCCTAAATGGCCCAAAACAAACACAGCTCATCTCAGGAGCTCGCATTGAAGTCCTATGAGGGAAAGGAATCAATGTAAGGGTGCCAGCAATGCCACAGAGGGGTGTACTCACCTGTCAGACATGACACCTCATCCGCCATCCTCCCTTTTCCACCCATCCTTCCAGTACCTTCCCAAACCTCCTAGGCATGTTTTGAAGTCTGTTTGAGTCTATTGAATATGTTTATGATGAGCTGGAATGGTTGTGGAAAGGGGGGAGGGAGAGGGGATCCAGCCGGCCATTTGAAGAGGTGTCTGAGAGCTGGAGAGAGCAGTTGTCAACGGATTGTTGTAATAAATTCAAAAATATACATATACGACCATACCTGAGAGTCCAAAAAAGGTTCCAGACGGCCGGGAGGTGAGCGAGGAAGGAGGGAGGCAGATGAGTGTCGAAACAAGGTGAAAGAGAAGACGAGCGCCGAAATCAAGAATTGAGCTTCAGTTCAACTGAAGCTCAGACGAGTGCCTACATGCTCTTCCTTCACAACCACAAAAGCTGGGGGGACAAAACTTGGCACACTTTATGTACCATTATTGTAGACTATAATACAGCTTACCACGCATTTTTGGCGTACTTGTATCTCCGGCAATGAGTGATTCTTTGCTGAAAAACGCGTTTTGGGGCATTTTCTGGGGATGTTCGGTGTCTACCTCGACCGCAATGCTTCCAAATCCTTCACAAAAAATCATGCACATGTCCCAGACATACCTCTAAAGATTACAAAAGATGCCGCAGCTATAGACCCTCTGGTTGTCCATAGGGGGGTCAGGAAATGGTCAAAATGACCGCTTTTTTGGTCATTTTTGGGTTTCTTGGGGTGTACCCCTATGTGTTCTTGTCCAAATCCTTTCAAAAAAATCATGGACACATCCAACAAACATATAAAACGATTCGCCGTTACCGATTTGTATTCCGCCACCTTGTTGATTTTATATTCACCGTGGAATACACAAAATGACCGCTTTTGAGCAAAAATTAGACCTTTCAGTGATTTCCTCTACAGGAGAGAGTCCCCTCATCTCAAACATTCATATATGGGGTATAATATGGTCTCTCTATACAGATCGGACAGGGATCGGGTACCGATCCAACCTCTTCAGCTTCGATGAGGCTGTTTTTGCTTTAAGCAGCCACCTTGATTACCTGATTTGGGTACTGTGCCTGGGCGCTTGTATCAACTCCAGACATTGTTTTGAGCATCTGAAAGTCTCCCTTGCCTGGCAGAAAAATCCCCAGGCCTTGAAATGGTAAGGAATCAGCAATACACATGTTTGATAGCATTTGTGTGAAAAGAGGATACCCCAGGATTTTTCTGTGAGCTAGGGTAGGCAGGTTGGTGCAGTTTCGGCATAATTCTGGGCTTCTTGAAATAACTGGGTGTCACCGGCCGAGAATTTCGGCCGATTCGGCCCACATATATTATGACAATGTAGTTTCACCAATAATTCATAATTCTGGGTATCACCGGCCGAAACTTTGGGCCAATTCGGCCCACATATATGATGAGGATTTACACAATATGTGAGAGTCTGATGTGGGCCGAAAGTGTGGGCCGGTTGGCATCTATTTTGTTGCAGCTGCTAAAATTTGTACAATGACTAGTGCACAAGCTAAATATATTTTTGTCGGCCGAACCCTGTTGAGCTGGTGGGCCGAAAATCTAAAGTTGAAGGATCAGCCCAATATCTTAACTGATGAATGTTTAAATCATGTACCTCAGTGAAATGCCTCACTCATGGTTACTCAGCTCTTGAATTTGGGCTATGCACATATCAGAATATAGTGGGCCGGCACACAAAATCTGGAACATGAATATCAAGAAGTTTCGGCCGGCATGTAAACTGTAGACTGTACAAATACTAAGAAGTGTCGGCCGGTACATAAAATATGGGCTGTACGAACACCAGGAAGTATCGGCTGATACATGATATATGGACTATGCAGAAGTGTCGGTGCTGCATATTATATGGTCTGGACAAGGAAAAGGCAGCGTCGGGTGGCACACTATATATGGGCTGAATAAATACTGAAAATGTCGGCCGACACATGAGGTGCACAATGACACTTCAGTGGTAAAATTGTCGGGTACAGCATAACATATGGTAAGTAAGTGGCTGTGGGACTCCGGGCATTGTATAACATATGACTATGAAATATGTCGGGCGATCTGTGCTATATGGCAGATATGAAATACAAAAATGTCGGCCGGCCCTTCAAATAATATTCTTTCAGCCAACATCGGCCGGCCCATATCTTATGTCTTATTTTTCACTGTCGGCCGACTGTCGGGTCATCTATGTAATATGGATATTTGGTATGTCGGGTTGTTCATACTATATGTGTTAAGTCGCTGAGTATGGTCTCAGATCAGCAGGAAATCTTGGTCAGTCACGATAGGGATCTTTGGCAAGAAATAGGCTAAGACTCACCTGTGAAAAATCCAGTCCAGCCACCAGTTGAAGTCGCTCTCTTTGACTTGAAATAGCTCAAGTGGTGACTCGTCCGACTGCCCATCACTACCCTCGCCACCAGGAATACCCAGAACTGACTTAAAAGTCACAGAGTGCAGTGCCAGATGGGACCGAAGCAATCGGTATAGTGTATTCTCGACCTGTAGTCAAATAATGACCTGTGAGCACCCAAATACGAATCACGATACTGGCAAATCACTATACCTTTAGTACGAGATCACCACCCTCAAGATAATATGTGGGGTGCCTTTGGGGAGACGAGCAGGCATCCTTGGGCATATTCCATGTGGGAGTAAGAGCAGCCATTGATTGCAGTAAGCTGTAGGGTGGTAGATAGTATAATATCTGGCTTAGCTTGGATACCTACAAAACAGCCAGCCAGTGCGACACAAATTTTAAAGCCAGATACTAAATAAGGTAGGTGCTGTACAGCACCATCCAGAAACACTGTCTTTAGTATTCATTTTCTACTACGGACATACCGCACCTACAGACTCTATGCCTCCACTTCCTCAACTACCACCCCCACCCCCAGATCTTGATGTATGGCCACCCCAAGTTCTTCGGGCTGCTGTAGTCTTATCGGAGACCTATCATCATGCTTCTACTCTTCTCCAGTCACATTCCGAGCCTACCCGTATACGTTCTCATGCAGATACAATTCGGAATGATGCTATTCCTATCATGGTTGCAATGGAAGAAGCTGGTAAACGCCAGACAATTCCGCAAGCTTGGCTAGAAAGCTGTGCCCAGCACTTTGGCCAGCTGCTTCAAGCTCTTGATGAGGCAGAGATGACACAACGGGGAGGGTAAGTGGGCTATAATATCTTTGACTGTTACTAATAGGTTGCATAGCGAAACATCACGTATTGTGTTTCCAGATCTTGTGCATGTAGAGCACAATGGTAAACGGGGAAGACCACCAAAGGTAATTGACGGGGACTTCCTTCGCAAGGCTATGGCTCCTGGGATCAAGATCTCACAGGCTAAGCTTGCCCGCCAGCTCAACGTGGACCGGAAAACCCTGCGCAAATATCTCAAGAAATACGGGATTGATCATGCACATAGTGATATATCCGACGATGAGCTCGACACACTTATTCTTGACATCCGCCGTGCTAAACCAAATTCTGGCATCCGATATACAGATGGCTATCTGCGTAGCAAGGGGTACCGTATCCAGCGGGACCGTATCATCGCCTCTCTTCACCGTATTGATCCACTTGGCCAGGTGCTCCGGCATCATACAACAACCCGCCGCCGCCAATATCAAGTTCCTAGGCCTAATGCTTTGTGGCATGTCGATGGCCACCACAAGCTTATTCGATGGGGCATTGTTATCCATGGCATAATTGATGGCTACTGCCGTACGGTACGTTATAATTCCGCCAGCTTAAACCACAGTCTAATTAGCTGAAAATACCTAGGTTGTTGGGCTTCAGGCAAGCACTAACAACAGAGCATCGACCGTCCTACAAGTTCTTCTAGATGCAGAAGAAGAATACGGAAAATCTTCCCGTCTTCGTGGTGATCGTGGGGGTGAAAACCGTGATGCTGCGGTTTACATGATTATCACACGTGGCGCTAACCGTGCAAGTTTCATGTGGGGATCGTGAGTTTTGGTCATTTCATTATGCAGCTCTAGTATAGAAGCTAACTAATAGAGGTATAACCAGATCTACCCATAATAACTGTATTGAACGGTTGTGGGTTGAAGTCGGTAGCCAGTATGTACGTGCATGGCGTGCATTCTTCTACCGGCTTGAACAGCTTCACGGGCTGGATGCATCAAATCCCCACCACTTATGGCTCATCCACTATCTTTTCCTTGACGATATCAATAAGGACGGCAAAGAATTCCGCTATGGATGGAACTTTCACCCCGTATCAGGAACTGCAGGCAGTCCAGCGGTTAGTTTTGTCTTACTATATTCTATCTTTTACAAAATATGCTGACTACTCAATATCTTTAAGGACATGCGTCTCATGGGGCAAGTTGAGCATGGGATGTACGCAGATGACTATGCCGATGTGCACCCTGGTATTCTTTCTAGTTACCTAGGCGTATCTGGAGCAGTCCGCCAGCGATCTCAGGGTGAAACCGGTGCTGGCCAAGATCCCGAAGAGACTGGTGAAGACGATGAGGAGCCATGGCAAGATAGGTCAGACGATGAAGATAGTGATAGCAGTGATGATAGAAGTAGCTGCTCAGGCACTCAGAGTAGCTCTGAATCAGACGAAGACGAGAATAGCAGAAGTGGTAGCGTTGAAGATGTTGCTATGGAAGTTGCAGGTGGAAATATAGGTGTGGATAGGGCAACTGTCGGACAGGGATCACCAGAAGGTATGTGCACCTTAATATGAAAGACTCTTCATATAATCTAACAGACACCAATTCTTAGATGATCTGAATAGTGCTGACCTTCGCGAAGCTGCCTTAGCCGAGCTCCAGGAGCGTATCCAGGCGGACAACGAGAAACACTTTAATCACGAACCAGTCAAAGTTCCCCGACACTATTCCCCCTTCGACACCGATGAGGCTCTAAATGCTTTCAACGAGGGAATTCTTGGTGTTATCCATGAGGGAATTATCCCTTTTGGCTTTGATGTCCGTGACGAAGAGTGGGTTGACGAAGAGTACCCAACTATAGGCCATATTCCCGGTGGGAGGGGCCGGACCAAGGGCTACGATATTCCGCTTCCAGTTCATATCTGGAAGCCTCGTGCAGTTCGGTGGGCACAAGGTCTATATGTGCTCAATAGGCTGAAGGACATTATAGAAAGTAGCGAAGGGTATAACGGTACAGGTATCTGATTCAGAGTTGGATAGGTAGAGCCGACTCGGATAGAGAACTTGAACGAACACCATCTGGTAAACATTATGCATTCGCAGTGTGATAAACTAGACTGTCTAAGTGGTTACAAAATCAGCATACGGGTAATGAGTGTGTCCATACGATGCAGCAATCAACATGGTACATGCAAAGAAAAAGTGGGTATCGTATCATGGCAGGATATGGACGGTTGGACTACCCCCATATGTTCTTGATTGTCGGATCAGCAATGAACGACTCAGGCCTTGGGAAAGAAGCAGAGGGTAGTGGTGTAGATGGACGAGTGGGGATAGGGGATGGGGGGGCTGAAAGAACCTCAATGTCGGAGTCATCCCCAGCCTCGGCTGCTGGTGCGAGATGGGTATCTTCAAACTCCTGCTCTAACCCAGTCTGGGCTGAAGACTGCGAACAACTATGCGGCTGTGAATGCATTGCAGGGCCTGGGACCGACGTCAGCTATAGCGAGAAAAGTGTAAATTAGAAAACTCACCATGTGTATATCGATAGCCCTCCTCGTCTCCGAGTTCTCCCCTGTCCTCCTCGTCCCCAGATCCCATACCTTCCTCGTCTACATAATCATCATCGTTATCGCTGGACTTGCCTGATTCCGAGTCTGAGCTGGAGTTATCAGCTTCAGATGGCTTGTCAAGCTGGATGTCGTCACGAATCATGTAGCCAAAAGGTGCCCGATCCATCCGAAGATAACCAAGCTTCGCAGGAGTGAGATGGGTGCGAAAGGCTGAAAGTAGAAACAGTTAGCACTAATCATACTGCATAAATCAAAGATCTATCGTACCGAAGTATAGAATGTTGCTGGAGCTACTTTGCTTGCTTGTAGTACTCGGCAGCTGGCGTGATAATGCTGCGGCGTCAACAAAGTGGTTAGCTGAAGCAGCGAGTGTACTAGTACGGCCACGAAGGCGCTTGATACACAAACACCAGGGAGGTAGGAAGCGACGGGACTCGGGATCTTTCTTCGCATCGTAGTGGGAGTTGGGGATTTCTTGCTGCTGATCGAAGATGTACTCAAAGAGACGAGGAAAGTGTTGCCGAAGATAAGCCGCAACCTCTTCGTGAGTCCAGGAGAGATGGAAGACGAATTCACCATACTTGACGAGGCCAAGTGATTCGAGGTTGTCAAGGTCTGCAGAATCAGGAACCTTCTCTTTGAGAAGTTGAGGGGAGACGAGAGGGTGACTGCCATCGTCAGGACCATCGGTGAGAACCTCTTCACTGGTTCCTAGGTAGAAATTCTGTATATCATTGTGAGTAACACTGGCAAGAGCTAATAACGACAGTGAACATACGATGTTGGTGCCATAGTTGAGAAAAGCAAGAGTGGCGACAGTGAAAGTCTCAGCCTTTGGCCGACCAGGACCTCGCTATGAAAGGTCAGCACATATATCCTCTTCGCAAACTAATAAAGAGCTTACCGATGTCTTCTCCTTCTTTGTCTCCTCGCTCTTCTTTCTAGAGCCCCCTGCCCGAGAACTACCTGCAGCTGGCTGAGCCTGAGAGCGGCCCTTCAAGCCCTGGTTTGTTTCTGCAGTTGCCTGCTTATACAGAATAGACTGCACACCACCTGAGACTCGTGCTTGTCCAAGCCCGAGATTCTGTGCCAGTGAAGCCGAAAGATTCAGGCCCTCCCTGCCTTTCCCTTTGCCCTCCTCCTGCTTCCCCCCTATCTCTTCCTTCTCCATTCTCTCCTTCTTCTTCTCCTTCTTCTCCTTCTTCTCCTTCTTCTTCTTCTTTGGTGGCTTGCTAGACTGCGACTCCGAGTGAGTAGCTTGGGACTGTGGATCACCATCCTCGGGCTCTTCTGAGTGCTTTCGTTTGGCCATAGACTGAAATTTGAAACCAGGATAAAACTTGTAATGACAGTGAGAGTGTGTATGTAGATGGATGGATGGAACGATGAAAGCACTGGGCAGACAGCGACCGAGCCAGCCTGAGTCCGCGCCTTCTGGGCGCCTAAGCGCCCGTCGGTCCGTCAGTGATCGGGGAAACTCCCGACTCGCTGTCGGGGAAAACCTCTTGCTCGGGGTCGGGAATATTCGCTTCATCACTCAGGTATTAGGATGGTTTGTTAGTAGTAGTGTAATTACGAAAAACTTTCTATTCTACAAGTCGGGATAATTATATACAGGTCGGGGGAATTCAGCTTCAGTTGGGGGAAATTCAAAGTCAGCTGGGGGGAAACTCGAAGCCAGTCGGGAAAATCCGACGAATATTTCCCCATTTCGTACGCCATAGAGGTGGTCGTGCAGTGGAGAGAAAGAAAGGCCGTGGTTTGTCGAGGAAGAGCAGGTTCAGGCGGAGACGAAGGACTGATGCCTGTGACTGCTCCCTTTGGGCCCCCCGATCGACGCGTCAACAAAGATTCGTATTGCCGATTGTCTCTCGGCGGGTGTCTATATCTGTCCGTGCTCAAAACAATCGGCGCCCTCTTTCCCCTCCTCCGTCCACTCTCGTTCCTCCTCCTTCACGCTCCCTTCCACCATGTCCTCAAAGCGTGGCCGCAAAAGAAACGACAACCTCCCCCCAAACCGTGCTAGGGATGTCCAGAGGGCGTTCAGAGCGAGGCGGGCTGCTCATCTAGAGGTATGCTTATTTTTTCCCTCCTTCCCCCCGCCCGACCTCCTCTTACCGCCCAATTTCCTCCCGTCGCGTCCCCCCAGGCTCTGGAGCAGCGAGTCGCTGAACTGGAGGAGGAGAATGACACTTTACGCGCCGCTCTCAGCCTCCCGCCTGCCAACCGCCCCGCCCTCGGGAAGGGTCCCACTGGCAAGGACAAACCAAAGGCCTACACCCCCCGGGGGCAGAGCCACTCTGCACTCGACTCTGGCGACCCGGTCGCATCAACCTCTGCTATATCCCCCTCCTCATCGTCCTCTTTAACGCCTCTTATTCCGCCAATTAGTCGGAATGACTCTCCTTCGTCCGCCTCCACCAGAACTCATTCCTTGTCCCCTCCCAACATGACCCCCGCCCTTCACCATTCCCCCCACCAGCAAACCGCCAGCATGGACTGGGAGGACATGATGCGGAAAGACCGCGCCGACCCTCATCAACCTTCACCCGTTTCTGCAGGCTATCCAATTTCTCCAGTCACGACCGCCCAGGCGCACGCGTCCTACTCGTATCCCCCTGCTTCATCTACCTCGCGACAGATGACCATGGCGCAGGTCTACATGCAGCCGATTCAGCAATCGTATACACATACGCCCGACAGACAACAGCAGCAAGCCACAGAGGTTTATTCGGACAGTTTCGTCGACCGACGCTACTCCTACTCCCAGCCCACTTACACTACCAATCACGACTCATCGCACATGCAACACCATCCTAACCACACCTCCGCTGCTCCGCCCACACTGCACTCCGTGCCTTCGCATCCACATCGCGGGAATCCTAGTCTCCAACAACCTATATCCTATGCACATAGACGATCAATCACCGAGCCTCATGGTTATCGCCCTGTCGTCATGACCCAACCCACTCCCACCCCTTCTCTACCGCAGCATCACCCCGCCGCACAGCAGCAGCACCCCCACGCGGTCCGAATACCTACCCCTTCGGGCATGAGGGATGACGCTGCACCCTTGCGAGCGGTGTATGATATCGAGTCTAGAGTCGGACGAATGTCATAATTCCTGATTCCCCATCGCCCATCCCCCCTCTTTGTCACTGTGATTCCCAAGGACGTCGTACATGAGGACAGTTGTTGTATCCCTAACCCTCTCAAAGTCATTTAAGCAATGCGGGCCATAGCCAGAAGTTATCCTATCTTGTGTACACGAGTTTAACCTACTCTATTCCCCTTTATACACAATACGAATCCGATCGATATCCTTTCATATTATCTACACTTTTCATACATCAGCACTTACACCTCCTTCTCCAGATCCAGACTGTTTCATGTTCTGGCTCCTGGGGATTAGTTAGACACCTTGCCTCCGAATCCGTTCCTCATCACTGTTCGCCACAGTATAAATAGGTAATTCAGGCACTTTTTGACTGTGGACAGCGGGACTTTCCATTTACCACGCCCAGTCGTTGCCATCGAGAGCATGTGCAACATGTGAATCGAGGGGGGGAGGGTTGGTTGACGACGGCGACGACGAACAAGACACCATGTCAAAAGGGACGCCGCGCAGTGTTGGGTACATTTGACCCAAACCCAGTCACGGACGTCGTGAGTCGTGCCCTCATCTCCGACGTTAGCTGCCTCTCTCGTAATACCAACGAAAATGATAACCTCAGCATCCTCAATAGAGGGGGTTCCATATGGATTGGATCCAGATTATCAAAACTATTTTCCCCTTCTGACGCGTCGCGACGAAGCAACGAACAACAGGCCAACTTGCTCACCATCCGCTCGTTGTCCCCTCGAAACCAGGGAAAAGGCACGGATAGATAGACAGGCACATCGGTGTTCTAACCGATGTCAAGTAAATAAGTCGGTAGATACCGGTCATTGTACAACATCCCAAACTTTACTACCGCGGTCCGTCAGGCAAGCAACAAGAATATTATGCCCAACAGCCATTCAGCCACACATATAGTGAAATGGACAATGAGCCGGTTCTTTGATGTTGGGTATGACGCGACTGAATCAGGTGCGAAAGCTCAAGAGATCTCCCTGTGCATTTTTGCAGTAATCTATGTGACAAGTTGTCCATATACCCACCGTCCCGACGAACCAACACCACAACGCGGCTCCCTTCTCTCCCTTCCCCGTCATTTTACCTTTCATTTCTGTCTGAAAAATCTCGGGGGTGATAACCAAGAAAACGCCCTCTTCTCCCGTGTGTCCCTTCTCTTTCTAAATCACGACTTCTCGAGAGAGGACACCGCGGCGGACGAATAGATATATGAGATCGGGGCATCGCGAGACACAGGTCCTATCGATGAACCTGTCGGGGTCTGCAACCGATTCTTCTTCTGTACAATGGGCTGTGTAGAGGTGGAGCAGAATAGAAAGCCACCGACGCGCAGCGGTAGGCCACGGCCGTTCGAGACGAGTCGGTATGGGTCCAAGATCAATCTGCAAGAGGAAGTTTGTAAGACCACGGCCACACAATGAAGGGAAAAGCGGACGGTGACGTTACTTTATGTACACATGCACAACACATTTCTGCGAGACGTCATGCACGCAGACCTGTCCCCCCCTCGGTCACTGATGATTCACAGGCAAACTGCACCAGTCGACACGGCCGTCCGCGCCATATTTTGTTTCCAGCCATTCGTTTGCCTTCTTAAAGTGACCGTTGCCAAAGAACCCTCTATTTGCGCTCAAGGGTGACGGATGCTGTCATAGAACAAAAAAGAGGGATCGTATGAGAAGGCATTAGCCGTTGGGAAAGGTTGGTAACGAGGCAGGTGGTTGCTACGTAGGAAGCAGATGTGATTTCACTTACAGCGCTGGTCAAAATAAGGTGTTTTTTCTATAAGGCGCGCGGGGGGTCAAACGTCGGTCAGATGCAGAAGGCGTCAACTCAGAATAAATGCACAAACTCACCTTGTCCAATTTCGCGACTCTCTTTGCTGCGAACGCACCCCAGGCTAGGAATACAATTCCGCGGCCACGTCCAGCAAGGGCGGACCCATTAGCGGACAGATTCGCGCCACCGTATTTGTCTACGACGTCGATAACTTTGTCAGTGAACTCTTCCCATCCTTTGTTCGAGTGCGACGCGGCCTCGCTTGCTTTCACGGTCAAACACGCGTTCAACAGCAGCACGCCGTTCTCCGCCCATGAGGTCAAGTTTCTATGAAGGGGTACGATGTGGTTGTATTGTCGGCGGGGATGCAGAGACGGTACGTCATGTTAGTCCGAGGCCACGGAATACGACCAAGACATACACGCACCCGTGCTTGGGCACTTCAAAGTCGGGGTACTCGGCTTTAATTTCTGCATATATCTTTTCCGCGAAACGTCCGGTGAGTGAGTGCTCCGCTGAAAAGCGCGGGAGGGTGGTAGAGAAACTTACGTTTCGAAGCGACGGAGGAATAGCGATGCCCTTCGGGACAGAAAAGCAGAGCCCTAATTTATTTAATGCGGAGGTGATATCAGGTAAACATGGTCGTTGGCGACTGGATGGGAACGCGCTGGGACGGACCGTGAGCTTGACCGGGTCCGTGATATGGATCCTGACCGATAATCACTACCTTGACACGGCCGAGAGGCGTTAAGTTTGACCACGAGTAGATGTTTTTGGCTGTGGATTGAATTTAGTGCGGCGGTTGTGTTGCCAGAGGCGGTCGTACTTACGTGCAGGGTATATTTTTAACGAGGCAGCAGAATCAGTAGCACCCTTGACCCCTTGATTCCACAGGAACTCCTTGAGTTTGATGAAATATGGCTTCCTGACTTCGTCTTTGAGAACCTTGAGCCTACGACGGTGGTACAAGGAGCAATGAGTACCGCATGGTTGTCCGCCGAGAAAATAATAATGACGTCGAGCGGTCGAAGGACTCACCAGCTTTTGCCCATCGTCTCACATTCCAAACTAAGCAACTCTCTTTCTCGTTCAGAAAGCGTCTCCTGATAGGCGGATAGCGAAAAAGGGATGGAATTTAATGCCGAAGAGCTGGACACAGCAGACGTCACAGAGGTCGTGGTTGCCCCATTGGTGGTTGAAGAGCTGGCACCGCCCTTGTCCAGCTTGAGCTTCTTGGAAGTCTGGCCTGCAGGCGCAGGAGTTAACATATCAACCAAGGTTCTCTGTCGCTTGTTACTGCCAGTTGTCGCGGTTGTCCCAGTCCCTGCCTTTACGGTCTTAGTACTGTCCGACTTCACGGAGCTCTGGCTGCTCTGGCTCGCGTCGGGGCCCTCCGCTGACTGGCTTGCCGACGGGGTTGACGACGAGACCAAGTCCTCGAGGTACATGGGCTCCCCTGCAGCAGATTCCTTAGACATGCCGACTAGATGACGCGTAAATTGGTGGTGGTGGATGTGGACTCGATGGAGGCAGAGGCTGGTCACGTCGTGGACGCGTCTGAGGCGGTTCATGAGCCACGCGCCAATATTGGACGCGTCTATGGCCACGTGGATAACTGCCACGTGATGGGACTAATTTGGAGACGCGCCGTCAGATTCGGAATGTGTCAGGGATCGGGCGAGAATTAGAATTTGGCGAATGCGAGCGCAGCGACTGGCTGCAACTTTTGCTCTGGTCCACATCCCTCGTCCTCGCGCTGGCTACCATCCACAGAGTCACGCTGTCGCGGTCCCATTCCTCGCCATCTCCTCCAGCGTCGAGGCACGCTTCAGGTCGTGCTGAGACAAGAAAACCTCAGGTTACAACTCGTAGGGGCCAGCAGTCCACGGCTACCCCCAAACCCCAACAGCAGGGATGGAGTACCAGCTATCAGGCAGGCTCGTCCAGGTGTGTCCAGTATTGTCTACGCTCTACATCTGACATGATTCAACATGCCACATAGTTCACAAGCGGAGTATGAGAGCAGCAGTGATGAATACGACACAGACGAGGGCATTCAGCGAGCTCGCGGGCGAACCGAGTCTCGGCATGGCCTCGGAAGCTCAACAATGCCTCTGCTGAAATCAAGTGGTACTCCTTCCAGCAAACGAATTGGCAAGCACCGGATGTCATCCTCTCAATCAAGCAGCTCTCGGAGGAGCAGTCCTGTGCGAGGGCGCGTTGCCTTCACTCGTTCACGTTCGCCGGCCGTTCGGCTGGCCTTCATGGAGAACGCAAATATCTCGATGCAGCATCGGACGTCGTCGCCGTCGTTGTTCTCTCGGACTAAACATCTCCCGTCCCGAATACGGGATGTGTTCCCGAGTACTGTCGGCTACACTTTTCGACTGCCGTTCTCGAAAGCAGTGTACACCATGTCTATGGACGTCAGACAGGCCATCGAGAATTTGCTTTTGCTGAGCTCGGTCGGGTTTGTCGCCGTAAAACTCCGGACTTGTTCAACAGCCTCGTTTGATGAAGACATGTGGATCTCAATAGGTAATGTTTTCTGCTACCATCCGACATGCTACCCTGATTATTGAACGCTATGTTGGCAGAACTATCCTTACTCACTATAGCATCAGTAATTTATTGTATCTGGACACGCCTACAGTTTACCAAGATGGCTGCTTTGCCATCTGAAGCCCCCTCTGCCACTTCTATTTCCTCCACTTCTACAGCCGCGCATGGCCGTAATGTATCCTCACGAGATCCCAGGCGTGGTGTACCGCTACTTACAATCACCACATTGAAAAACGACGAGACAGGTTTCGTGTGGATGACCGTACCCAAGAATTACCGGTCAGTGATTATGTTGACGCACAGTCAAACTCACACTGATAGGGTTCCCTCGAGCAGTGAATCTCCGGACGACGGTATTCTTACTGGTCTCCTGGCAGGCCCTCTCATCACAGGAGCTTTGCTGTATCTCACTATCCAAGCGGTCAGAACGGGCAAAAGTCTACTTCCACCAACCTGGCTTATCGAGGCCCCTGCCATTCTCTCAAATTCCATCATTCCGTACACCGCTGTCGAAGCGCTTCTCTTATCACGGCGTACCCTCGTCAACCAGGCGACCTTTTGCTCCACCATCCTCATTGTCCACATATGCTCCTCATGGGTAACTGAGGCACGTCACCGACGGGAGAAGGTCGTTCCCAACGGCGAGTTGAGTCACGTACCGAGGAAGGAAGGTCGGAGGACGTATTTGTACGCCCTATTCGTTGTGTCGGTGACATTGTGGGTGCTCTGTGTAAAGATTGCCATGCAAGAGTTGCATCTGGGAGTATGGCAGAGTAAGTGCATCATGGGCAATTTAAATGGAATGTGGTCTGACAAGGTCTCTCAGACATGAACTATTTGGAAGTTATTGCGACATCAATGATGTATCAGGGTTCACTCTTCTTTGCCATCCGTCTCGCCCATCGCGGCTTCACACTCGGCGAACTAGCTTTGGTCTGCTTTGGTGCAACAGTTCTCTTCATGGAGATGACGAACCTCACACTCGCCCGAGTATGTTCTTTATCCCGTGTCTCTCCACAGCTCCATCGTTACTGATAGCTGTCGATGCAGATATGGCCCATATCTATACCATACATCAAGACTTACCGTCTCCCCACACCCCTACTTATATACCAGATTGCGCTCATACCTGGATCCCTGCTTACCGGTTTCCTGCTGTCACCGTTGCTATATCTCTCACGTCACATCGCCCGCCAGCCTGTTCGACGGCTCCGTTTCCCAGAACAACGCCATCTGTATCGCCGTTTGCTGGCCGCGGGGTTCTACCTAGGAACCGTTGTCATTGTCGCCGGACTTATCGGACTGTGGACGCGATGGTGCCTCGGAAACCGTGATCCCTGGGTATGGGCGGTGTTCTGGCTGCTAGAGGGAAGGAGAAAATGGAGCAGGGCGGCGCTGTTGACATATTGGGCTCTGCTTGTGAGTATCAGTGTGGCTGGTTGGAATAGGCAGCTGGCGAGGTCTAGGCGGTACAGGCATCGGTCGGGTGTAGGTGTCGCGGCCGACAGCACCGTGGCCTCCATGGACAGTACCGCCCGTTCCAACGGGTATTCCAGTGGCGGTGGAGGCGGGCCTTGCAACCAGACCGACGGCGGAACACCCACTCCTCCGGCAGCGATTCCACCGCAGGCACCCGCGACGACAACAACCACGATGTCTTCCTTCTTCCCTGATGTGAACAACCCCTACTATCGGCTGAACTTCCCTGAGCTGAACCTCAGAAATCTTCCGAACCTGCCCAACGGGACACAGGTGGCGACGGATTTGTTGGATGCGGCGGACAAGCATGTGCCGACGCTGAGCGTGAATGCGAGGAGGAAATATTTCCATGCGCTGGCGGTGGTGATGTTCTTGCCTGGCGTTGTTGTTGACGTGAGTCCGGTTTATCTTTGAACCCCCTCCCCACCCCATTTTTCTCTTTCCGAACAAGCCGAGGCTGTTGTACGTCCCTTGGACACGGTGGTTGATTTACTCCCTTGACCCTGCATGCATATGCACACAACGCTTTTCAATTGAACTTGGGGACCCTAGCGACGGAGCTGACATCTTTATTTTGTTACTGTAGCCGGCTTTCACGCACATGTCATTTAGCGCTGCGTTCGCTCTGTTCACTTTTGCAGAGTATGTGCGATACTTTGCGCTGTATCCGTTCGGGGCGGCGGTGCATGTGTTCATGCACGAGTTCTTGGACACCAAGGATAGCGGGACGGCGATCCTCAGCCACTTTTATCTACTTACAGGATGCGCGAACTCGGTTTGGTTCGAGGGGTATGTGAATATCTTTTTTGGGTTTTGTTTCGCCGTTGCTTACGGCATGCCCCAAAGACCGTCGTTGTTGCTTCAGTTTACGGGTATATTAGCGTTGGGAGTGGGGGACGCCTTGGTATGTTTCATTGGTGTGCCCCTTACCACGTTCTCTGCAACTGATCTCGCTACGCTGTAGGCATCAATTGCGGGGAAACGGATAGGTCGACATCGGTGGTGCACTAGCAGTTCGAAGACCGTTGAAGGGAGTATCGCATTCACGGTGTCTGTGGTGTTCTGTGCATGGCTGCTGCGTGTTTGCGGATTCACGGAAGAATTCTCGGTGAGTGTTGTACCTCTTTCAGACGGGCTTTGACACTCAATTTCGCCTTGCAGATCATACGGTATGGGGTGGTTGCGGGGCTATCATCGGTGCTGGAGGCATTCTCGCTGCAGAACGACAATCTGACGTTACCTTTATACATGTGGAGTATGCTTGCTGTTGTGGATGTATAATGGATTGAGCGTGTGAAAGTTGATGTCATGAGAAACTCCACGTGGCTAGACCTGAGATTGGCGACAGAGACTCTCTCCACAAGCAAGCTAGAACGATCTATGCTCCATCTCTCCTGTATGCCTCCCTCATGATCAATCGCTTCATTGCTGTCCTCAATGGATTCTTTCACTCGTCCTCATCGTTCCCAGTCTCAAGACCCCCCGCTCACCGTTAACGACCTCTCGCTCTCACTCGCCCCGAACGCCATTCCACACATATCCATCCCACGTCTTGCTTTCCCATCCAGGTCTCCACCAAAGGGGAAGATTCGCAGGCCTTCAACTGCTTCGTCGGCAGAGGAGCGGTCTGCCCGATTGCCTTCATCGTCTTCTAACTCATCCGAACACCTCAGCCCCATGTCCACTCCCGGACTGGGGATGTGGAACACCAATGGCAATCTTCCCTCGGAGGGTGATGCGGTCAATCCATTACCTATGGAGAAGCTGTCGCTGGAAGAGATGAACAGGAAGGCGCACGCTGCTGTGGCTGGGTTGCGAGCGGAGGCATCACGTCTCTCAGGTGCAGGCGAGCCAGAATTCAGTCTCTGTCGTTGTTCGAACGCGCTGACCTAATATCCCACCAGTCGAAGTGCTGCCGTCTCCTTTTGACCCGTCTCCGACGGACGAGTTAACCCAAGCCATGGCTTCGAGGAACTGTATTGACGATCAAGCAGATTACGACTGGGCGACTTTCATAAACGCATATGCACTTGGACGATGGGACCCACTGAGGACACCACATCCACCGCGCTCGCATTTGCAGCCTCCGCTTCCTGTGCGCTCTGTGCTACCTATGACGCCGGAATACGTATCCAAAGAGTCCTACATAGAATCCTCCCCAGAGGGTTTGACTGAGGACCTGGCTTACAAGGATTACGCTTACTATGCGCCAATCCCAGACGGTGACCCACCATTCACGGGCAGCTTTGACCCGGTGATTCAGTCTGCACCTCCACAGTTTCACACACCGTCCGCACTGGCCGCTGGAGCCTCTGCACCTTCTCTAGCACCGCAATCTCCACATGCAAGCAATGTTCTACCTGACTCGAGGTTGTCGCGTCTTACGGAGAGGCGAATGCACAATCCCCTCAATGTCGGACCGTTCGCGCACCGCCTCCGGAATTCTGTCGCAGATCTGCGCGCCTCTTCGACTAGCTCGGCCTCCAGCACGGTGCCAGGATCGGAATCCATGCGGCCACTGAACCAGTCGACGGAAATGACGACGTCTGCTGCTGCGATTCGGTGGGCCGCCGCGCACGTGTCTGTCGCGCCGTTGGCCCTGCCGTCTCCGGAGCACGAACTGACGGACCCAATGAGAGGAGTGACTGCGACAATACCGGGCTCGCACCCGCAGGACATGTTTCTGGCGGCGGGCCCGGAGGGGATCCCGCTGTCTCCGAATGGAAATCGGAAGAGCCGACTGAGTAGTTTCTGGCAGGGAACGCAGGATGTGGAGTACAAGTTGCCGGCCATCCAGGCCAGTCCGCCCGAGATTGCCGGCGCTAATAACGACATGCAGTCGTTCAACGGGGAGTCGGAGCAGAAATCGGCCAGGTCGAGCAGCCCAACGGGCAGCTCCGCTTCAATTCCCTTTATTGGCGTCGCTCTCGCCCCGGCCACGGCCCCAGTCAGGTTCAGCTCCGACCAGGAAGACGACGACTACTTCGGGAGCATCGACATGACCATGTCCGACTCCATCGTCTCCCTCCCGCAGCCCCTCCCCTCCCACCCCTCCTCTTCCGCCTCCAACGCCCTCCTTCGCCAGTCAGCGTCCGGCCCTCCCTTCCACACAGACCCCGTCACCGTCCCTGCGCTCCCCAGGCGCATCTGCTTGACAAGACAGACCAGTGCGCCACTGCCCACCCTGCCCACGGGGCTCTTCGAGAGGCGGCTGAAGAGTGCGAGGCCCATGACAGAAAAGCCTGTTCCGAGTTTGGCGAGCAGAGCTGTGAAAGAGGAGCAGATGTTCCAGGAGCTCGGCTATCTTGCACCGCCGAACCCTCCAGATGAGCTGGAGCGGAGAAGGGCCTTGTACAAGTGCGTTTTTGCCGTGCAGCATACCCTCATCGCTAAGCGCTGATTTAAACAAATGTAGGTTTAATATCTGGAACACCGGCAGTGACAGCAATTTCGACCGGATATGTCACCTGGTCAAGTTGGTGTTCAGTACACGGATAGTCATGATTTCCCTGGTGGACGGGACTGAAGTGTAAGTCGCGCGCCAAGTATTTACCCTCTGTATTTGACATGTTGTGTAGATTTCTGAAGTCAGCATGTAAGGGATTTTCATGACGTAGTATTCGCGATGCTAAGTCGATGTCTCCAGCCGGGCTTTCAACGCAAAATCTCCCAAGGACGGCGTCGTTTGACGCGCACGCGTTATTGCAGAGGTATGTAATTGAGAGGTACCGCTGTCACACGTAGGTGGCTTACTTGGTCAGGGATGACGAGCCCACCGTGGTGTTGGACACCCACGAGGATTGGAGATTTGCGAAGAACGTATGTTTTGGACTCTCATCCCTCATGTCCTTGCGTCGGTTGAGATATCATGTACCACAGCCGCTAGTGACAGGTGTTCCGCATGTTCGCTTTTACGCAGCTTGTCCGCTACGGACACAGGATGGTTTCAACATAGGCACGTAAGTGCTTGTCTTTCTCATGTCCCCATCATCGCGTTAATTTGTTTGGTAGATTAACAATTATGGACGACATGCCCAGACGGGAGTTCAGTCCTCGACAGCGGCACACTCTGAAGGAGTTCGCTGTGAGTGTCGTGGTTCATGTCGAGGGTATGCAGCCTGCTAATCAGGAGGGTCTCTGCAGCAAATCACCATGCGGGAATTGGAGCTATGGAGAGACAAGATCCAATTGAGGGTACGAGATCGGATACAGACATCAGTATGTTACCGTCCCTCTCACCGTGACACTCACATTGATTGCTCACGGTATCATATCGTAGATGGAAGAGTTCACTCGTGAATGCCTTGAGGTCGACCGCGACCCTTCAGCGGCACCTGCTCGTCCTTCCAGCCAAACCAACCCATCAACCCCTCACACCGCCCATACCTCGAAGAATACGACCCCAGAGCCACAGACTCTTCTCCCAACTTCCATGGAGCAGATATATGAACGCGCTGCGAAGCTAGTGAAACGCACCCTCGACATCGAAGGGGCCATTGTAATTGACGTCTCGCACGTTGATATTGTCGAAACTATGACTGCGGAGTCCTCTACGACGATCACGATTCATAACGCGGACAAAATCCAAGGCACTAGTACGACTACCAGGATCCTGACCAGTGACGAGCACGGAAGGTTGCAAGAGTTCTTTTCCAAGTTTCCAGAAGGGAAGATTTCCGAGGGATTGGTGCCCGCTGCGCTGAGGCCCTTTCTACCGTGCAGGATCCAGTATGCTTTGTGTGAGTGGCTTAGTGTTCTTTCTTGTAGCGTACCCGCTTCCCATTTCCGATACTTTGTACTTCACCGCTTCTCCTCCTCCTGGGGTTTAGGTTGAGATTGAGACGAATCTGTTTTTCTTCCTTCTGCTCCATTATAGCGGTGCCCATTTACAATGTTGACAAGCGCCCGTTTGCGGTGCTGTGTGCGTATAGCACTGGAGAGCGAACGACACCTTTCGTGAGTCGATCAATCCGGTTTCATCTTGTGCACTCATCACTAAGAATATTTCAGCTTGAGGGACACGAACTGTCGTATCTACGAGCAATCGGTGAGTGTTCATATTCTCCAACGCTGGCTGGTGATACCATGGCGATACGAAGGCGTTATCATATTGTCTGCGGTGTTGAAACGGCGGATGATTCTGGCGGATAAGGCGAAGAGTCTTTTCATCTCGAAGTACGCTTTCTCTCCACTTTCATTCCTTCGTTGTAATTGATCAGCCCTTCTTGTGCCAGCATCTCTCATGAACTTCGCACACCACTTCACGGGGTATGTGTTCTTCAATGCTTCCGTCCGCCCACAGACTCTCACTAATTGTCTTCCTATTCCAAATTGCAATATGAAATCGAAATCGGTGATTGCTAGATCCTGGCCTCAGCCGAGCTTCTATCCGAGACGAACCTCGATCACAGTCAAGCGTCGTTCCTGCAAACTGTCCAAGCGTGTGGAACGTCCCTCGTCGAGACCGTTAATCACGTATTAGACTTTACGAAGTTGAGCGGAAATGTCAAGGCAGGCGGGGTCGAGAACGCCATCCATCGAAGCAAGTCAGTCATTATTCTTGCCATTCAAACAGGCTGGACTATGGGCTAACTGTTCATTTCAGGGTCGACCTTATGCAACTGGTAGAAGAGGCGACGGAAGGTTGTTGGATAGGACACCGAGCGCGGATGTTCACGTCTGAGATTGGCAGTGTGTATTCACCTCCAAAACCGCCGGATCACCCTCGCCAGGTTTCAAATGCACCTGCGGTCATAGGACCGAGTCTGCCCAAAATGGTGGAGACAGTAGTTGATATTGGTCATAATCCTTCAGTGCGTATAACATACATCAAATACAATTCCAGAGTGGTGTGGAGAGCGATCCGCTCCGTTTTCGCGCATTTAGATCCTTGGTTGGAGCAAACTGATACTGATGCGTACACATTTTGGTTTCTAGGGTTGGGTATTCCGATGCGAGAAGGGCGGCATCCGTCGTATTCTCATGAACTTATTCGGAAATAGTCTCAAATTCACCACGGTATGTCTGTTCCCCTTTGTCCGGGTGAATTGTTGGCCTCCACCCCTCGACATATTTCAGCCTCCGATCTCGATCGAGGCGCCGCTTTTCTCCCACCGAACACTCATACACACCCACGCCCACACCCACGTAGCGAGTACTGACTTTGAAATTATTGCGCTTTTGTGATAGGACGGGTATGTTCACGTCATGCTGCGCCAAGTCCCCAATACGCCAGATCAATCCCTGAAGACAGTTAAGATTGAGTTGACTGTTGCTGACACCGGTAAAGTGAGTCCTACCTCGTTGCTTTCAGTGTACCCCTGCCCTGCAGTATCACACTGTCACCAGTGGAATGGAAGCTGACTATTTCAACTTTGAAGGGAATCAGTCAGAACTTCCTGAAGGTCTGTTCCCTCTCCGCGATTATGATCTCGATTCACAACGTGGTGCTGATGAAATGGTTGTTTGGTCCTGTTCCGTCATGATCTATTCTACCATTGCTCGGTCTCTGTCGTGGTTCGCCGTCGTCTATACCGTGATCACATGCAATCACACGCTCACTTCCCTCGTCACTTACTCTTCACACCACCCCTAAACTAACCTCAAACAGAACCAATTATTCCATCCGTTCTCTCAAGAAAACCCGCTTCAGACAGGTACCGGTTTAGGGCTGGCGATCGTCAACAGCATTGTCCGATCAAGCAGCGTCGACGGCAAAGTGGATGTCTGGAGCGCTGAAGGTGCTGGGACCGAGATTAAGATCACGTTCACCGCCGAGGCCCTTGAGGATGACGAGATGTCCAATAACGACGCGGAATTGGTAAACCTTTACAACTCGTTGAAACGCCCGTCCATATCATTGGTCGGCTTTGACTATCCACATCGTGGCGTGCAACTGTTGAAGCAGACTTTGGTCGACTCGTTAACGACCAGGTGGGGGTTCACCTTTGCGGAATCCCAGACAGGAGAAACTACTGAGGGGGAAGATACGGGGCAAGGTGGCGACATCGTCATTGTGAACGAAGACTACGGCATTGTGGCACAGGCGATACAGGAGAAGGAGACCACTCGACCGTATATCATACTGTCGTCATCACGCGGTGACCCTCGGCTCATGAAGGTTGTTGGTGATTACGAGCGGAAAGGTGGCTTTTGTCGCGTCGCATACAAACCCGTCGGACCTCATCGTTTGTTCTCCGTCCTCAAGCTCTGCATACACGCCCTCAACATTGGGGATGCAACGTCGAGGAAACGATCATCCTCAGGAAGCTCCTCGAGTTCCGTCTCGCGGTTCTCCCATCCCGCGTTTTCATCATTTGACAGCGATGGGAAGGTTGTTACGGTCGTGTCTCACCTGCCGCGTAGACTCTCGGAGGAGACGTCAGGTCATAGCACTGCGCAGGTTCGACCGCCTTTGGGGCCTCGGGCTATTACCGTCCATCCGTTGACCAGCTGGGCGCACATGGACTCCATGCAGGAACAGGAAGAACCAGCGGAGGTCGGGGATTGCACGGATACTCCAGTATTCAGTCAGAGCCCGTCCAGTCCTACCATCGCGGTGGGCACAGGAGGCACATTGCTGAAGTCTGTTGTAGGATCGGCGGCAGAGAAGGGGCCGCTCAGGGTTCTAATTGTGGAAGATAATGAGATTCTCCGGAGCCTACTGTGCGCCTTTGTGTCCTCCCGGCCCCTGTGTTAATGGCTGATTGTTACTTGACCTGCAGGATCAAATGGTTGAAGAACAAGGGGTACGATTACCGTGCTGCTGTAGACGGTCAGGACGGCGTGCAGGTGTTTGAGACTGGTGGACACTTTGAGTACGTTTCGCACTGCCCTTCAACTCCCCGCTCTTGAAATCTTACCCACAAATTGTGAAGTGTCGTACTCGTAGACTTGTCCATGCCGGTCCTCGACGGTACGCTCGCTGTGATGGTCTATCTGCTGCGCATATTTCTCACTTGCCTTAAATTCAGGTATCGGCGCCACAATCCGAATGCGTGACATCGAGTCCTCAAGACAGCGGGCCGCGCATATTGAAAGTGGCCCCACCCTCGCCGACGACAGTCGTTCCCGGATTCTGGCTCTCACTGGGATGTCCTCATTGGACGATAAGAAGAGAGCCTTTGATGCAGGTGTTGACGGATAGTAAGTGCTCGCATTAGTATGACTCGACCTACCATCCTGACATTGTCCACTTATAGCTTGGTGAAACCTGTCGCTTTCAAAACATTGGACAGCATGTTCCACAAGCTCGGGTTCTCCTAACCTATAGATTTCTCATTGCTGTCATGTCGGTCTTTCCTCTGATCCCCATATTAGTTGCGTACCGGTGAAACAAACCTATAATCGTGCACTCCTCCTGGAACATCCCACTCATCACTCAATTTCTCATACGGTTCATTTACCTTCAGTGGTTCCTAGTACATCTCAACTGTTACATTATTCATTCCACGAATCCAGCCACCCACTTATTGACCATTCTCGGAACGTCGTCACAGAAGCAATTTGTCATATTCTGCCATTCACTCCACGTTGTCGCTTTGCTCCTTCCGTTTCTCTGCAGGCTCTTCTGTTTCTTGCATCCATACACATCCCACTGTATCGGTTTAGTCACGTATCTATTATTCGACGATCTGTAATATAGCATCATCCATTCCTGCCTGTTCGCGGCGTTGTATCTAAAGATAAAACTCTTTCTGTACATGCTGATCAAGTTCCCGCAAATGCGTGTGCCTCTTCTACGCCAGGTAACAGCTTTCTCGCTAGCTTGAGTGTGTCACGAGTGACATCTTCCCATTTACCTCCTTTGATGCTTTCGTCAAGCGCAGGGATACGGTGAACAATCATCGGTGCGATCTCAAACCTGTCCCCTGCCCACACAGCCAGGCCTTCGACATATGAACGGCTGTATGACCCCTGTGATCCCCATAAAATCCTAGCCATAAGTATCTCTCCGATTCCAATGCCATACTTGTTGACGGCTAGTGCATCATGGTATTCTGTCGATCTTTCGTTTCCTGGTGCTGGTGGGAATACAATGTCACCCGCACGGACGTATTCACCTTTGGACAGGTTGAATATGGCCCACGGGCAGACGGCCTTGTAGGTGAACTCGTAGTCTGTGTCGATGGCTAGCAATTCTTCCATTCGACTGGTGTCCGCAGGTGTCCACCTCGCGCTGCCATTGGCAGGGGTGCGGCGACCGTCATTGCGGCGCGCCGTCATGAGTCTGTCTCTGATTCGGAATGCAACATTGGTGGATGGGAACCCCTTTGCTCCGCCGATGATCTCTCTGCATGTGCGTCCTAAGTAGCGGGGCGGGTCGAGTACGATGTGCTGTGGGGCGAATGCCAACGCTTGGATTCGCGCGATCTCGCCTTCGGAAAGAAGGCGAGGGGGGAGCCATTCAAAGGTGAAGTTGGTATCGGAGAAGGTGACGATACGGTCCCCGATCCAACTATTTTCAGCTTGGGATCTGAGCTCGAGGTATCGTCTCTGAGAAACTGCGTACCCAACCTCCAGCAGTAGGTCGTGTGCCGTGCTGAAGCAGAACAGATCTACCGGATCGTCTACGTACTGAAGGATGGCCATACGAAGTTCGGAAGGAAGCCGTTGTAATAAACCCAGCGGCTCGCTGGCAAGGACTTGATTCGGGTGAGGATCATTTTCCCAACTGAAGCAGACATTGTATGCCGTTCTTCCCCTCAAAGGTATCCTTTGTAGGCCGGTGGGGCGAGCGAGCTCCATGACGAGGGTCCTGCGGCCTTCGCATGGAGTTTCAGGTCCTCCAACAACCAAACGGTGTCTTTTGTCCATGTTCATGGTACTTGAGCCAGAGTCAGTATTGATTGTAAGTACTCTCGTGCGGTGGATTCACCCAAGTTTCCAAGCTGGTAGCATGACGGGTAGTTGAAAGAGGAGGGAGTCGCCGGGTCCGAGTCTGCAAGGACCCACTTGACCTGATAGCTGCAGCACATCTTCTCGGCTGCGTCGTCTACTGTAGCAGCTGTGAGAAGATGTAGCTTAAAACGACTCTGCGATGTAATCTCATTATAACCTGGAAGTAGCAACCTGGTAGTCACCTCGAGTAGGCTCCCTCAGTCAGCCTCTAGTCGGGGGAAGACAGTCGCTCCTTCAGCGTCAAGACTCCGACAGGGGATCCGATAGAGTGAGAGTTGAATCTCATTGTTCTTCCTTAACATATACAAATACAAATATATCTTTGGGGATGGCTGAAGAATGAAAGGGAAGGGGGACGGAAGCGGAAGAGGGTATAAGCTTCTGCAAAATCTAGTCCTCTCTCGTCCACTGCTTCGACACTTTGAGTACCCTCCTCTCGCCGAAAATCAGGTTCTTCACGATCTCAGCCCTCCGTGGGCTCGCCTCCAACGCCAAGAACTGTGGGTGCTTCTCGAAATCTGGGTTTGACCACTCGTGAACTCCCAGATATTTGGCCTGCTTCTTCTGCTTCCCTGCATCTACCCCAGAGTACTCCGACTCCTTCAGCACGAACAACCTACTCCTCGTCCATCCCGGAATGCTAGAGAGGAAAGGTACGTCCTCCGCCAGCCACCACTCGAAGAACTGGCTCTCCATGTCCTCGGGAGCGTCATCCTTGATGTCTAACGTCCTGATGACGATGATCGGTGCTGCCGCGTTAATGTCGAAGGAGGGGGAGGGAGGGGGGATACGCGCTTCGTTGAGGATCTCGTAGATCCGCCTATCGAAGAGCTTGCTCTCGCCGAGAATCTTCTTCTCCCGGTCGCTCTGGGCCTCCCACAAGCTGGTGAGGGCGGACACGGGAGTGTCGTCTGGCAATGTCACGTCGTAGGCAGCACCGAGCTTAGGCTCTTTCCCGTCAATCGCCTCGAGGCGAACCCAACGGGAGAACAAGGGGTTTGCAACACGAGCGGGTATGTGCTCGTTGTTGTACCAATCGTCGAAGAGATCCTGTGGGATGCCGTCGCCGGGCTCTGAGTAGTCCACAAGGAATGCGGAACGTGGCATGATAGTGACAGCTTCGGCGTTGAGATCGAGTTGGCTGGGAGATCTAGAGAGCTCGTATCGCAAACTACGAACGGTTTTTATAAGCCAGCGACGAAAGATTACGGACATTCCTCATCATATTCAGCCCTGCCTGCTGAGTAATTGGGTTGGAGCTCGTCAGACTGTGAGGGTAAAACTACTGTAGCACTACTAGCAGAGTGCGACGCACCATCATACTGATTCATAGATAATGTGATGGTATCATGGGATGCACCATGAGTACTGAGTACTTGAGTCGATGTCCGTCGGGCACAAAGTCACGATGTTCAAGTTCTTATAAGCCAGCGGCGGCGAAACATACAGTCCATAGCCCAGATCATTTTTAACCGAATGGCCCTGCTGAGTCATTGACTTGAAGTTCGTAAGATTATCGATATGACTAGGAGAGTAAACGTCAACAGCAAATTAGTAGAGTCACTGGCACTGGCAGTGCGACGAATCGATGTGAGGAACGTGATGGGATGTACATATGTTAGTCAATGGACCTTACAGTATTCAATCAAATTCTCACCCCGAACCAATCCCGAACTGCCAGTGAACCTTCTCTTTCCATGAAATCTAGAAGCTATAAGGGTATAGCCTGAAGCCAGTTGAATAGGAGTATCGACTGTTGACACTTTGTTGCAAAAGCCGTTGTTTGTGTTTTGAATGTTAATCGCCCGTTTCTCGTCTGACGGAGTCAATCGGACAGCGTCGCGGCATTTCCTGGTTATTTCCAGACGATACACGTTGGTAACCATTCTCCGCAAATCTCCTGCGCCGCGAACATCACATTCACCATCCTTTGGAGCGCAGGGTTTTTTGGCCTAGTGCTCACTGCTACCCGTTTTTACGCCTTTCGTCTAGACACCAAAGGTCTCGCCACGTCTTCGGGTTGACGCTTGGGGCTACTAATCCGGAGCTTTTTCTGCCTCCAATATATAGGACATAGGCCGAGTTATGTACGTCTTGCGTTTGGAATAGCAGCGTCATAGGGTGGAAATTTCCACCGATGGCTATATGGGAAGCCCCCAGTAGCCTCAGTTTTACATACTGACCACTTGGTTCGCCCCTTGAGAAGACCTAAAGTGTTATGAACTCACCAGTCGATCTCTCCGACGGGAGGCCATTTGGCCAACCACGGATTCTCAAGAGTCATCTGCTTGAAGCGATTATATGTTCAGCTGGTTGTGGGCAAGCTCCGAAATTCCAAGCACTTCTACTTCTGAGGTGTCCAACTGGATTCGGCTGGCAACCTTGCGGATATATAAGCGTCGTTGACCTTCTGGCTAGAGACCAAACTTCGTCCTACAGGTTATATCTTGACACAAGATGACTACCCAGCTCGAAGAACGGTCCGTTTACTCTGAGGCGTTCGAGATGTCCACTGGGCTTGCAACTCCGACCACAGCAGGCTCCGAAGCTGGAATACTTAGGATCAACTCGGTGGCGGGATCCTCTGAACCGGATGCGTCGGTGAACGTCCAGCAGCTCCCGCCTGTCGATAGTGGTCACCAGGCTTGGCTCTTTTGCTTTGCTAGTTTTGTGCTAGAAACGCTGGTTTGGGGTTTCGGTTTCAGGTGGGGTTCTCTCCGGATCATAGCCAGAGCACTATGACTTACTATATCGTGCCATAGCTATGGTATATTTCAAGGTACGTTAAGTTGCTGCAATCTAATTATACTGCCGGACGCCTGGCTGATAGAAGGACCTCTAGGATATTACACGTCCAATCCTCCTTTCAATACTGCGTCTCGCATCGCTATTGGTGCTATTGGACCTACTGCCCTTGCTATTGAATACGGAGAGGTACCGCGAGCTCACAATTCAAATTGGGCAAAACCCACCTAACCTTTCTTGTAGGGCATCATCCTGTCATTCTTATACGGTCGTTATCCGGAGCTACTGAATCCCATGATGTGGTGTGGCTTAGCCTTGGCCGCACTGAGCCTCTTCGTGTCAAGTTTTGTGGAAAGTGTGAGCAAATTAGTCGAAGAGTAGTATCTAACCCTACACTGAATGCACCCCGCACAGGTCGAATTACTCATACTTCTGCAAGGGATCGGCCTTATGCTGTGCTTTCTGCACAAAAATTCAGTTTCCGTGTTATATGAGTGTGTCCGTAGTATATGTAGAGGCCGTAATAAAAAACGCTTACCGTGTCTAGAACATGGCTCGCTATGTTACTGAGAGGGTCGACGGCCGTATCGAAGAGTCGAGTGAATGTCCGTATTAGAGAGGCGGACAAACGCGCCCGTATTAGAACGAGAGGGCGCTTGTACCTCCGGCAATACCCGGGACTCAGCCGGCAGGGTTTCTGTAGCGATTACAGATAAGATCCTTCCTTATCTCATCTTCCCGCGTTATCCTGCGTTATTCCCATCTCTTGATATGCCCGTCCATATGTTTCCTCCTTCAATGTTATTCCATCTCGTTCGATTTCCTCTGCAATGACTTGTTTCACGCATGCTCACGTCCCTTACCATGCACGTGCTCACACTCACTTCATCCGATGGTACCAAGCACTAGCACACAATACAGTGAGTAAACTACGTAGAATACACTTCCCGGACAGGCGGGTGAGGCGCAGCTCACGGCTCCCTGGACATTAGCCAATGCTCATGTAGATACATGTAATACTGTTAGCCTAGTGGGGTGTATAGATAGGAATAATATGATTCGGCTTACCAGCGAGAACCACTACTTGGAGAGCGAGAAACACGGGCCGGCGAGAGGCTATGCAAGTGCGCCGTATTCCCATTAGCCAACAGTACTGTATACTTGGGCGGTGTGAGGGGTAGGCAGTAAGATGGGTGGGTGGTGAGTACAGGCAGTGTGAGGGTGAGTTGGTGGGTTAATGGGGAGGGGGGGAGGGGTCGATGTGTCGGTGGGTGGGTCGGGGGGTTGGTTGGTCTGCGGGGGGATGGTGAGGGGACATGGGTCAATGTGTTGGTAGGGGGATGGGGAGGGAGGGATAGGTCGATGTGTCAGTCGGTTGGTGTGCGGATAGAGACATGGAATGCAAAGTACGACATGCACAAACAGTGAATCACATTTTCATTGCAGCTTCTAAATGAGAACACCCCGCCATATTTGTCATGCGGTAATAGGCGAGGGATATGGTAAGGAGGTGTTCGCCTATCCGTAAAGTGCGGCGAGGAATATTGTACGGGGCGTTAGCCTATCCGTAAGCAGCGGCGAGACACCGTTTAACCTCTCGTTTGGCGAACCATGTTATATGCAGTGACATTTTTTTTTGGCTGTATCTACCACAATGGCTGGGCACTACCGCCTGGTCACAATCAGAAATGTACCTGCCTAATGCTCTTGATGTTTTTCAAACCGTCCGCCGCACCGTGTTTGGCACTCTCACCCACCACATTAGCCTACGAGCAAAATACACCATAAATTTATTGTCATTAGCTCATGCGCATTTGCGCTGTACATACTACATTTTGCTGAATCTGGCTCCTGTGGCTCCCAGCCCCATTAGCTAATGTGCATTCCCATCCCATTAGCTAATGTCCGCCAAGCCGTGAACCGCGCCTCACCTGCCTATCCAGGGAGCGTGTAACATGGGGTTTCCGACTGAAACCGCTTGCACTAGAGGCTTTAGGGGTTCTGCGACAGAACTGCTTCAGCGGATTATCACGATGGAGGATCTCAGCTGCGCTAAGCTTGCAAGTTTTGCATAACAAGTAATGAGAACCAATGACAAAGAGTAACCCATGGGCTACCCCCACCTGTTGTAGAACTGGTTTGCATGTTGTACAGTAGTGCTCAAAAGTATTGCACGTAAGTACGTGCAACACTGATGAGCTCGTCACGCCAAGTCCCCCTACATTTATCTCAAAGTTGTACACACCATTTTGTAGCTACAGACTAATAGAATATTGTCAAAAAAAATTTCATGCAAATACACAGTTTTGTGCGTGAGGCAGACGGAAAACTGTTTCTAACAGCCGAAGCCCCTCGGTGCCCCTCGGAGGTTAAGCACCCCCACACCATCAGACTTCCTCCCCCATGCTTCACCACCTGCTTCACATTCCTTTCCAAAAGAGCCTCCCCAGGCCTCCTACAACACCACTGCCTCCCATCTGACCCCCACAGGTTGAATTTTGACTCATCTGTAAAGCGCACAGCCTTCCAGTTCTGCACTGTTCACTTCTCATGAGCAGCCGCCCACTTTCTTCGCCTGGCTTTGTGGATGTGTTTCAAGAATGGCTTGGTTTGGCGGATGCAACTGTTACGACGAGGTCATGGTTAAGTTGGAGAGCGAGGAGAAACAGAGGAATCCAGGGCTTCAGGTGCGTGAGATAAACCTCGAATAGAATAAGAGGTTCAGCTAAAGGTACTGTCATCGTCAGGTCTTAGCGGGGGTCACGGGTCACAGGGGTCACCCCGCACCGCTATTTGCGCCATGGTCACAGGGTCACAGCCATATCCCCCGCCTGTGACCGAGATTTTTGAACACAAGGAAAATATCCATTTTTTGAGCCTGCGGCGCACAAAAACGCTGCTTACATGTTGACAAAATGTACTCCTGACACCAGAACACCGAGGTATAAAGTTTGTTGGGGATGGATGTCCCTTGTAGGGGCCTATTGGGAATTATTGAGATTTCTAGTTCATTGTCTGAGTCCAGAGCATCGTCACCAAAACCGGGTACTATGACAGACAATGATTCAAATGATGCTGCGGCTTGTACTTGTTTTTCCCGATCGTCTCGGCTGGACCGGTCTGTGCCAATTCGGGTGTCCTGCGCCCTCCGTCCCCGCTATTTCAGCGGCGGTCACAAGTCACCACCCAACCTTCCAGGTCACCGCTCCGGAATTCTTGGTCACAGGTCACGTCCTTCCCCGCTAAGACCTGACAATTACAGTACGTGATGAAGTAGCTAGAGTTTATATACTAATCAGCTCTGCTGCCATGAGGGAAACATGAGGGGAAGGGAAGGCATACATGTGTTGAACATGTGCCATACATGTGTTAAGCGTGAGGCAAAGGAAGTGATCAAATGATACATGTGTTGAACATGCGCTGAACATGTGTCAAGCGCAAGGTGAGACAAGAAAAGAAAAAGAGCAAGATAAGTCCGAAAACAGATAACAGTGAAAAGAAAAGGAAAATTGTAACAGCAACCATGGAGACCAACACTGCAAAGAACACGGTGGATTGTGGGGGCACTGACATTTGGAAATAGCTCCCTCTGGACATGAGTTGCATCATAGCACTTGCCAGATGTGATGGCCCGAGCAGCTTGATGCGTTGGGAGAGACAAACACTGTGGGCAGCCTGGAATAGGTGGCCTGGCATAAAAGTTGGGTGTTTGACCAAGTTTTTCCAGATTACAACAGATGGTGCTGGGATGAACACCAAGTTTGTGTGCGATATCGACAGGAAGACGACCAGTTTGATGCAGCATGAAAATACTGTTGATGTTAGTGGCGCGAGTGCATACCTTATTGGGTATTCGCCCCCACATGAGCGCTTACATCAGTGCAATGCACCATGCATTGCGCCCACATTGTGCAAGTGGCGCAGGTAACTAATATTTCACATCTTTTCATGATTCGGACATTTCCACATGCCCGTAGATAGTTTCCATATGTTTCCTCACCCATATGTACCTTCTCCAACTTTCTCTGATGTTTTCCACCATGTGCACAATTGTTTCCACTCATGTGCACACTGTTTCCACTTCTGCGCCAACCCTCGTACTTATATAAATAACTCTCTCGGACACTTGCAGCCTCAGAGACTTCTACTACTCTGAGGTGTACGCCTATTCTTTTCTCTTGTATATTACATGTACTCACGAACATTACACTATCAGTGCACTGACACAACTGATAGGTAAATACAGAGACTTCTACTACTCTGAGGCTGTGCTGACGTGACTAATAGCCGTGCATGTACTTTCAAGTACCACTACCCTTGCACTGAAGTTCCCATGCTAAACTTCAACAAATACGTGACTTCTTGGTCGGAGTGCAGATAACCATTCACAGTCGGAGTAGGCAAGTAATGGGGAAGATGAATGATGCAGAATTGCAGGCAGTTTGAGAAGGTGGTGGCTGTTCAAGAGGAAGGTAACAGTGAGGTCGCACAACATGTGTGCTCGGCACCAAGGGGCTTCGGCTGTTAGAAACAGTTTTCCGTCTGCCTCACGCACAAAACTGTGTATTTGCATGAAATTTTTTTTGACAATACTCTATTAGTCTGTAGCTACAAAATGGTGTGTACAACTTTGAGATAAATGTAGGGGGACTTGGCGTGACGAGCTCATCAGTGTTGCACGTACTTACGTGCAATACTTTTGAGCACTACTGTACAACATGCAAACCAGTTCTACAACAGGTGGGGGTAGCCCATGGGTTACTCTTTGTCATTGGTTCTCATTACTTGTTATGCAAAACTTGCAAGCTTAGCGCAGCTGAGATCCTCCATCGTGATAATCCGCTGAAGCAGTTCTGTCGCAGAACCCCTAAAGCCTCTAGTGCAAGCGGTTTCAGTCGGAAACCCCATGTTACACGCTCCCTGGATAGGCAGGTGAGGCGCGGTTCACGGCTTGGCGGACATTAGCTAATGGGATGGGAATGCACATTAGCTAATGGGGCTGGGAGCCACAGGAGCCAGATTCAGCAAAATGTAGTATGTACAGCGCAAATGCGCATGAGCTAATGACAATAAATTTATGGTGTATTTTGCTCGTAGGCTAATGTGGTGGGTGAGAGTGCCAAACACGGTGCGGCGGACGGTTTGAAAAACATCAAGAGCATTAGGCAGGTACATTTCTGATTGTGACCAGGCGGTAGTGCCCAGCCATTGTGGTAGATACAGCCAAAAAAAAATGTCACTGCATATAACATGGTTCGCCAAACGAGAGGTTAAACGGTGTCTCGCCGCTGCTTACGGATAGGCTAACGCCCCGTACAATATTCCTCGCCGCACTTTACGGATAGGCGAACACCTCCTTACCATATCCCTCGCCTATTACCGCATGACAAATATGGCGGGGTGTTCTCATTTAGAAGCTGCAATGAAAATGTGATTCACTGTTTGTGCATGTCGTACTTTGCATTCCATGTCTCTATCCGCACACCAACCGACTGACACATCGACCTATCCCTCCCTCCCCATCCCCCTACCAACACATTGACCCATGTCCCCTCACCATCCCCCCGCAGACCAACCAACCCCCCGACCCACCCACCGACACATCGACCCCTCCCCCCCTCCCCATTAACCCACCAACTCACCCTCACACTGCCTGTACTCACCACCCACCCATCTTACTGCCTACCCCTCACACCGCCCAAGTATACAGTACTGTTGGCTAATGGGAATACGGCGCACTTGCATAGCCTCTCGCCGGCCCGTGTTTCTCGCTCTCCAAGTAGTGGTTCTCGCTGGTAAGCCGAATCATATTATTCCTATCTATACACCCCACTAGGCTAACAGTATTACATGTATCTACATGAGCATTGGCTAATGTCCAGGGAGCCGTGAGCTGCGCCTCACCCGCCTGTCCGGGAAGTGTATTCTACGTAGTTTACTCACTGTATTGTGTGCTAGTGCTTGGTACCATCGGATGAAGTGAGTGTGAGCACGTGCATGGTAAGGGACGTGAGCATGCGTGAAACAAGTCATTGCAGAGGAAATCGAACGAGATGGAATAACATTGAAGGAGGAAACATATGGACGGGCATATCAAGAGATGGGAATCACTGCGGAAAGCCAGAAATATTCAGGGCAGGATTTGACCAGGGTTGAGCGCTATCCAGCCAAGATGACGCGTCAGATATTGGCTTCGTTGCAAATCCCTGCTTTATCCTCACTCTTCGGATAGATGGACTATCCATGGGTTACCTCATGCAAGATACCTTACTATCCCGCTCATTTCTCGTACAGGATACCCGATGTATCTCGACGTTATCCCAACTCGAGATACTCCACCAATCTCGAGCTTGAAGTGGCTGCAATCCGCCCTCTAGAACATTATCCTGCTCAAGATGTCCAGATGGAATCCCGCCTTCCTCTCCCTTTCTCTTTCGCCGCCATACCCTTCTCTCAACTACCATGACCGAAGACTTCACCGCTATCTCTGCGTTCCTCCTCTACGAGCCACCCTTTTCAGATGTCGTTCAAAACCGCCTCATTATCATTCTTCGCTCATCGGGAAAGCGGTTCCCCTACGTTCTCTTCAATCCGTGCGACTTGTGGGGAAAAAACCGGTCCTTCAGCGCCCTAGTAAGTATTTTTAGGTCAAACTCGTTACATTGGCATATTCAAGCACCTCTAGATGATAGATATCATTATATCGGATGTCCCATCTGATAAGTTTGTGGCATGTGTCACGCAACTGAAGGAGAAAGGTATCGAGGGACACAAGGAGGGAGGGGAGGGAGACAAGATCCCGCATCATGTTGTGGCGTTAGAGCTGGTTAGTCGAACCAGTGGCTTTGTGCGTTATTCTTTGCAGGCATTTAGAACACTGCTGATCAGACGGTGAACCCACAGACATGGCCACTTTCGGAGACTGGTCGCAATCGCCTGGACATTCCTGTTGACCTCAATGCAACCGACGTCCACTACAAGGTCAACGCTTCCACTGGCAGTGAGGACGTAAAATATATGGAGATACCCACCGTAAGCCGCATGTATGCATCCATCTCATCACTGACCCACCTTGTTACGCATATACTCAGGTCATATCAGATGACTGAGCTTCCTCGAGAGCTGGACGCTGTCACTGGGGTAACGAATCTCGAGTGCCCCTCGATCGGACTGGATCCGTCGCAATCAAATCCCGAAGGAATCGCTACGTTGGATGGAGGACGCATCCCACGAAGGTGAGTACTAGTGTCAATGAAATTCGTTGGCAGACCACGTGGGAACGATGGCTGATGACGACTTCCTCCAGGGGTGTTTTGAGGCCCCTGCGCGGGATAGCCACTATAGAAATCTCTGTGCGAGGAGAATCCATGCCCTTGAAAAGCGGTGCCATTGTGGTGGCCAAACGTGAATGCATTTTCCTCGGGTGGGTAACCATCACGGCGCGGGCGTTCGTTGGCTTGGTGGTGGCCCATTGGGAGCGGCTCATGGGAGCCCCCTGGCTGTTGAGATGACATGCTAAGCGGTTACAGGGCGAAGGAGTCGGGGAAGGGGAGGGACGAGTCTGCAGCGAATATTTTTGGGTGGAATTTTGTACTATCTATCCAGTGCGAATCCAAACCTGAATTTCTCTCAATCTGGGACATATTACAAGAAGGATTGAGATACATCCTGTGCTGGATTTGCTCGTCCATAGGCTGTACAGTACACAAATCCTGAGGTGATATCTTACCCTGGGTTGTGGGGATATCCCGCGTTGGGAGGTCAGGATTGGTGGTAATAACTGTGTCTTTCCAGTGTCGAATTTAGAGGGAATCAAGCACATCATATTCCTTGGAAAGCGCCCGATCCTGGGTCAATCCTGACCTGGATATCTCAGGCTTTCCGCAGTGAATAACGCAGGATAACGCGGGAAGATGAGATAAGGAAGGATCTTATCTGTAATCGCTACAGAAACCCTGCCGGCTGAGTCCCGGGTATTGCCGGAGGTACAAGCGCCCTCTCGTTCTAATACGGGCGCGTTTGTCCGCCTCTCTAATACGGACATTCACTCGACTCTTCGATACGGCCGTCGACCCTCTCAGTAACATAGCGAGCCATGTTCTAGACACGGTAAGCGTTTTTTATTACGGCCTCTACATATACTACGGACACACTCATATAACACGGAAACTGAATTTTTGTGCAGAAAGCACAGCATACGGCCTTGGTGTTGGTAGTGGGATGCTTTACTGGCCAACTATGTTTCTAATCCCCGAGTGGTTTGTGAACCGACGTGGACTCGCGGGTGGTATCATCTTTGCCGGCTCTGGTATTGGCGGTAAGGGCATCCGTTCGAATAGTGTTAGGACAAGCTCAAACAAACTCACCTTTAGGCTTTGTATTTCCGTTCATCGTGAACGGCCTTTTGGACGCTGTAGGCTATCGCTGGACGCTCAGAATATGGGCCGCAATCATGATGGTCATTGGAGGGGTCGCCATTCTCGGTATCCGCCGTCGTATTCCTGTTCCTAAGTACCGTCCTGGACAACAACGACCAAGACTTATACCACGCAACATGCAGTTTTTCCAAAGCCCCATCTTCTGGTGCTTTGTGAGTTCTTTTGGTCGATCTCCTTCGCTTGTTGCCAGCTCACTAACACAGATTCCTTAGTCAATCACCTACCTCCTCCAGGCGATGTCATATTTCCCAGTCTCACTCTACATCGCCGCTTTCACAGCAACCATCTCCTCCCCGCTCTCCGCGACAATCGTCCTATCTCTGTTCAACTCTTCTGGTGTTATCGGTCAGATATTTATCGGATGGCTCAGTGATAGAATGCCATACCCGAGAATCATGGTTGCCAGTGCCTTCGCCAGCTCTCTCGCTGCCTTCCTCTTGTGGGGTTTTGCAGATACCCTGGGTCTCGTGTTTGCGTTTGCCATTGTTTTCGGCAGCCTCGTGAGCGGTCGCATTATTGCACAGTCGGGAGTTTCATTGCTGACATTCCTTTTCAGAGTGGGGGCTTCTCTTCTGTCGCCTTTGCAGCCTCAGCGGACTCCGCTGGTGCAAATCCGGAGCAGGCATCAATGGCCATGTCTGCATTCACAGTTGTGAAAGGACTCGCTGCTGTCGTCGGACCTGTTGTGTCCGGTGTACTACTGGAAGCTGGCCAAACATCGATGTTCGGTGGTAAATACGGAAAGTTTGGGTTCGGGGCTGTGGAGATCTTTGTGGGCTCTTGTGCTGCCGCAACGTCAATAACCAGTCTAGCCGTAGCAGCAACCAGGCCAAAAGCCGGACTTGCAATGTAGGAGACTAAAATGTGCTGTAGAATTTGACATGTAGTACAACGTCTCTGTAAAAAGGGTGAAGATGAACTAGCCATTGACCAGAGACATATGACCTCAAGATACGTGACTGTCTACTTTATCACTCTGTTCCCACGCGATATCGAAAGAGCAATCAGGCAGACCATTCAACGGACTGGGTTAAATCGGACGCAAAGCTAAAAAGAAAAAAAGGCTTTGTGTAAGGAATTTATCGGGTAAAAAGCGTAATGGAAGCAGACAAAATAAACAGTGTGCGGCGCATTAGCTGACAAATGCGGGTTGAACTTGAACGTCGATATGGTCAAACGGCGAGCTGGAATTGTGTTGTATACTGTGGTCGGCCCCATGTGCTATCCGGAACCGCAGCGGAAGCTGGTCGCGCTATTCACGTCGCCACCGTGATACACTGCCGTTCCGGGGTACTGCAATATAGTCATATCTTGTCAGAATTTGTTGACTTGTGACACGCTACACCACATACCTTACAAATAGGTCGAGTGAAAGCAACACCTTCCGCGACGAGATTGTTCTTGTAAGCAGTTCCAGTGATGCTTTCTGGAGACACCATTTCAACCCAATGCACCAGTGCAGCGAGAATGTCGTGCTCGGCGTCGCTCTTCAACGGCGAAAAACCATTTCCTGCTTGAGAGCTACCGCCAAATGAAACAGGCCCAAAACCCCCCTAGACGACAGTTTAAAATCTTGTCAGTAGGTCATCATGAGGATGGCCATAATCCCGACAACTTACCAAACTGATCAAGGCAATACTGTCAGCTCGCAACTTACAGATGCAGAGTTTGTTGAACTCACCAGTTTTCCAACCCAGGCACAGGGAACAATCGGTAGAAACTATCGGTCCCAATGCCGACATGGGTACTCATCCATGAGTTTACAGACTCGTAAAATGCAGGGATTCACTGGCAGAAATGAAGCTCTCTGCCCATCCAACATAGTGGAGGATCTTCCCACTGAGAGTTGGCAGTAACGTTTGTGGTGATGAGCAGTTCAATGCGACAGAACACCGGGAGGTCCCTTGTGCTGACGAATTGGTATGGGTTGACCACAGTAACATTATCTCCTTTTTTGTAGAACGTGCGGCCAGTGACAACTGCATTGGTGACATTGGCGACGTTGAATGTAGAGCACTGCGTATCGACGGCGGCGGCCTCGGCAACTGATGTTCGAGTCACTGTCAATGACAGGAAGGCGGGAATCAGTGACCAGATTTTACTGCGGGACGGAAACATTGTAGAAGTATGGGGCAATATGGTCCATTATCTCGACACCCTATTTATGCATAAAGCTTCAGCTTTTGGGGGTTGTTCCAACTGTGAGGTTTCAGAGTTCGAATTCGGTACCACCAGCGGGAGTCTCTTCTACGCTCTTCTTGAGTTGAAATAGAACAGAAGAAGGGTGGATGAACGCACGTCGTGATGTAAATAGGACTCGCTGGCTGACGACTGATTGGGACTGCAGTGGATAACCTCCAGCCCATGCTGAATCATCCTTGCGTTTAGTGAGATGCAGAGGCCGAAGTCCGAGGAAAGTCGGGGGAGAGAAGTGAGTGACTCAGTGATTGGGGACTGGGGTTTTTTCCGCGCCAACCGTGGACAATGTTTGGCGAAAGTTCTGTGAAAATATACGTCGGCACGGTCGTGTGAGATAGCAGCGATCTCGATATGAAGGCTTCGTAACATGATTATAACAAAGTCAAAATATACAGCTGAAAGGTACTCTCAGGGACCTGTTTACATGTTAAATGGGATCACACGCATTTGAAGCTTGTTGCGCTGTTGACATCCCCGCCCTGGTAAATTGCCGTTGCAGGGTACTGCAGAGTAGGCACGATACGTTAGATATTGATGGCTTCGTCACACTCGACGCTCACCTTGCAAATTGGGCGGGTGAACGCAACACCTTCAGCGACAGTGTTGTTCTTGTAAGCGGTCCCTATTATAGTTTCGGGAGCGACATCGTTCTCTACCCAGTGGACCATCGCGGCCAGGATGTCGTGCTCTGGGTCATTCTTTAAGGCTGGGTAACCGCTTCCCGCTTGAGAACTTCCACCGAAAGAAATGGGACCGAATCCACCCTGGAAAAGACAATTGTTAGAGGTCATCCCTTACCATACTTGAGACAGTCCGATTGGCTTACCATACTAGAAAAATGATAATCAGAGGCCGATCCACGGTTCTTAGCATGATGAACTCACCAGTGTTCCATACCAGGGACAGGGAACAAACGGTAGAAGGTATCCATGTCGGCACCGCCGTGAGACTTCATCCACGAATGCACGGTCTCGTAGTAATGTACTGATCCGCCAGCAGAGATGAAGTTCTCTGCCCACCCGACGTAATGAATTATCTTGCCTGAATGCGGTGCCGAAGCAAAGGCAGTGAGGTTAGGAGAGTTCGCCTATCAACTGAATCGTTAATGCCTTAAGGTCAGGGACAGCGTAAAATGTGTGCGTACGTTCGTTTGTGCGGAGAGAACAGACTCTGCTTGACGGACGGCGGAGAAGTCAAAGCGGTCGAGATCCCACGTTGTATCACTGGGACCTTATCAGGGCTGTGACTCGGATGGGAGTATTGGTAACTCACTTAGTGACTATATATCTGTAAGCATCGACCGCAATCTTGATGGCAAGTGGCATGGGCTGAGAGCTGAACAAGTAGGTCGGCATTCCAACTTCGCCGCCAGGATAATAGCCACCAAAAATGTATGTCTGGTTGGTTTCATAGTAGTCGGTGTATAGTTTGTGCAAAGTATCGATTTGGTCAAGGGATAAGCATGTCGACGTATTCTGATTAGGGAGGCAAGTGAGGGTTTCCGGGCGGAAACTGTAAAAAGTTTGGATTAGAAAAATGCTTTGAATGTAAGTAAGCCCCAATCACCTGCAACGCCGAGGGTCGCCGAGAATACCGTCTGCAACCTGGAGCCGAGGGTTCCAGTAATGCGCATAATGGTTGATATGGGATACTACTCACCCCGTCTAGCGCATCACATTGTTTTAATACCTCTGGGTGTATCACATTGGTCCATATGTCCTCATCAATGAATCGCGAGGAGTTCACTGGCAAGGTTAGGAGTGCGGAGTGTGCTACTGAAGCCAAAATGTGGTCGAGCGAGTTGGCTGGCGAGCCGATCACCTGGTCAACAGTTGGTTCAGTATCTCGTGAAGGCAATGCAGGAACGTGCGTACCACACCGTCAAAGTCGTCAGGAAAATCTTGAACTTCTTTGAACCCTTGTCGCCCTCCTGTGCAGGATAAACGCAACATGATAAGTCAAGTAGAACCGTGGAAGGTTGAAGAACATACCACCGGAGCATCCGAGAAAATACGATTTCTTCTGTTCTTTCCCGTAGTACTGTTTGATTACTTCCTTTGCCGACAAAACGCTGAGGTGCGTAGCGCGCCATGCATAGTCCACAATAGCGTTCTTGTTCAACGACCAGGATTAGTATGCTACCAAATGAACACCAGCGATCAATGACGATTATACACACATCGTTATGGGGTCCTGCCCAGGAGCCGTCCCCGGCGTTAGCTTGGTGTCCGGTATCGGTCGACATTCCTGCGTCTGCAACGTCCCAACCCAAGTTATCAACATCCAGATTGCTGGCAGCAGGAAAAATGCAAATTACTCACATCCTTGCTTCGCTGCAGTGAATGCTAAATCCAACACCGCGGCTGACATACAAAACCCAGTGACTGTCAGGCTGAAAGCTTGAAGGAGCTAGGTTTCGCTTACCCCCGCCACTGAATCCCCCGGTTCCGAGGGCCACAAAACGACCATTCCAGTCATCGGGGAGCCATACTTCGGTGTGTGCCGAAGAATTCGCAGTGGAGTTCGTGGTGATGGTCAGCTCTATGCGACAGAACGCCGGGAGGTCGTTGGTGCTGACGGACTGATATTCGTTGACGACAGTGACATTGTCCCCGGCTTTATAGAAGGTGCGGCCAGCGACCACAGTGTTCGAGACGTTGGAAAGTTTAAATGAAGAGCAGGAATCAATGGCAGCGGCGTTAGCAAAAACGACCATCAATGCGAGAGCAGGAAACGCAGTCCAGAGTTTATAGAGCATGGTGTAGATGTGGGATTGCACATTGGGCAACCCAACGATCTACTTATATATCCAAACTGCAAGGAAGGGCGGCTGAGCTTCCGCCGTCAGCCACACCGTTTCCTCATACAATCCTTCGTTCTTGGGATGCTTCTTCTCAAGTCCTGGGTTTTACGTGTGAGTGGGCCTGCGGGGTCTGAGGTTCGGAATTGCGGGGACCACTTTCTATGCTGATGATAATCAGCTGAAAATCTGCAACGCCGATATAATACGTACTCCCATGAGAGTGAAGGCACCACGAACAACTCCCCACGGGGGGCTTGAAGGAGTTTGGAGGATGGAACGCAACCATCGAGCCACGTAGACACCGGCAAGAAACCTAGCTCAAGCCTATACTATTTTGGAGCGTCTCATCGAGTGCAAGTCCGACTGGTAGGTCCGATGAATGGGACAATCAGGTTTTAGCTGGACAGACTTCGCAATGATGGGCGTATGAAATGGCGCTGGTTATCCTGGCGCGATATCAGGATACCACTCGGCAGTGGGAGTACGTTGTCGTGCTGTGCTAGACTATCGAGGTGTCCGAGTCAAGTGTCGGAGAATGCAGACAGTTTTTGAACAGGGGGTTTGCGTGACGACGTTCTGCGTGGACAAGGTGATGTTTGAGCAACGTGCAACTTTTCACAAACAGTACAGAGAACATGACGGGAACACACCTTAGAAGTTTTGTTGAAACAAGCGTTCGAGAAGATGCAAGAAGTAGTACTAAGTTAGAATATGTACTTGCCAGTGTGGTGAGTGATTCGGTGAAAGCGATATTGTAACAATTATTATTGATGGAAAGCGCTGGTCGCGTCTCAGGGTAACCACGGATAACTTGAAGGTAGGCCTGCTTTCTACATATTACTGAGACAAGTCAGTCATTTACTGACATTTTGAATGAGTGTTAGAGTTACAAGGTACATAAGGTGGCTTTTCTAGAAGCAATTTGTCGTCCAATAAGGAGTCACAGCTATGATACAGTAAAGAGCAACAGCAGCGAAAGAGTCGATCGAGCGACAAGGTTTGAATGAATAAAAGTGAAGCACAAGGTGGAGGTGATGGCGATTCGGGGGTTGGTGGAACAACCAAGATGCTCGGCATTCCTCGAGAAGAATGAGCTTTTTGTTTCAGGCTGCGACGGGAGTAGGACTCGCTGGTCGGCTAATAGAACCCTCTCTGTGCTTCTTGAGCAACCGGTCGAGAGCCTCCTTCTGTCCGACTGCAAGTTCACCGGATTGAATGCCCGAGTGGTAGACACGAAGAAGGGTGTCGACATCGTCCATGGATTGTGTACGAACGTCAGCGAGCTCCTTGATCTTGGCAGTAACGTCCTTAACCTGAAGCCCTGACTGTCAATCGTACCATCAAGGCGGAGGGTAGTCAAGACAAACCTCGTCGTCGGTGAGGGAGAGACCAAGCTGCTCCACTCGACTCTTGACGGCATTCCATCCGGTAAGCCTGTGACCGATGGAGACATAACGAGTGAGACCGAAATCCTCAGGCTTGAGAATCTCGTATGTTGACGGATTGTTCAAGATGGCCTTGGCATGGATACCAGCCTTGTGAGTGAAAGCACAGTAACCGCTGCGGGGCAAATATGAGCTAAGTAGGCACAAAACCTGCGAGAGTAACTTACGTGATAGGGTTCATGAAAGGCACGTTAACTTCAACAGCCTCGGCCACCAAGTTCTCAATTTCGCGCAGCATGGAGAGGTTATACTTGCTCTTGACATATTCGGGGTTGGCGGCATACAGGCACGCGACCAGACCACCTAATGGTGTGATACCGACACGTTCGCCAATGCCAAGTACTGAGGTATCAATGTGGGTGGCACCAGCCTCAAGAGCACAGTAGGCGTTGGCGATAGCTTTGAAGAAAATGGGTGAGAATGGGCAATACCACAGTCTGTCATCGTACTCACCCATCCCAGTGTCATTGTGGAGATGAATCTCGATATCGCAGCCGACAACACCACGTAAAGTGCGAACGAGATCATACACTTGACGGGGGTTCGCGCAACCAACAGTGTCAGCGATACCGACTCGGTTGACACCAATCTTATCCACAGTTTGGTAAATGGACAATAGGTCGACGAGATCGGACCGGAATGAGTCTTCGGATGAGAATCGGACTTCAATGCCTGGGATGTGAAAGATCAGATAATCTGAACCCTGAAAAGTTCTTCCTGTCAACTCACCCTTGCTCTTGACGAACTCAATAACCTCAATAGCGGTCTTGGTGATGTAGGCCATGTCCTTGCCATGAGAGAACTCACGGAGGAAAGACGATGTGCCAATAACAACGTCCACACCGTCCACACCTATTTATGATGAAACGACACTTGAATGAACGCCCCGTAAGCGGGATCAAGACGTTAGCCTACCCGTCTCCACTGCAATACGAGCATCATCCATGTGACACCGGATGTGCGTGAGGATCTTCGCCTTCAATCCAAGCTTGCAAATGGCCTCGCAATCTAACCATACTATTAGCAGCGGTTAGCAAGACGTCCAGTATTGGTAGCTCACCTCTCCGAGACTGTTCGGACGCCGCTGGGCTGGTCAGCTCGATGTACTCAACGCCAAACGCATCCAACGCCTTAGCAATGGCAATTTTGGTCTTGGTATCAAAGAATGCATTGGCAAATTGCTCCCCCTCTATATAACGTGACGATGAGCACGGTGGCTAAGATCGAGGCGAGGCAAATACTCACCTCGTAGTGTGCTCTCGATGATGTTGAAGTTCGAGACATTGCTGAGGAAATCGGATGCCCTGGGTGCGTAGGGGTTGACCTTCTGCCTCTCCCTTTGGTTCGTTGCCCCATTGCTCTTTGCGTGTCCGTTCACACCGTTGGTTTTGCCAACGGCAGGCCCGTTGAGCTCCACTTGGACCATCTCGGAGGGGTCGCTTGAAAGCTTATCGCCATTCAGATGGGGACACATTTTTAGTAGGTTTTGGATGAAGAGCAATGGATTTGCTAGGAGGGAGGAGGAAGGAGGAGAGAAAGACTTGAGAAGGCAGCCTTTTGAAGAATTTTGTTGAGGAGTCAAGTTTCTGAGTCATGCGCTCATTTTCCCACGGCTGCTAATTCCCCTTTGCCGAAATAGCATCGGTCCGTCGGCAGAGCCACTTATTCCTCTTGAGTCTTGACCATCGTGACGTCGTCCTCAGCCTCCTTGCCGTCGCCTCGGGCAGCGTCGAGCACGTCTAGCAATGAGACAAAAATGTGAGCCACTCCCCCCTGCTCTCTTCCTTTGGCATTCAACCCGCTCCTCACCGTCCGCAGCCCTACGTCAAGCGCAGGCGGCAAAAGCCTCATCCTTCGACCCCGAGGTAGTGGCCAAACGCACGAAGCGCCATTTGGACGAGCTCGAGGTGCGTCGGTTTGTATTACTCTTAGTAAGATATTGACATGTCTCTGCTAGCGTTCGAATTCGAATTACGCGGAGACCACAGGCGTTCTAGGATTTGTCGATGACGAGGATGGTGAGGCTGGGGGGCGCACCGCGAAGGGTCGCGCCAGGCAAACTATATCAGACAAAAGAGCTCCTGAAGGAGGCCGAAAGAAGAAATCAACAATGAATGTTCGGACTGCGGTCATCTACAGGAAGACCTTTACAGCTTTGCTCGAAGATGCGGTCAGTACAACTTGCCCTTCTTTCAACCTCGCCTTAGGTTGATGGCTTCTCAGGATCTGTCGAGCTACCCCTCCTCAACTGCGACCTACCTTACTGCTGCCGCTCCACCTCCAAGCCAACCTCCTCGAATGATTTGTTCCGTATGTGGTTACTTTGGCAGATATCGATGCAAGAAGTGCGCCATGGTATATTGTGATAAGAATTGCGAGGAGGTTCATGAAGAAACGCGGTGTGAGCGTAGGGTTTTTTGAGACGTTGATATGTAAGCAATCGTATTTCTTTTAGCTGTTTTAGATTCTCGTCGCTTGGTTCACGTGCGAAGGAACGTGTTCGGTCCAAAAAGAACGATTGCTAATAGGATCTGTCAATACCAGTGCATATACTTGCGGGCGTCCTCTGCCGTGACAACCAACCGTCATGAAGTACACTGTGGCCACAACATGGCGACAAAACAGCCAGAGAGTACGCCTTCTGATCCCGATCCTGATTGCGAGGGCTGATTTTGCATAGATCAACCAAGGCGACATCGACCGAACTCTCAAAAAGACTTCAGATTCTATCGTCAATTTCCAGATCATTTATGCCAAACTGCTTGCATCGACCACACAATCCCATCAGGAACAGTATGAGACTGAACTCAAAGCGGAAGTCAGTCGATTACGACGATACAAGAGTCAGATGAAGTCCTGGTTGAACATGCATGATATTAAGGATAAGGGGACGATAAAAAAGATATGCAAATCGGTCGAATCGGTAAGTATCACGTTCTCGAACCAGCAGCTGGTAACTATCAATGCATTTTTGTCGTTTACAGCATCTCGTCACCTACCTCTCTCGCAACAACAACCGTAAAATGCAGGTACAGGACAACACAGACCCCGAGAATTCTGACTTGAAGCTGGATCTCATGGGCTGTGTCCGACAACATATCGCCGCCCTCTCTATCCAAAGTGAGAAAACGGAGGCATTGCTATGCTCGGCTCGCGCTAGATTGCAGAGAGGAGATCCGCCGGCTGGAAATGCACCTACAGTTCACGATCTAGAAGGGTTAAACATTTGGCGTAGCTGGCACCTCAATCGCCTTGAATACACGTTAAGAGGGCTCGACAACGATATCATTGAGTTGAACAGCGCAGTCGCTCTTTACGACGATCTGGAAGATCTGTTCAGCGAGATGTCGGTGAGTCAGCGCTACAGTCTTAGTGTTTCAACTATCCTGATCAGTGCATAGGTGGATGATTCCGACTTTGGACGGCTCGCGACAATATTTGAGCAATTCAGAGATATCTACCACGATATCATACCCGTTGAAGCTGATATTCCCCCAACCATTTCTCAGTCCTCCACTAGCTCTAAGGAATATGGACCGCAGAGGCTACCCGAAGGTACACCAAGCCTTTCATCTATCCCTGGTCCCTCTTGTAATCATGTAGAAGAATCTGCCAATATTCTTCAAGTTCGTGGTTTCATATCTCCACAGGACCCCCAGATTGCAATTTTGTTAAAGGCAGTGTTGGATGCCCGTGTTCCCGAATCGACGCTAATGGGTCTGGTGGGTAGCGATCCCCGGCATGTCATTGACTGGCTCCAGCAGGTACGGTGCTTTCTCGTACATGTAAACGCTATGATGATGCTGAGTCGTGCTTACAGATTCTCGACTTACCCTCATCCGATGGCGAACTCGTCCTTCTCAATTTGAGCATAGATCAAAACGATCGGCGTCAGACCCATGGACGACTGCGCCGGATTCTGTTGAAGCTGTCTCTACACCACAACCTATTACCATCAGCGCTGACCCTTCCAAATGTTGTGTGCAGTACCTCCGAGAGCATCGGCTTCGGAGGCTTCGCTGACGTTTTCTGCGGGACGCACCAAGGACGCAGAGTGGCTCTCAAAAGACTTCGTGTTTTCTTGATGAGTGATCCATCGAAGCGGCAGGAGTTGCGAAGGGTAAGAGCATTTTGTGGCTGAACCCGTCTGTTATTTTGGCTCAAAATGCTTGCCAGGCATTCTATAGAGAGTCCATAATATGGCGCTTTCTCTCTCATCGGCACCTCCTACCGTTCTTGGGAATCGACAACAAAATATTCCGAGAAGCATTTTGCATGGTATCACCATGGATGGAACACGGAAATATCCGCCACGCTATCGATTCAATGAAGGAAAGCATGGATAATGCGCCTACGGTATTATTCAACCGCGTAAATCGTTGGGTGGGGACTTTGTTCATCGTACCCTCTCTCTCGCTGAAATGATTGCTTCGCCAGATACGAGAGATTGCATTGGGTCTGGCATACCTTCACGAGGAATGCATCGTTCATGGAGACCTGAGAGCAGTATGTATAATGAATGTTCCTAGCTTTCTGGCTCAATGGTTTACTTCGCCACAGGCAAATATACTGATTGACTCGGACTGGACGGTGAAGTTGGCGGATTTCGGTCTGTCGCTTTTTGCAGATGGGACAAGCAACCACTACGCGTCTGCGCGGGGTGGGTCCATGCGCTGGCTTGCCCCAGAGATAATAGACCCGGAGGCTTTTGGAGTCGAATCCTCACGCTCAACGTACGCGAGTGATGTATACTCTTTTGCGTGTACCTGTATGGAGGTACTATCTCTCTTTTGTGTGCCTGCTACCGAATTATGCTGACCTTTCAATAGTTGTACACTTCTGAGGCACCATTTTCTGGGCTCTCCGAAGCCACGGTCATCGTGCGTGTGTTGTCGGGCAAGCGGCCGGAAAGGCCGCGTTTTCATGGAGGAGAGCTGATGTCCGACATATTATGGTCCCTACTCGAACGTGCTTGGGCACAAATGCCACAGAACCGTATTCATGCTCAAGGGCTATATCAAGAGCTTGAAGGTCATCAGGCATTCGTTTGATACTAGGCGGAGTCGTGAGCCTGAGAAAGGTTCCACACAACAATATATCTCTTCTCGTTTACAACTTGACTGTAGAATAACATTTTTCTTTCGTGCTGCCTTGCTGGGATAACTCCCTCTGGAATAAAGGTCTGTAGAGGGCTTTCCCAATATACGAAGTCATCGTACCTTCTCCAGGGCGATTCGGATATACTAATTTCTTCACGTATATCAAGACTAGCGCTACACAATGTTGAACACACCCTCCATGTGTGAATGGGATTGTTGTGCAGCTGCGACATTTTGTGTGGAATGTCGAGGTGATTGATAGTCTCCCTACTTCCGATGTATCGCTCCCAGCTGTAGAAACGCTATATCTACCGTTTTGACTCTGTTATCCCAAACGTCTAGTTGGTTTCATGAACACATCAGGCTCCAGTAGCGTCGGAATCAGTCTTAAATCGTAAGTGCGATCCAGCTTCTTATTGTCCTATCGATATGCCGGAAGCCCTTTTCTTTTTCTTCTTTCGACGTTTGGCAGTAGGGCTACTAGACGACGCATTCGCTTCCTCTGTCATCTCCTCACCCGCCTTTCGTTTATTCATCCGAGTGTTCGACTCACGCACGAACAAGCTCACAAAGAAGCCGTTCGTGGCATCCTCTCCTGGTGAACACCTTATCAAGCTTTCAGCTTCGTCTGTAGAAAATCCGGGAATCAGCGTGACCATGGTAAGCAATGGGTTGTTATCACACGCACCTGGTGATTCCGTCTCTCCTGCTATTCCTCGCCTGTGCCAAGTGGGCAGAACCTCTGCCTTGGGAGCGAGTTTGAACCTTCCGGCCGTGCATTCCTCTGACTTCAGAGCAGCACGAACAACATACTCGTTTTCAACTGCGTGAATACTGCATGTTGAGTAGACAATGCGTTCGACAGATGGAACTTGGGGTATGAAGTATGAACAATCGGTCCAATGCTTGCATCAGCGACAGAATGGCGCACGTACATTTCATAGCATGCTTGATCATCATGAGCTGGAATCCGGAGAGCTTATTCAATCGACTCTCCTGGTCCTCTGAGGATTCGGTTTCTGTAGAGATACTGTCATCAAGATCATTCCGAGTCATCTACTATAAGACCAGACTTACCGTTCTCCAGCAGGTGATCAAGCCTATTCACAATGCCGGACCCACTACATGATGGGTCCAATAATCTGATAAAGTATGTAGCTTGTCAACGGACAGTGAAAGGGCGCAAAAGAACCTTACATATGCGTCACCGTGCTAAACTTGGGATCTTCTGGAGAGGTTGTCAAGAAATCGGTGTTGACGGGTTCAACATTCTTACACCGAGCCTTCTGTAACATCATCTGCAGTGTCGAAAAACGTCTGCGGTCACGTTCAAATGCATACAGCTAGCCAGAACGTGTCAGCAAGAGGGAAAATGAATGGGAAGAAAGCAAAACTCACCTTGCCTTTGCCCTGCATGAGGGCGGACAGGTGTGATGTCTTATTCCCAGGCGCTGCTGTAGCATCAATCACCACACCATTATCCGACGCAGGAGGTGACAGAATCTGAGCCGGGAAACACGACGCTTTGTCTTGCAAAATAACCTTGCCTGACTTATACAACTCATCTTCGACCCATTGAGAATCTGGAGGGAACAAGAGCAGGTTGTCTATGTGATCGTCCTTCTTAAACCCCTTACTGAACGTATCGTTCAGAGATAGGAGATGAGAAATGGGTTGTGAAGGCGTACGGATGGTCAAATGGTCCTGACAGGACATGGCCGCGAGAGATGAATTCCTTGATAGCTTCCTCCATCGACCAACATGTTGTGTTGACACGAATATAACGGGGGATCTTGGCTGTTCTCCGATTCAGCCTACTATCGACCGGATACATCAAAGGACAGGACTCACCAGCTCTCTCATCCCCTGTTTGTGCCAATTCCTTCGTAGACTTCACCCCATGCTTGATCTTGATCCTCGTGAACTCGCTATTCAGACGCGTCTTGTGTCGCAGAATGGCTTGTTTGATAGGCCCCTCCCCGGCTTGTATCCCACCAGAAAGCAAAAGATCGTGCACAAGAACTAACACGAGGTTCCGCGACTTGAGCTTTTTCTCCTCTTTAAGGAGCTTGGAAGCATCGAGCACCTCGTTCAATACGGTCTTGTCTGCAACATGACATTTACTCAGCAGGACGTCTCATACTTCAACTGGACTGCGATTTTCTTACACTTCAGTGTCTCGATTACAGCGGCAGCAGTGCGTTTACGATCTTTCTCGGGGAGTGTCGCGATGATACCCTTGATAGAGCCCTGTTTCGCGTCAAGCTTATCCAGCACTTTCCCTGCCTCGAAGTAGAAATTCATTGTGTAACGTTACTACAGAGGTACAATTGGCATTAGCCTTCATGAGACCACGAGAGGGAGGGCGCAAGAGATATGGGAGAAAGTAGATCTCTGACTATGACATGAACGCGGCTTGTCATGGAGACATACACTGCGAACACGATACATGTCAGCACGGTGAATGGAGAGAGGGATGGATATGAAGTCAGACAAAGAAAACGTCGTCAAATCCGGTCATAGACCGATTCAGACAATGTAGATAAGTTTAAAGAAAACATCATGAAGGTCCGACAAGAACAAAATACTCACCAACAAGACAAACAGGAGGATGGAGGGAGAGAGTGAACAACATTAGACGCCATGAAAATCTCGAATTTAATTGGATCCACGTGATCCGACGCGTAACTTGCAGCAAAGGCGCGTGGCGGAAAGCGGCTGCGTTTTCACCTTGCACGCTTCTTTACGAAAGCTGCCACCTCCCCCGTAGCATCTGTCCACGACAAAAAGTGCGTTCCCTACTACCTGAGTAAACTCCGGAGCTCACATTATGCTTTAGTGGCCCCACGAGAGACGGAACTGTATGAATTGCTTGGCGTACCACCTTCAGCCACAACCGGTATGTCACGTATCATCAATTTACAGTGCGGCGTCGCAGTCTGAGAAACGAGCGAATCTCGTAGATGAGATAAAGAAGGCATACCGAAAAAAGGTGCGTGAAGTATCTCTCTGCCGCAATGCGTGAGCTTACGTTGGACATTATTAGGCCCGAGAGCACCACCCGGTATGTATATTCATATAGGCAACGTTATTTGCTGGATGATTGATCCAGGGATGCATCTTGGCAGGACAAAGTGAGTATTGGTGTACAATGCCTTTTTATATGTACTTATAGACGGAAATTAGAACCCCGATGACCCAAATGCTGGCGAGAAATTCCAAGAAATGGCAGCTGCGTCAGGCTTCCTATACTTACCCCTCGAGACCGTATACTAACGACATCCTTCAGATATGAGATTCTTGTAGACGAGGATACACGGGACATGTACGATCGGTATGGCATGGGTGGGGTGTCTGGCAAAGGTGGTGGTGGTCCAGGTCCAGGCGGCATGGACCCCGCAGACATCTTCGCAGAGCTATTTGGTGGTGGTCCCGGGATGCACTTTGGATTCGACTTTGGCGGCCCACCAGGGTCACGACCGCGACGATCGAAGGGGGAGGATTCAGTCATCCCATACAATGTGACGCTGGAGGATCTCTACAATGGGAAGTCGGTCAAGATGAACATGGAAAAGGAGATTGTGTGTTCTCTCTGCAAAGGGTGAGCTCGAGGTTATGTCTTCGCTTGTCTCTGGGCTGACGCTGAGCTATCTGAAAGTTCTGGAGGTAAAGGTTCTGCGAAACCCAAGCAATGCGCGAAGTGTGAGGGCAAGGGTTGGACTTTCATCCAGACGCAGGTACGAGACCTGAACAAAAGAGCGACATCCCTCTGACCGTCGGCACAGATCGGTCCCAACCGATATGGCACCACAAGAGCGTCATGTTCTGAATGTCATGGCCATGGGGAGAAGCTGCGAGAAAAAGATCGGTGCGTTTATCACGCATGGAGGATCTTTCTGGTCATTTAATTCCTCGAAAGGTGTAAGAAATGCAAGGGGACAAAAACAGTCAAGGAGAAGACTCGCCAAGAGATTTTCATTGAACGAGGGATGGCTGATAGGCAACGAATTATCTTGGCTGGTGCGGGAGATGAGGAGGTACGTCTGCCTTACCTCTATGCTGTTCCAGTCTAACTCTGATGTCCACGTGTAGCCTGGTGTTCCACCCGGGGACGTCGTCTTCGTTTTGAAGACGCAGCCGCACAGCTCCTTTGAGCGATCAGGAAATGACCTATTGACGACTGTTCATATCACACTTTCAGAAGCTTTACTAGGATTTTCGAGAATCCTGCTTACACATTTAGATGGTCGTGGCGTCCACGTCACAAGTCCGAAAGGCAAAATCATTAAACCTGGCGATAGCATCATCCTTCGCAATGAGGGTATGCCAGTATACAAGAACCCTGGTCAAAAAGGGCATTTGTATGTTATTCTGGAGGTTGACATGCCTGACGAGCAATGGCTCAAGTCGATCAACCCGAAGGTGTGTAGGACGGTTCTAAATCCAGAGATGAAACGCGTAACATTGTTTTCTAGGCACTCGAGGCGTTGCTTCCGCCGAAAAAGACAGAAATGGAGCCGAAACCAGCGGTGATAGACGAAGTACCATTTGAGGAGGGGGATATTGTGGACGTGCGTGAAACGCCTTTCGCTGGTTCCAACTTCTTTGACCACGGGTTCGATGCGCAGTTTGGTGGTGACGACGAAGAAGACGAATGGGAAGATGAAGACGACGACTCGCACGGCGAACCAGAGTGTCGACCTCAATAGGTTCACTCTTGCAGGTCCTCAAGCGCTTCACTTTCTTGACAGCATGCGCTGCACCCCACTCACTCGCCCAGTCACTCATACATGTATCTCTTTGTTATCGCAAGTATTTTATATTCCATTGCTAGTAGCTAATCGAGGATGGATTCCTGCTGTCTCACTTACCTTTCCCATGACCGCAGTTCCAGTCGTGATATTCGATCTGAGAATGGTTCCGTGTGTGTCTCCGGGTGATCGTTACCGGTCTGTTTCGGTCTGAAGTAGGTGTTTGAGATGGTGCAATGGTAGATGGGAATGCGGAAAGCACAGAAGAAGCTACCATTGGTTAGATGGCGCAGCAAAACTGTCTGTATAAAATCAGCGAGAGACTGGTGCTGGTACCACACAATGTCCTCGCTTCTGCCTCACCTGTCCCCTACCTACTCCCTGCCACTGGCAGGTGCCCACGCGCATCCCGTCAATGGGCCGTTGTGCTGACACAATCATCCTCACGCGGGTTAGCGAGCCAACCAGATTCCGACCGAGGATGCCGAGCTTGTCATGGGTGACGAGTCCAACAGCGAGCTCCCTCCATGACTGACCAGCAAGTCTGTAGTGTGCTGGGTTGATCTACGGGAAGATAGGATTGATCCAGGAAGGCCCAGCGAGGGCTGCTGGTCGCAGAGAACGCTCTCCTGAAAAGTGGTCTGATAATCGGAGTTATCGGGGCGATCTACGGGCGCCAATCTTATCGCTTGCCGCATAAGGCAACTCATGATGATTGTTAATGGGCGTCTAGGGGAGGATTAGAAAATTCAGAGAGTGGTCTGACCTTGTCGCAGGAATAAATAAAAGCCTCCACCGACGACATTCTCCCTCGTCCTCCCCCGCTCGTCGTTCTGCGCGTCGCCGCCCTCTCCCGCTCCTCACTCGCGACCCCGGCACCCACCTTCACGAGCGACCGACACCCCCCAAGTCATGGATATCGTACTTGAAATCTTCGACGACTATGCCCTCGATGCTGTATGGGCCAAACTGGTTCCAGCATCTGCATTTGCACCAGCAGCATCAGCACTGCACAAAGCTGCTATGAACGCGACATCTCACATCACTATTCCCCCACCATCCGCGCTTTCCTCAACGTGGTCACAGCTAGTGTCGTACCTCCCACATCCTCCTCTTCCTGACGAAACCTTCCTGGAGCCCGCACTGTCAACAATATCATCAACATCAGCGTGGCCACGTGATTATATTGTTCGCCAGGCCATCTCATTATCCGCCATCACCCTCGTGGGCATCCACATACTCTACTTCTCCATGGCCTACTTCTCCTATAAGTTCATCTTCAACCACGAGATGATGAAGCACCCGAGGTTCCTTAAGAACCAGATTCGACTGGAGATTAAGAGTAGTCTGAACTCGTTTCCGGGCATGCTTCTGCTCACATTGCCGTGGTTTGTGGCGGAGGTTAGGGGGTATTCGAAAATGTACGACAACGTGGCGGACTATGGCTGGGGTTACCTTATTTTCTCAATAGCTTTGTGAGTAGCCTTTTTCTTGAAATGAACGCGTGTTCAGCCAACTAAACATGCTTCTGCAGGTACTTGGTATTCACGGATTTCGGTATCTATTGGATTCACCGATTGGAACACCATCCCTCTGTCTACAAGTGGGTGCATAAGCCTCACCACAAGTGGATCGGTGCGTGTTCATGTCTCTGAAGGTTTGTATGACCACAACGACCGACTCGGGATTTCTCACAGTTCCCACACCGTTCGCGTCACACGCGTTCCACCCCCTGGACGGATATCTGCAGTCGTTGCCCTACCACATCTTTATCCACGTCTTCCCCCTGCACAAGAAGCTTTACCTTGCTCTATTTACCTTTGTCAACTTCTGGACAATCTTCGTAAGTGGCTAAACTTATGACCTCATTCTTAATTTGCCACATAGCGCTGACAATCATAATTCACGCGTTTAGATTCACGACTCCGATATGATCACCGGCCACCCACTGGAGTCCATCATCAACGGCCCAGCGCACCACACCCTCCACCATCTGTACTTCACCGTTAACTATGGCCAATACTTCACCTTCGCCGACCGAACATATAACTCGTACCGTCAGCCTGCGAAAGAACTCGATCCTCTGCTGGAGGTCTACGCGGCAGAGGCAGCGAAGAAGGAGAAGCTAGGCAAGCAAGAGTAAAAAGCCGCCACGATATCGCATGCACATTTATCTGTTACCTTCACGGACGCACACACATTTTTCCGCTCCATCTAACCAACCAACCCATCGACGCCCACATCTCCATGATTTATTACCTTTCTACGGGCGGTTCTTCTCTGAACCAGGTTTATGCTCAATCTACTTTGGGTTTTCTAGATGGACGAATCCACCACGGACGCGATTGTTTCGTCGTTCCACACCATAATTCGGATTCTTTGGGGGGCCACTGCCGCTCCTCTTTTTTTCGCCGGCGCATCCTCTCCGGATACATGTTGTTTTATACCCCCTGCTTTTCCCCACGCCCGGCTTCGTCAACTGTCGATATTTTATTCGTAGTTGAGGGTACTAATGTTAACGACTGTTGAGAAATGTATCGTACAGACCTAATTGCATAGAATGTGTTGAAACATAAAAGCATTGATGACTACGAGAGTGTAAACGTGACCGATCAACACGTATCCGAATCCCTTCGTAGGACTCTACTAGGAGTACTGTAAACCCACCAGTTGCACACCAACCGATATGTATCACAGGATATCCAGGAGTCATTCATCAAGTCAAAACAATTGTACAGTGCGCCAAAACAAGTGATCCAGGGTTCCAGGTTCTTTCGACGTCAGCAGTCTATACGCCTTTGATCATCGCGTCTTCCTCTTCACCTCATCCTCCTTACACCGATGCAACATCAACTTATTCGCAAGTCCGGGCGTCATCCCGACATGTCCCTTATGCCAGTCGTACGAAATGGCGTACGCTTGAATGGATCCTGACCGGTTGAAACAGGTTGCGGAGATGGGTCCGCTGGCTGGGTCCAGAGCTGACAATCACAGGCCGTTAGTGAACAAGAAGCTGTGGGAGGGAGAAGATGACGATGGTTTACATTTTAGTCGTGTTCGAGAATCACCATCCCAGTAGTTGATGGTACCGTCAGAGCCTTGAGGGAAGACGCAGGAGTTAGTTTGTTGTGACTTTCCCTCTGGGAAATAGACATACCACAAGTTGAGAACGTCCCGTACACAGGGTGGATGTTGATGTCGTTGACGGCGTACACCAGGTTCATGTCCTTCGAAGTTGGGTTGGGCTTGTCGCTTTTACGATGACACCGGAAACTAAAGTTCTTCCTATAGGTTAGGACATCGTTAGCGGGCGATTGTATCAGGTGTGGTTGTACACTCACTGTGCATCTTTGTCCTCAATGTAACTTCAAGGTATTTGTCAATGACATGGCTTATGTAGTGAAACGCGACTCACTGCATGGCAACCCTGCCCTCGATACTCCCAACTCCAAATCCATTTCCACCAGGAAAGCAAGTCACCACTCTCGTCTGAAGAGACAACGGTGACTTCATCGCCTACACCCAGTACAGCAAACTCAGTAATCGTGATAATACGTGTCAATGAGACACAGGGAAGACGACTCACGCTAAACACTTCCCCAGGTTTATTCAGATCAAACATCTGGATCGCACCCTCCCCCTGTGTCGCAGTTGCCACCACCATCAACGGGAACGCGACATCCATGGAGTAGCAACGTTCATTGAGGTTCACCGAGGCAAGAGGCGCGGCACTTCTCAGGTCCCAATACTAGAACAACCAACGTCAGTCGCCTCTCTGCACTGTCCAGACAACAGAACCACAAACTCGACGCGATACGATCGTGCTCCGTAAGGGGCACGAGACGAATTCCACATGGCAGTCTCCAACCCCATCTCTATATTTCGCGCGAAACGAGAGAATGATATACCTTGACAGTTTTATCCCAGCTTGCAGTGACAAGCATGCCCGTATTCAGATATGGCGTCTCTGTCCATTTCACGTCCTTGATTGGTGCGTCATGTTGAGCCACTTGACTGCTCTGCCCTGTGGCAAGGTCGAAACTGCGCGCGGCGTTGTCTGCGCCAGCCGAGTATACATGATCCCCTGTCTGCGAGTTCAAGTGATCAGAGTATGGATCTATGGGAGTGGTGGATAACGAGAACGTACTTTGTTCCAACACAATCCGAGAACAGGTGCCTGATGCTCGTACATCGCCTTCCCTTGAGCCTGACCAGTGGGGCTCACTTCGTATATCCGCACCTGTGACAGCGCAGCCAAACGCAGGACCTTTGAGCACCGATGACAACCCTCGATCCACCACAAATACGCACCTTGTTATCCCAACTGCCCGCAGCTAACAACTCCGCTTGTGGCGAGAACGCCAAGCATGACACCGAGTCGGACGGAGGATTTGGGACCTCGACGTCGCCCTCAACCCCGCTCGGAGGTTTCTGCTGCTGTGTGGAGGACGCTGTCCTCGCGTACATGGTGGTCGTTCGTAGTCAGTGCGAAGGACGAGTCGAGTTCGGGCAGCCTGTCGGCACCGAAATTGAACATCATGAGCTTCCTTCTTGGTGCGAATGATTCCCTTTTCCGGACACGCAAGTGAGGTGGAAATCTCACGTGGGAGGCAGAGACAGCAGAAGAACATACAGAGCAGTATTTTAGAAGGATACATGTACATAGCATGCACGATAATCATCAAGATCCTCCCTCCAGAGACAAGGAGAGATCAACTTGAACCATCCAGGTGATCAGCCAAAGCACCGTTCAGTTGAGCCCTCCAAATCTGCAAGTAAATACAACCAACGGAGAAGGGTGTGTTTACCGCTTGGGTGGCTTCCTCTTGACTTCGTCGTCCTTGCACGCGTGCAGCATCAGTTTGTTTGGATGTCCCGGTGTCATGCCAGAATGTCCCTTTGACCAATCGTAGGAGACAGCGTAAGCGAAGATGGAGCCAGTCCGATTGAAGCAGGTGGCAGTGACTGGGCCAGGCGCGGGCTCGAAAGCTATTTCCAGAGAGAGAGGTTGAGTGAAATACCACTCATGTAGAACGGTTAAGTGAACATACTCTTGAGACGGGTACGCGCGTCCTTGTCCCAGTAATTGATTGTACCGTCAGAACCGCACGTAGAAAACGTCCCGTGTACAGGATGGAACGCAATATCATTGACTGCGTACACAAGAGACTGATCTTTCGATGTGGCAGATTGGTCTCGTCGATGACACTTGAACGAGAAGTTGGACCTGGGACGGGTAGGTGAGTATTTGGTGGAATATGCAAAAGGCGAGTCGCTTACCCCGAGTCTTTGTCGTCAACGTATCTGCAAAACAGTTGGTTGTTATTATGAAATATCATATCTAGCGCAAATAAACTCACTGGATGGCCACGCGACCCTCCACACTACCAACTGCAAACCCATTGGCCGATGGGAAACACGAAACCACTCTCGTTTGCCATTTGAGTGGTGAAACCATAGTCTAAAGCCATCATTAATCACATGAATTGCGTCACTCACACTTTGGCGTACCTTATACACGGTTGTTGGGTTGGTCAAGTTGTACACTTGAATGTGGCGTTCCGCGGTACCCACTACCATGAGGGGGTACGCAACATCCAACGTGTAGCAGCGTTCGGGAAGTTGAACAGACGATACAGGACTGGGGGATCGCAAGTCCCAATACTGATGGGGGAACAATGATCAGGGGTCTCCTCGCCATAACACAGGAAGTTGCTACACACCTTCAACGTTTTGTCCCAACTCCCAGTTGCCAAAATTCCACCCTGTGGCGTTTCAATCCACTTCACGACTTTAATGGGGGCGTCGTGTTGAGCAACTTGCTGGGACTGTCCCGTTTGAATGTCGAACATTCGTCCTGCGTTGTCAGCGCCACCAGAGAGGACCTTGGTCCCGTCCTGCAAACGCGCCACGAATAAAAGTGAGGATATGAAATGCATTAAATCCAGGGATATAATCACACCTTATTCCAACAAACACTCAGCACTGGCCCCTGATGAGAATACATCGCCTTGCCCTGCGACTGACCATTCGCACCGACTTCGTATAGGCGAACCTATGAAGAATGTGTTAGGACTCATGCAACCTAAATTTTGACTACCACAAATGCTCACATTGTTGTCCCAGCTTCCAACTGCCAAGTAATCAGCTTGAGGGGAGAATGCTAACGATGAAATGGAGTCGGGAGGAGGTTCTGGGATCTCAATATCCTTGTCCTGAGTTGTCGAAGCCGTAGTGGTCGACGCCGCTGTGCCAAAGAAAGACATCGCGTTCGAGAGACGATATCAGTATCGCCAGCAAGCAAAAGCAGAAAACAAAGCACGAGAGACGACTGAGAGGGGGCGGACAGGGTTTCTGGCATGAGGCGCGTTCATTGTCTGCCTTGCCGACGTGACTGTCACGTGATGTGCTCTTTATATGGATGGCATCCCCGCCTGCGCCTCTTGAAGAGACCGTCATTGAAGCCAGAAACACACCTGCAAGTGGTCGACGTCGCTATCGTTGGCTTTGGGTTGGACAATATTAAAGTTTGCTACATTTCACTTCGCAGTCCATAATATATTATTGATTCTTCCCCGCATCATCTTCCGACAGTGCCGCCTCTCAAGCTCCTGTGGCTGCTCCGATTTCAATATCCTTGTCGTCATCTAGAACCCCTGCGTCCTTCATGGATTTATCTAGCTCACGCTCCTGCTTGAAGGCATCGTTAGAGACACCGCGAGTGCGACCCTTGACACTTCTCTCAGCTTCCGTCGAGCTGCTCAAAAGATCGTTGACTTCCCCTGGAACATTCGGCAGTCAGGCTGCGCTCTGCGAGGATGGCGCAGGATGGGTCAGTACATACCTTTGGGGATTTTCCCTGTGGCTTCGGAGCTGGCGGCCTCCTGGTCCTCCTGGCGGAAGTTGCGACCCGTGGGCTGGTTGTCGGCACCGCGGGCGCCGACTGGCTGGAAATTATCGTCTCTGGACGGAACGAAGTCGTCGTTGTCACGACCGGCGGATGCGCCGGCGTTGTAGGTGAGGCTGTCGACGTTGCCGCCGTAGGATTTGTTTGTCTGGCTGGTCATGGTACGAGTGGTGGTTTGAGATGAAGTTGTGCGGGGCGAGAGGCTGTTTATATGTGCATTTCTGGATGCGCCGTGGACCGATCTGGCGGGCCATCGGGGGCGGGTGCTGAATGACATCTGCAGCACGTCGATTTCTACGTCATCTCTGGGCCATCCCGACGAACACCACGCGAGAACCACGAGGACACTTTCATGGTCACATCTGATAAATGACCCATTCACAGCTATGGCCATGCAGTATAAAATTACTCTGGGGACCCTGCCTTCCCTCCTTACGACTCGTCCCAGCATCGATAGCACAGTATGTACTCGGACATAGACAGCTTCCTCGACAACTACCACCCGATGGCAATTCTGCCCGTTTGCAGCGCCCGGGACCATATTTACCTGTACGGGCTCAAGCGATATCTGGACGAACAAGTCATAAGGTCAGCGGCTATCCCGTAATATTGTATGCCGCCCTTTTCTAAGACACAGGCCCTCTTAGAGTGCAGAACGTGGATCAGCCTTGGTATATTGTCCTAGGAGAACGAGGACTTCCGTGCGAGAACGCAGGCGGTCTCGTCAGAGTGCTAGCCCGTCCAACAGGTATCAAGAAAACCCAAGTGCATACAAACCGTCTCTTACGCGTATTTCGCAATTGGGAGGAGGTCACAAGGTATCTCTGTCGTTCGTTCTTATCTGATCATGTCTGACAATCTATTGCCATTACAGGGACGAAGGACAAGAACTTGATACTACGCCCGAGCAGACCTTAGGCTTATTCCAAAAGCTGCCAGTCGAGACTCGCATAACAATCCTTGCCTTCATCGAAGACGCCACCGACCTCTGCTGCCTCAGCGTCGCACACAGTCTCCTCTTCGAGATCGGGTTTGATGAGTTGAAGAGACGCTACCTCATAATACACAGCAAATATTCCTGGATCGGCCACCGCATTATCTGCTATGATCGTTGTGTCATGCCAGAATCCGCTCCGAAACGCCTATACACGCCGGAACAGATAAAGGAGAGGCGAGAGTGGCTCGAGCAAAACGAACCACAGTCAGATCTTGTCTACTACTACAGTGCAGTTCCAACGAAAAGGGAACTACTACATACCACTTGGAACATTTCAATCCTCTCTTTGACGAAGATCCTAGCAGAGCTGACAGAGCGAGTCGAGCGTACGCAGCAGGCCAAACTCGGTCGCGAGTGGACCAAAGCCGACTCCACGAGGATGGACACATTGCTCCAAATTACTAGGCGATACAGCTACACCTACCGCTCAGACCATCCGTGGGTCATCTACAACCTGACCAAAGGCGAATACATCCGCGCGGACGTCTGCTTCCCATCGTTCGAGAAGAACGACGCCCTCGCCACTAACGGGCTTAGGATGGGCTTGGCGGAGTTGCTCATGGCGAGGATCGTCTGGACCACACATGGGGCGTACACGAGACGGTGGAGGATAAGCAGCAAGGAGTTGCCGTCGTGGGCAGGGGACCGGTTTGCGATAGCGCCGCTGAACGAGCAACCGGTCCTTGATGCCAACATCAACGGAGGTGTATGGAAGGATGTGAGTGTCGAGTCGGCACAGCTGATAGGGCTTGTTACTCCTGTGGACGCGAAGTTGCCTCCCGATAATCATTGAGCCTTTTCTGCGGATACAGGCGACGCACCGAACGATCTGTTGTACGTTATCTAGTGGCGAAATCAAGTTGTGTCTCTTTTCTTTAGTCCGATGTCATCCTTCTTCACAACTTTTGGCTGGAGGGTATAAACGTCATTCAAAAAAAGGAGGTTAGGGAAAAATGCGACCAACCTGGGATTCGAACCCAGAATCTTCAGCTAACAAATAACCGGAAACTGACGCCTTAACCATTAGGCCAGTCGGCCGTTGAAAGGGAATCGCTTCGTACAGTATCTAACCTTGTTCAAGATAAACGCGTCGGAATGACGCGTCGCGTCCTCTCCATCCAGCTACAACAATCTCTCGTCCTGCTCTAACCAACATCCGTCGTCGCACCCCATTACTCATTCAGATGTCTGCAGCCGCCTCATCATCATCGTCTGCGTCCGCGAAGGTCGCTGAACCCTTGAAGGAAGACGAGAGCCAACCCGCGTTGGGTGTCCTGGAGGAGGACGATGAGTTTGAAGAATTCGCCGTCGCAGGTACGTCCAGCCACTCATTTCCTTTCAACGACATGCATGCTCACTGACAAACTATTTCACTATTTGACTCCTGTCTAATAGATTGGGATGACTCACAGACGAACCTGGCTCACCTCGAAGGTACCGCACCAGGGTCAGCCAAATCCAAGGGCGACAAGCTTTGGGAGGATAATTGGGATGACGATGATATTGAGGATGATTTCAGTGTGCAGTTGAGGTGCGTTTTTGGTCTCTTTGATACCGCAATACCTTTGTTCTGACGAGGTTTCGTGCGTTTCCTCAGACAAGAATTGACCAAGAAGGGCGGAGAGCCGATGCAGCATTAGGATGCCCCAGATGTACTATAATCCACTTGCCTCATGATCATGATTGTCCGCTTTCCGTTGCCACAGTGTGTGTTACAGTGTCTAGCGGGTTCAGCGCACGTCCAAAAGCTTCCTGGGTGATTGTAACCCCTCATGCTCTTCACGGTAATCTCACGGTGCCCAATCAAGGTTCGAAGGATCAGACCTCTCCATACCCGTATACGTTTCTCGTCATCGAGCATCTTAACTTCTTTGCAGTCTCCATCCATCTCCGTCCCCATCAAATGTATGTTTTTGGGATGTCAAGCAAACCCCGTTGGAACATATATCATTAGACAGACAAGAAAACTATACGACAAGACATCCCTATATACTTAAGCTATGAAATAAATAGTAATTGCAAGATAGAACGACGTGACGATCGTAACGACGAGCGTGTAAGAGAGGAGAGTGAGAGTATGTATCCCGAATCACAACAAATCCACGTTACTGGGTCATCAAGGATATCAAGGGAATGGAATGGTGGACTCTAGTGGGGGGTCACCTCATGCAACGGTTTTGATACGCTCATCAGCGTCCAGCTTCTCTTTTGTGGTCTCATCAGAGTTGATGGAAGAGGTTTCGCTGGCAAGACCCATGAGAGAGGTGTCGTAGCCGTTGGCCTCGAGGTACTCGCGGAACTGAGTAAAAAAAGCAAGTCCATGAGACTCAATATCGAGAATAATTTTGGGGTTGAACGTACCTCGAGGTCCTCCTGCAACATGCTGTCCTGGTCGAGAGGCTTGATCATGAGGAAGGTGATGATGGCACTGAAGACAGCGAGACCACTGCCAACCCAGAAGGGGCCGGTGTTTCCCTTGATGGATTTGGGTCCACCGAAAGCGTCGATCATGGGAGGGAAGGCTAGGAGAGAAGATTTGAGTTACATGTGAAGGCACTCCGAAAAGAGTACATACCCCAGGTACCGACGAAAGCACCGATCTTGCCGATGGCGGCGGCGATACCGTAGAACTGACCACGAACGGCGGTGGGTCCAGTCTTGGCAGCAAGCATACCGAGGCAGTTTCCGGGACCCATCTCACCGAAGGACAAGAAGATACCGTAGACAACAGCGAAGGCGCCGATGTGGTTGGTCAAGCTGTAGGGTCATCTAGGTCAACTACTTGTCATGGGATGGGACATGTGAGAAAGACATACTGAACATAGAGACCGCTCATGATGAATCCGATGACAGCCTGGCACAACAAGCCGGTGATCATGCACCACTTGGGACCGAGGTAGTCGACGACGAAGGCACCACCGAGAGTTCCGGGCATGTAGAAGCAGCTATTGGACAGGATATTAGGCACATAACTGACCTCGGGCTCTTAATTGAACTCACTTGATAACGGTAGCCCAGCCGAAGACGACAGTAAGGGAGTCATTTCCGTGGGTGATGTTGTCAACAACCGTGGAGGAGTAGATACCGAACTAAAAGTAGATTCTCGTCAGGATATGGGTAGAGCTGTGAACGTGCGTTCCGACTTACGGGATAGGTGATGAAGTCGTAAATGAACCATGTGAGGGAGATACCAGCGAAAGGCTTCCAATAGCGCTTGATGATCAACCAGTATGGGGTCTTGCCACGGACGATAGCGTTCTTCTTGTAGTGAGAGGGCTCATCCATCTTCAACCGCCAAAGCAAGACGGCAAGAGCAGGGACGACACCGAGACCGAGAGACAGACGCCATACAGCACGGAGGTGATTGTTCCCGAAACTGAGGGAAGTCAGGCCCGAAGGTTAGCGCCATTCCATAGGCAGATCTCTGGTACCACTTACATCCAGAACAAAACGAGAGGAGTGAAGGACGAAATCACGAAGCCGAAATCAATCATAGAGTCTAGCAATTGGACGATGGATTAGATAACAGACGGATGCGTGTGTGGGGAAATGGTCTTACTCGTCGCAAGGGCGAACCACCTGTTTTGAGTACCCTTCTTGACACCCTCCTCCTCAGACTGTTCTGAAGCAGCGACGGAACCACAGGGATACTCTGCACCAACGCCAATTCCGAGCAAGAAGCGGCAGGCTGTAAGCATGGCAAGCAGACCACCAAGACTTCCGTGCGCTCCGCTGGAAGCGGCAGAAAGAGCGGAGAACACAGCGACAATGCCGGTGGCAGCCATCTGAATCGGACGTTGATCAGGAGGTCGATGTGGAGGTGGCGTGGGTGTGCACATACCATACCGAATTTGCGACCCAACTTGTCCGAGAGGTAGCCGAATGTCAACATTCCGACAACAGTACCAGCGAAGGCAACACTGCTGATCGTGGTGCCGTAGTTGTGTGCACCAACCCGGTCTGCACCGTACACACGCTTCAAGACTGCGAGGAGATTCAGGCAAACGTCTCATTGCTTTGCATGAGAGGAATACATACGAGTGTTGACTGTAAAACGTGTGAGTACGTTGTGACAGCGTAGGTTCCGAACGAGGTGAGCTTACCTTGTCCGATGACACCGTTAGCGTAGCCTGTAATTTACGACCGTCAGTTAAATTGTACACCGACAGCATGCTTTTCGCGAATCATACCATCGGAGAAGAGCGCTGTACCACATCTAAGAAAGATAATCGTGAGTGAGGCGTGAGATGCAGCGGACGGAGGGGGACGTACGCGAAGATGAGGGAGACACGGCCGAGTCCTGTCTTTGCCATTGTAGAAGGGAGGAAAGAGGACTTTGTTTCTGGCGGACATGGAGGGGCAGAGCGGTTCTACTTATCTTGTTCACGGGCTCTGATGCCATTTCCATTTTGTGATCCAAAAATGATGAGGATGATGTTGTGATCCCTCCTTGCTCCAGGAAGTCTCGGAAGGGCCCTGAGAACATGTCAGTCCCGGCTGTAAATAAACCGCAAACGTGCGTCACAAACTCACGCCAGTCAGAATCCACCCATCCGACCCCGGTCCTTTCGTTATAGCGCACGGTTTGATACCAACAACACCTCAACCCATCAAACCCATCTCCCTCTGTGTACACCTCCGACCTCTTGGGTCTCTCGCGATATGAGCTGCCTTTCCTCTTACTGCTTTTCCATGCTGCGCAAATATGAAGCGTGACGATAAGTGGAAGAACAGTGAGCCGATGCCGGTGCGGCCCTCACCTCAAAACTTTTTCGTGGTTTTCAGCAGCGATCGACACCTTCCAATTTCGGTCACCGTATTTCATTTCAGCAGGCTCGGGGCCAAGCCGCGTAGTGGACACTCATCCACCATTGTTCCGGATCAATATTGTTTTAAAACTCCTCGGAACGCTATGGGTGGATATCGATGCCGACGGAGGTTCAGTGCGTTCGGGGAACGTTGTCGACGGCGATGGAAGAACTTGCACACCGATGCACGCCGAAGGCAGCTTCATACAATCGTCGAGTGTAGTCTCGAGAACGTTCGACTGTCCTGCACGCGACTTTCAACTATACTCCAGCTGAAAAACCTTACTCAGGTGTAACACATGCAGAGGCACAACCCGCCGGCACACATACTACATATCACATCGTTCTCTTCTTGGCGTACGACTTGCTCGTTCCGAGTCAATGAATCCTGAACGAATCCAAACCCTGCATGTAGCTTGCGACTGTACGGTGCGATAGAGAACCTGCATATGCTCATGTTCGATCCCGAAGCAGGGGTTTGTGTGTTATCAGAGCGTCTTGCCAGGAGCCATGATCATGTGGTTCAATGCAATGTCAAAGTCCAAGTTCATGGGTTTGAATGCCTGAGAATGTCCACTTCGGCCTCCAAACCACACCGAAGGGGACATTACGAGGAGGGAGTGAATGAGATTCTCGCAGCTATCCTCGCATGACCACTCCCGTCGCCGCTGAGCACCGACCACCGCAGACCCGATTCACCCCGAACCACCCCAATCCAAGGTATTCTGACTTAGCGACGAAGGACAGGCGTACCCTGGACATCCGGAATATTCAACGTCTGTCGCAGGCTGCGCCTGGCTTTTGTCGCTACGTAGAAGCATCGCACGATCTTATTATCCCGTAGGTCACGGAGGTAAATGTGATGCCATAAAAGACATGGTGTCTTGCATGGAGGGTTCGAAAACCGAGTACATGATAAAACTAGTACAAGACACAGACCAGACCAAGGACTGAGAAGTCTATTTTCACCTTCAGCTCCGAGGCTCCGATAGACTTGTCGACGAGCGGTGGACACACACAGCCTCCAGAAGACCGCTGACAGCCATCGCGGAGCTTAGTCCACGCTTTAGGACAATAGTCGGCGCACCAATTCGGGCGGTGGACCGGCCGATGGCGGACGGGTGTAAAGAGGTAGGGAATAATATGAGATCCAGGTGGCTGGGCAGCTAGAGGAACGGTGCGTCAGACCTTCATAACTTACCAGATCTGATCTCACGCACCATCTTCAGATCGAGGTCACCGTGTACTCGCCGCAACGATGTCGTGCGCATGGGCCAGTGGCGCCAACTGAGACACGAACGTTTCCCCAGTGTAGAGCGTCTGGTTGGTATGATTGTAGACGCATACCGGTCAATGCAAGCTCATCGTCGAGGTTCCATGAGCGTAGATAGGAACGTGTTGTAACGGTGATTAATTGGATGTAGTTGGAGTGGCAAGATCTGCAATACGAGTGAGGACATGTGAGGAAAAACACAATAACCAGCATCGCTATCATGTGGCGCAGGTTGTTACAGTACCGTCAGAGTTTGGAGATTGAACGTTCTCCTTACCGACCTGACAGTAGCAGTATCCGACCGAAGGTCTCTGTCGCCGATTCGGTCTTCATCGAAGTTGTCACCTCTGGGTTTGCCTGTGGCCTGCAAAAGTCTGCGGTATACCGCTGGTCTACCATACCACGCACCATATCACGAGAGTACACTCGAAGTACTTTCGACGGGCATGCCATCTCATCGAGATTCTGCGCACCACCATCATAAACTGATCTGCGTTCGTGTATGAAGCTAGCGGTCAAGGGTTAGGAGACTGATAGCAATATTTTGAGGGAAAAAATGAGCGGCTTCACCTGCGATTACGGCCATGAAGTACAAGCTTCGTTCCTTTGAAGACCCGTCAATAGTCAACGCGCGTTATGGCATAAACACAACGCTGAAGCGCAACTTGTCGGAGTACTACTCATGTGGGACAATCGCAGGCACACAAACCAATTCCTCACCGGTCACCGATCAGACCTTTGATCGTTGAGATCGCTAGAAAAGTTAGTCGTCCCGGTCCGCCTCTCTATCGTGGCTGTGCGCCAACCTATCGACAAAGGGCAAAAAGTAACATCAGTGATGCTTTATCAAAAGTGGCGGGAGCCGAGGAGAACGGGAAAGAAATCGTGAGCGCTGTATGATAATGCATGATTGTCGAGGTTGTGGCTTCACAATGCAACAGACATCAAAACGGCCGTCGCAAGCACCGAGATTTGAGGCGGGAATTTGGACCAACGTTGCTGGTGGGTAGCCTCGGGAGCTGTATGTTACCTGCCCGCTGATGTTAGTAGCATGACTGTATGAGCCGGGGACGGAAAGATTGGATGAAACACTTACAACCCATCGTATTAATCCAGAGTCGAGGCGTACACGGCCACGCACCGTTCAAGTTCTTCAAAGCAGGGGATCTTCCGATGTTCTATTTCACGGACGAAGATACAAGAATATATAAGGTCAGCCATGAGAAAGCAGAGACCAGCTACTCTTGGCGACAAAATAAGCTTTCTATGTGTGAGTCAAGCCAAGACAACAGGACTCGTACCAGCTGTTTGTACACCTCTCAGCAGAGATAACCGAAGGCTCCCTCCCAGTCGACATCCACCGTCGATATCCCCATCCCTTGATTCCTGGTCTTGAGCATCTGGGGAATTGCAATCTGTGGCATTGGGCAGGTTAGCCCGACCAACAGGACGGATTGCGGTCTAAGGATATTGCATTCAAACCCCTTTTGCGGATGGGAGTAAGCAATGAGCAAGGCGAGTGCATTAGGAAGAGGTGAACGTAAGGCGCGTGTGACATGACACAGTGGAGCCTCCGCTATATATATGTCGGGCCCTCGGGAATATCAACAGCAAAAGGGTCGCTGAAAGCAAAAGATTGCATCAGCGACGGGGCACAGCTACGGGTGGCATAAAACACATACTTTGCAGAAGATATATTCACTATCCAATCACCCCAATGGATATCTGAGGGATATAAGCCTGAATGTGATCCGAAACCACCCTACAACTTCGAACCTCTTGCTTCGGGGTTGATGAAGTAGTACTGGTCGTGTGATATTTCGGCTTCTTGTCCAAGCTGGAGCCTGGTGGTATAAAATACTGACAGTCAATGATCGCCGAAGGCCGTGACGAAGGAAACGATGCGGAGGTTTGACACCAGTATTCGACTCGTCGTAATCTGTCGCAATATTGACCGATTATCATTTTGATCAAACGTTGCGCAGCTTCTCTGCTAGTAAACTGATTACGCTCCTTTCTGCTACATAAGCTGAGACGCAGGAAATGAGCCATTAGAAGTGGATAGGTGAATGTACGTACAGGCCTTGTCCACACCTTTCGACGGGTGACCATTTCCTCTCAAGCCGTGACTATGGGAGAGAAGTCATGTGTGCTTTTCAGTCCAAGCTGTTTGACTCAAGCAGCATGCCATTCGAGGAGGGTGACATCGAGTTCGATGTCACGGTTGGTCCAACTTGAAGAACACGTCGTAGAAACTATGGAAGAACTCTTAACAATGTACCAAATGCCATGATCATTTCAATGACATACAATATACGGTGCCTTTTTGCCTGGGTCTTGAAGTTGAGAGAAGAGTAAAGGATGAACATCGTCGTCCAGCAGCACTGAGCACTGAGCGGCGCTAACACTGGCACTGGTGCGATATCGCCAAGACTTTGGGTGCCCAGACCTTTGCTCTTCTGTCTTCAAACCACAACAACGCGTGTTGAGTCCACTTTCTGTCTGCCGTTTTGCCTTGCTACAACTGTTGAATTTCGCTTTTCATCCAAGCGTGGGCTCACAGGGGCTCACATACTACCGGGTAGCTCTGTCACATACTACCTGTAGCTCTGGTGCCGCGATGGCCAAGAGTCCATGTCCAACCCTCTCACGTGGAATACGTTCAAAGGTCATTCAGAACGCCGACGACCATTCAAATATGCTCGTTAATATCTCGCACATGGACCTTAGTCTCCCAATTCTCCCTCTTCTATAATGTCAAAATGGAAGGAAGCCGAGTTTCTTGAGTATCCACGCATTGGACGTTCGGTGCGAAGCATATGACCGCGACGAGGGAGGCGTTGCAACTCAGCGAACTGGACGTTCTGGTTGAGCAATTGTCAATTATGGCCATTCTCCTGTTGCACATCTCTTGGATGGCCGAGGAGAAACAACACGCACACATCGGATCTCCTTGCAGCACCTCATCTCCATGGGAGGAGAACCATCCCTCGCAATCACAATTTCATACCGCGCACCGCCTCCTGTTTTTTTTCGGCTGCTTCATTGAAATATAGGTGCTCTTTTTCTTTGACGTCCCGCTGAATGTCCCGAATCGTGAAGATAGGAAAGACAAGCCCCGTGCTGCACTAGTTCTCATCTACGATGACCATCATGAGGAAATCCAAGAACTATGCAAGGGCTTGGTTGGCAATCTCTGCGTAATCCAGAACCTCCGGACGTGCTGGCAATCGGGCAGCTTCTGAACTCAAGAGGGTCGGAAGTCGAGCGTTTTGTACTTGATCCTTGTGGACTCCTTTGGGGCAATGGTACATTCGAACTTTTGAGTTTTAGCGAGACCGGCACTGAAGGATTGGTTTCCCAGATAAACCTTCCTCGTATTGGGGTAAGCTTGTGCGAGAGGATGAAAACATGGAAGCAAGATTTCCACGGGACTGGATCACGGACTTTGCACCGCGGTCCCCGCCTGAGCTCGTCCTCTCGAATTTCCTTGTCGGAAGGGCTCGTACAAATATACGTTGCCGGGTCTGAGACCCTGGGACATACGCAGTTGAATGATGTCAACAACATTTTCCCGCACTTGTAGTCAGTAACTTTTGAGTTCGAGCCTTCGAGGTTGAGGAAGAAACCCTTGTCGTGAACACTCATCGAGGGAGTTGGTCACGACGGCAGCCATGAGTACGAGTTTACTTCAGTTTGGGACTTACCTCTAGAGGGACATCTCAGTACGTGCCACAGAATACCTCAAGTTGATGCCGACTAATGATTACAATCTCACACTGCTACAGATTCTGGAAGAGGAGCATAGGAGCCCCCGTATTCTAGTAAAACCGAACGGTGGTACATGTTTTCGTCACATTCATCATCATTTTAACCCTTTTCTCCGTTCTTGTGCGAGACGACGTTGCTGCATCTGCCGTCTCGGTTCATGACGATACCGGCGCACTGCCGCTCGTCTCGTGTCTTGCGAACAATCTGCGTCCTCAATGTGCAGAATCTATGAGAGCTGTGATTGTAACAATCCGAGGGTATCCGTGTTCTAAATTACTACACTATGATAAGAATACAATTGAGCTATGTGATAGAGTGTGGTCATTGAAAATGTGTCGCAGAACGGCGTAAGAAAGTCCTTCAACCCAGTACTTTTCTAATACCCTCCTTCTGCGATGCTGTTAGTCGTTCAGGGAATACGACGTCCCACTTGACAATCATGTCACCCTTCTGCCGGACAGCACCGTCCTTCCGTACTGGCATACCCTCTCCTGGAACGATGGTCTGCTGGCCGGGCTTCACGACCCCACTCGGGATGGTGACCTGAATTTTCCGACCGTCCAACGCCTCAACCGTCCGCTGCCCACCATTACCGGCAAGAGCGTCGACGAGAGCTAGCGACTGATGTGTGATAAGGTCGTTCCCTTCCCGTACGAATCTGTCGTGCGGCTTCTCCTCTACGATAAAGACCAAGTCTTGGGCTTCGCCGTTCGGTTGATCGTTGCCTGCACGAGGGAATCGGACTTTCGTACCGCTCTTCCAGCCGGGGAAGACTTGAATCTCGAGGACCTTATCCTCCGTGCCTCCACTCAGGAGCTTGCGACCAACTTTCAGCCGCTTCATAGCACCAGAGTACAGCTCCTCTAGTGAGACTTTGAGGGGCTTGGTAATCTCTGAAGGGCCAGCGGGAGACGAGGTGGATGACGATCTTCGGCCGCTGTTGGAACGGTGGGGGCGGCCATTTGGCATACCCCCTGGCATGCCACCAGGCATACCGCCGAATCCACTGAATGGACTGCCGCCGCCCATCATGTCGTCATCCATGTCCGTGAACATGCCGGAACCACCGCGCATGCCCCTCATACCTCCCATACCTCCCATACCCCCCATCCCACCCATGCCTCCGAGGCTACCGAAGATAGACCTGCGGGGCGTGGTAAGCATCAGACTCGAGACGTGAATAGTCAACCGTAGAGAACTTACTCGAAGATCTTGTTGGGGTCTGTGGGGGAGAATCCACCAGCTCCTCCGAATCCTCCTGGACCTGATGTGAATGTGAACGTGTTTCCCCCGCCACCGGGGAAGCCAGAGAATCCAGAGAATCCTCCTGGACCTCCGGCTCCTGGTGATGGAGCTCCTCCGCCTTTGAGGCCCTCTTCACCGAACTGGTCGTAGATGGTTCGTTTCTGTTTGTCGCTTAGTACTTCAAAGGCTTCGGAAATCTACGGTAAAATTAAGTCAATACCGCAGCTCGAGAATCTGAACCAGCGCCATATTACCTGCTTGAACTTCTTTGAGGCCTCCTCTGAACCGTTGTTTCGATCAGGATGCCATTTCAACGCCTGAACGTAAGGAGAAGTTAGCATACAGTGAGCTCACTGCAAAGTGTATTGCCTACCATCTTCTTGTACGCCTTCTTGATCTCCTCTTCTGTGGCATTCTTGTCAACGCCGAGTAGCTTGTAGTAGTCAGTACCCATTGCGTGTTAGTTTCAGTAGCAGGATGAGTCAAACGATAATTTTGGGGGGTGGAGGGTGGGCGTTGCTGTTCACGAAGTGTTTTGTATTGCGGGACCCCCTCCTCGAACGACCTCCCAATGTCAAGAACTTGCCAGAACACACCAGAATGGCCTCTGACGTAGTCTCAGACTCCTACGATCCACCCGTGGGAACCATGATCTTTTTCAGGCTCTTCTTGCCTTTTGGGGTAACTGCGCCTCTTCCCATAGGGTGCACACTCCTCACCACGAACGTTTACCCTGCCCTTGCCGTCGTTTTCTCTTTCACCACCATGTCCTCCAACGGCGCATCCAACGGCATCAACGGTGCAGAGCTCAATGGTCACGACGGTGAACAGCGCGGCTCGCTAATCCGGAGGTCATGGCACGCAATGGCCGACATTGTTGCCCCGTTCTCTCCTTCCGCGCTTGCTGCATTACCCAAGAAGACTTTCGCTCGCAGACCGCGCTATACTCGCGCCGACAACGTCCCAGAAGCATCGCAGGACGAACATGGACAAATGCCCACAGTCCGCGACTACCACGCCATTAATTCGCTACCCCCTCAAGTCCGTGTCCCGAAAAAGATTGCGACTCCAATCAAGGTGGAGGGTAAGGTATGGTTTGCGAACGAGAGAAGTAAGCACAATCACGAACCACCCTTTTTGCACCGTTCTTTACCTTGTTCCAGCATGGATATCTTACTTGAACATCGCTGTCCTTATCGCAACCCTCTCCCTCGCCCTATTCAATGCATCCAAGGATAAGATTGCTCGTGACTTTGCCTACGCTTATGCTGCAATCAGCGTGGGTGTATTGGTATGTGCCGACTGCTCTGTAGATGCATCTGGGAGGATATCAACGTGAGTTTGTGGCTATAGGTTTATGGATACGCCGTATACCAACGGCGAATCACGATGATTCGCAAACGTGCTCCTGGTCATTTCGGTAAGTTCTGTTTCCAGGTTTCACCGATCGACTCTCTGGAGTTGTGTGTTGCAGATCAAATTCTCGGACCTGTCATAATCAGTGCACTGTTATTCTTTGCCGTCCTTGCGAATTTCGTTATCCGGGGTAAGCTTTCGCAGTCAATATACTGAGGCAGCGTTCTGATTTATACTCACTCCCATTTCTATTGCAGTACGAGAACTGTGAGTTGCATACACATGTACGCAGGTCATGAAACTAACCTATTTGATTTCAGTCAGAATAAGAAGATCCCAATACCTGGCATGGCATTCCTGTCGAAGTTTTGATTGGCTTTTCCCGTATTTATTTCTCAGTTGTTCACAGTCTGATGAATTTGTACATCACTACGTGGTTCTCAAAACGTCTGTGCATGTGTATTTTTTGCCCTCTCTGTTTGATCTACGGGTATTTCCTCGGAGCATGCACGGTGCGTTTTGCAAATCCTCCCCTTCGTGCAGAATCTGATCGAGCGTAGAGCACATTGGCATTCAAGCTAAACCTTTGTGGTGTTAACCTTCTCAACTTCGATCCAACCCTGAGAGGGAGCTTGTTGCGGAAGTGCCGCATAACACCCTACAAATCCCTCGCGCTCGTCTTCCTCATATACGGCACAACAAGCAACATGCGAAAATGACAGATGCCAGGTCGCACCGTCGGGCCACCGCGGCGCGCCAATGGACGTTGACACGTTCTCCGTACCTACCAGAAGGTCAATGCTTGCCATCAGTGGTTTCTACTCGCAAACCTTTGCTATGTTTCGATGGCGGCATGTCTGGCGCAGTGTGTTCTATTTCACCTACGTCAGACTTTTTGTCATATTTCCCCACGTCATCCGGGTGCTATTCTCATACGCTGACAACTGACGGAGGCCCTCCTCACTCTCACTTCGTTGTATCGTCCAGACTGTGGAGCCAACTTGCGTTATGGAAGATGCCATTGAAGGTTGCGATCACACTGTTATACTGTGAGATTGATCGACAGTGTTGCATTGGTAAGTGTGAATGCTGTTGATAAAGTTGGGCGGAATCGCTGAAATCACTCTCCAATACCAGCATTGCTTCTCTCTGGTTCAGCGTTCTCCGCCGCCACCCCCATTTCAACGCTTGTAATGTTATTTTTATCCATTCCACGAGGGTTTCTCGAGGGAAATCACGGGCTTTGAATGCACGATCGAGTTTGTCGACTGCACGCGATACGGCGCTCTACATCAAGGCTTCACAATCCAGCGATGTAGGTTCGCGGTGTTGGCGTTACTTTACATTTCGTGAATCCAGCTCATTCCCGCATCTAGCGAAGAAAAATATCGCACCGTTCCTACCACGAGCTGCAATCCATTAACTGCGGTACATCCAGAATCATCGACGTAGGTATATCATAGCTAGGGGAAGCAATGCGTCCTATTCCGGCTCTTGCGGCTACCTACCTCGACGTGATCACTTCATCGAGCTAAGAGCCTGCTACTTGATACTCCGCCGACAGTAACATAACTGACGGTCATTTGTCTGCACAGCGAGCTGAAAATCGGAGACAAGATATCCGGAAACAATGTCAGGGCTCCTGTTCTGACTGGGCGGACTGTTTTGTATGTCAAGGAGCACCCTTCAGCGCGACTTGTTTAACAGAGAACAGATGGTTATTCTGACCGGGGCTACTTTACAGAATGATAATTTGTGGTGTGCATAAGGAACGAATCGAGGCCATCGCGCACCGTGCAAAATCCATAGGTTGAAGCAAACACGCGTCATGTCAACCCTCAGCAACAATTTACTTAGCGCTGCGGCTTTAGCAGGCTGAGTTATTCCCCCCCTCCTGTTGGACAGAAGCTGACGACTGTACAGATCCCGCCATTGGACAACGGTTATGATTCAACCAGCCAATGGGAGCTAGCGAGGTTCTTGCGAGTGTATGTATATGGTTCGTCATCCGAAGATAATTCGTCCAGTAGCAACACGTTTCGGCCCTTGGCTCGGGCAGCCGGTTTTCTATAGACTACGCCATGATTGTAACTCACCATTCAATTCGAAGTTGAGGTACGCTATCCGTTCTCCACCTCACTGCTGCTGCCTGGACTTACGGTCTCTTTTTGCAGCATTTGTGCCCCCAGAAAATTTCGAATACACGACCTCCGGACGTGTCACTCATGTACATGTGCCAGGGTATCGGAGGACGTATCGCCATTGGCGACGTCGACAATCGGCGGTGTCATGAATGCCGAATTGATAGTCAACTGTCGACCGGTGCAACCAGACTCGATGTGTTGTTGTGAAAAACGTGACCCTGGAGTTGGAGTCCCTGGTTCGCAAACTCCAAGATTCTGATTCTTTGCTGGAGCCTGGAGTGAGTTCCACCTACCACCCCAATGAGAAATATCTTCATAACATGTTTTCTTTCAGATTCCAGCGTTCCGTCCAAATGAGATGATGTGCAGTGCTGTGCGTCACCCATCGTCCGGAAATTCTCACCGCCCACAACTGTGACAGATGCATGCCGGTCACCGGCCACCGACTTGAACCCGTACGTTTTGGTTCTACTTATCTAGCATCATATGCGTCGCATCAGTGTATTGAGAAAATCAGACCAACCTTAGGAATACATTCGTAACTTTACCTGCCATTCACTCGCTCGGACATAGCCGGGGGGAGCAGGCCAACTCAACTTTGGCATTTCCTACCGCGCGACGCACACGACATTCATATAAAGGTGGCTCGGTGGCTATAGTGCAACTACTTTGACAAGTGCCGCAGAATGTTGTGAGGTAAATATAGCGAAGCACGATTGAGTAGGTGTTTACCACGAAAACAGAAATCACGGACCGTGATCTAGGAGGCACAACCTTCGCAGGGACCCTTCGGTGCGATCATGTCAGCCTCAAAGTATGTCCCATCCGCTATGATTCCAACACTCCACATCTGAATTCTGACCCAGGATCGTGGCATCGGACGTCTTTCAACTGATCGGTTGTACCAGCTCGCAAATCTTAATCTATAAAACTCAACGTTGAACCCTTCTCGAACGATGGGTGCATAAGGCTGACTACGCCGCTCGGTGCATTTACACCCCTCGGGTGCACACAACCATGATTGTCGTGATAGAAAAATAGGGCTCGTGGGTTCTCACTAAAGGAAGGCTTCCCTATCGCAAATTCCTCTTGGACAAAGTCCCTGCATCACCTTCGGGGTTCGAGTATATGTGATAGGTTGGAGGCTGGCCGTTCTTTCTACCCCTATCCAGCTTCGCACGTCGGCTACGTCATGTCATTCGTGCAAGGATCATCGGAGGAGTTTCGACGCAGCGCGCTACCCTTTCCTCGACATGCTTGAGAGTGAAGACAGAGGACGCGGCGGCCAGGTGAGTTGGCGACTGCTCAGCAATACTAGAGATATTTTGAGCCTGCTCTGTCCCTGATCATCCGTACACAGATTCGTGGGTGGTTGTGAGATGTTTGTGTCATATAGGCAAGTTTGCCATGTTCTAGTTCAGTCCGTTGATGACTGACTCCACCCAGGGACGAGTGCGGCACCTGCTGGGTTTGATTCTGGTGGGAGCTCTCCTCTCAACATGTACCTAGGAGCTCCTAGATTGACTCGGGGGTTTTCCGACCAAGTATGGGTATGCATCCGATTATTGACAGCGCATGGCATGTGACTGCGTCTCGCAGTTTGCCATGGAGGCCACGTTTGCAGCCCTTGGTAGATCTCGATTGCAATGGTCCTGCTCATTCCACCTACCCCCCTCGCGTCATCACCATGTTTACCTTTAAATAGATTACGATCATGTTTTCTTTCCCCACCACCATTCCATTCCTTAATGCGAAGGATCCATACTGTCGGCCTTGGACTTGGATCTGCTAGGCTGAGCTGGGAAGAGTTGGTCAGGCTTGCCGCCGGATCACCCTCACGCTCTTCAGCCCGCTCGACAGTTGGTCTCACACTGGGAGGGAAACCGTGGTTCGAATGGATGCAGGTCTATTGAGGTATGCGCGGAAGTAGCGAGAATGAGAATGCGTGTGCGGAAGTCTATGCCCAGAAGAGGTAATAAGCTACAAATAATCATGGTACAGTGATTCGCTATGTTTTGTGAGATCGACCGAAGCCCCAGTCGATGGAATAGACCCCTTCGCGGAAGCGCGGGGCGGGAAATAGGGTAGGAAGATGGCAGCAATGGGGGATATCACATAGCAGGCTTGTCCATCGCTGTTAGTGACAGTGAGACAATCCGTCTGCTGTCAATCCACTGGTCAACAGATTCTGACTCAATGCTGTGAGATGAGACACGACGATGAGCACGGAGATGTGTTGAAGAGTGAACAAGAGTATACTGACACAACATTGACGAACTTGTGTCGTTCGAATCTGCCGGAGCCTTGTTTTCGGACGTTGCGGATGATGTAGTATCCTCCCAGCACGCCGTCCTGCGAGACACGGAGCGTTAGTGCCCGGGAGCAGGAATGCATATCCAAGACCTGAAGCTCACCCTATTTGAATCATCCCGAGGCACTTCAACAGCGTTTTGCCATTGGACGTTCAGGCGGTAGCCCGACGAGCCGACCATGTTGAGAACGAAGCGTTGGAGCTCCATTCGGGAAAGGGGTTTGCCATTGACGGTCACGTCGATCGCATGGGAGAAGGTGTCGTCGATGGCACGTATGCAATCGTCTTCTGACTTGGCTTCGAAGACGCGTTTGATGTGTTCAATCGACCAGGTGTAGATCGAAGAGTACATGGTTCTTGGTGGCGAAGATGTTTGTGTGGGTGGTGTACGAGAGATTTGTAGCTGCCTGGGTGGGTAGTGTACGAGATGGGGACTGGCGTTGTGAGCTCGGTGCATGTTTTATAGCATTCCGTCCCTCATGTACGATGTGTGATACATTCCCGCACCGGGCGGGTGCATGGTGGATCTGCATGGTGAATCTAGAGTCGTAAATTAGGAGAGCACCCACGATCTGATGAAATGGGACGACATGCCGTTCATGGATGGAGGGAGATCGAGTAAAGTGGCATCCTGGCTTGAGCAGGGCGCTTCCGTTCCACTCCCACTTCTGATCAAAGGCTGAAAGATAGAAAACAGCTTCCCGCGGATTATACGACAATCAGGAGATCCACGATCTGGAGATGTCAAAAAGAGAGCTCTTCGATGGCAGATGCATCCTAATAGAGTGCAATGGCCTTGTGGCGCCCTCGAGCTTCCTCTCTTTGGAGATGCTCTCATTAATCTACCTTGGCCACACCAGCCGGCCTAGGTCCACACAGCGCACTCTCGCCACTGAAACCAGGGGGCGAACAAGCGTCGGGGCACTGCCCATAGTACAGCTCGAAGCGAGACGGACGTGGCAGAAACTACGAGCGTACTTACTCTCTTTTGCGAAATCGTCGCATACAGATCGCAGGGGCTGCATGAGTACCTCTAAAACGAGTTCTGAGCCTGTATGAACTGTCCGCGTGTACGTTGCATGAATACACCGCCTTTCCGACACAATGGCGACCGCGGTGACGTGAGATGGAGGGCAGTCGGGCAGCATGCGTGCCAACGAATCGCCGTGTCGTCAAGACACCCAAATATGCAAGCTCGCCTGGGGCCCTTCCGCGACGGCCATCCCGTGTTTCCGCATGCCATAGGGTAAGTCGGAACCAGACGGGGGAAGGCTCTCAGGACACCTCTATCTCGGTGTGGGGATACGGTCTCAGGCAGTCTCGAACCGATCTCCAGGCTGAGAAAAAGCACCGCAGATTTGTCGGCGGGCCACAGGCTTAGACTGTAAACGAAGCTGGAGCTTGGCAGTTGTTTGATCGTCCTGTGCGTAGCGTGGCCATGTATTCAGTGCTGGGAGTTGCCGAAGACGCACATACAGAGCGCGTCTCTCTGCAGAAAGCTCCAGATCCTGTACTCTGCGCTGTGAACCACTGACGTACTGCAGGGAAGGTCGATGAATAATGTCCCTCCAGACAGCTCACTTGCGCTTGATTCCGAGGCACCAACAGCATGCGCTCGAATGCTTCAGATGGACGCGAAGAATCTGTTGAGGAACGGCCATATCAAACTGACGCCGATTACAATACCCATCTCCTCCTGACGTCTTGCAGGGTCCCTTTCAGTATTCGTCGATATTGCACTCAGCTTTGGACCGGAAGTCAACTTAAAAACATGCAACCATCCACACCATGCCCGTCATTGGCTGTGGCGCCGCCACCAAAACGTGTACAAGCATACACACTGCACAGAGCAGATCACTTCTCGTTTGGCTTCAAGCATTGCACTGCATAGGCGGACACAATTCGGGTTTCTTACTTCACGGGACATCAATCATCAATACACCACCGCAATAAGTACACTCTGAGAGGAAGAAATTCGGGAGTACAGGGACACACCCTACTCAGAGAACACGGGTATTATTCCGTACACACAATCGCGCGATTACTTCAGAGCCTTCTTCATTTGCTGCGAATGAATGAAAAAGATCAGCGCTCGGGGTAGTCATTCAGCTTTGCGGTGAATACTCACTGTTTCCATCTCATCCAAGTCATTGGTTTCAATCCGAATAATCTGCTTTCCTGTCGCCTGCTCAATCTGTTCCATCTGTGCCCATGTCCGCTTGTCGTGGACGAAATTGATTGAGATACCCTTCCTGCCGAATCGACCGGTTCGACCTGCGGAAATAATGCCAATAAGATTTCACGGAAATCGAACTGCAGCGGAAAGCGGAACTAACCGATACGATGGATGTAAGTCTCAATGTCCGGTCTTGCGTCATCCTTGCTCGAGCCCGGTCGTTCGTTGAGGAGTGGTAGGTCATAATTAACCACCATGTTCACTTGCAGGATATCGATACCGCGAGCAATGACATTCGTCGTAATCAGGACCTTGTCCCGACCTTCTCGGAATCCGTCGATAATATTGTCGCGCTCTGCAGCATCCTTGGCACCATGAAGGGACGCAACTTTGTGCCCTTCCGCTGTCATTCTCTGCGATATGCGATCTGCGGTATGCCGATGCTACACGCCAAGGAAATGGCGTGAGATAAGCAAAGTTGACAAGATGACAATTTCCTGACCTGACAGAAGATGATACTCTGACCAATTGTCAAGAGATGGTACAAGGACACGAGGACGTCGTACTTGTGCTCCTCGTTCCTGCAGTCCATGTAAAACTGACGGATATTGTCAACCGACAGCTCATTCTTTTTGAGTTCAATCTTGTTCGCATTTGGAGCAAACTTGTTCGCAAAGTTTCGGACATGGTCCGGGAACGTGGCGGAAAATAGGATGATTTGAACTTGACCACGGGGTAGCATGCTGCACTCGGTGAGTCGATGTCAATAAAAGACCATATATGGGCACGGGGAGGATTCGACGTACTTCTTGACACGCAACGTTTGCTCACCTAAGCCATCCTGGTCCAGCATATTGTCCGCCTCATCCAACACGAAGACTTTGACCTCAGAAACGTCAATGATCTTTCTCCTAATCAAATCCGTCATGGTTCCTGGTGTCCCCACGACAATCTGCGCCGTGACGTTGGTGGCGTTCTTCGGCAGGTTGTCCTTAATGGCATACTCCGTTTGGACCGATGTGAATTTGCCCATGGCCACGACTACGGACATGATCTGACGAGCAAGCTCTCGGGAAGGTGCGAGACACAGAGCCTAAGAGGGTTCGGCATCAATTGCGCGGCCAAAAATCGTATGGAAAGGTCGAGAAACCACAGTGCTCACCTGTGGCTTGTTCTTTGAAAAGTCCACCCGGCTCAGCATTGTCAAGACGAAGGCAGCGGTCTTTCCAGTTCCAGACTGTGACTGCCCGATCATATTCTGTGGCCTATAGCAACCACTTTATTAGTCCTCACCACGAGGGCAATGGGTGTAGACGCACGGATCCGATAGGAGGAGAGGGAGAGCGCGTTCTTGGATCTTGGAAGGTTTGGAGAATCCCATGTCGTAGATCCCCTTCAACAAATCTTGATGGCTGCAAGAGACTTGTCAGAGATCGGGGGTATTATTCGCGTACTGCAGTCACTCACAGTCCAAGTTCCTCGAACGTCTTCACGCTGTACAGCGGTGAGTCCTTGTCGCGTTGTTGATCTGCCAATGTCACCTGGACGGGATTGGCTAAATTTCGTTGAATTGGGACCGTTTGACCAATGACAGACTTACGGAAACCTCGAATGTCGACTTGATGAGGTCAGTCTTGTCCTCTGTGCGGATCTTTCAGCCCAACTCTCCATAAGGAACGAAAGGACGCCCCCACCTTCCTGAGGTCGTGCACTACTATCAGATGGTTGTGCTTCTGCAGCTGTTTGACGCGTCCTATGAGCGAAGTCACACAAGGTTGCAGATATCAACATTTACCTGCAGCTGCTGGCGTGTAAAACCCGTCCGCGTCCTTCTCCATGGTTGTGAGGTCGTCGTAAGAGTTCAAGGCAGGAAAGCTGTAGCCACCATCTGCAAAAGCCCGAGTCGATCAGGGTTGACGCCGGCGGACCCTCAAACCGAGTCAGGATCTAATCTTATCTCTACGCTCTTCAATTTCCTCTCCTTGGAAAGCTCTCCTGTTTTCTTTGCTACACAATGTCATAGCCGACGAACGACATGCCGAAAAGCAAAAGGACGAAGAGAAAGGCACCTGTAACGGCGCCATCCACGTCGTCTGCCCCCGTGGTCCAACGATCGTCAAACCCCGCTGCGACTCGCAAAGTCATTCGTCGTTTCCACGTCCTGCTGAAACGGCAGGCACATATAAAGCGGGTACTCTCATCCTCTTCTCCTGCAAACAAGGATCTTCTGGTTGAGCTGGTCTCGGTTGAAGATGAAATGGAACGGATGGGCGGCTTAGCGGCTTACCAGAGGATGTCCACTATCGGACAAGGGAATGACAGAGGCGGTGGTAGCGAAAAGGTTTTGGTGCAGTGGTTACGGGAGCTGAACGTGCATGAGAATAGGACAGGCGTAAAGCTGAGGTGTGTTCGTCGCTAGTCTTTCTTCACACCCGAGTTTAGTGTACGCTCTAGGTTGTTAGAAGTCGGTGCCCTCAAACCAAACAATTATGCATTCTGCTCGTCGTGGATTGATTGTTGTCCGATTGACTTGCACTCACAACATCCCGCGATTATGGAGCAAGACTTTTTGCTCTTGCCAGAAGACGAGAACCGTTCTAAGTGGGACATCATCAGTTTGAGTTTAGTTCTCAACTTCGTCCCTGAGCCTAAGGATAGAGGTGTGTGTCCCACCAACTTTGCCAATTGAATGCCTATTCTCATTTCCATCTAGGGCGAATGCTGCGCCTAGCATACTCTATGCTTCGTGATAATGGGTATCTATTCGTTGCTGTGAGTTCTTCCCTAGCACCTATTCCCCCAAATACACTTGACTGAACGGTATCATAGCTACCGCTCCCCTGTGTAATGAACTCGCGATATCTCACTGAGGATCTATTCAACGAACTCATGGAATATCTGTCGTTCAAACGTTTGAATGCACGGTGGAAGGACGGTGGGAAGATGGTGTACTGGTTGTACCAGAAATGTGGTGGACCAACGTCAGAAAGACGTGGTGCGAACCTGAAGTTTGAAGTAAAGACTGTACTTCGCCAGGGAAATAGGAATAACTTCACGATTCTGCTGTAACCTGGTTCCACGGTGACGGACAGCCGTGCGGCGTGAGTTCTCAGCCTGAGTCAGCGTACAGTTCAAGTTGACGCCTTCTGTCTGTAACCTTCATGTTCCTCACATCATAGCCGTGTCCTCAACACCAACTATTCCAGTAAACCACAGGCGGACAGACGCATCTTTCAAACAGTATTACCCCTGGATTTCACTTCCTCGTTCCGAGTTGAGCTTATCAGGAAACCTGTAGGTACATCTCCGCCTTGCACATGCACTGGCACATACATGTGATGCACTTCACTCAACGGTTCACTTGACAGGGCTGCCCACAGCTTCCGCCGCAGTATCGTAAAGATAATGCCATCTCAATTTGAGATCCATTTGCACCGCGTACAAAGTGGTCTGGCGAAGGTGGAATATGTTTATTTGTCCCATGACAGATGGCCTTTATCGCGTCAGGCTCCCACCGGTCCACGGCTGAACATCTCGGTCCTGGACTCATCGTTCAATCCGCCCACCCTAGCACATAAAGCCCTCGCGGAGACGTCATTCCCCGAGAGCTTCAAGAACACATTGGGAGAACGTGAAAGATTCCACGCCAGACTCCTGCTGCTTTCTGTCCGGAATGCGGATAAGCTCCTCAATTCCAGCGATGCAACGTATGCACAACGTCTGGAGATGATGGTACTCCTCGCCAAAGACCTTTCCACGGTTGAAACCCTCGCACCTTCCGCCGAAACTCAAAGCACACATGAAGTCGCCGACTCAAATGTTGCCGTGGCGATCATAGACGAGCCAACGTTCGTTGGTAAATCAAATGTGCTACGCACCTCCATTCGCGAGCGAATATCCCAGCTATCCCAGACTGATGTTCCGGCCGCCGAGTCTTCAGGCTCACGCCCTTCGTCTTCGGCCAACCCTTGTCTCAATTTCCTTGTAGGCATGGACACCCTAGATCGCCTGTTTGCCCCACGTTACTATTCCTCCGAGGAGAAAATGCAAGCCTCCTTGCGACAGTTCCTCTCACCTGATGGCGATGATTCCCGCGTTATCTGCGCTCGTCGATCAGGACTGGCGGAAGACCCCGAGGTGCTGGAGGCTAGGACGCTCACCGCCGCGAGGGAGTTCATACATTCAGATCGTATTGCGCTCGTTGACCTTGACAGCACCTTGGCTACTCTGAGTTCCAGTGCTGTGAGACGGCAGATAAGCGGGGGAACCCCTGATTTTGTATGGAAATCATTCGTTACTGAGAGCGTTGCAAACTATATCACTGTTAGTGGTCTGTACTTACACCTTGCCGTATGAAATCCTTTGAAGGCACGCGGGTTCACAAATTGTTCACAATGTTATATGAGAGAAGAGAGAAAGAGAATCTATTGTCAGTGCGTGATGATTACATTCGTTACTTTTTAGTAGTAGGTGCGTGCGAGTGTAGGAAATGATATGCAAAGAGAGAAGAAAACCCGTGATGATTCCGTGAGCAGTCAAGAAAAGTGGAGTAAAAGGATAAGACTATGAAGAAGTGGCTTGAGCGAAGGCAATGGCGACGGTCTGCGGAGAGCGGTGGTTAGATTGAAAATCATTGACAAAGAGCAATACGCTTACCTCAGAGTGGCTGAGTGAGATGTGGATCTGAGAAATGCCCTTGCTCTGGGCGGCAGCTTGAGCATCACCATGGAGCGTGACAGTAGGGACACCAGCATCGTTGGGAAGGATCTCAATGTCCTTCATTGCAGCGGCGGCGCCTTTGGAGCTGACACCCAATGACTTGAAGACGGCTTCCTTGCCAACCCAGCGAGCAGCGAACGATGCTGCAGGCGATGGCTGAGCTTGGCAATAGGCAATCTCGGCGTCGGTGAAGTTGCGTGAAACAAAGACAGGGTTGGACGACGGCACGGCGGATATCAGTTCTGCAGGAGCGGCATGAGAAAAGGAGTCATTGACAAAGAGACCACAAACTTACCCTGATCAACACCGACACCGACAGCCGACTGCTGAGCCAATATGTTGGACACAGACTGCACGTTGGCGACATCGAACGTTGCCTTCTTCGCCAACTTGGAGGTGTAGTGGTAGCTGCCACTCTTTGGGTCAGGCGTGGTCCTCGCCAGCGAGTTGAGCAAGACGTCGGCCTCGAGCTCCTTGGTGTAAGGGGGGTGATCCTTGATCTTCACCAGCGAGTTGGTGATCATCATCTCACTCATCGTCTTGTATGACAAGCGTGCCCTCACGCGGTTCTTAGTCTTGTACGCCTCATATGCGGCGGGGCTGACGGCACCAAAGACATAGCGAGGGTTGATGACGAGGACTGTGCCACCAACTTGACCGAAGCCGAAAGATGACATGATTCCTGCGCGAATGCCATCGGTGTAGATGGTCTTCGAAGGGAACACAAGATGCGTGTACTCGCGGAAGGCGGCGTCGACGTTGCTGTAAACAGATGATAAACATGTGATGAAGTCAAAGAAGGAGGAGACTTACTCTGCGTTGCGGTTGCCTGGGACGACGCCGTGGTAGACACTTTGCATGAGACCAGCCAATTGCCAAGCAGCGGAACCACCCTTTGCGTGACCGCACAAGCTCTTCTGGGCCATGATCGGGACGGCATTTCCTGGAGTGCGGTTGAGGTTGGCGAAAACGTCGTTCCAGATGTGAGTCTCGTTCGCCTCGTTAGCACCTGTGCTGGTACCGTGGATGGAGAGAACACCGATATCGTCTGCATTCAATCCCCAGACCGCGAGCGCACGTTGAAGAGGTGCAATGCGAGGATCACTACCCTTCAGCATACCGTACGTTGCCAACGCTTCCTTCTCCTGTCTAGCGGCTTCCGCTTCCATGTCGGCCACGCGAGTTGCAAAGAAATCATCGTCCACATGCTCGCCATTGCTCTTGCGGAACTCGATCTCGTCCCTAAGGAGTTCTTGCTCGTTGGTTAACCATTGGGAGATTTGCCTGCGGCGGAAGGTCAACTGGCGCGAGCGGTATTGGAGGTCGAGGATCGGGAGTGGGTGTTCGGATGGAACCATGCGAGCGATGGACAATGCACCACGTCCAGGAGCGGGGATGGAGCGACCAGCTTTATCACTATAGGCGGGTTAGTATGGGGTTCGACACGAAGGGTTCACTACTCACGTGGAGGTCGACGTGAAGCCAATGATGGCGCGGATTGGGCAACCAAGTTCGATCGCTGTCTTGGCGGACATGAGAACTTGTACACCAGAGCCCATAGACTCCATGAACTGCGATATCAAAGGTGAGAAAGGGTGGTTAAGGTGAATTGCGTCTGTACTTACCCCAGCACGCGTTGTGGTAGTTGGTCGCGACATTTCTGTAGGTTCGCGGCCCATAGCGAACTCAGTCTCGGAATTGCTTGTGGCCTTCATGTTGGCGAACTCATACGAGCCTTCCTCACTGAGGTCATCGAAACCACCAGCAAGCATCACTTTGGCCTTTCCAGAGAGCAGGGTGTCGCAGGCAATCTCCACGGATTGCAACGCAGTAGCACTGTAGTCGAAGTTAAAACGTGAAGCCACATATAAACGCGAATGAGCTCACCAGGCACCGACAGGGATCTTGATGGGACCGCTTGAAGACAGGAGAAGCAAGTTCACCCATCCAGCGACAGTGTTGATGAATCTAACCAACCTTCGTTAGTCGCCGTGGGCCTCCGGTTATGAAGAAAACACTCACGTCTCCTGAAGAATGTCGTTCTGGACGTCCTTCTCATCACGGCGATCCTTGAACATCTTTGCCAAACTCGTCATACCACCCATACCGGAGCCGATACTGGAGCCAACTTCAGAGGGATGCATGTGCTGGTAGAGCTCATAGGCGTCGGTGATACCAGACATGTGCAGAGCCTCGGAGGCGCAAACTAGCGTCCACAAAGCACAACGGTCTGTTTGGGCGATGATGTCGGCGGGGATACCGTAGCGTCCAGCGTCCCACCCAGTGGGTAGCTGGCCACCGACGAGGCGGTTGAACTTGAACGCCTTGGGGATCAAGACGCGCGCACCCTTCTTGAACTTGACGAACCATTGGCCACCTTCACCGGCCCAGATATCACACTTGTCTCCATGCTCGTACTTGAACTTCTCAGCCTCGACCTGGGCAGCTTCGAAAGGCTCAAGATCGTGGATAAGCTCGACTTCCTGATGGAAGACCTTCTTGTTAGGGTCGTATCCACGGAATAGCTCGGGTTCTGAGGAAAGATATCAGCCAATGCCATGCTATTTTATCAGTTTTCACTCACCGATGAGACGAACACCGGAGTGGGTGAGGATATCCTTCTCGTACTTGGCCCTGACGTCCTTGTCGTCTACAGGTTCTCCAGACTTGGCATCAACCCATCCGACGTAGAGAGATCCGTCCTTGAGACGACCGTCGAAGTGCTTGATATAGCCCATGAGCCATGCCATCTCAATGCAGCCCTCGATAGTGAATTCGCCGCGCGCCTCCATCTCCCAGCGCGTTCGGGAACTACCCCATGGTCCAACTTCGGCAAAGCCGGTGACGACGACGACCTGCTCGAGGTCAATCAAACCCTCAAGCTTCGCGATATCAGCGAGGGAATCTGTGGACTCCAATGGAGGGAAGTCGAACTTGAAGTTCGCGCGAGGAGTGATGTTAACCGTCTCCAACACACGCTCGGCCTGGACACCGTTGATGGTCTTGAAGTCGGCGGCGTTGTCACGGGCGATAGCGCGACGGAGCTCGCTCTTCTTCTGGAGGCTCTCACGGATACGGAGGGTGACATCGGCAAGGTCGGGCAACCTGTCCATACCTCCGTTCAAGTCGGCCCAGATTGGCTCGACTTGCGTGATGCTGAAGAGAAGAGGGTGCATGAGACCGAGGATATTGAAGGCCATCTCCTTTGCAGAGAAGGTGCGGACACCGTGGCTCTCAAGCTCCGCGGCGATGGTGTCGGAAGCGTCCATGAGACCGGTGCCACGAGTCCATCTAGAGCATATGTCAGCGAAGCTTTAGTTGATACAAAGGAGGCTACTTACCCGATGACGGCACCAGCGAGACAGAGGTATTCACCCCAGCTCTCAGAGCTCCAACGGTTGAAGAGAGTCTCAAGGGAGATCTTGGACTCTGAGTACAGACCGTCGTTACCGAACAATCCGTGGTTAGGCGACAACGGGAGAATGACTTGGGTTGGGCGGGTGACGAAGTGGCGGCTGGCCTTCTTGATCTTCACGGCACCGAGGAGGCGAAGGAGGTTCACCAACATGATTCGGTGGGCGAGCTCGGACTTGTCGTCGAGTCCGTCGATCTCGCGGCCATTCTCAGGGACGGCGGCGAAGGGAATGATGTAGTCGAGATCCATACCAAGGGTGGTGTAGATGTAGTCGATGAGGGCTTCAACGTCCTGCTTGGAGCCCTGGTTGAATGGTACGACAGTAAGAGCGGAGCCCTTGCTACCGAACTTCTGGAAGATGCCTTGATAGTATTCGACAGTGGCGCGGCTGTAGCGGGACGTGGTAATGACAACTCGTGCGCCACCAGAAATGAGACCCTTGACGATCTCGACACCGATTGATGCTTTGCCGACACCAGTGAGTAGAGCGTTCTTGTCCTTGAACGTGGTACCAGACGTCGCGATCTCATGGAGGATATCGAGGTACACGCCAGTGAGGTTGCTGGAGTACTCCCAGTTGGTGCCAACCTTGCGCTTCAAGTGGAGGAGGGGGACCTTGTCGGCAGTAACAGAGGCAACCCCGGAGACCTGAGGACGGAGGAATTGTGAAGACGATCGGCGAGCACGAGGCACACCAGGGCGGACGCGAGGCTCGGGGCGTTTGCGGAGAGAGCGCACAACTCCCTCGTAGAGGGCCTTGACGCGGTTCTTCTGCTCCTCGCTGATCTCAGGCTGGCTCTTGACGACGTTCCAAAGTTTGAGCACGTCCTCCTGGATCTTCTGCATGTTAGTGGGTGCCGAAATGGTGTCACCACTAGCCATCTCCTCGACGTAAGCCTCGAGCTTGCGGACGTTCTCGCGAACAACCTCGGTGTACTTGATCTCACCCTTGTCGGTGACCTCGGTGTGGGGAGCGGTGGGGAATGTGACTATTGCAATCGTCAGAGTTGTGAATGTTAATTGGAGGATACGAAATACTCACCATCCTTGTACAACGGAGGCTGTCCAAGAACTTCGCGACAGTTCTCCATGAGCTGCTGACCGAATTGCTTGGCCAGGCGGTAAGTCTCGCCGCGAGAGGGGTCGCACTGCTCGACATAGTACTGCATGTAGTCGACGAGAGCGGGGTCGGCGCGGTTCATGATGGCAATGCAACGGGCAGTGATCTCGCGATCCACAGTGGTGAGACGACCGAAGATGATGTCGTACCACATAAGCAGGGCATCTTGACGAACCCAATTCCAGGAGGAGTCGAAGTGGCGGGCCTTGAGCGCGTCGAAACGAGGCTGGATGCCGTCGAGGTAAGTGTCGCCGTGCTCGCGGGTGATGCTATCCAAACGGTTCTGGAGAGTCTCGGCTCTGACCTTCTCCGCGTCGTACTTGATCTCACCAGCACGAGAGTCGCGCTTGAGATAACGCATGTAGACTTCGATCTGTTGCATGGCGAACTTCTCCTGCTCAGACTGGAACTTGACGAACTCCTCGCTGTTGATAACAGCACCTCCACCTCCACCGCCAGCACCACCGGCAGCAGCGCCAGCAGAAAGTGAGATACCCGAACGAGTTGCGTACTGTTGAACGATACCATCGAGGTAGGCCTTTGCCTCAGCTTCAGAGCCGAGACGCTTGGGGGGCTCCTGAGTAACGGCGAGGAGGAGCACGCCGTCAGCGCGCGCAGATCCCAGACCCCAGGACTTGGAAAGGTAGGACTTGATGGCGGACTGGTTGAAACCACCGGGCATCTTGCCACCGATGAGACGAGAGACAAGTCCTGAGGTGTACTTGCCAAGGGTGCCAGAATGGCCGACCGAAAGCGCGGAGCCAAGCTCCTCGAGAGGGAGTTCCTCGCCCTTCTCTGGAGCAGAAGTAAACTCGAGGCCGAGATCTCCAAGGATCTCGTTCTGCATGGTGGACTTGCCACCGACGAGGTCCTTGACGGACTTGGAGAGAGGGATCTCCTCCAGCTTCTTCTTGAGCTTCTGCGAGACGATGGCGTGAAGGATGTCGACTGCCTTGAGGGGCACGTCCTCGATGGCCGCAGCGCCACCAGATGGGGGAGCAACAGCAGGGGCAGCGGCGACAACAACGGCAGCGGGGGCGGAGGAGGCGGCGGGAGCAGCCTCAGCGGGAGCCTCTTCCGGTGCAGCCTCGGGAACATCCTCGAACTGGTAGTAAACCTCTTTGGTGTTCTTTGCGTGGCAGAGGATAGCGCGGGTATGTGTGACAGAGTCGTCCTTCGCCTCATACTTGGCCTTGAGGGTACGAGTAGCCATGCCAGTGAGAGTGGGCGAAGGGCCGATCTCAATGAAGCGTTCAAACTTGTACTTGACGAACAAGATATCCTGTGTCTCGATCCATCGCACGGGAGACGCGAACTGGTAAGCAAGGAGTTCAACGAGGGTGACGTATGCGAGCTTCTGGCGTTGCTCAACACCAGCCCAGTTCTCTTGGTCCCACTTGCGGAGGACCTTGTCAAGCCGAGGGGAAAGTGTCTGGTCGTAGATGATTTGAATGTACTCCTTGGTAAGCTCGAACGGCTTCGCGATGAGGTTGGGAACGTAGCGACCAATCAACATGTCGGGGTCGATCTGTGACGCGCTAACCTTCTTGGAGAGGTCTGGAGGGGGGTATGTCAGCCTGATATGGCGAGGGTGAAGAAATCCAACTTACATGCACGGAAGGGCATGACACCGGCCCAAAGGTAGCGAGAATGGAACGGCACGTCAATTCCGGGGAGAGGGATGGTGGCGAAGCCACGCTCCAACTTGATGAATCCTTCCACGGCCTGTTGCTCCTTGGCCTTGGTGAAGCACGATTCGACGATCTCACCGAGCATCTCCTTGACTTGTTCGACGGTGAACTTCTCCGTCAACTGAATGAAATGTGTAATTAATAACCATCAGTAACAGTGCAATCTTATTCTTACCTTGCCAATATCGATCTTCTCGATCTTGAGGTAGTTGAGAACGTTAGTCAACGCCTGGAGGGCGATCAGTTCACCAGCGCAGACGTATTGTTGACCCTAACAAACCGGCGTTAACAGATACCAACATCATAGAACGGATCCGGAGACTCACCTCAACGTTGAAGTTGACAATCTCAAGAAGGGTACCAGTGCGGTGAGCGATGCTGTCCACCACTTCACGGAGAGCGGCGTCGTTGAAGGTCTTGGAGATTCTGCTGGGGTTGACCGCGCACATGGCGTAGTTGGATCTGTTGTGCTCGTCACGCTCGACGGCACGCTGCATGGTGATACCACGATAGAAGACGACGTCAACAAGTGATGAGATCGGGAGAACGTCGGCGACAGAGGCGAGTGCGGAGTACTCTCCGAGGGAGTGACCGGCGAAGGCGGATCCAGTCTGAACAAACCCTTTGTCCCGCATGTCCTCGAAGGCGGCCTTCTCAGTAACGACGAGGGCGATCTGCGCAAACTGAGTGGCGAAGAGCAAACCGTTGGGATGAGAGAAGGTATAGCGTTGGGTCCTCAAGTTGATATCACCGAAGAGCGGGAGGGTCTTAACGTTGCCGTCCTTGTCGAGCGTGTCGTAGGTCATATCCATGTAACGCTGACGAATGGCTTGACCCTTGATACCGCCGAAGTGGATGGTCTTCTCCTTCGGGTTGTCCTTGACGATCTCAATGATTGAGAAGCCGTAGACGGCGGTCAAGTGCGCATCAGCACCATCCCAGACGGCCTTCGCAGCGGGGGAGTTGTTGTAGAGCTCCATACCCATACCGGGTTCTTGAGAGCCTTGGCCGGTGAAGACGTAGACTGTACTTGCTTGGGCGACCTCCGCGGTACCATCAATCACCTTCTCGCCGCGCTGGTTAACGGTCTCAATCTTGATGACCATATTGCCGGCGCGCATGGCGACGTGCTTGATGTTGACCTTGAGCTCGTCGCCAGGGAGAACCATCCCAACGAAGGTGACGTTGTAGCTGCGATAGATGATAAGCCTTCAACGTCAGATAGAGCTGCAAGAAAACGTACCTTGTAACGCGGTTAGGATTGCCTTGAGCAACGACGGTCTCGAGGTACTTCCTGGTGGCAGCGCTCGACCACATGCCGTGGGTGATGGTGCCAGGGAGGGCGGCGAAGTCCGAGAAGTATGGGTTGACGTGAATGGGATTGAAGTCCCCGGAGACCTTGGAGTAGGGCTCGTTCGTGTTGGGCGAGTTGAAGACCGTGAAGTCCGGCGCGGATGCGACGGTGTAGCCACCATTAGGAAGAGGGGTCTCGAGACCTTGGATGGCGCCATGGCGCTGAAGGTACTCGGCGACAGGGTTGCCGCGGGAGTCATCCTGGTGGAAGTCGACGGACCCAACCTTGACGAGCTGCTTGATCGAGTCCTTGATGAAGATATCACCGGTGACGGTGACGACCTTGAAGCAGGTCTTGTTGCGGTAGGTGACATCGGACTTGACGCGGAAGATCAGGCTGGTGCCGGCTTTCAGGGGCTTGGTCTCATCATCCCACTCGAACCACTCCTTGCTTTGCAGAACGCCCACGGATGCTTCAGTGGGGAGCTCCACGACGTAGTCGGGCTCCTCAATGACCTCGAACGTGTTCTCGAAGTCGGTGAAACGGCCACGGTAGAGGAATGCGGAGACAACCTCCACGACCGGCTTGCCGTTGCAGAAGATGGTGCCCTTGACTTTGACAGCCTTGCCGGCATCGGTGATCACGACCGACTGGATATGGCCCTCCGTCCTGCAGACGTCGCCAGCCTTGAGAGGAGGAACACCGGGGAGCAGCTTGAAGCCGTTCGAGAGGTGGACGAGCTTAAGGAGATCGCCGTCGATGGTGGATGGGAACACGGACTTCATGATGGCCTATGAGCAGTGTAAGCATCATTCACGAGAACAATAAGAATAAAATGGTGCGCTTACCTGCCAACCGGTAACAATGGCAAAGTCCATGGGGGCCTGTACCTCTGCATTCCTCGTCGTCTTGAACGCTTCGCCCTGGTTTCCAATAACGGAGCAGAAGTCCTCGACCTCGTCCGCGTCGATGGTGACCTCGGGGCCGGCGAACGTGTCGCGGACGTTGAGGTTGGTGGGCAGCTTCTCGTTGTCACCGAACCAGAGCCTCCAGTAGAAGTCCTTGATGCGCGTGTTGCGGTCTCCAGCGACCTCGTGAATGGGAGCAAAGCCTTGGGATGGCTTGTACTCGAAGTGAAGGTAGAGAGGGACGGAGGCATCCTCGCGGTCCTCGTAGAGGGTCAGATCGATCTGGGACTTGGCCGCGTTGAAGCGAGCCTCAACTGCCTTGAAGTCAGACTTGTGCTCGCCGAAGGAGCGCGCAGATCCGTAGAGGATGAGGGCAGTGGGTACTCCGTCGGAGGTGGTCTCCACAACGGCGCGTTGGTTGGGGCGAGGGGCGAATAGACGGCGCATAGGATTATCGATGTAGTTGGATCCCTGAACGACGTTGGGAGTGATGAGCAGTGCGCGGACCCAGTCGAGACGAGGACCAGCGAGGGTCTCGAGCCAAAGGGAGGTCTCGGGGACGGTCTTGCCAATAGTATACGTGATGGCCTTCTCAGTGATCTCACGTTCAACGCCGAGTTCCGCGGCGATGGTCTCTGGGAGAGGGAGTGGGCGCGCGCCGAGGTAGTCGATAGTCGGGACTTTGCTGATGTCGCCGCCATAGGATCTCTCGAGCAGTTTCTGCGCAAGCTGGGTGACGATGTTGCCGAGGAGGTCCTTGATGGGCTCGTCCTTGACAACGGCGTGCTTGACAGCGACAGGGCCTTGAAGAATGCAGACGCGTTGGGGGTCTTGATCGAAGACTGCTTCGAGATCCTCAGCAGCCCAGAGGGAGTCCTATGAAAGCGTACATTAGTGGGATGTGAGCGGAGAGAAAAGAACAAAACTTACCTTCTTGAACCACACTTCGAAGTTGGCATCAAGGATGGGGATGAACGGCGCTGGCTTCTGTCCGGGACGCTGAGAGATCGCGAGGAAGTACGCCTTATCTTCGGATGCGAGGAGTTGCTCGGTGGCGGCGGGATATTTCTTGAAGAAATCCTGAACGACATTGGTGGGCTTGTCCAAGGAGGCGTAAGACTGGAGAATGGATGGCTTGGGACCACCGCCGTTGACACCGGCGAAACGCTCTTCGACGCGTCGGAGCCAGTCACCAGTGAGGTTTCTGAGCGAAACATCGATCCAACGCTCCTCGTGACCGACGTACATCAGTCGGATCATGCGGAGAACAACCTCTTCGTAAGTCATGTCTGCGATGTCTTCGACGACGCGTCCATCCTTCTTCCATCCGAACCAGGGCTTAGAGAAGTCCTTGTTGAGTTTGGCGATGACCTCGGACTTGCGCTCGGCGAGCCAAGCAGCGCGTTTCTCCTTGGGGAGGTTGAATACAGTGTTGTCGAACTCCTTCCAGAGCTTGACGGCACGATTGGCGACCTTGTGGATTGGCTCGCCGAGCTCTGAGCGAACGGTGAGAATACCGCCCGTCTCCTTCGCGTACGTTCCCTCCCATTGGGCGTCGTCGACACCCTTCGCAGCGACGATCAGGTCCTTCACTCCCGGGCTAGAATGCGCCTCCTTGGCAACCATGACACGCGAAGCGAGGAGGAAACCGTCGAACGGCATTGGCTGCAATCCGAATTGGTCGACGGACCAATCACCAGTGAGGTATGGCCAAAGATCGTCGGCGCCACCAAAACCGGAGCCTGCAATCAAGCAAACATTCGGTTGGTTGCGAATGGCGGCGTAGGTGGATATGATCGGTTGGTGGAAGTCCTCGCAAGAATGATGACCTCCGGCGCGGCCTCCAGTCCATTGCAGGATGACGGGGAAGTCGGGGTGGGCGGCGGCGATGGAGATGACCTGGCGGATGCCGTCTACCGATCCGGGCTTGAAGGAGACGTGCTTGATTCCTGCTGCCCTGAGACTGTCTATGATCTCTGTTCCTTTCTCAGAGCTCGGGATACCTGCGGCGACACAGAAGCCCTCGATAGGAAGACCCTCGCGACGGAGTTCTTGCCAGAGGGGGAATTGGAAGCCGAATTGACGGGGGTTGATGTACAAGGAGTTGAGGGTCAGTCCAACTCCAGCGGGCACGTTCGCCTGGATCTCGGCGACCTTGGCGCGAACGGCACCTGCGTTGTAGTGGCCACCACCACCGATCTCAACGTGGAAGCCGGCAGAAAGCACTGCGGACACGAAACCGGCCTTGACGGTAGTCGGGGTCATACCAGCCACCATCAGAGGCGGCTTACCCAAGAGTCGTGAGAAGGGGGAATCGATGTGGAGGGTTCCATCGCTGGGGAACAGCGTGAGTACATGCATATATTATCTCACTGGGAACCACATACCTCGTCTTCACGAGACCAGGAGTATACTGCTTCCACCACACCTCCTTCTTGATGTCCTGAGCATCGTAGAGCTCGGCAGTGCCCTTTGACTTGTCTCCAATCACGATGACGCGGACGCCGCGGCCAGCCAAGTTACGGGCAGTGAGGGGACCAACACCGCTGATGCCGCCTGGACCGAAGTCCAAAGCGTGTGTTGCGGTCTCGGGGAAGTTTGTCGCGTTGACCCAGTTCATCGTGAGCGTGAAGATCTGATCGGAAAGAGACTTCGTGAGGGAACCAGTTATGGTGCGAAGGTCAGAACCTGATAAAGTAGTTAATATATGCACGAGAGAAAGGCTAACGAACTCACCATTCTCGGTGTGGAACACAGGAATCGCGAGGTCCTGGGGAGTCCACAACTCCTCGTTCTCCAAATCGTCTTCGAACATCTCCTCCGTTGCACCCTTGAGGTAATCACTGTGGTAGGGAACGTTGACGACGAGAAAACGAACGGAGAATACAGGCTTCCTCTGCGAGAAGGGGATCTTGCTTTGGTCAAGGCCGGCGGGTGCCTTGACTTTCCTCAACGCGACCACGAGACCGTACAATGCGCGTGCAGGGCCAGTGACGACGAAGGCCTTGGTGCCGTTGATGAGCGAAATCTGGAGTTGGGAGTTTGCCGCAAGGTGGGCATTGGTCCTCTTGATATGTGACTCGAGGTCCTTCTGGGAGAGACCTGTAACGGAAAGCATAGGAGAAGGGGCACCTTCACCGCCCTCTACACAGTCCTGGAGAATACTGGGCTCGAGCGCAAGTATGGGGAAGTACTGCTGACCCCGGAGACCTGAGTAAAACATCCACTTCATAGTCTTGATCGCGTTAGCGAGGAGGGAATCGAACGAGTCGGAAGCAGCAATGCATATAGCAGTGCCGAGGCCTTGCGAGTGCCCGGTGGTACCGGCGAAGCGGGATCGAAGCTCGCCTGGCGTGAGGTTGGCAACGCGGACAGTTACGAGGTATTGTACGAGCTGAGTGAGCCCGATGAGGGGGAAGGAGACGGGAATGGACGCGAGGTACGCGACGGAAGGGCGGGGGACGGCTCCAGAGAGCCATGAGATTACGTCTAGGCCGTGGGCGTAGTAGTTGGTCTCCTCGTTCTCCTCAGCGAGGGGGATGAGAGAATCCCTTGTAATCGTCTGTAGGAAGGTCTCGACGTAGGGTTTGTAGGTGTCGTAGAGCGTCTGCAGCTCATCAAAGTATACTTCGTTGGTACCTTGACCACCGAAAATCGCGTAGATGGACGCGTCACCCTTAGTTGCCGCCGTGAGGAGTGCGGAGGCAGGTGCGCGAGGGATGTTGGAAATCTTCTTCGCCTCGAGTTTGGCGAGAGTGAGGTAGTAGGAAGACAAGACAGTCTTACGCACGTCTGGCTGGTAAGACGCGGTGACATTATGGATGTCTTGTTCGGAGAGATAGGTGGTGGTAAAGTGCTTGAATGCGGAGAGGAGGACGCTTGTGCGTGCTGAAGAGGATGATGGCTCAACGTCGAGCTTTTGGGCGACGGATGCGAGGAAACGGGCGAAAAGCTCTACGATCGCCTCGGCGGGTTCCTCGACAGACTCTAACTCAATTTGCTCCTGGGCAAACTCGTCTCTAACTATCTCTGCAGCAGCCCACTCGTCGCCTTGAGCGGGTACGGGGATGGAAACCTGGAGAGGGATGAGAAACTCAGGTCAGCACAGCTGTCAACGGAGATGTAAAAGTTTAACGAGGGCGGATTTGATGGCAAGACGCGCTGCTCGTGATATCACAAGGGATGGCAGAGCACATGAAAACGCGTACAGGGATGATGATGATGCTCGACAGCGCATACAGGGAGGGTATGGGAAGAGATGACACGCCAAAAACACGGTACTCACTCTAGTTGAAGCGGATTGGATGAAGATTGGGCGGGATGCAATGTGACCGGGATGACCATTCTGTGAGGCGTTGGACGCCATTGTCGCTGTCGTCGGGGGTGTTCACGACGACGAGGACGAGCGGAGAGAGAGGTCTTGGAGGGAAAAGACAGGGAGGAGAGGGCCGAGTGTTTTATTTGAGCAGTCCCCAACGCTGAACCAGTCTTCTGCCACACCCCAAAGAAAGCGTTCCCCGCGCCACCCCTCCCAATATTTTGGGCGTCTAGATGCCAGACGCCCATATTATGCCTTATCGTTCCCGATGTGGAAGCTGCCATCACGATCTTCCGTCGAGATTCCGCCCCTCAACTGGTCCTCTCGGTTGGGGGTACTCTGCACGCTTGGGGCTCTATCTTTCTCAGCAATGCTGTCCCATCCATGGGGGTCTCGTATGTTGATACCCGAGCAGAACATGCTTTCTGGCAACATAGTATTTCTCTCCAATCGCTTCAGATCACCTACATAACAGGTCTTCTGACCCATTCAGAACGTCCGGAGTCGATTCCCCCTCGATAATAAGCCTCCCCTTTGCAACGTGCACCAACCTCATTGCTCCCCAATCGATACAGTCTTTACCTTTCGCTGGGGACCAGGTAAACCCTTTCACCACATTGCTCGACTTTATGTCAATATTTTCAAGTTGTTGCCTTCCATTCAGCATCGGGAACATTTATTTCTCACCACGGTCGACCGCACGGTCGGCCACGCGGTCGACTTCGTGGTCGACCGACAGGTTTTTTTCTTTTTTTTCTTTTTTTGGCGGTCGTTCTGGCGGTCGTTCCCACGGTCGTTCTGCCTTCCACCAGAGTATATAACTCCATTCCAATTTCCCCCCCGTTCCGCTGCTCCGCCTTCGTGTTGTATATGCACACTGTAGTATGAGTAAATAATGCAAATGAATTTTTATGATTACTGTTACTAGTATTGCATGAGTGACTATGCTAAGCCCCAAATATTGATAGTAGTATTAGTGGCGGCGAAGGTCTTGTACGCGCGAGGGCCGAGTCATGATGCATGAGTATACATTGATACAAGGCAGGATTGTACAGTATTGGTGAGCATACATAGAGTTAACTGCCCGCACAGGTACAGGAGGATCATACTAAGTATTTGGTTGATGGTAATAATGGGGGGAGGGGGTGGCTTACTGTATATAGATCTATAGAAATAAGCCTGTCACATACTGTAGTAATTGCGCATGGGGAGGGGGGGCAAGTAAAAAAATATACCTGTCTGAGGCTTCTCAGCGTGCTTGGCGGTCGGTCGCGCGAAAAAATATTCGAGGGATTTCGTGGGAAAAGTCTCTCAGGAAATTAAAAAAACGCCCTGCGGTCGACCTGGCGGTCGACCGTGGTGGAAAACTAATGTTCTGTCAGCATCGAGACATCCGGCCTGGACGCAACTCTTCAATTCCTAAGACATGGGCTTCGTCGATCGTCATATCCGATCACCATGACATTGCGTTGACCCCCGCGATAATGCAGAGCTGTGATCTCCGCTGCGGACTGTCCCAAGCTTGTCTAAAAACTGATGGTTCCTACGAAGGTGCAACAGCAGCGTAGCATGTCATCAACTTGCTGGGGTTGTAGATCCATTATATCTTACCCCTTCAGCGACACTTCGTGGTGATCTTCCACACGTTCATTATTCCCCAGGTCCTTGTGTGGGTGCGACTTTTGGTACGTCATATAATGGCGTATTCTTTCCCTTATTGACTAGTGACCCTCCTACTCGCAGATCAATGCAATAAAGAATTACTGAGGATGTCGGTCAGCATGCCTTATACCCGACCCCAGCAGTACAAACTATCCATCCCCCACATTAATGTCTTGATGGACCTTTGTCATTACTTCTCTCGTTTCTCGGCACGACTGGGGCAACGAATCACGCGAACATGTTGCAAACCAAGCCAGTCATGGTTGTACGCCGATACTGATGTCCTGCACACCAGTAGTATCTTGGAAGACTGTACCTCTACTGGGCCAACGAATCGCAAACCAAGCCAGTCATGATCGTACGGTGACACTGTTGACCTGTACACCAGTAGCATCTTGGAAGACTGTATCGCATCAGCCCGTCAACATGTTGTTGTGATTAAAAGGTGCGTCACGTATCGCGATCTGGATGCTGAAAGCCATACCTTGCACGAGCCTCAAGCCCCTCTCCCCCGGCTTTATCAAAGAGACCAAATCACGACCCGCGTTTCAAGCTCTTCAGGATCGAAGATAGGCAAGTCCCTATTAGTATCGGCTCCTGCGAAGCTAATGATGAAATCGACATAGAACTGCTACAATATGATTCCCAACATCCACAGCACATCACAGGTGCGTACACTAATGGTTCGACGTCTACATCCAGCATCCATCCCCTTCAAACATCATCTTCCCGATCTCTCTATGTCCATCCATCTTCAAAACACAACGCACCGAGGCACAGAATTTGGGGTGTCATGGCACATAGTAGCCGAGGTAGCGGGGTTCTTGACCAAACCCAGCGTACTCCCGCTACGACATGCCAGAGTCCAAACTCGCCAGTGTCCCCTCGAATTACGCTTGCGCTGGCCTGCCGAGTCGCGCAACACGATAGCAAGGGTAGCGGGGTTTTTGCTCAAACCCAGCGTACTCCCGCTATCGCATAGCACACCTCAACTTGCCAGTGCTGTGTACTTGGGCCTAGGGGAGGTGGGATGGTAGAACCCGCCGTGATTGAGTGGCATGAAGAAGGTGAAAGGGATTGGTGAAGTACGCTCAAGTCGTGCAGGCCCAGGATGATGTTTTTCAGCAAGTTCCATCACATCAGGTTTTATATCCCGACATGTCCTACTGAATGGAAATCCTCAATTCGTAGTTCTCGCGTCACTGCGGGTACTTCTTACGGCATCATCGTGAACATGCCGAAAGCTCGAGGGGCAAAGACAATAAGACACGCTACGGCGGTATCTCTAACTAATTCTCTCCTCGTTCGCTCGTGTCTCTGTTGCCATGACATCAACTTGGCTTTCGCCTCGTGCTATCAGAGAGCTCGCGCCCATCCCAATCTACTACTGTATGTCGGCAAGTCGTGGCGTTTCTGCTGACCCGTTCCGTCCCACAATCGATCTCCTCTCGCTGCCTCATTGCTCGTCGTTAGGATACGCGCGCGCCCGTTTTATTGTTACATTGTCAGTCAATTGTAGTTGGGTTGGACGCGTGTGCAGTGATAGTGAATCCAATATCGTCCATGGTCCAAACTTGCCACTTGCGTCGTGTATTGCTGTCAGTTTCGCCTTGTAGGACTTCTCAGATCATATTAGTCGATTTGATATATGTACAGTCAGAGTGTTCACAGCGGTACAATCTCGAGTGAGGCAAGATTGCAGCATAGATCGAAACCACGGTTCAAGTATTGCGTATGGCCTAAACAGCGCGGTAAAAATTGAACATACCACTTCACACCAGATACAGACTCAATATTGCAGAGCCTTTGATCCCCATTGCTGACCGCGCGATGTGTGCTGTGGTCACCACTGTCATCGTTCCTGGCCACCGTTTCAGTAATGTATGAAATGCTGAAGATGATTCACTCACATCTCATAACCTTCACCTCAACAAAGCTGCACGGCTTACCCATTGCCACTTCGGATAGCCTATAACGCCTGCGTAAGGTCACTTTCGTAATAGCAAAACCCCTCGCCCTACGTTACTCCAACATGAATATAAAACATTGAGCTGCCCACTGAAGGTGATCGAGTTGAGCTGGATCCTCCAGGTTGGTTGGGATCGCATCGGCGTGAATGTGCTCGAGAACGATATGCTTCAAGTTGGAAATATGGGCCAAGGGCATTCTTCTTTTGAGGATTGGAAAGGGAGCGCAGGAGTCCAGAGGCGAACTCGACGCACTAGCCGTGTACGGTCAACGTATGAAGGCGTTGAAACCTACGAAATGAGAACGCGGTTTCGGCGGAAGAAAATGCATGGAAATCGTCCTCAAACCAGAACATTAGTTTTCCACCACGGTCGACCGCCAGGTCGACCGCAGGGCGTTTTTTTAATTTCCTGAGAGACTTTTCCCACGAAATCCCTCGAATATTTTTTCGCGCGACCGACCGCCAAGCACGCTGAGAAGCCTCAGACAGGTATATTTTTTTACTTGCCCCCCCTCCCCATGCGCAATTACTACAGTATGTGACAGGCTTATTTCTATAGATCTATATACAGTAAGCCACCCCCTCCCCCCATTATTACCATCAACCAAATACTTAGTATGATCCTCCTGTACCTGTGCGGGCAGTTAACTCTATGTATGCTCACCAATACTGTACAATCCTGCCTTGTATCAATGTATACTCATGCATCATGACTCGGCCCTCGCGCGTACAAGACCTTCGCCGCCACTAATACTACTATCAATATTTGGGGCTTAGCATAGTCACTCATGCAATACTAGTAACAGTAATCATAAAAATTCATTTGCATTATTTACTCATACTACAGTGTGCATATACAACACGAAGGCGGAGCAGCGGAACGGGGGGGAAATTGGAATGGAGTTATATACTCTGGTGGAAGGCAGAACGACCGTGGGAACGACCGCCAGAACGACCGCCAAAAAAAGAAAAAAAAGAAAAAAACCTGTCGGTCGACCACGAAGTCGACCGCGTGGCCGACCGTGCGGTCGACCGTGGTGAGAAATAAATGTTCCCCCTCAAACGGATCTTTCAATGCGGGTCCATTGGTAGTGGGCAGGGAAGTAACCATACCGTCAAGACATCCACGAGGAGGAACTTCCACCGTTCTCGCGAAGGGCTCGGGTGCATAAACACCGATTCGTTAACGCTGAGAGGTACTCCAGCAGAGCACAGCCTCAATGTACGGTAAATTTGGTGTTAACTTGAATGCAAGTTGAGCCCATAGGAGGGGACAATTCATGGCGATATTCCTCCAGTGGCGGCCCGGGGACGCGAGTGTGAAGATACGGCTTGAACTGCAGATCTTGAGCATGACATTCCTCCTGATGTAGAGGTATGGCCTCAAAAACCATGATAGTCAACATATCGTCGGAGAGACAGTCCATCGGTGCATCTGGCCTATGATAAACATACTCGTCCGAGTCCAGCCGTCCCTTCTGTTCGGATACAGCTCTTTGGACGGAACAATAATAGCCTCGCTCGTATGCTAAGGATGTAAAAAATGCAGAATTCATCCGTCAGTTGCAATGGGATGGGAATTCAGTTATGGAGAGTGGCCACTGACCGGTCGTGATTTGGTTGAACGTTGAACAACACCGCAGCACGCACAACCTGATGGTCGTCCGTGACGAAGCGATTGTCGTGACGGTCAGTTACAGTCAGTGACAGTCTTGAAGACATCGGTCACGCCTCACGATCGTCAGTGTGCGCAGTGCAGCTGTCCTCCGAACTTCAATCCATAGCTCCAAGTTACTAGACGTACAGGATCGAATCGAATTGCGGCGTCAATAGCATTATATCGGCATCGAGGATGTCAACAACAGCTTTTGATTCCCAGGATCATGCTATAGACATGCCATAGCCTGCGCCTTCAAGTTCAGACTTTACAACCAATCGCAAAGGTCTTTCCGGTGAGTGCCAGTGCTGACATGATGGCCTCCGACCTGAAGAGGAAGATCTGCAATGCAATGGACGCTTATATTTGAACGGAAAACACAACGAGTATGTCTCCGTCAATCACATCTGGCGGCTGGAATGCGAGCAGAAGAACTGACATCGTCATCCTCAGGCCAACCTCCGGACTCAAAACGAGTCCATCAACTTCTGTCGACCTGAAAGTAGGCGAACCTCTTCGACAGTTCTTGAAGTTTCTGGGATCATCCAAGAAGGGCAAGACACCAGTGGCGGTCGGTGTCCATCCCCGATACCTCGGTGAACGGAGTAATTGTGCCCTTCCCCCGATGGCAAATCAAGAGACGTCCATGTCGCTGTTTCCCAAGTAGTCGTCGCAGAACTCATACTCTTGGGTGTCTTCGGTGACCTTCGCGACGAACATAGGCAACCATCTTGTATGCCTGCCGAGAACGAAGTGCGGCAACAGGCACTTGACCGTTTTTGAGTTATTTTGTGCGCTGGGTCCGAGGCGGCATCGCTCAGGTGGCCAAGGTTCAAGACACGCAGAACATGGGGCTTCCTCTTCCGGAAGCTATACCGTGCATCAGCCTGGGATTTGGCGTGTACACCGGCGTACAGTAGAGGGCAAGTGAGTTGTACCCGATATCTGATTGGCTGGGTACGATCCCCGAGTTTCTCGGGATTCACAGCACTAGGCTTCGGGCCCTTGGGTAACAGTCGTCATCTCCACAGAGGTCTAATTGCTTGTGTCCATCGGACATCGCAAGGAACTCCCTGAGGGATTGGGCCTTGCCTGGAAGTATAAAGACCCGTTGCCTCGCAAGGCTTGCTCCTCATCACCTAGCAAATTCAATAACCAATCCACTCCTACAACTCCAACAGCCCTACAACTTCTTCACTGCAAAACAATGTCTTCCGCTCCCCTACCGATTCTTTACCTCGGTGCTACGGGTACGCATCATTTTATCACTCGGCACCGACCACTGTCAATCTCTAACCCTTTCCCCGTATAGGTTACATCGGAGGCTCTGCACTCAACCGCCTCTTGAGCCATCCCAAATTCAACACCTGGGAGGTTACTGCCTTGGTTCGTTCACCAGAAAAGGCTAAGCTCCTTGAGAGCTTTGGTATCAAACCCGTCATCGGGAACCTCAATGACGCTGAGCTCCTTGAGTCTCTCGCGGAGAAATCTCATGTTGTATTCTCCACCGTGAGTTTGTGGACCTGCTGTGCTGCTGTTCGGATAAGTTCGAGTCTGCTGACAATCCTTTCTCCATAGGCCGATGCGGACAACTTCCCCGCTATCCAAACTATCTTGCGTGGTCTGAAGAAGAGGCACGAGACCACTGGCGACGTTCCCATTCTTATTCACACTGTAAGTCCAGATGATCATGTACGAAACAGACGTCAGTTCTAATTTTACTTCCAGTCCGGAACAGGTGCATAAACTATGACGTATCTCATATTCTCCGGTCCTAACGCTCGTTTCATTATACAGGCGTCTTGTACAGTATGGATGGTGGCATGTTCCCCGGCAAGGTCATCTACGATGACACCAACATTGAGCAAATGGCGTCTTTGGCCCCATCACAAGTTCACCGGAATGTTGATCTTGAGATCGTCAATGCCGACCAAGCTGGTGAGTATTCTATGCCAAGTTGCTGCGCTTCCTCCTGTTTATACTCATACGACGCTTACCAGGATACATCAAGGGGTACATCGTCATCCCTAGCACCATCTACGGCATTGCAAACCACAAGCTTGTTCAAGCCGGCATCTCAAACTGCCACTCTGATCAAATCCCCACCTTGATCAAAATCGCGCTCAAGAGAGGCGAAGCTGGCATGACCGGCAAGGGTCTCTCCCTCTGGCCAGACGTTGACATTGATGAACGTACGCTCTTACCCCTCGTTCTTGCTCTCGCTCGCAGTGAACTGCGTTGAGCTGACAATGGTGTTATTTCAGTTGGCGACCTCTACTATGTTCTCTTCGACGGTATCCTCAACGAGAACCCCGCTGTTGGCCACGGCGTCGACGGCTACTACTTCGGCGCAAATGGCGAGCACCCTTGGTACGACATCGCCAAGGCCATCGCCGTGGCGCTGCACGAACTTGGGAAGGTCAAGAGCGACGAGCCTACTTCGTTCGAAGTTGAGGAACTGTCCAAGTATTTCGGTTATGAGGTGTGTTTATCTCAGTTGTCACTTTTGCATTCCGTGCAGAACGCTGACTATCATATTAGGCATTGGGATGGTATTACGGTTCAAATTCCAGATGCCGCGCAAACCACTCCAAGGCGATCGGTTGGAATCCGAAGAAGACCAGTGAGGATATGATCAAGAGCATCAAGCCGGAGTGTGAGGCCATCATCAAGAAATTGGAGGCAGAGGCAGAGGCAGCGAAAGCCGCATGAAGTTATACTTCAGGACGCTTATAATAATCTCTTGTTTTTGTATCATGTAATTGTACACTCGAGTCGAACATTGCAGTATACCATTTTCTTTCCTGGTTTCCCAAGCTAAGATGGTCGGCGAAGCTGACTGATTCGAAATTGACTCTATTGCAAAGTATAAGGTAGATGATATCCAACTAGGAGGGTATAAGTAGAAGGTATACAAGCAAAATAGCTAACACTATATCATACATACGCACGCACCACAGAATGATCCTACACGCCTCCTTCACCTTCATAACCATCACCTCCCCAGCCCCTTTTCAACATCCACCCCTTCCCCCTCCTTCAACTCAAAATCCGACCTCGTGCTGTACCCCGCGCTCTTCGCCCCCTGTAGATGCAGCTCGATTCCAGATTGCTGCTGCCCCAACCGCGTACAGTCCGTGCTCGTACCCATATCAGTGGTATAGTCCGACTGGTCATGAGACGTTCGCGGCGGTCGGGTGGAAGCGAATTGTATTGAGCTGCGAGGTGGGTTCCATGTTGTGTGTGGGGCTTGGCCGGACCCGGCTCGGACGATGATGAGGGAGAACTGAATGGGAGAAGAAAATTCAGTTCGGAAGACACTTTTTGCACCGGAGAGGAGGAAGTGAGTGAGACACATACGGTGGTTCCCTGGAAAGGAGAGCACCAGAGAAAGGGTTGTTAGTGTGCTACTTTACCAGATGGAGGAATGGAACCTACGACGACTCCGGGCATCTGTGTTGTTTTTGAGTTCGACATAAAGGAGGGAATCAGAAATATATGCGGAAAGTTGAATCTCATACATACCACACTGAGAAGGCAAAATTGTACATTGGATCCTGTCGCGGTTGGCACGAGCATTGCGACGAGAAAAGCGGAGTAGATGAGAGCTTCCAAGAGAACGTCAGGCCGCCGGTACAGTCGGAAGTGAACATCTGAGCCTCACCTGATTCGACAACAATGGTCATCGTCAGCTTCAACGTGCCCGAAGGCGCCACATTAGCAGCATGCGCTTGCCTCTGCGCCAAGTGGATCCGGTATGCAATCAAAACTGAATGGAAGATTGACAGAAGCGTCAGATTGCAATCTCGCCGGGATGAACGGAACATCGCAATCGGAAACGCACTAGTGCTCAGAACGTTTAATCCTAACGTGAAAGAGTAGAAGATGATGATGGGTGTTGAAAGGGAGTCGCCGTTGGGATCCTGACCCATGTCCAAATTGTCGATAGCTCTGAGGACGAGGGCCCCGCTGACTGTAGAGTGTGAAAGAGTCGAATCTTGAGCCTCCGTGACATGCGAAATACCTGAGGACACCACATGACTTACCTATATCAGCAATAGCCAAGAGGGCCGGGACAAGTGCCATGACATAGCTGTGCGCCCACACAACAAAAACTCGATACACCTGAGACCCAGGATCAATCTGTCATGTCAGGCTTTGAAATGTGTTGTCCAACTTACAATGAAGATATCTGCGACGATGGTAAGAGCAATATACGTCCCCGTTCTGAACATTGCTCCTCTGTAGCTGGTATAATACATGGTAGCGCTGTCGGGCGTCAAAGGGTCGTTTGTAAACGCCTCAACTGCGGCCTTGTTGTCAAGGACCAATCTCTGCAAGATGACGATGTAATTATTGCACTCGAAGCTCTTACATTCAAGGGGACATACCATTGTGATCAAGACGAACAAGACGATAGTCGTCGCGGACAACCATATTGACAGCCTCCCGCTCACCAATTTTCTTCGTAAAATGCGTAATGAATGAGTGAAATACGTGAAGTAGATACCTACACACAAATGTCAGCGATGACCCCGACAAAAACCATCTCCATACCGTAGGCAATGCATTCCATTAATGCACCTATGAGGCAGGATTTTGCGTAGGAGAGGGCCATGATGATGGGGGACAAGAGAGACCTGTGTGGGCACGGAACCGATCTCTGGAGGTTTATACATGATCGGCAATATACTGTGTTGGGAGCGTCTTGGCCTGGTAGTCCCGAAGGATCGTGTTCGGTAACTTTGCCTCAAAACGCCGTTCTATTCCAAGCCCGACAGCCTCAACAGGTCATGGAGTTCCATGATAGATGCCAACCATAGAAGTGCAACATATGAGGAGAAAATATGTACTGCATGTGCCACAGCTTTTGGTCAAATTGTTAGTAGGCTGCCAATAGGAAAATTGAAAACATACGGGACCGCCCCATTACCCCACCAGCCGTAGCGGCAAATGCAGGCGCCGGGAAGATCGGAATGGATTGGTGTGTAAAGAGTGCGGCTGCGAGGCGTTTGTCGAGGTCTTCTAGTCGTTGTGATTATACCACTTGACGAAACCTGAGGTGATGCTTCCCAGAAGAGAGGTCGACGGCTTCAGCGACGAGTACTAGTTTTTCCAGTGGTAATGAGTGCCGACCTCAGCTGTACCTTGCCTGCGCACGAGAACATATTTTGCGGTTGCGAATGAATTCCCAAAGTACCTGTGCCAGGGCTTTTGAGCAGGGTTGGCGGAGTTGCCGACAACGATCAAGGTTGTGAGAGGAAATCGAAGATCGAGTAAGGCGCCTATTTGCTCGGGAAGGGGTTGCCACGCCACCATGGAGAAGTTGATCGCAGTGTTCACAATATTCAAATTATTCACACCGGGCAGTCCGCAGATGAGCGAGATTGCTCACAAGCACAGAGCCACCAGCTCACACCACGGTCAGTATGTTGCAGGACGTGCTGGGTTGGGCCACCCAGCTACTCAACGCCACACTCCCCTTTCTTGGTTGGGATCAGAGTGGTGCTCTTCCTTTCACGACCCATGAAGACTTCGCAGCTCACTGTGTAAGTTTCGCATCTACGTCTTCCATCCCTGGCGGAGCACTTCACTTCTCCCACTATGTCCCTGCTGGAACCAACTTGACCCTGCCTGACAATCACCCTTCATGTGGAGTATCGTCATGGGTGGTTTCATCCGACATCTGTCGTATCGCCCTGTCTGTATCGACCTCTGAAACCAGCGAGATCTCCCTGGAAGCTTGGTTCCCATACGACTACACCGGACGCTTCTTGACTACGACCAATCGAGGTGCGTTTCGTTTTTCTCCGCTTCTTCTTCTCCAAAGATTTACCGTACCTTTTACAGGTCTTGGTGGTTGTGAGCATACATGATTCAGGTTGTGATACATTTACTGACAACACAACGAGGCAGGTATTCTCTACAATGAGGCGGACTACGCGTCCTCCCTCGGCTTTGCTGCAGTGGGGATGAACACAGGGTTCAATGGCTCCTCAGCCGACCCAATGCTCAACAACCCCAACGCTATCGAAGACTACAGCTACCGCTCAGTGCACACCGGCACGGTCTCCGGCAAAGCATTGGCCGCAAAGTTCTACGGTGCGCCATCTCGGAACTCCTACTATCTCGGGTGCTCCAGTGGTGGTCGTCAGGGCTTCAAAGAAGCGCAGGAGTTTCCAGACGACTTTGACGGGATTCTCGCCGGAGCACCTGCTATTGCCTTCACGCAAATCGTCTCTTGGGGCGGCTACCTCTACCGACAAGTCAGCGCCCCCGACTCATTCCTTTCACCGGAGCTCTGGGCTGTTGTGTACGACGAGGTGCTGAGACAATGCGACAAGTTGGATGGCGCTGCGGACGGTCTTCTCGAGAATCCAGACATGTGTAATTTTACCCCTGAGGTACTGATCTGTACGAAAAGCCAGAAGAAGGATTGTTTGACACCTAAGCAAGCTGCTGCTGTCCGAGGGGTTTTCAGCCCGTTCTATGGCACGAAAGGAGAACTCGTGTACCCGCGTATGCAACCGGGGATTAACACCAGGCGGTTGGAGCCATTCTATCTAAATGGTGAACCATCATTCCTGACCCTTGTGAGTATCAACACCCCGCTGGCCTTCACATATTTTTGTCTGAGCGAGTTGACAGGACTGGTTCCGAAACGTCGTATACAACGACACCACATGGGATGGAAAATCGTTCTCGGTGGACGACGCTGCTGCCGCCATTGCCCAAAACCCGCTCAACGTTGAAACATGGAACGGCGACCTAAGCCCGTTCGCAGCTCGAGGCGGAAAACTCCTGTCGTATCACGGTACCCAAGACTGGGTCATCTCCTCGCAAATCTCACAGCTCTATTACGCGCACGTCGCGCAAAGCATGGGAAAACCGCCTGCAGAGCTTGACGAGTTCTATCGCCTGTTCATGGTGAGTGGGATGGACCATTGCAAGGACGGTGACGGGGCTTGGGCAATCGGTCAGGACAAGGATGCGTATGCTGGGACGGGGGCGGATGACAACGTGTTGATGGCGCTGGTAAGGTGGGTGGAAGAGGGTGTGCCGCCGGAGGTGTTGCGGGGTGCGAAGTTCGAAGAGGACGGGGTCACCCCGGAATATTGGAGAGCGCATTGTCGGTGGCCTAAGAGGAATAGATACGTTGGACCTGGTGCCTTTACGGACGAAGGTGGATGGGAATGTCAGTAGAATAGAGAGGTGAGTACGAGATGATCTGATGACTTGGGCACTGACTTAGCGTTTGCAATTGATTTCAAGCAGTGACCCTGTTATGACCCTTCAGACTCATTGTTGAATATACTTCCCTGCAGACACGCTGGTTAACCTGCACTCTGATCAAACTGTATCTGTCGCGACCTTCGATGTGCCAGGAGTTTTGACGGCACCTAGGTCAATACGTGTAAGTAGCAACTTGATGTGTCACGTGCAGTATGAGCGCGCCAGATGATGACGTCAAGCGAGTGCCGAGTTTCGCTGCAACCAAGATGGTCTTCGTCTACTACTGCTCAGGCCACGGTAAGCCCTCTTTCTCGTCTGTTTCTTCCAGGGCTCACCCTCTTCAGGCTATGGTCACGCAACTCGCGTCTCCGCCGTCGCATCCCATCTCCTCAAGCTCCCGAAACGACAGGTCGTACACATCGTTTCCTCCGCACCCCAGCATGTCTTTGCAGGCAGCATCGCGTTAGGAGGTGAGCTCTCTCATATTACACACGTCTACTCCTACCAACCACTCGTCCCAGCTCTCTACCGTAGAGCAGACATAGATCCCGTCATCGTCCAACCAGTCGCGTAAGTCGCGTTCAGCCACGAAAGTGACCGCTCAAACCAACTCTCCTTTAGATACAGGGTGGACCGGAGGAAGAGTGTCGATGTCCTAAGATCATTCTTGGAGTTGAAAGATCGAAAGATCGCAGAGGAAAAACAGTGGCTGCAGTCCATTGGAGCGAGCTGCGTCTTGAGCGATGCTGCATTTCTAGGATGGTGCGTCCTTCTGCTCCTCATGCCGTTTAGCATACTCAACATTATTGTCACCAGTGCTGCCGCCAACGCCGCCGGCATTCCCTCCATTTTAATCACCAACTTCACCTTCGACTCTGTGTACTCCTATCTATCGACCACATCCGTTGACCAAGACGACGACGCTCAGCAGAGTACCGATACTCTCCTCACGCCAAGCGGACACGTTCGAAACGATACTCCGATACCCCATTCCGAATTGATACCACTCGTCCAACAAATCATAGAAGGTTATCGCTGTGCAGATTTACTTTTGCGCCTTCCAGGTGCCATTCCCATACCCGCTTTCAGTAGAACTCCCTCGCTTCCGGCAGAGAAATGGGTTGATCCCAATACTAGAGCATTTATACCTTCCGTGGCCTCTCATCTCCTTGATTCCCCTCAGACATACCAGCATCACGACCATATACCCTTCGAAGACGGCCTGAGAGCCAAGCCAGCTTCTATTCCTCGTACTGCCGTATCAGCACCACTCGTCGTACGGTCCCCTAATCCCGATGTGTATACCGAAGAAGGTAGAAAGAAACTGCTAGACACCCTCGGTGTACCATCTCATCTCCAGAATCCCGACACCAAGATTCTCCTCGTCTCATTCGGCGGACAGGTCTTCCACAAACCCGCAAGCCGCACTCACAGTCGGACCCCCTCCAACACTGCATCCCCCCACCCTATTGAGGGCGGTACGAAGCACCAAGCTCCCGACAGGAAGCAAGGGCTGGGTCTTGCTCTCGGCGAGAACGTAGGACTTGGGATCGACGACAGCGCATCACACGCCGAAGCATTGTCTCATGCACTGAAGGACATCTCCCCGAACACCCCTCCCAGAACAAAGTCTTCCAAGGCGGATCCACCCGCTCAACGCGTCGCACCTCGCGAAGACGTCCCGCTCACCATTCCCTCCAGAAAACCCTCCCTCCGCACACGAACCCGCGTGACCGTAGCCGGCGCACCACCAGCCACCATCTCCACATCTCCCTCCATCCCTTCTCTTGACTCTATCACCTTTACAGCGTTCACCATCCCTCCTACACCGGACGTCAGCGTCGCCGAGCAGTCCGCATGGCTTGAGTCCGAGGAAGAAGTACCGCAGTTGTTCCCGGATGAGAGCTGGATTGCTGTGGTGTGTGGTGTGTCGAAGGATTGGGGGAAGGAGGATGGGGAGGAGTTGCCCGAGAGGTTCTTTGTGGCTCCAAAGGACGTGTATATGCCAGATTTGACGGCTGTGGCGGATGTCCTTCTTGGGAAATTGGTGAGCCTTCTTATGTGACGGGTATACATGGTTCTGAGTGTTGATGCGTTTTTGTTTGCAGGGATATGGCACGGTTTCGGAATGTGTGGATGCATGCACTCCTTTCGTGTTCGGTAAGCTATCATGCATCATCCACCCATCCACCAGCTTGTGATCCTCTCCCACAATTATAAAATTCAATACTGATCCACACGCACCAGTCCCTCGCCCACTCTTCATCGAAGAATTCGGCCTCCGTCTCCTCTTGAACCAATCAGGTGTCGGCGTCGAGCTCTCCCGCTCCAAATACGAATCCGGGGAATGGGCGAGCGCTATCGAGGAGGCATGGAGTAAAGGGAAGGAGGGAAAGAGGGTGAAGAGGTTGGAAGGGGAGACGGGGAAGAGGAGGGAAGAGGGGAGGGTGATGGCGGAGGGGATTGTGGAGTGGGTTGAGAGGTGGGAGAGGGCAGTGGTGGGAGCTTGAGGGGTTGGGTGGGGGAGGGAGTGACTTATAGGTACTTTATTTTGGAATATCGTTGTGGACCTTAGATCAGTAGATTGTAGATGGACAGTATTGTACTGCGTTGTAACTTGTAAAAGAACTACGATCGGGGCGGACCTCCACGGAAGATGGTTGATAACTATTAGAGCATGTATTTCACCCTTGGTGTGTGCTGGTCGAGTGTAGTGGCAGGGAATGAGAGAAATGGAGAAGAACAGCCAGTTGAAGGGAATCCAGAGTGTCAAGACTCTTTAGCCCTTGAAGTAGCGAAAACCGATGCATATGGTGAAAGTCCTTAAATTACTACGGTACTACAAGAGGATTTCCCTCAAAAAGAAGGCGGTTAGATGTGTGATAGATAGATACCATTGTCAAGAGAGAGCACCCCCCTGCGCTCGTCTCACATTCACGAAAAGTCAACTCCGGAGTTTCACTCAGCAACCATCTCCCTCAACCTCAACCCAATATTCGTGCCCAACGCGCCGAGCAAGAAGAACGACAAGATCGTCGGGCCGTACTTGTCGTAGTACATTCCGTCCGCCCGACGGGTCCGGATGCTGTGTGCTCTGTAGACGAAAATGATGGCGGAGTAGGCGATGGCGGCGAGTGCGGCGAAGGTGAACAGGCCGGCGCTGATGAGCCCTGTCGTGTCGTGTGGGTCGACGAAGTTGAGGAGCGTGGTCGCGATGGTTCCGATGTAGATGGCGAAGTGCAGCCATTTCTGGGTAGGTGTTTGTGTGTTAGTAGAAGCTAAAGAAAGGGATTGCGGATATTGTAACTGACCAAGAATGTACGCTCTGTGGCGAAGTAGACCTTAGGCTCAATGCGCACGGGAACAGCTATCCGTTTCCCAGGCGGCGCCCTCCAGTTCCGTTCCAACAACCTCTCACTCTGTCTCCTTGCCCGCGTTACCTGAGACATACCTTCCTGAATATCCCTCCCATCCTCGTCATCCTCGTCATCATCCTCATCCACAGCCTCTTCAGAGACCCTCTTCCTCTCCACATCCTCACGCAACCTATCCCTCAACGTCTCGTCAAACGCCGACGACGGTGCCAAGGGGTCGATCGACAGCGCGCGGGCCTTGGGGTCGCTAAGCAAGGTTTTACTCCCGGATTTGCGGCCTTTGAGGAAAGGAGTGCGCTCGTCTGCATCCTCGTCATCTGCATCTTCGCCAGCGTCGTCCTGAGTATCGATCATGTCCCTAGCTTTGACGTTGGCACTTGTAAGACGCTGTTGGTCGGCTAACTCGCGTTCCTTCAGGTTCTTCTCGCGAATGGCGACGGCCTCGGCGAGAGCTGCGTCTGGGAGTCGAGTGATCCGACCTTCATCCTTAGCTGAAGTAGCGTTTCGTGAGTTGGGCAGTCATTGGGGAGGAGCACAAGGAAAACTGACCTTGGGCGACATCCATGATTTCATCCTCCTCCCCTTCAGAGACAGGTTCGGCGTAAGGATGCCGTGGAGAATCAGGGGTTAGGATGCCAGAGGAGTCAGGACGATCCGATGCGCTGGAACCCTTGGATGAAGAGTGGTAGGCAGGACGCTCGATGCTTAGAGCACCAGTGTCAGGCTTCAAGATGTCGGTGTCCACTAGTAGCAAAGTTATTAGGAGCCGTGAGGGGAGTCAAGGAGCAAGGCGTACTTTGAGGAAGCCAGAATGGAACGAGGTCGACACGTTCGGGGAGGAGAGTAGCGCAGCCATGAATGAATTTACTGAAACACCGCAATCAAATGTTACCTCAAAGATAACTTGTCGATGGCTTGAACATACCTAAACTAAACAATGGTTCAGCCTTTGAAGCTTCCTTCATTTCGCGGACAGAGACATACCTTAGGAACAGCCTCAACCAAATGCGAGGACACCAGTTCTGTGACCCACTGCGGAGGCTCCTGACCATACTGCGTTTGCAGCTTAACCTCGAGCACACCATACCTGCGAACGTTCATTAGTTTCAATTTATGAACAGACGTTGTGAACCGTACTTGAACAATTCCTTGTCTTCAGGAGGCAGTTGCTCAAATGGATGGTCGACGCCAATATCAGTTCTCCTCCAGTTATCCCCTGACCGGACCTTGCCATCCCAGTTATCCTCCCTCACCATGGTCAACTCCGTATCCAGTGAGATACGGACACGAGCGTCGCCAGGAAGCTGGAACGCCGTTCGGTTATAGAACGTCCTCATGACTGGCCTCAACTTCTTCGTCAATATCGAATACTGCACTTCGTTTGCCAACTGGATCATGGAATCCACCTCCTCCTGCTTCTTTTTGCCCTTCTTTACGAGTTCCTGGAACTCATCGTCCATGATGTATTCGCCGCGTAAGAACGCGTTCACGAGATGTTCCTTAATGGGGAATCGGGCTTTGACGGATTTCTCTCCGGTCCAGTCTTCGCGATGGGTCTTGCGTTCGACAAAAATGGTCTTCACGTCGGTATCGCCATACCACCGGAGACGGATGGCCTCAGCACCCTCGGTCTTCTCGAGACGACCGAGGTACAGCTCCAGATCCTCATTGTCGAAGTAAATGGATGTAATAGCTATGAAAGGGTGAGTACCGGTGCTCCTTAGGAATGATATCGGAACACCCACCAGAGTCTTTCAACTCGAATTCTTTATCCGGGTTGAAAACCAGAACGGGAAGATGTTTCATGATGGCCAACTTGAGATGAACGAGGTGGTCGGGATGTACCCAGTACTTCGTGGTTTGACGAACGAAAGCACTCTGGCTACCCCCTGCGCTGGAATCACCCTGTACAGGGTGACCTCTTGTGCGCACAAGGTCGTACAATTTGGATAACTTGACAATGAGTCCATCCCAATTATACTTGTAGAATGGTCGCTTTTCCAGGTAATCTTGAATGAATGTGGGTTTTAAGGGGCGACTGGTTTGTTTGTCGTGTTTCTGTCAAAGGACAAAGGTTTGGTGAGTTGATGAGGATGACGTCATGAATGCACGCTCACCTTGAGGATCTTCATGAAGCCAGTAATATTTAACTTCGTATACAGAGCAAGGTCATGAACGTCGGCAACCAAGGTCGCAACTTCTTCTTCGAGCTCAGTAAACCGGTCTTCAAGCGCATCAATGGATTGAATGCTTGAGTCGTCGTCGTCGTCATCGTCGTCCGAGCCCGCGTCCTGAGTGACAGTGGATATACGATTCTGCCGTTCTGGATCCGTGCTGTGGGCGTCCGTAGCCGTCGTCCCATTGCCGTTGGCACCATCTGCCATGTATTCTTCAGTGACAAGATGTTTGACGGACTTCTCTGCCTCCTTTATACGGCGTGATAACTCGGACGTCTGCACACAGGGTGAGTAAGGAGTAAGGAGTATAGGAAAGTAGTTGGCACACCTTAGCCTTTTGGAAGTCATGAATCTTGTCCAGCTCTTTCTCGAGGAATCCCGTGAACTGCTCTTCATCCTTATCCGACCAGGCATGAGTGGTTGTTCGGTCCTGTTGGCGGCTGTCAGCAATGCACCAGTTTCAGGGGCGTGTGAGGGAGATGCGACCTTTAGCTCGCGCTTGAGAAGGTTGTAGTCGATGTAGTAGGGCCTCCACTCGCTGTACAGATCATGCTGGTAAGGCGCCGTCAATACATGTCTGAAACAGTGACCTTGAGAGAGTACTAACGGTGATTTTCTGACCAAACTTCATAGCTTGTGTATGGGAACAGCGGGCGACAGAGAAGAGAAAAAGATGGCCGAAAGAGAACGATGTTGGCAACTTTGAACAAGAAATTCGGACAAGATATTAGCAGTCTCCGTGTGATACTCCAGCTATTTCCGCGAACGTGCGTTTCCTGGCGCGTCATCCACGTGGGTGACGGCGTCTAGTTAACGCGTCTCCAGCGCTAAGCGGCGACTGCTCCTCAACTTTCCCAATTAGACCGCCTCCTGATCACTGCCCGACGCTTTCTCCTCATCGTCCGTTCCAACAACACCGATTTGTCTTGAGACGCGTACCATATTGCGTTTGAGCTCTTGACGGTGGCCGCGACACAGTACAGCCGGTATTCCTCAAACAACACCGTCCATCACCACCCGCCAAACGCGTTCTCTGCTCGGCACGCTACACTCTTGTTGACGGTCCGTCTCAATGGCTACTTCGAACGGATATGGTAGTATCTCTACCACCAACCTTACAACATCTCCTCGTGTGAACGGAGACGCGGACACCATCATACGCACAAAGATCTTATTGCTCGGACTTCGGAGGTGTGTTCAGCGAGTCACAGGCGTGTTCATCACCTTCTTACATCCCTTCACAAGGTCCGGAAAGACATCCATATACGAGCACCTATTCAATGATCTTTCTACAAAGCAAACGTTCTACCTAGAGATGACCACCAAGGTCACACGACACACGGATGAGTGCGTGACTATCCCTATTTCATCCCAGATATCGTCTGAGCGGACATAACCAGCACAGCCATTCCACTAGAGATATGGGACTGTCCGGGGAACATCAACCTCGAATCGATCGACGCCCCGCTCAGTCAATTCTCTACGCTCATATTTGTCATTGACATACAGGCATGTCTTCCTTGAACAATTTCTCTACTGACTGTTCACCTGCTCTCGTAGGACCTATACCAGCAGCCGATTGCGAAACTGGTTGACTGCGTTGTCGCTGTATACCAAGAGAACCCGAACATGAACCTCGAGGTTTTCGTGCACAAAGGAGACGCGTTGTCGGAAGATTACAAGTGGGGTGTGTGTTTCATTTGCGGGAACAATAGCTCGCGAGATACTGACGCCTTTCTTTAGAGAACTTCCGACACATACAGTCGCGCGTCCTGGACGAGCTTATCGATGTTTCACCTGAATACGAACAAATTAACATGAACTTCCACCTTACCTCCATTTATGATCACTCACTACGCGAAGCATTCTCGAAAGTGCTTCAGAGACTCGTGGATTCTTTACCTGCGTACGAGGAACTCATCAATGTCTTCTGTGCGGTACGCCTCGCAGTACAGTCTTCCGGAGTTGGTGCTGATCGTCTCCTATAGAATTCACAGTCTTCTAAGGCGTTCCTATTCGATACCAAATCACGACTATACATTGCTACGGACAACTCACCCGTCGATCCACAGGACTTCGGTCTCTGTTCTGATTACTTGCAAATGCTGAACGCTTTTGGACCACTGTATCGGTATGTCGGAAGGTCTTTCCCGTTGACCTCAAGACTGATGCGTAGCTCAAGATCAATATCAGCAAGCCCTCCGCGACATCGTGTTGTGGAGCCATTAGCTGAGCCTTCGCCTGGACCATCTCCCGATACATCACCCGTTGGCCATTTGTCTGTCGCCTCGTCGGCCTCACAGACACCAAAAGTTCAAGTGTTCCCAATCCCCTCGGCTTCACCAACACCTCCTCAAGGAGGATCGTCATCCTCTTCAAGTATTCAACATGAATCCCTTCCAGGAGCTCATCAGAAACCCAAGCAACTATTCTATCCAAGTGCCTCAACTTCTCTTCTACCTTCATCCTCAACCGCGCGAACTCTAACATATTACCTGATCACTCCACGCCTCGCACTTCTAGCGCTTCTTCCCACTTCCGTCTTTGAGGAGCGCAGGGGACTTGTGGAATATAATGTGGTCTTTCTACGGGAGGGCGTACAGGAGATATGTGAGGTCGAAGAGGAAGCGCGTAGAGGATGAGCATAAACATGGACATCATAACTTTCATTCGTATGTATCGTTGCATTCGTCTTGGCTGGTTTCTCTCGATATAAGTGGACTAGTTCTAAGTGCTTTGGTTCATACAGGCTACGGACGATGGGTTAACATTGGTGTCCAATGGTGTGCCAGGTGGGGAGCGACAAGATAAGATAAGATTGAGCATCACTTCCCACCATCATTTACCAAACCGTGGGTGGGTGGAGTGGTGGCCCTGCTTAGTGCTCCAGATCAGACGCATGTTTACCTCGAGTCTGAAAAGCATTTAGCAACATGCGCCGCCTCTCGCCCACCGCACCGCCTACACGAGTGGAATGGTTCATAATTGTTGGACGGCTCCTTGTTCGCTTTGATTCTCTCCCCACTCGACTTGTCGTCGAACCACCCAGAGACCTTTGACAGTCTCAGGTCACTGTCATGCAGTCCGACCAGCCACCGAGTACGCGAGTGAAGCGCAAACCGGCACCCGCGTTCCAGTACACTCCTCGCTACCCCCCACCCGATCCAACAGACCCTTTCGCACCGCTGGCGGTGCTCCGCTCACGCATTGACCCCTCAAAGGTTGCTCTCGTCACTCCTCCCGAAGACCCTAATACAGGAAATCCGAGGATAGCGTCTCCCGAGGCTACCACTGAGTCCGGTCACTCACATTATATCCTGCATGCTGATATTCAGCCATCGGATTTCTTACACAGTACTCCCATTCATCACCATCACACCCCGAGAAACGATGCAAAGGCGACTCCGAGCCGCCCTTGGTATCAGTTGTCGTCGGGATACCTTACGGGGGCAGCTGGGCCCCTTCGACCTCCTCGTGCCAAAGGCAGGCCTGGCAGAGAGTCGGTCTCTTACTTTTCGGAAGCGGATGTAACCTCGGATCCAACCCACACTCACGAGCTTCCTCGTCCATCTCACCATCATCCCAACCTTGCGAGACCTGGAGAACCGCAAAGACGACAGACAGATCTTGCTGCCCAGAACAGAGACTCTCAGTATCATTATCGCAGGCGGTCAAGATCTGTAAATGTTCTTCCCTCCACTGCAGCCGCCGTCGCCTCCCTGTCTCCCAACGTCAGCTCCCCACCACGTGCAGACCCGTCCAGGCAGTACACCTATGATGATCGTCAATCTCACGGGTACATGTTCAATGATTGGGATCTTGAGCTGGAGCAGGAACGTCCACGAGGTTCTGGCAAGACACGCCCAAGTCCGCGCTCTCGAGCTTCCACGGAGTCGGGTCCAAGCCGACGACCGACACCTCCTATGACTCCGGACGATACCGTCAGCTCTATGAGTACGAGTCCAAACGAGCGAACTGTTCCAAGGTCCACCTCGTCTTCGCCGCCGCGGACCCGCGAGAAGCCTCAGGCTCAGTCAACCCCTCCTATAACGACTAAGCACAGGCCTAGTAATATTCGCGTGGTTAGAGATCCTCTCCCCAACGTAACACCCATCCAGGATACTCCGGCGAGCATCCATAGCTCTGATTTTCCTTTGCTTCTTCCTCCTTCTCCTCCCTCTGCTCCTCCATCTCCCACCCCACTTTCCTCTCCAATCCCCAACGTCCCAGACGTGCCACATGCCTCCCCTCCTCACGTTCCCCGTATCGCTGCACGTCAGCCTGAATCCGAACCGGAGACTTTCTCCAGCCCGGAGCCTGCTAAGAGGAGACGGGTGACGAGCATTGACAGCATGCGAAGAAGACTTCGTAAGACGTCCGCTACTGGCGTCAAAGGGAAGAAGATCTCAAATCCGACTCCTTTGTTATCACCAGCACACAAACCGTCATTCACAAGTGAGTCGTCCGTCTCCATCGTCCATGGGCACGAGCCTGCGGCGGGTCCTTCCCGTGGAGGAGTGGCTCCATCCGCGTTTCATGCTACCAATACAAGGGCGGAAAGCGATGCTGGCCAGAACAGGAAACCACAGGCTAACATCCCAAAGCCGAAGAAGTCGTTGAGCCATGTCAATCTTCATCTCAAACCGCTGCCGAATCTGAGCATGCAAGGTGGTCACTCTGTTGTGCCCAGCGGCAACCCGAGCATGGCTAGTGCTATCGGTAACAACGCTTTACTGCAGCCACCGGGCATGGTGCGAGACGACGAGCTCTCAGCTCCTTCAGATCAGGAGATTGTTGTCCCGCCTCCGCGTTCCTCGTCCATGGGTATCGCCGCTCATGCCAGGAGACAGCCAGTTCAACCGCCGGCGAAAGTCGCCACCACCCGACGCCCACCCGTCAAACCGGCACCCAGCAAGTCAACTTTCGTCATAGTCCAGCAGGAGTCGTATGAGTCGGAGGTGGAAGATGAATCTACGTTTACGGCTCTCATCGCTTTGAGGGAGTTGTTATCACCTTATCCAGTGCCGTCTGCTTTGGATAGTCTGCATGAGCATCATGGCTATGACTACACTGTTGCTGCCGAGGAGTCCTCCCCGGACGCCGCCCACAGCTACTTGGTACCAGAGGAGCCCTCCCAGTCCCCTACTCCAGAGCCGGATAGATACTCCCCCCTTCCTGTGCGACGCTCTGAGTCTCCTTCCTACGCTGATAGGCGAACTGCTGCCATTCAACGACGATCGCCGTCGCCTGTTGAGGTCACGCGACAGTCTATTGCCTCCTCTGAGAGGTTCATTCCAGCAGAGAGCCGTCCAGAATCACCCGTTCCAACGGGGCGTTCCGCCATCCAGTCTAGATCCGAGTCGCCTGCCCATCCTGCTCTGAAACGAGCGTATGATTCACAACTGCAAGGTCGTTCTCAATCTCCTGTCGAGGCTCATCGTGGACAACGACGTGCGGAGTCGCCTGTTCCAGCACAAAGACCCGCGGCTGGCCCCAGCCAACGACGTTCTGAGTCTCCAGTCCAGGTAGCCAAGCCTTCTGCAGCTCTGAAGCGTTCGGAATCACCCATCCATCCCTTGGCTCAACGACCAACCGTTGTACAGAGATCCGAGTCCCCAGTCCGACCAAAGGCTAGCAGAGCTAACTCCGCGGAGCAGACTGCAAGGGTTGCCCCTCAGAAACGTTCTGGTTCGCCTGTTCACACACGAGTTCAAACTCCCCAGCGTTCGGAATCACCAGCACAGAGCAGACCAGCTGCTCTTCCGAGGAGGTCGGGTTCACCTGTGTATACCAAGGCAACTCAGGCTTCTCAACGACGCGCAGAATCGCCAGTACAGGTCGAGAGACCTCGTGTTGCACAGAAACGCTCTGCAACACCGGAGGAGCCAGTACGCCGTCCTTCACCTGTGCCACGCAAGTCAGGTTCTTCCTCTGTCACACCTGAGAGACCACCTCCACCCTTCCGAAAGCAGTCTGGTTCGCCTGCACAGGCTTCTCGACAGCTTCCAGCTCATCGTCGGGCGACTTCTCCTGATCATGGCGAGCCACCACATCGTCCTGATCCACCGGTGACCTCGCGGTCTGTTCCCATTCCGACGTCACGTCATGTCGAGGCACCCGCTCCTCTGCCACTCTCTCCTCCAGTTCCTTTCAAGGATGTGAGTCCTAGGATCCCAATCTCTCCCCCTCATCGAGCTTTGTCGCCCGCTCCTCCGAGGACCAAGTCACCTGTCCCTCCCGAGTTTGACAGCCCTCCTCCCCCTCCAGCATTCCGCGCACCATCCCCGTCTACGTCCTCTCAACCCCAACGTCGCCCATCCATTGAGAGGAAGCAAGCTCCCAGGAGGGAGGGTTCCAAGGACGAGAAGTCTGATTACTTGCCTGTTGCTCAGCTCAGGAATCAGCCTCAGTCGACGAACAAGCAGGGGAGCGTTGGCAGCGCCGGTGGCAGACGGCGACCCTCCGGACAATCATCACAAAACGAGACTCAGAGTGTGCGTTCTCGGGCACGGTCCCCCACCGTGACTTCTGAGACTTCCACTGTCGTTCCCCGTATCGACGAGGTGTACGCTACAAAGCGCGCTGAGACGGTTGAAGAGGAGACTCCCGCGACGCCCGCCAAGGACCTCTTCACCATCTCATCACCCGCCCCTCGTCGCCAACGCACTGTCCCATCCACACCCGCTCTCGCTCTAGACTCTCCTGCGCCGACTAGTCGCTACCCACCCAAGAAGGCTGAGAGCTATTCTTACTCGTCTCGCTCAAAGGCCTCACATAGGACTCAGACTAAGTCGCCTACGGACTTTGACGAGAACGCGTTGGTGAGCAGGGAGCAACTGGCACGGGCAGCGTCAATGGTGGTGGTTGCGCAGAACGGGCTGAGGATACCTTTTGGTGACTTGTTCAAGGACAAGAAAGCGATCATCATATTTATCAGGCATTTCTGGTATGTTTTAGTCTTACTTATATTTCACTCGTCTTCTGATCATTATATGTGCAGGTGTGCTATGGATCAGGATTACATGTATTCTATCGTGAAGAACGTGGATTCGGTTGCTCTGCAGCGGGCTGGTACGAATCTTGTGATCATCGGAAATGGTGCCCATGGCATGATCAAGTCATACAGACGTGAGTCATCACCCAATATCCAATCTCTCACAGATTACTAACTTCTTCATTGTGATCGTAGACATCTTCCGCGTACCGTTCTCATTGTACACAGACCCCACTCTCCGTCTTCATGCTGCGCTGGGCATGACGAAGCGCACGAATGACCCAGGTCCGGAGTTCGAGAAGGGCGAGTATGTGAGACATGGGTTGGTTGGCGGTATCGCCATGGTGGTTCGGAACGCGTTGAAGGTGGGGATGCCCGTCTGGGAGAAGGGCGGGGAGACCAATCAGCTTGGTGGAGAGTTCATCTTTGGCCCTGGGTACGTCTTCTTTGCTTGCTATCTTTCAGCGTTGGTGTTGACGACGGATTGGCTACTCTAGTATGACATGTCTTTATGCTCATCGCATGAAGTACACGCGCAATCATGCACCAATTCTTGGTGTCCTCGCTGCGGCCGGGATGCAGATCTACCCGACCTCCCGCGACGATGACGACTCTCAAACCACTCTTGGCGCAGAAGAGGATGATCAATGGGCACAAGACCGGGAGAGAGCAGCACGATCTAAGCACGGCAAACGTACCCGGAGACGCGACGGCAGTGGCTGGAACGAAGAGGATGTCGTCGCCCCAGAATACGACTCCGAAACGGGGTCTGCAAGCGTCAGCGGGAGCTGGGAGTTGAGCCCTAGACGGGCAGTGTCAGATCCCTCAGAGAGGATCGAGAGGTCAGAGTCGGATCATGTTCCATCGCGGACCAGGGGGTCGAATACGGCGTCGGCTGCGGCGCGAGGACGTCGTTCAAGACAGACTGCGAGGAGGTTCCATGTTTCGAATCCCGATCATGGTGAGGATTATTATCCGTACGAAGGGGAGAAGGAGGAGTTATGGAGGAGTGGGAGCAGTAATGCGCTGGCGCGAGGAGGAGGGGGCGGAGGAGGAAAGTATGGGAGGAATGATGAGGCATATATGCTCACGCATGACGCGTTGGCTTATTCGTTTGGAGGTTCCCGATGATTTCGTCGTGGCCTGGTCTTTAATGTTTTGTTTATTCTCATGATATGTATGGGCCTCGTAAAATGTAGCATGTAGCTTCACGTCATGTCTTCATGAATGTCCAATAGGTGTAATATGGATGTGATACTTTTGCAGGAGTGATCTACATGGATGGGAGTAATACAACGTTGAATGAACTGCTCTAAACCCCAAAAGCGACAATAGATATGGTGGTAATGCATGGAGAAAACGATCATGCCCAGTGGTCGATAAGAGAATCGCGCATCTCTCCGATAACAGCAGATGAGTTCTGTCCTTGGAGCTCTGTAGAGAGTATGAGACACCACCTCAAGGAAGACGCAAAGCACCAAATACTCACTGAATGTAGCTTCGATGACACTGATCTCAGTCGCTGTGGTATCGAGGCCGGTAAATGCACACCAGTCGTTGACGACCAGACCAGCACCGATAACATCTGAACCACGGTTTACGGTTCCAGCCTAAGTTACCCATTCAGGTTGACTGGATAGAGCGAAGATCGCGAGGAAAGACATACCACCAAAGGCACCTGGAGCAAGCTACTAAGCTCATCCTGATCCTGAATACTCGTCTTTGGGTGAACCAATCCACCCTGGTTGGTGATCGCGCAATAGCTTCCAACCAAGACGTTATCAGCGATGGTTTGTCGGAAGACTTCGACCTTCAGAACATCTGCGATGATCTCTTCTGTCTCACGATCTACATCCGGGTGAACGAGGGCAACGTAGTCATTGCAAGCGATGACGTTGCCCAATGCTGATAACCTCTCTTCTACCCGCTGAATCGCCACTGCGTCGGGTAGGGAGTTACGGAGGTGCTGCAGTTCCTGATCGGTCGTTGTCGATGGAACGAGCAAACCGTGTCGATTGCCTAAGAGGCTGTGTGTAAAGAAGGGCGTGAAGGTGGATGAATGAGAATGTGCGCACCAGCTGTCAAACGACCGATTATCCGTGTGCCGCCAATGCTCGTGTGCACGATCGGGATGACATCTCCCAACTCGCTCTCGAAGGCGGAGTAAAAGTTTGTGCTGCCTTGAATCGCAGCTAGGCAGTAGCTGTTTGTTAATTTTGAGAAGACACCAATATCGGAGCTGTTCTCAAATTGAAGACCTAGGATGGAAATGGATAAGCAAGATGTTTAGACTGCCGATGCCTGGACATACGGGTGGCCATTGCGTGGTAGAGATGGAAGTGGGTATTCGAGAGGAGTGTTGGAGTTTTCGAGGGAGATGGGTGCACTGACTGTGCACTGGGTGGTGGAAGGAACTGAAGAGTTGGTGGCTATTTTATCTTCATCTAAACGCCCAATGTTTGGATGGCGACTCGGGTCCGACGTCGACTCGAACTCCTTCCACATCCTAAAACATGTTCCCTCTCTTTCTCTGACTCAGTCTGACGGATTCCACTCGAACGGAGTCATGAAGAATTGCCTCGTTGCGACGACAAGACTCGCTACTCGATGCTGTGGTCAAGGGTCCAGGTCACGGTTCCAGCACATCCGAACCTATGCCACGGGTGGGCCATTGGTGGGATCACAACTACCACCGGTGACAAAGGTTGAGCAGATAATCATGGACACCATCAAGGTAGGTTAGATTTGCAAGGGTGTGAGTATCAAGCTGATGCTGGAACAAGTCAACTGGACCGATATCATTCGCCACTTACATGCAAATGTGTCTCTCACATCCAACCGCGGGATACTACATGAATCCATCGAATGCGGTATTTGGAACTAAGGGAGACTTCATAACAAGTCCTGAGATTAGCCAGGTCTTCGGCGAAGTAAGTTTCCTCCTTCGAGTACCTTGAGCATCTTGGATAACAACCCTCAGGCAGCTCGTGGGTGTCTGGTTGACTCACCAATACCTGAACTCTTCGGGGAGTAAACCGATCCGCATTGTTGAACTTGGTCCTGGCCGGGGTACTCTCATGAATGATATCCTACGGGTCAGTGGCTTCTCGAAACCGATCTATGCAAGATCACTGAAGACGCGCAGGTGTTAGCAACATTCAAGCTAACAAGGGCGGCCGTGAAAGAGGTACACCTGGTGGAAACGAGTGCCTCAATGCGGGCTACGCAAGAGAGATTGTTAGGTGCACTTGCTAGGGGAAACGGCTGGCAAATTCACTGGCATGACTCGTTGGAAGAGGTATCGCGAGACGTTGCAAAGTTCACAATGGTGGTGGCACACGAGTTTTTCGATGCGTTGCCATTTCACTTGCTACAGGTGAGTAACCATCTTGATACTCGCGACATATCAGGAATAAAGAAACTTCTCCAATAGAAAACACATCATGGATGGCAAGAAGTCCTAATTTCGCTAACTCCTGATCCAGCTGCACCGGTCATTCTCAGACCGTCTGACACTCCGCCTACGACCGCATCTTCCTCTGCGCCGCCAAAACTGTCATCACGCTTCCATCACGCGCTGTCGCCTTCACCGACAGCTTCGGCCACCCTGCTTGGGCTCTCATCCACACGATTCCAGAAGCTGCCTGTGGGGTCTCGTATCGAAGTCTCGCCCACCTCCTTCAAGATAGCTCACCAGATAGGGGAACTCATCAAAACTGAGGACAATACTCACAATCCTGGTTGCTCGTTAATCGTAGACTACGGCGGAGACCATGTTTTTGGGAATTCATTCAGAGTGAGCGACGGCTCCCACGACAACCTTCTATCTAACTCACACTCTGTTGATCACCGAATCTTTAGGCGTTCAAAAACCACAAAATCGTGGACGTGTTCCATCGACCTGGAGAATCTGACTTGACCACCAATGTCGACTTCGGGTACCTCAAAGAAGCGCTTTCCGCCAATGGTATGTGTTGTTCGTAATTGGCCGTGTACGCCTGAATCTGATCGTCCGGTCTCGCCTCACCTATTTGTGACGAAATTCTTACGGTGTTATCTTCACGTCTGACCGCTAGCTTTCCCGCTGGGTCCCATAAGCCAAGCTCAGTTTCTCGTCCGGATGGGTTTGACGCAACGAGTCCAAAAGTTGCAACAGGCCGCCAATGACCCGGAGAGGAGCAAGGTCATAGGCAGCGCTGCGGAGAGACTGATCGACCCCACTGGCATGGGAAGTCAGTACAAGGTTCTTGGTGTTTCTGGCTACAGAGCGCCAGACCTCTCGGCGGACGAGCGAAATCAGGTCGATTACCCTTTTATCGAGGGCTAAACTTTCGCCATCGGTGAGTTGCACTTCTATGATTGTTGGCCGTAATCTATGACACCGAAATCGCCGCCATTTTATAGGAGATCGTCAGGAGAGCGTAGTCCGTTTGATAGTTGCCGGAATGCATCATGTTTCCAGTCTTCACTGTTCACACCGTCGCCATTCGCAGAGTTCTCCATCGGAGGATGGATACGTCCAAGGTACGTCGGTGGACCAAAGCGACGGTCAGAATCACCACGACGCAGAGAAGAGACCCACGTGTCTCCTTCTCCCGGGCTCAAAGCGTTGAAAAATCATGCACCGATCTAACTTTGGCCCATTTTGTCCATGGCGTTTTCCTTTTGGAACTCGCGGTGCACAAAATCAGTCGCCTGCAATCTCATGCCTACGCCTCCTTCTTCGTCTTCCCTGTGACCCGGAGCGCCAATTCGGATGTCAAGTTTCAACGTTCACGGGACACCCATCGCAGCGCGGGCATATATATATAAAGCCCCTCGCTGAGACATGGGGGGTTTCTGGGTTCTGTCATATTTCCTGTAGAGAAAGCTGACGCGATGTCGAAGCTTATCCTCGTCATAGGTGCAACAGGCGCACAAGGCAACGCTGTCATCAACAAGCTACTCGAGCCATGCGCAGACGGCTCACCGTCGCCTTATCGTGTCCGTGCACTCACCCGTGACCCCAACAGCCGAAGGGCACAGGTGCTCACAGCAAAGGGTGTCGAATGCGTCAAAGGTGTGTTTCTCAAACTTTTCTTGGTGAGAGTTCCCATCACTGACTTCAGGCTTTCTTCGTCTTCTTTTTTGATCAGGTGCTTTCGAGGATTTTGCGGCTGTGAAGGACGCGTTGCAAGGCGTGTATGGGGCGTGGGTGAACGTAGATGGGTTCACTGTTGGCGAACAGAAAGAGATCTATGCGGGGATGATTATCTTTGAGCTGGCGAAGCGAGCGGGCACGGTGAGACATTACGTGTGGAGTAGTTTGGACTACGGGTTCAAGGTGAGCGAACTGTTGTTTTCCTCACACAACTAACATTATTGACGACAGCTTGCTTCTCAATGTAGAAAGGCAAATATGATCCTATTTATCGTTGTGATCACTACGATGCCAAAGGGAGAGTGGCGGAATGGATGGCGATGCAAGCATCTGAGGCGGAGAGCATGACTTGGAGCGTGGTGACCACGGGTCCGTACATGGACATGCTGTACAACGTCGGTCTCTCCCTCATATCAGCAGTTCTCGTATGAGTTTCCAGCCGACTTACGATACTTTCGTCAGATGATGTTTGGGCCTCTCAACCGACGTGCAGACGGTACCCACGTCTTCGCGTCACCCATAGGCAACGGCCACGTGCCGATGATCGCGTTGACCGACCTCGGGTTCTTCGCGCGGTACACGTTCGACCACCGACAAGAGACGTCTGGCCGGGAACTGGAAGTGGCAAGTGACATGGTGGGGTGGAAGTACCTCATCGAGACGTTCACGAAGGTGTCGGGGAAGAAAGCTGTGTTCGTCAATCAAAGTTTGGACGAGTGGTTTGAGAATTTTGAAGGGGTGGATATGCCAGTGGCGAATGAGAGACATGCCGTGACGGGGGAAGGGGGAAATGAGGGGTGGACGACATGGAGGAAGAATTTTAGTGGGTGGTGGGCGTTATGGAGGGACGATGTGATCAAGAGGGATTTGGAATGGATAAGGAGTGTCAATCCGGGTGGACATACGTTGGAGAGCTGGATGCGGGAGAAGAACTATGGCGGGGAGTGGAGACGGGATGTGTTGAAGAATGCGGAGGATGGCAAGAGCATCACGCCGAAGTGGGACAGGCTCGCGACGTTGTAGATCATGGTGAGCTTCTCTGTCTTCTGACAATCCTTGTTGGACATAGTAATTGAACAATTAGCTCAAGTGACTTTTTGGATTTTGTATGCGATCGTATTGTATATCCTACCATCAGCTCGGGATTTGCATCTTCTTGACTCGTCGTTCTATCACCGCGATTCGCTGTCATCTCTTCACATTATCCGACTCATATATGGCAGTCTTGACCACCCCCACTCCACAGGTCCATGCTCTCTGTGAGTGAGTAAATAGTGCTACCCACGTCATGCTACATTGAACTCAGCTTCCAGTTCTCAGTTTACGGCGATGAATGGCATACACAACGATCATCTTCAGGACATGTGTGTGCCATTCTGTGGTGAACATTACGACGCCCTACAACCCGACTGTGCATGGGGAGCTCGCCAGGTAATATTCGACGTTGGAACAGAATCACTCATTCTTTTCTTGCGTTTGTCTGGCGGTGATCAAGCTTGATCATGCCATAGAGAAATAGAAGTCAGGCCATGTATATGTGCAGGTCAGGCTCTGCTCTATCCAAGTGATTTAGGCATGGTGCGTGGACTTCCACAAGAAACTTAAAAGAGTCTTCATTGGCCAATCTTATCTTATCGCAATCACAGGCAGGTCCTATCTATAATCTCGCCAACTTAATATTCGGCTCAGTGGCTGCCAGTGGGTTCTGCTGTCTCACTCGCCCTTGGTCTCCTTTTACTATGCGACGTGCAGCAATAAGCCTACGACAGGCCACCCTGGATGCAATATGGGAGAGTCAGACGAGCATGATCCCTTCCTGGTTTGTACGCTATTTGTGCGGTTTAAATTCCGGATACGCAGGCGTTTTTACAGAGCATCAGCCTTTACCTCTCCCGCACAACGGGATCCCGCACCAGTTTCCGAGATGACAGAGACGGCCCAACGTCCCGTCTCCGTCTCTTTGAGACTGCAACACAAACGGGTCGAGTAACCTGGGTATCATGGTACGCTATGTATTCTCCATCAACACCGTCGACGTCATATTGTACATGAGACAACGGAAAGGGCATCCCGCAGTTCCACCCCTCGATAAACCTGGCCCGTTGCTCGCGACGTCATCGCCATCTCTCCCATTCCTTCCCGCGAGGCGTGACCTGTACTCTTTCCAGCGACACACACACCCACTCACAAGGAATTTCATGGACAAATCGACAATCTCACAACGGGCGTTTCCCACTCCCACCCCCGGTCAATTTCCTGCCTTGCGCAACGCGCATGATTATGCTGTCATACAGTAGTCCCAAATGAAAACCTTTTGACGTGCAGGGATGGCGGGTGGCGTTTGGAGAAAGAGAGGGGGAAAAGGTTACCGGGAGGATCGTGATCGTTCTTTTTTTTCCGTTCTTTACGTTCAGGCTCCGAGTCAGCCGCGGATCGTGCGTTCATCCTAGGATCGGAGTCGATTCGTGCGAGGTTGGAGCTGAGTTTTGCTGGGCGCGGACAGAGGAAGGTTGAATTGTGTAGCTTCACGATGGGTATATTCGGCGGCGATGATGTTATATGCAAAAGGCCGGATGGGATGCTTCGGTGTTAGTTGCATTTGCAACTTTTTGTCGTGGGTGGGGTGCGGCGCTTGGGAGGGCAAGAAACGAGTATGTTCCGGGGAGGGCGGTGGTTGAGTGGGATGAAGCCACATGCAATGACAGAGCTTCGTATGTCATTTTTTGTTTCGTTTGTTTCTCTTGCCGGCGTGTATTCGTCCTCCATGAAGTGGGTTTTCTGTTCTTGCGTTCCAGCGTTCACAAGGGAAGGGTCCTCCCCACGACATAGTCTTTTCTCGCGACAAGAAGAAGGGGGAGTTGGACGGTTGAACGTGGAAGGTTGATGATCAGGATCCCTTCAGGGTGATACACACATGTGTCCCATTCTGCATGCCAACAAGTACAGAGAGTTCAGGATGTGCAGCAGGAGTCCAGGCCAGGGCGACAGCCGTCTGCTCTCAATGTTATCGAGCGGATGCGAGAAGCAGCTGTATTCCTGTGCGGGTCTGAAAGCAAGCACGGATGCAGTTCTATCTCCCCTTGTGCCTCTGGAATTTGGATGCGCAGATGGACATGGGTACGATAGGTCCGTGACATAGGACTGGACAACGAGGATTTTGAATTGGGGAGGTGGGATTTGACAGTTGTTCTTGTTGCTGTCTAGGTCCGCGTGGGTGGCGGATGCACAGAGACATCCATCTTAGCCGTTCAGCCACTCTCGCGACGAGATCTGGTGTGGTCAGACTCAGAGGGTAGCAGTATATGCGCCCCACCCTGTAGAAGAGGAAGCGAAACAACGATCAAAATGATGCAAGGGGCGTAGAGGGAGGTTTGAAATGACATGGACGATGGAAAAAATAGCTATAAGCCGCTATAGAGTCCGACACATCTGGCAGTATGGCAGGGTTCTTCCCGGTGGGAGGGGGAACCCGCGGACTGGTGGTTGCCCATCAAGAGGGCGGGTGTCGGGCTACCAAGCCCACCCGCAGAGGAGAGGAGAGTGAATTGGGGAGGAGGTCACAAGAGTCCAGAGAGGGCGTCTAAATGAACGTCGATCCACACGAGAGACGCGCAATTTGCAAGGAGGGAGAAGACTTCGACTTCCATTCACCCTACAGGCAAGCAGCCAGCGACGGCCATGGCTCCTGTGGCATCACATTCAAAGGACTACTGCGAAAAACAAACATGGGCTGGTGATCTCAGTGGCTGAACATCATCCTCAGTACCTGACCCTGACCCGCGTATGGGGAAACAGCCTCTCAGCTGATCCTCACCGGCTCTTCACCATAAGCTCACTCGACAGTCCTCGCTGCTCCCCAGCCGATGAAGTGCAGGAAAGGTGTGGCGGGGAGAGGCGGACTGACGAAGGGAGGGGAATAAGCGAGGGCCGGAAAGGGATGTGGGGAGACGGGAGAGTGGATGCGGGGTCACCAGAACACTCCTCCTCACTCGCAAATATAAATCACATCCTTTCCCATCACTATGTTTCCTCTTTCTCCTCCTCCCTCCATCTCACACTCGGACACCTGCCAACAGCCCTGCCACCAGCATATCCTATAAACACAACGCCCACAACCTCTCCTTCTCCCGTACGTCCCCTCCATGAATTTCCTCTCCATGGACGATGATCCGCCCCGCCCACACCCGCACCCGCTCACCCGTTCTCACACTCGTCGCTCTAGGTTCACCTTCTTCGTCAAATCGAAGCCCCCGGTCGCTGTACAGCGTAACCCGAGCCACCGCAGAGCCCTCTCCCAGTCAAAGCCCGGAGTAGCCGGTAGACGTCACAGCAGACGGGACTCGAGGATTCAGCTGCCCGCCCCACAGGTGAGCACTCTATCTGGCTTCACTCGGCTTCCTGGGTATAACCTACCGCGCCTTTTCTAGACCATCAGAACTGGATCGTCCCTTCCCGATCGCAGAACATCAGTTTCTCGTATAACGGTCCCGCACAGGTTCGTTCTCTCTGAACCATATACTATACGGCACTCCTTCTTCCGGTCCCTCCGTCTGCATCCGCTCCTTCCTGTTGGCACCGCTCGTCAGTGCCTTAGGCACTGTCTCCCACCGATTCCTCTCTTAACCAAGCAGGCTGCATCCCGTTGACACGCTCGTTATAGATCTCAAACACTCCCTGCTGCTATCACCACCATGAAGAGAGATCCCGGTTCCAACCCTCCTCCAGCCTCCGGTTCCCAACCAGAGGAACAGCAGGGTGCGAAAGGCCTATTTAAGCGGTTCACACGACTACGTTCGCCCTCTGGAGGCAACACCCCCAGTCAACCCGTGGCATCGTCATCAAGCTCCCCTGCGGCCGTCACCAATGACCCCCCAACAAAACGGAGGAAGTCCGTGCTCAAGTTGCCGTCATTACCCAAACCCCAAGGTCCGGCGCCAGTGAATGCTTGGACATCCCCGGAGCTTCGACAAGCAGCTCTTCGCGAACGAGGCCTGATTCCCGCTGTCCCACGCGTGTACAGGGATGAACACGGGTACATGCTTCCCCTCAGCCAGCAAGAAGCTGTCATCGATCAACGGCGGTCGGTTCTGGTCCCCGCCCCTGGCCACGAAAGCGACGAAGATGTGGAGAGTGAGGCCAAGAAGATCCGGGAAGCGTGGTTGCGCAAGAATGCAGACGAGTCGCTTCCCCCGCCCCCGGAAGAACAGGTTGCATCCTCCTCTGCAAGTGAACGTGCGTCTGCGTTCGCTGCTACCGAAGACAGTATGGTGATTGGCATACAGCGGTCTCCAGTCCGGGGAACGTTCGTCCAAGTCATGGACAGTCCACACATGGCACCGATTATACCAGATTTGCAGACTCCGGCGGACACTACGACTACGAATACGAGATCTACGAGGGAACCCCACGAAGTGCCCCTGCCAACCTCCCCGACCCCGACAGCAGCCCACGCAGATGAACCTGCAAGCCCGTTGTCGACTGAAGTGTCAACATGGCTGAAGCTCAGCGACGAGGACTCGCTACAACAGGTTTCAACCGCTCCTTCAACGGCGTCGAAGCCGACTCGTCCTCAGCCGCCGCCATCAATGCCCATAATCCAAGAAGACCATCCTTCGCTGTCCGGCACTTCAACGCCTTTGTCGACATCATCCCCCAATACACCTACCAAATCCACAGACATATCCACCTCTCAGACGATCTCAATACCCGCTTCCCTTCAAACATCCGTGATACCAGAACCTCTACAATCACCACCGCTAGATTTTGAAGATCCACGGTCACCACGAGCCGCTGCTCTACCTAAATTATCTATCTCTCCCCCTACCAACATCCCCCCGACATCCTCACCGAATAGAGGTCGGTCGCTGACCACCTATACCAATGGTGCGGTATCTTTGGCACCGAGCGCGAGCACCAGCAGCGCTGGAAGCAGAGTCCCCGCACTGTCTCCAACTCGGACGTCCTCCTCCTCCATGTCCTGCTCCGAAGTCCCACCAACACCCAGTGGAACATCCTTCTCTCGCCGCCGCAAGTCTTCCGCTATCTCGGACGACTCTCTAGAGAGTCCTACTCGGAACCGTCACGCCAAGGTCTTGGGCATCGGCCAAGGCGGACTGCACATCCGGACTACTGGAGAAGACGTGGACATCTTGAAGCCGACTGCGACTGCGATAGTTGTGGAGAGTCCGGTGGAGTTGACGATGGCGGAGGAGGCGGAGAGGGAGGATGTTCTTCCTTCGATGCGGTCTGACGTGTCATCTCCCACGTCTCTCACGTCGAAAGTGTCTGCCCCGTCGTCGTCACCGACACCACGGCCTCGAACGAACATTAGCGTTACCTCGGAGACACGGGATAGAAGAGCGAGCGTAAGCTTTGGGAGTTTGTTCGGTAAAGGGCATAGCAGTAGCTTACCCTCCGACGACGTACGTTCATTTTCTCCGATCCGGACATCTTCACCAAAAAAACTGACATCGCTGCTTTTTCTGGCTCTGCAGTCACTAAAACCCCCAACAAGTCCCAAACCCTCCCGCTCAATGAGCAACCTCCGCAAATCCGTCGGAGGCGCCTTCGCGTCCAAACTCCGTCCCAAATCCACACTCGTCGTGAACACCACCGCTGCCAAACAGGCCGACTTCTCGCGCTTGCCTCCCTCGCCTGCGCCCGCGCCCGCTGGGTCGATGTCGCCTGGAGTGGGACTGAGACCCCCGAGACAGGCGTTGAGCCCGACGATACATAATCGAGGGAGCATATTGTTGTCGACGAAGAATATTGAGGACGACGAGAGTAGGAGGTTGAGTGAGATGGCGTTTTTGGATTTCTGATGAGAGGTTTGTTCGCTGTCGCTGTTGTGGTTCCACCCCTCCTTCCTTTCGTGTCAACTGGTTTCCACCGTCGGGTTCCTTGTTCTCGTTACACCCATTTCTTCTTGGTATACCCCTCGGTTGGATTGCGTTGTGTAGGTGACAAGGGCTTGATGTGATTTCAGGCGTCGGGAAGGAACCTTTCCTTTTCCCTTTCAACATTCGTTTTTTCTTTTTTCGACTTTGGGTTTTTATGCATCCCCGTTTTGCATCCCAAGACACTCATTCCTCTCCCTCTATAGCTGTTCATTTGTATACCTGTATACCTCTCCTGCACACACATTCCCCCCTTCCCCTTCCTCCTCACAATCATCATGCATGTACTTATCGATACCTTAATTCCTTGGGCATTATAACCAGCTCTTTCCCTTGGTTGTATGATCCCCTTCCTCGCGTGTTGAGAGGAAGAATCTATGTAGGGCGGAAGGTTTGGCAGTTGTGGACGACCCGCAATTGCTGTAGAATGCTACTGATTGGACTCCCTCCCTCTCAACCTTGCCACAACGTACTACCACCGGAGATCGCGCTCCTGACGTTCTGTTGACTACTGTACTAACCCTTCTTACAGTCACATATCGTCCTTTTCAAGGTACAGATCTCGTGCTCAGAGCCTGTTTGGGTTGAACTTGGAACTCCAAGGTGGACATTGGACATCGCTGCTGAGTTTGAAACAGGGATTTCGCCTAATGCCTCCAACCGTCCCTCAATGTACTCAGTAACTTACAGTTTACTCGAGATCTCTTCCCCTGTGTCCCCTACATCTCACTCTCAAGCTGGATGCATGATCAATTTCTCCGTGTGCCCTCGGGAAAGGGTGTCTGCACTCCAGTGTGAACAACCGAAACGCGTCTCCCATTGCCCAAGTCCGAGTCCGAAACCCTTTTTCGTGATCACAGCCGGCGGTTCCTCCTCCAGGCTCATCGCGGACATGGCCTATCCTATCCGAGCCCAGGGTGCAATCCCCGTTTACGGCACACTAATACGCTCTTGACGACGGATCGAAAGTACTCCCATCCCGGCGTTGTCGTTCGTTGTCGTTGTTCCCCTTGTCTTCGTCGTAGGTTGAGCGCGACGTACAAGTATACAGATCGCCATGGACGTGGACACCCCGACACCCTCACTAGACACCCTCTCCACCACATCCTCCTTAAACGAACTAGCCAGTTCCTCTCCTGCCAGCTCTGCTTGTAGCAGTCCCACTCCAGCCCCGACATGGTGGTTCGACGACGGGAACGTGGTGCTCATCGCCGAGGACACACTGTTTCGTGTTCATCGCGGCGTGCTGGCGCACCATTCGGTGGTGTTCAGGGATATGTTTATGCTCCCGCAACCAGAGGAGTATGAGAAGATCGAGGGGTGTCCGGTGGTGCATTTGTCGGATGGGAAGAGGGAGTTGGGCGTGTTGCTGGGGGCGTTGTACGAAGGGCATAAGTGAGTCTAACGGAAGATTTGGTTAGAGTCACTCATGAAAAAACGCGAAAATGTGTTGTTGACGCGGGGGTTCGTTGTGCATTTGGTCTAGGTTTTACAGGTCTGGAAACATGCTAACGATGCCCGAAGTCTCCGCCCTCCTCAGACTCGGGACCAAATACCAAGTCGACCACGCCCGGGACGAAGCCATCTCGCGTCTCCAGCACTGCTTCCCCAGCACGCTCGTCGACTTCCCCGCGCGCAACGTCTACCTGCAGGACCCCGGCTGGGCGCTCACCTCCTGCATCCACCTGCGCAAGAAAGACGCGATCGGCGTCGTGAACCTCGCGCGCGCGTTCGACCTCGACTTCCTCCTCCCGCCCGCGTTCTACCTCTGCGCCCAACTCGACTACGACGAACTCGTCGACGGCGTGAGCGACGACTGCGGCGGGACGATGCGGCTGTCTCCGCACGACCTCAAGATATGTCTGAAAGGCAGGAGTCTGCTCACTAAAGCCGACTTGCGGTCGCTTCAACCGCTCTTCTTCCCCCAGAGCGGGGCGAAGTGTCAGACGCAGGAGGCGTGTGTGGATATCAAGCGCGAGATCGTGCAGGAGTTGTGGTACGAGAACTTGGCGAACCCGAACGCGTTGGTGACGCAGTGGTTGAGGTCGTATGTGGAGGGCCCGGGGAGGGACAGGCCGTTGTGCGCGGTGTGTGTGGAGGAGCTGATGGAGGCGTACGAGAGGCAGACGCAGAATACTTGGGATGCGCTGGGGAAGTATTTTCAGGTCCCGCTGTGGCCGATTCCTCCGTCGTGAACGTCGCCCGCGAACGAGTTTGCTCGGTGTTGCTCGTGATAGGGCTTGCTTTGCTGTGTAAATTGCTTTCGTTTTTCTAATCTCGTTTCTTCAGGTGAGCATACTCCGCCATTACTTATTGCTGTTTGCAATAAAGATGGCGCCAGCGACTTTCGCGTGTGAAAAGTGTAAATACGATGCCCAACCTTCCGACCGAATGATCTCATGAGCCCATAGTCGTACCCCCATACATGTATATATATTCTGAATCAGAGTATTGAGGGCTATCGAGCCGTATAGCTTATGTGATCCTACGTAGAGTGTACCAGCAGTGAGTTTTTGAGGGTGCACCCAAGGCTGTCACCACTTGTCCTTGAATGTTTACAACAGCCACGGCACCGTTTCTCAAAAAAATTACATGTACTTGTTCAGGGGAGATTTAGGCATCGAGCTGCAGGTACTACCGGAGGTTTAGTGCTCTGTACTTGCTACACTACCTTGGGGAAGTATCAAGTATCAGAAGCGCCGAGAACATGTTCATTGACAGCGGGTCGTGGCCGGTGTAATCAATAAACACAGTGACGAATCGATGCCTAAATCTCCCCTGAACAAGTACATGTAATTTTTTTGAGAAACGGTGCCGTGGCTGTTGTAAACATTCAAGGACAAGTGGTGACAGCCTTGGGTGCACCCTCAAAAACTCACTGCTGGTACACTCTACGTAGGATCACATAAGCTATACGGCTCGATAGCCCTCAATACTCTGATTCAGAATATATATACATGTATGGGGGTACGACTATGGGCTCATGAGATCATTCGGTCGGAAGGTTGGGCATCGTATTTACACTTTTCACACGCGAAAGTCGCTGGCGCCATCTTTATTGCAAACAGCAATAACATCTTGCGCTGAGTCCACTTTGCAGATAGCTTTCGCCTCACAATCCTTTGTTACTCCCTCCAAACCTGGTCTACTCTCGTTCGCCATCCATACCCATCACACTTCGCTTCACCACGTCGTGTCCACACTCTATCCATCTGAGAAGGGAGAAGTTGATGTAATGTGCAAATCCTACTCTAGATACTCGTGGCTATGTATATAGTTCATTCTCGTGATCATCCGTTGGGTATTAGGTATTAAAACCTAGGTCTATCTAATAAAGCATAATGTTAATGTAGTCAATGGGCTTGAAATATGAGTGGTGGATGATGCAACAATGTGTGTGAAAGGCAAGACGGGATGAGGAAGAAATGAGCATTCAAGTATGCCGGCGCCACGAGACCCTCCTCCCATGGTCCGCGAAACAAATCTCGTCCGTACGCCACCCACACTGATCCAACTTCCGTTTGAATTCGTCGAAATTCTCGTTCGTCCATTCTCTCGTGGACGCCAGAGCTGAATCCAAACCTGGCATAGAAGGCGGTAATGAGGGGAGGCGAGAGTGAGAGGTGGTTTGGGAGGTGGAGAGGAGAATGTGTCGGAGGCGGGCGGCGTGGAGGATGGAACGGAGCATGTCATCTGTGGTTGCTAATGGGTCGAAGAAGATATTGATGTGAGGTCTGGAGCGAGATGAGGATGGGTAGAGGAGATACCGCTCGTTCTGAAAGAGGAGCCCATTAGTTGAATTATTCAGTGAGCTGATCGAGGACACTGGGCAACGTACATGGAAAGCATCTGCGCAAGTATTCCACCTCGTCAGGACTTCCGCGTTGTTGCGTGTGAGAATGTCCTCAACACGAGGCGCGAGAGTGAGGAACTTGTCGTGTTTTCTCTTGTAGAACTCTCCGAATAACCCCGTGCTCCCCTCTGAATCCACCTCTGCCAACGTCTTCATTTCCCTCTCCCCACCTTCCTTCCCACTCACAAAACCCCGTGACAGCACGCTCAATCTCGGGAGTGTGAGTAGCTCAAATGTGGCCAGCTTTAGCATCCATGTTGTGATACCGAGACTGACGGGGACAGCGAGAAAGAAGATGCTGTAGAGGTAGGCAGGGGAGTGGCTGAGAGTGAGAAGACCGATCCCGGCGGAGTAGCCAAGTAACTGGCCAATGGATGCTTGTGATTCTTCTTTGGCGGCGACGTCTCCGGTGTTGCCTTGCCGCGAGAAATAGCGGACAAACTTGATATGGGTCGTGAACCAAATCTTTTGATAGAAGTTAGGATACTTGAAACGAGGGGTCAATCAATCAAAGAGGCTTACTGCGTTGCCAACAAGTTTGAAGATGTTTCCGCCAGCTACGGCGAATGTGAATCAGCTTTCCGTGGAGTGCTGTTTAAATAACATATACGCACCTGCGCACAGCAGGAAATTCGCGGGACTCGGTGAGACCAACAAACTCGCGATCTGCAAGCCGCTTCCCAGCGCGACAGAGGTCTCCCCAAGCAAATTGATGGTTTTCGGATGACTGTCAAAGTATGACGAGCACTTCCGAATAAAGAACAGCTTCGCAAACTCTCCAGCTCCGTCCTTGATGATCCATTGGACTGCTACCGCGCCAAAGATACTGCCTTCAGCACTGACTCCGACAGAGGAGAGCAGGGCTTGGTTGCAGAGGACGGACACGAGTGTTCCGAGTGTGTTCTCGAAGATCTGAAGAATATGGTACGCAGCGTAGCTGACAGGAATTGTAAGGAAGCGTTGCTGTACTATAAGCCTAGGCACTTACGAACGGTGAACAGACTGCGGGTAGTTCGTGGGCAGGAACATTTGCCTGAACCAGGCGGTCAATCCACCAAGTGTACCAGAAACAGCGGTCGAAATCGCGTTTCCGGTCCCTCCTGAGGCCTCCCTCGACGCGAGTTCTGAACCAGCATCCCTCCACTCCTTCGTGATACCACCCTCCGGAGACCATGACAAATGATGTTCCCTCCCATCGACGTGTTCCACTACGAACGGCCGAGGCTTTGTGATCGAAGAGTCCGGGACGAGGGATGGAGGACGGGGGGCATTTGAAGAGTTATATCGTAAAAGTAGCGGCGGGTAAGATGGTGGTCGGGAACAGCGAGTTCTTGGGAATGTCCGCTGTAGAGACACCGAACGAAACATCAGCAGAGAGAGAAGGGATGCATGTGATCAGAGCCAGAATGCGGAATGACATTCTTCGTCATGAGCGTCCATGATCATCCCTGCTCTGAACGCCCAAAAACGTCGTTTCGACATCGTTCATGACGAGCTCGAGCCCCATTACATCCTCCATCGCGAGGGGAGACTCTTCAACGGTGTGCGTGTCATATTCCAAGACTCCCACGTGTGTCGCCAGAGGCGGTTTTGTGATGCAACCCAGTGGCTTACTTTCCTATGTGAGTAACATATGTATTGAGGTGAACTTGCAGGACTGATCTCTCATACCACTACTCGTCTCTAGGTCACGAGGAGCTCTTGAATGAGCTCCATACCATACGGTCTGCTAAGCCTGGGTAGTAGTACACACAGGAATCATCCTGGATCGTCCAACACCTAATTCCAGTAATCATTGATTCAACGACCAAGTTCACACATGAAATGAATCGCATCATGCTCCCCAGAGGGACTCCTCAAACGTTCTTGGACAGTCTTTCGCGCGTACCAGCGTCCAGTGACACGTCGTTCACCCTGCACTCTCCTCCCGGACCCTCACCAGCACCGAAACTTCGTCTCTTCCGGGTCTTCCGCACGGCGTACACGTTCTCTGGTCATTCGACGATTTGCATGTGACAGGATGCTGGGGGGCATGAGAATGTACCGCCTGAAAGTGCGTAACACCACTTCACCGTAGAACGTCCACCACCTCATGTTATATATTTAGGAACCTTCGTATAATGCTCCAGCCATGACCGACTCTACTCTGCGCAAACTTGACGAGAGATTGACAATGCATTTTGAGACAGCGCACTCTATCAGCCTGCTGTTCAAGGCTGAAAGTGTATTCCATGTCTAAATCCGTTACAACACTGCCTCAAGATCCTCGTCGTTCTATCGTCTCTCTCCACTCAGCTCGCGCGCGGCAATGAAAATAGCAAGGCACATACTTCACAGACCTCAGTCATGTGTCTATTCAGTAAGATCACATTCCGTATGTGCATGAAGAAGCATTGACCAATCGCAGACGATTCCATGTATGTGCATCGCTACTTTACGCCGCCAGGTTGTTACAATGGCGACAAAAGTACAGCGATTCTCTGTGGTCGTGGGTGAACGCCCCAAAGTCTCCATTGCAAGGACCGTCCGGGTCGTATGCGTGACACCGCACGCGTACTGATTGCTGGGACACGGTCAGCACGGGTGCGGTGCACGGAGGGGCGTATAAAGTCGGGCTGGGGCAATGTTGGGTTGAACCAGACATCCCGCTCGATTATCCGAGATGTTCTTCGCTTCTTTCATCCCACTGCTTGCGCTGGTACAGTATGTCGTCTCTGCTGCTCTGAGCTCAAGGGCTGGACAGGAGCTGCATACGCTGGCCAAAGCAAAGGGGAAGGTCTACTTCGGGTCCGCCACTGATAATCCAGAGCTTACCGACGCGCCGTATGTTGCTATCCTTAGTGACAATAATATGTTCGGCCAGACGACTGCGACCAACAGTATGAAATGGGTGCGTCCACACATCTCTCCGCATAGCATTGATTTTGATTGATTGTTCTTTCATAGGACGCCACAGAGCCCAACCGCGGGCAGTTCACCTTCACAAACGGCGATGTTATCGCCAATCTAGCGAAGAAGAATGGACAACTTCTCCGAGGTTTGGAATTTTATCAAGCAATATGGTGTTTTATATCCACTAATCCTCGTCGATCGTAGGTCACAATTGTGTGTGGCATCAACAGTTACCTGCGTGGGTAACAAACGGACATTTCAGCAAGACCGATTTGCTGTCCATCGTCCAGAATCACTGCGGTACTCTAGTCGGACACTACAAAGGCCAAGTGTAAGTCTATTCAGAATATCTCTTACACATCGCTCTTGAGACTAATCCTGTTTCCTTTCCAGTTGTAAGTACTATATTTCGACAGCACTGACGTTTCATTCACTGACGTCTTGTCTTCCTTGAAGATGCCTGGGATGTAGTGAATGGTCAGTCCTGCTTCTTCTCTCTTATGGGATTCGCTGAACGTCGCCGTTTCGATTTGCTCAGAGATCTTCAATGATGACGGCACCATTCGGCAGGACGTCTTCTCTCAGACCACCGGAATGGACTTCATTGCTACCGCATTCCGCGCAGCACGTGCAGCCGACCCTAACGCCAAACTCTATGCCAACGACTTCAATATCGAAGGGCCGGGTGCGAAGTCGACTGCATACCAAAACTTGATCAGGTCATTGAAGTCTCAGGGTGTGCCCATCGACGGTATTGGCATGCAAGCCCACTTTATTGTCGGTGAACTGCCCCCCAACATCCAGCAGAACATGGAAGCCTTCGCTGCTCTCGGAGTTGATATTGCGATCACGGAGTTGGATGTTCGCATGACGCTTCCGTCCACGCCTGCTCTACTCGCGCAACAGCAGAGGGACTACGAAACTGTGATCAAGGCCTGCGTGAACGTGCCAAGATGTGTCGGTGTCACCATCTGGGATTTCACGGACAAGTTCTCTTGGGTGCCAGGGACGTTCGCGGGACAAGGAGCGGCATGTCCTTGGGATCAGGTGTGTTTTGTGGCTGGTGTCATGGATAGGTCTTGGGCTGACATGATGTTTGCAGAACTTGGTTCAAAAGCCAGCGTTCCAAGGAATCGTAGCCGGATTCAGTTGAACGGGATTTTTTTTTTACATTTAGCGGGGTGGGGGGAGTATTTTTAGGGGAGCACGGTGTATGATTACTACTGTACAACTATAAATAACCACGACTGCGCACGATGCCACGTTTGCTTCACATTGTTGCCTGAACGTTGCAGGTGCAGTTGAAGCGGATTCCGAGGAGACCCGAGCGGGCTGTTGGTTGCGTCGGGCAAACGCGTCGAAACTATTGAGCCTACCGCTACCCTGGAGGAAACTTTCGGGAGGGCCTCACCGTCGGATTTCTTTTCTGGCTATGCGAAGTGGTTGAAGACTGGGACGAGAGAATGCCCAGACAGTGCCGAGACGTGCCGCTGCGGCCAAAGAGATGCCACCCCCCATCCTCAATTTTGTACATTCGAGGAGAGAGTAAAAGTATGCTTGTCTCAGCAGGCTTGGCGGTCGGAAGGAAGGGAAAATACGTCCTGGAGACTTGTCCTGGATACATTGTACACGTACGATTTGTTTTATTCCGCTGAAGCCGCCGAGAGTCTGGAGCCCAGCAACAGGGACTAGAGAGATCAGGAATCGGCTGAGACAGGCCGATCATTCCTTTTTAGTCCCTCAGCAACTTCATCTCCTTCATCCTCCCCTCCTCCTCACCACCACCATCCTCGCTCTTGTCCACCAACGACCCCCGTCATTCCTTTGTTTCGTGGCCCATTCCTCTTCTCCTACTTTCTCTCTTCTAATTCTCTAAGCTCTCTATCACTACCATGCGGCATCAGCACTTGTCGCTCTTGACTCTCGGCCTTGCAGCCACCACTTCAGTCCTTGCTCAGAAACACAAACCAGGTTCCTTTGAGGATGGAGGTGATACTCTTGTCAGCGCCATGATGGTCAGTAGCCTTCTTCGTGCAACACCAGTTTCGTAGTGACCCTTGACGTGTCTCATAGTTGCTTGTTGGTAACGAAGACAAGGTCTACATCCTCGACAAGTCGGAAAACAATCCCACAAAGATCAACGGTCATCCTGCCATGGGTGCTGTCTACGACATCGCTACTCGCACTGCCACTCCCATGTTTGTCAAGACAAACGTCTTCTGTGCGTCTGGCATGCACCTTCCCAATGGCTCTTTCATCACACTTGGCGGTAACGGCGCCGTCGGTCCTGGTGGCAACCTTGGCTCAGAAAACGACGGCTTCACCGGCTCTTTTGATGCCACTTTTGGTGACTTTGATGGCGGTCCCGCTATCCGGATCCTCGACCCTTGCACGTCTCAGGATAACATTGACGACCCCAAGTGCCAATGGTTCGATGATCCCGCTCTTCTCCGTATGCAGAAGAGGCGTTGGTATGCCGGAACCGAACCTCTCGCCGATGGTTCACTGGCCATCATCGGTGGTTTCACGAACGGAGGTTACATTAACAGGAACTACCCTAACGTTGATCCCGCGTTCGAGGGTGGTGCTGCTGAGCCTACCTACGAGTTCTACCCTAGCAAGGGTGAACCTCAGATGATGCAGTTCATGGTTGACACCTCCGGTCTCAACTCGTACGCTCTCACTTACCTTATGCCATCCGGAAACATGCTTGTTCAAGCCAACGTCTCTACCAGTAAGCAGAATCTCTTCGGCGAATTAAGTATCGAGCTAACTGTAGTACAGTGCTGTGGGAACCCCTGACCAACGTCGAACATCGCCTTCCCAACATGCCGGACAATCTTGTCCGTGTGTACCCCGCCTCAGGCGCCAACGCGATGCTTCCTTTGACCCCAGAAAACAACTGGAACCCGACCGTCCTCTTCTGTGGTGGCACTGACATGCCTGATGAAGCTTGGGGAGACTACAGCTTCCCCAAGATCAACACTTTCGACTACCCTGCGTCTAGCAAGTGCCACCGTCTCACTCCGGAACCGACTGACGGCTCACCCGTTGACTACGTCCCCGACGATGATATCATTGGAAGTGGCCGTACCATGGGTCAGTTCATCGCTCTCCCCGACGGAAAACTCTTGCTCGTTAACGGTGCTGCCAACGGAACGGCAGGATATGCGACCCAGACCGGTGAAACTACCAACATGCCATTCGGTATGTCTCTTGCTGCTGGACCCCTTGGACAGCCTGCTTTGTACGACCCCAAGGCGCCTGCAGGCCAGCGCTGGTCGAACGCAGGTTTCGATACTTCACCCATCCCTCGTCTTTACCACTCCTCCGCCATTCTTCTCCCTGACGCCTCCGTCCTGATTGCCGGATCCAACCCGAACGTGGACTTCAACGACTCCGTCCCCTTCCCAACGACTTACAAGGCGGAGATCTTCTACCCATCATACTTCTCTGCACCCGTCCGCCCGTCACCCACCGGCATTCCTGCGACTCTCTCGTACGGAGGTGCCCCTTTTGATATCAAAGTCCCCGCCTCCTCGTACTCCGGACTTGCCAACGATGCCGCTGCCAACACCAACGTTGTCGTCATCCGTCAGGGCTTCACGACCCACGCGATGAACATGGGGCAGCGTTTCTTGCAGCTCAACAACACCTTCACCGTGAACCAGGATGGATCATACACCCTTCACGTCGCGCAGATGCCCCCCAACGCGAACATCTTCCAGCCCGGACCTGGCTATGTCTACGTCGTCGTCAATGGCATCCCAAGCAACGGTACCAGGGTCATTGTCGGCAACGGCCAACTTGGCGAGCAGCCCATTGCTCCTGCCTCCGTTCTCCCCGCGAGCGTGACTCTTGATAAGGTGTCCGGTAGCGGCGGCGGTTCTCAGCAGGGTGGTAACAACAACGACACCAACACGAACAGCGCCGCGAGCCGCTGGGTACCACAAACGATGGCTCTTGGAGTGATCGCTGGTGCAGTTGCGTTCTTGAGTGCTCTTGGTATGTGAAGCCATCTGGCATTTTGATTTTCGGGACTAACGTGCGATTCACCGCAGTATAAACTACTATCTGGTTCTGTGGGGCGTTGGGTTATGGGTGCAGTTGAGAGTATCGAGCAATGTGTTTCTTTGTCTTGATTCGAGAATTGGATCCTGGACTCGGATACTAATTTGCTGCTTCGGTATCATGCGTACTCTCATGGACTTTTTTACGATACAATTTTATGGACTACTTGGTTACCTTTTCATTGTTTTCTCATACCTCGCACACACTCGTGATAATCTTCCACTCGTGATAGAGTCTCAGCAGATTTATGTGAGACTCAGAATGAACGGTGAACCATGGGCGGCAAAGATAGGCAGCCTGAATGGGAGTTGTGCGGTGTGCCTGCGCCTCCTCTCCACGAACTCCCACTCCCAATCAGCCATTCCACTCACGACAATTCACGATCCTCTTAACGACGCTTTTACCTGCATGAAACAACTATAATCTACCTCAACAACTTACCGGCCAGAGCATGCACCGTTCCTCAGTGCTACACATTCTCTCAGTCTTATCTTTCCTATACGATCATGCTGTAGCCCAGTCTCCAACAGCCCCAAGGTCAGTTCCTTCCCGTGTGCTCTTGAAAGAAGTTCAGTCTGAGTGCATGATCATATAGATGGGGACAAGCCGCTTCACTCCTTCAGAATACACTCTATGTCCACGGCGGTCGGACAGACCAATTTAACGAATATGCATACACCTCTGCTCCAGTCACGAACGACCTCCTTACGCTCGACCTCTCCACATCCTTCGATGCGTCCTCCCCGCCATGGAAGTACATTGGTGGCTGTTCAAACTGTACGGCACCACAGGGACCCGCGATAGCATGGCACACACTGTCTGCCTTCAACACCACAGACTTTCTCCTTTTCGGGGGCGATCCAGGACCTAACTCACCCATCGTACTCCCGGAGAAGGCGGATTCTGCGGTTCTTTTGGGTTTAGACGGAGGGAACTACACCTGGGATTACGTTCCGGAAGGGTGGGCGAGAGAACCGTTGCGTCGTATCTATCACACCGCGTCCATGTCTCAAGGGAAGGTGTGGATTATCGGGGGACTGCATGCTGATGGATCTGGCCATGCATTCTCCCAGCATTTTGTCTTCGACCCTACTACGCCGTCGTTCACTCAGCTCACCGCGTCGGGTGGCCCTCCGGATATCTACGGCCACGCTTCTGCTGTCCTCGACAATGGGTGGCTGCTCGTCTTTGGGGGATACTCCCCCTCGCTCCAATCCCTCGTCCCGATGTCCACAATCTGGGGTCTTGACACCACCCAGCCCTCTGCCAACTGGACCACACTCCCCGTAGCTGGTGGCGACATTCCCCCTCCACGTCGTGGGTTCGCCACGGCTCTGCTCGACAAAGGCAGGGTTCTCATCCATGGAGGCGCTGACGCTGTTCTACAGACTTCCTTGAGTGATGGTTGGATCTTGGATACAACGAAAAATCCCATGGTTTGGACTTCTGTCCCCGCTCTCACACAACTTGGTCCTCGGAGGGATCACACCGCGGTGGCCATGGGCCCGTCTGTCCTTTTTGCGTTCGGTATGCCCGCTGTATCTTCCCAAAACAATCTTCAACATACTGATAGGATCACAACGCAGGTTACGCAAATAACGGACCAGTTACACCGTCGTTGTTTGTCTTCGACACCGCGTCATCAAGCTTCCAACCGAGCTTCTCACCTCCTGCGTCCGGCACGACACCGCCATTGAACACTTTACCAGGCCCCTCGCCCACCTCTGGTCCTGGATCGGGTCAGCCAGGCAGTACAGGTCTCCCCAATCCTGGTAACAATGATGGAAATGGCGATGGCGGAAACCCGATACCCGAAGATCCTTCAGGCCGCTCCGACGCTATTCCTATAGCGTTGGGTACCGTGTTCGGTATCATTGGTCTCATGCTGGTCACAACTGGCGTTGCGTACTACATCAGACGGAGGAGTCGTTCGCAGGATAGCTTCCACCTGCTGAGTCCATCGGACGAGGAAGACAGTCCACACATCGGACACGCCATCCCAGTTGCTGGAGTTGCCATGTACGAAAAGAGTCCTCCCCTGAGAGATCGGTTAGTTTCGCTACTTCCTGGTCGCACTGCTAAGACCGTCCCTGAGCGGAGAGACATGCTCGCCGATGAGGACACAAGACAGTTTGACACTGATTGGTGGGCCCCAGGTCTCAGGCGGAATCCAAGCAGCGCACGTTCGTCCGTGAAGCGTCCGAGTCTGGGGGGCAAGGTGTATGATTCCTTGGCTTCTCTGCGCACTGTAGGCGGAGCTATGATTGACTATGCTGCCAACACGACCGTCATGCGGAACATGAGGAAGGAAGGGAGCGGAGGATCAAGGTCAATGTGGACGAGATCTGAGAAGGAGCCGACGGATCCTTTCGCGGATGATTGGGGTTTCGTCAGGTCGAGAAGGCCGACTACTTCAAGACAGGCATCTACCTACACTTACCATGATCCGTTCGAGGATTATGAGGTCGAGTCCATCCAGTTTGACTATGAAGCTCCGCCTTACGTTGATAGCACCGACGATGAGGAGAAAGGATATCCCCGCCTCAACGATCCGCCTCCGAAGCCGTACCTACACTCTGCATTCCCTCCAGCGGTGGATTTAACACGTCTCTCGCCAGTCACTGAACGACCATCCCTCAGCACCCTTACGGAGTCTGGAGCCACCCCCTCTGACTCCTCCCATTCCAACGCATCCCCTAGTATCTTTGGTACAGCTGCTCCCACAGCAACGTCCAACACCTCTCACGATACACCTCGATCACCGACCGCACGTCCCTCCTCCCTCATCGATGCCAACCCGTCACCTAACACCCCGCCCTCCGCCCCGATCCGTCGGTCCAACAGTTGGTGGATCCGGTTCGCGAAAACACCTCTACTTGACCGACGCAGCAGTGATGCTAGCAGACACTCTCACCCTCTGGACTTCCGGGATCCGAACCCGCCTCCTACACGACTCGTCCCTATTGAAGAAGCATCCATATCGCCCACAGACTCCAAGCGAAATAGTAGTGGAGGTCATCATCAAGTTTGGTCTTCGCATGCGCATGGCAGGTCTGCGTCGTCATTGCAGACATCTAGGACCGCCAACTCGGAGGCTTTGGAGCGCATGGGACAGATGGATGTCGTCCAGAAGGGATCCCATGGGACAGATAAGAGCTCAAGTGGAGGCGAGCCTGCTAAAGTGTTACGCCCCTTATCCGTCGCCACAACCAGCAGCGGGAGTGGACTCTCCATTATGGACGAAGAGAACTTCGTCATGTCCCCCGACTCTATGCTCGACCCTTCCTTGCCCCAATCACCCACATATGTCCCGCCACGGAAGAGATCACCGACGGGCGCGATTGCAGAGCGTGTGCAGGAGTACGAACGGCGGATGTCTCAGTCACAAAACCAGGATGAGAAGCCGCCGAGGAGCCCCCCGCCGGTGAGGTCGCGACAGAGGGGGAGTGTGTATGGTGTTGCGCCGAGGGCGTCGTTGTATGTTGCGAATCCAGATCGGGAGAGGTCTGGAAGTTCGTAGTGAGTTGGTTTTGACGATGGTTTCTAGGCTTCGTTAGTTTGCAGTGCCGTTCATATCTATGGACAAGAGACATTTATTCTGGGATTCGGTTTTTCAAGCATGTTTTCGCTGATCTTCTTCTGTTATTCACGACCATTCACGAGTTTTCATCACTTGTTTGCGACACCTCACGTATTTCTTTTCTGTTTTTCTGCTACTCATGTCATGACCTAGGACTCATTGTAATGCGCCGATCTGTAGTGCGGTGTTTGTAGTTTGTACGTTGTGAGCGGTATAGATCATTTGTTGTACCACAATCCTCACTTGCATCAACTACCGGACAACAGCATCTGCATTGTGGTAGTAATTTAGGAACTGACTACCACTATGCCACAAGGTAGAAAAACGAAGAAAACGGAAGGACAGACCGCTATAAACGTATCTTACAAAAAACCTAGGTAGTGGATATGTTACACGATTATGTTACATTCGACGCTAGGTCGACAAAGTGAAAGAACGTTGTGATAGTAATGAGCAACAGCAAGCGAAGGGTAAAAAACAGAACAGCACGTCTGCGTTTTTGTGAGTCCAAAGATATTCAAGATCCCCAGGCCAAAAAGAAGCGGAATATGGAATACAACCATACCATATAAAAGAAACCTTTCCCTCTCTCCTGCGTCCTAACGTTATGAAAGGTAAATGAAAACGAGAAGGCGAAGCTGAGCCCGGTGACTTCACACTTTCTCAAAGCTTCCAGTTCATGGCCCTCTTCTTGAGAGATTGCCATCGCGATTGCTGGGCTTTCTCTGTCTCGGGGAATATGAATTCCCACCTGGTGGTTCCCAAAGCGCGTGGTCAGTGCCCGATGGAAGCCAGGCAAAAAGGACTCCGGACATACCTAATCACGAGATCTCCCTTCCCAACAACCTCCCCTTTCTCCCGTATTGGCATCCCTGCACCAACGATCCGAGTCCCGTCCGCACCTTCGACCAAAGACACGGGGATTGGCAACGCGTACTCCTCCGCGTTCAACCCTTTCACGAACGCCAGATCCTCCTTCAAGCTCTCCGATACCGCGGGGTCTCCATCGTCATCTAACCGCGAGTCCATCGTGGACCACGAGTACGGGCGGGATTTGTTGTCCGCCCACGGGACTTGGACGGTGACGTACAAATCATTGCCTGAGCGAGAGAACTGCGGGTGGGACTGTTCTTCGACGACGAACACGATGTCTTGAAACGTCCCGTCTTTGCGCTCGTTCCCCACCCCTGGGACGCGTATCCTCGTACCCTTATGCCATCCTGGAAGCACCTTGATATCGATCTTCACGGTCTGCGTCTTGCCTGACCTGAGCGTCCGGATGATCCGGTAGTGCTGCGACGCGCCGTGGTAGAGGTCGTTGAGAGACAAGGGGAGTGGAAAGATCCAGTCTTTGGATAATTGCGCCGAATCTGCACTCTTGCCACTCTTCGTGCTACCCTTCAAACTCGGCGCCCGCAGCGGTTGCAACGGGCATCCGAAGTCAATGAATTCATATCCGTCCTCTTCAAGTGGCCGGTACTTCTTCCCATTACTGCTTGAATGAGAACCCTTGTGGGATTTGGAATGGCCAGGATAGTGATCGCTAAAAGATTAGATGGTCATATCACATATCAGATCTAGAATATGAAAAGGAGACATGAAAGCTTAAACTCACTTAGTATCGTCTTCGTCAGAAGATGAATCCGAATCAAGATGTGAGAACGGAGTCGCGGCGCGCGGAAGCTTTGTATGTTTGAGGTCGGGCTTGGGGGTGAAGCGTGAGGAGTGAGCTTTTGTCTCCGTGCTTTTCCTTACATAGTACAGTCGTATCTCGGTGAGAATAGTCGATAGTGGATAGAGGAACAGCGACTCACTTCTCTCCGTTCGATGGATGAACAGCGCCTGCTTTCGCTTCGGAAGATCGTGAAGACCTTGCTTTATGTGTCTTGTCACTCTCCGACTTCGACGATGAAGCAGCGCTAGGGGGTGGCGCAGTCGATGGCGATGAAGAATGAGACGATGACGTTGAAGGTGCGGTTGGAGGAGGAGAGGTGGGTGTGGGTGTGGGTTGAGACCGTTTGAATCGTCGCGAGTGCTTGCGACTTTCCAAAAGCGTAGTATACGCATCCTTGATCTACAGTGCGGGATAAAACCAATGGTCCTTTTCAATGAACGACGCCACACATACCTCAATGAACTTTTCCTGCGCAATCTCTTTATCTTCTTGGTGCCGGTCGGGATGCCATTTCAAAGCCTGAGGCAGAATAGAGGAACGGTAAGTTTATGTAAACCCCGACCAAAGGGGGCACGCCAGCGCACCAATTTCTTGTACGCCACTCGAATCGCGTCCTCCGAGGCGTCGTCTTTGAGACCAAGGACCTCATAGAGATGTTTCTTTGAGGCTACAGGTGCGGGCATGTTGCGGGAATCGTGAGCTATGGAGTACAGGGAGTAGTATCAGGTATACAATGTCATTCAGAGGAGAAACCGGTGAGAGACTGTGAGGAGCCGCTGGAACGAGCAAGCGATTATAAGCGACTGAAGTAAAATGAAACGAGGCTGAGGACTCAACAGATCATGCGACAGTCTCAACTACGCAGTTCCCTACTGATTACGAGGGTTCTGGATCAAACAGGGAAACTGAACGCTTCCTGCTGCTTCACCATGTTGCCTCATGTCGGCCATGCTGAACCCGGTCATCTCCAGCTCTTTCATCGCGTATGATCTGCGGACTGGTTCTTTCAGCAAAAACACAGGTTATAAGACAGCGAGCAAAGCAATACTATGCGCTGATGCTGGACGTGTTGCAGCTTCAACGGCAGACAAGGGCTCACGTCTCGCATAGGTGTTCAAATCACACCGCAGCGAGTACCTGCTCCAAGACAATGTTTTATGGACGACCAGTGCCATTGTGATTGGAAGACTAGAGAAATCCTCAACAGGGGATCGTCAGAACGCCATAGAGTTTTGACTTGAGATCGGTACAGTTCCTTGAGGTCTTCTCGTATTGCTCCTGGGAGTTGATATGTCCATTTCCGCGCAGAGTCCAATAGAGATATCGATGAAGAAAGGTACGAGCTTTGGGAATTGCCGCTACAGAGCGATATGAAGCCGACGATTCATAGATTGGAGGATTGTCGCGATGTTCAACCTGATTCGAACTTTTCTACGAGCGCACCTTTTGGAAGAGACCACCTCTACTCCGGCAAATGCCGTTAATTCGGAACATGCTCTCCCGACCTTTCCCGGTCTCCACTCATCCTCTTCAAGTTCCGAGTCAATCTTCCATCGTTGTCCACATCGGCGACGAGCATGAGGGATTCGATACGGCTCACGAATGGCTGTTACAATCGCGCCAATGGGAGGTAACCATTAATCGTGTCGTCTCAAGGCATTTGACGTAACATGTTGGTTCAACGTTCAACTTTGGGGACCTCATCCTGCACGGTTAGCTTTTGAAATATGCCAAATCCAACGTAAGTTTTATGTTGACCTGCATTTTTGTGATATGCTTATCTTTCGACCCAGTTAGAAGCTCTAGGCATTCGAATGCCCCTCTAATCGCATCGAATGTCCCCAGGTGTGGAACGGTCTCAAAGCTTATATGTCGACGTCGGTGTCATTTCCTGAATACCACTCAGCGAATCCCTCGGCTTTATGGCTTGCTAGAGGACCTTTGGACGCTGTTCCATGCCAATCTACATCCAGGGGCTTGACTCCCCCAGGCAGGAAGCTGCGTCCTCACTCAGTCCGCAAGTTCGCTGTATGTTTGGAGAATCAACAGCAGGCACTGTTCATGACAATCGGCAAGTTCACCTTAGATAACATGCGGTTGGCCCAAATTATGTATTTGTTGGTTTCTCGGTGTCGTCCAGGCTACCTCGAGCTCTTTGTAAGGGGTATGTCGATCTCCTCAACCCTTCAAGACCGTCTCCTCATGCTGATGCGCTTCAGGGAAGAAAAACTTCTTTTGCCCATGAAAACTATCTCCTGAGATTTGTGGTGCCGACAGCTTACTGTCGCGGCGGGTAAGGGGCTTAGGGTAGCTAAAGTGCTTCACTTAGCTCCTCGCTACGTGCCTCCAACACACTAATAGGTCCTATTCAGCTCCATACCCTCGCTTGCAGTTGTTCGCCTTCATACCCTCATATATGGTTGCCCTCAATCAACCGACGTGATACTGAAGGAAATGCGTGCGTAGCTGTACTTCGCCCCGGACTCGGACCTTACAAGTTACGCTTCTCCTCACTTGTCCAAACAATTCATTTAGGAGTGCATGCCTGAGCCTTCTCCCCTTTCAGATGGACGGCGTCCTCTTGAGAACATTTTGTTCACCATAAGCCAACACCACCTTTCCTAATATTCGAGGCTATGGTCTACATAGCAAGCGGGTCGGGGTTACTTTCCGAATGAGGTAAGTACTTCACTGTAATGCCGGGAGCATTACCATGGCGTGAGCTGATCTCACCCTCTATCTCCAGGCTTTCCCCTGTACTGTATCTTACAATGGCAGACGATTATTTCAGGATCTCTGTCGCGTCATCGCAGCTGATATCGTTCGATTACGATGCATGTTATATTGGCCCAATACGCACTAGAAGTGTTGTCTGATGCAATACTACCATTGCTATGTCCGACCTGCCCACCATGCATTCTTTCGTATGTGGCTCCGTTCAGTTGCGTTCCATTGTTGATTATCATCGGATCTTGACCCTAATACGCTGTATAGCCCCCGTCACCACGAGGCTCTATTCGATACCCTTCTTCACAGTACCTCTCTTTCGGTTTGCACACGCGATGGCCAGTCAACCTGAGATACAAGTTTCTGGATGTTTGGCTGTCAAAGCCACATACATGTCTCCGGATGCACGTGGACATGGGTATCGGAGGTCGTCCCGATCTGTCCTTCGCTCAAGGAGTGAGATGCCATGAGACGACAGGGCAGCTATGATAACTAAACCGGGGGTATACGACGCAAGTTGTGTCATTTTGCATGAAGGGTTCAATGTGACTGGTAAGTGGCGTCTAGTCATCGAGAAAGCGCCGAGTGGCCTTGGGTGTGTGGCGCTTACTAATTCTTTGTTCTCAACTCATCACCTGCGCCACAGTAACGTACCTATCCATCTCATATCTATCAGCTGCTTCTGGATTCCAACATCAAGCAGACACAGCCGATTGTGTTCTTGTTCTCCTTGTTGATCTAGGGATATGAAGGCAGGGTGTGGTGAACATTTCGGCATCGGTCAATTGTGTTATTTACCCGTTGCGTGCTAAGACACACAATAATCCGAGCCCTTCTGATGATCAGGTATTTGCCCGCACGACATTCTTATCGTTGTACTTACCTGACCATGTTCGGGATAGGGGATATTGCTATTATATGGCTCAGGCTCGCGTAGGCGTTCATATAGGGCACACCTCCCTGGTGCATTTCTTGAAAATAAGAAACGTTCAGGCAATACGTGGAGAAATGTAACTAAATATGAAAACTTTGATCTATCAGGAAGGACGAGCATCCTCTGCTCTGAGTCTAGAACTGGAGCGCGTCCGAGGGACTGGGAATGTCGCTGTGACCCTATTCAGGGGACATCAAGCCAGGTCCATAAGTCCTCCGTGCTCGACGGCGGATAAACACGCATGCATGGTGTTGAATACATTGGTAAGTCTTCAAGTTATGTAGCGTTGCTCAAATGGGCTCTCATCTAGGTCATCACAAATTCTCGGTCAGATCCTAAGGCCTGATAGGCAAACCAAGAGAAATGCAATCTGCTGCTGGGACGTGTTCGACGCAGCTAGATGATCTTAGGTTCAGCAAGGATCCTTGATGGTGATGGGCCTGAGACTCAAAACAAGGACATCAAGATCATTCGCTTCGTGGTGTGTTTCCTATGGGGTTCTTCATTCGAAGTTCCAACCTATCTCTGGCATCCTTGCCACATTCAATAAAAGGGTTTAACAGGGATAGTTCTCACTCAGGTCTTCAAAGCGTGTACTGGTAAGTTCATGTTCTCTACGGTGCAGATATTATTGGAACGATGTTGTTGTTCGGATCCATAGTGCAAACATTGCCCAACGTCGTCATGAAGCGCCTTCTGACGCTTTTCCTCAACGTCGATCTCAAATCCCAAATCGCGCCGCCCCTTGCCACCGATCGCCAGCCGAATTTGGCAACTGTAAATGACGAGCGTTGAGGAGAGCGCGCTCGGTGGGAAGACGCTGATCGACGATCTCGTTTTTGCCTTTCCTTGATATTTCCAACCAACGCCACGAAGGCTCTGGCGCTCTGTCGCGTAGCCGACGTTGGGATCGCGCCCGACGAAAGGCTCAGCGAACGTCCTTGTTCTCACTCCGATGGAATGAACACGGGCTGTCCGCCGGGACTTTCGCATATTCGTTGTCGGGCAATGTGAGTAGTTTTCGTTGAACCTGAAATTTGTGCACGATGAAATGTTTTCTCCACACAGGGACGAGGAGTGGTGCACTGTCGTTAGACGTCCGAGCAGCCTGGATCTGCATAATGAAAGGCCGGCGCGTTCACCGCTGCTCGATCTATGGGCGTTCCCCCGCCTCCTCTAATTTCACGCCGCCGCGGTCTAAAGCGGCGGCAGTGATAGCAAGATTGAGGGTGCCAGATGCTCACCACACGAAGTCTATAGATCGGTTCAGCGACCCAGCGGTTATAGGACTGTGTCCAAGCGATCCCCGCTGTTTTTCGTGACTTTCCGCCAATTTCTTCTCTTATACCACCGTCATACCCACTCGTCCTTCCTACAGTCGTCCCCAGCTCCTCGCCTAGACACCCTAGTGTCGTGGAATTCATGCCGCCGTCGGGCGTCCGGGTCCTTACCAAGAAATAAGATGCTCAGAAGTCATGGCAATTACAATGGCCGGTCATAATCACAGAAGGGTGCGCCATGTGCGCCATCAAGGACTCCCAGCTCGGCTGCGCAGCTCACACCTTCGTTAAGGTTTCTTCCAAAAAGTTCACCTCGATGCCATATGTTCATCAGCAGTGAAGGGCACAATGGAGCCTCGGCCGATTCGAGCGGGTGTCTTCTCCCGTAGAATCCGAGTCCTTTCCTCTCTTCTTGTAAGCAGTATTTGTTATATTCGTCACGTCCATTTACTCAGAACACTTTCGTCTGGATCAATGAATGTACTTTGAAACATTCCGTGCAAAGTCCCGGCACGATTCATTCGGTGAAGAACATGCTTTGACCGCATCACAGGCATCACCATAAACGAGGAGACAAAAACACAACCCCCGGCGTCGGACTCCCTCAGACTCGGGGATGCTGAGTGAGCGGTTCCTTTTCGTGGTAGCGCCGCATTCCCCAACTGAGCGCGCTTTCATGTTATCAAGCGGCGGCGAGGTTCGCAGAAGGGTATGACATACCAAGTCCATCTCGACCGAATCGGCACGAAGGCCACAAGTGGGTGATCGGTCAAGTCGCCGAAGCAACAACGTCTCAGATCATGGTTTCACCCTCCGTCCTTCAAGTTGCAGCGTGATAAGACGGGAACTTTGCTATCCCAGTATGCACATGCAGGGTAGCTATCCCTGTTCTGGAGGGTGCGGCCTGATCTTCCAGAAGCTATGCTTACCTAGGGTGCTGAGCGAGCAAACGAACCACATGAGCGACTGCATAGGTTCCCAGCCACAAACAATCTGGAGTCTATGTATTCGCATTCAAAGAGTGTGCATTCTTGCGGCCCAAATGACCTGACTAATGGCGGACTCTGTTCTCCATTCGCGCCGGTCTCCCGCAATAGGGCATTTGGAGAACCCTTCCTTCGCAATGTAAGTATACGTGACAGCTCCAAGGGTGGGGGTTCTGCCTTTGTTCCCACTGAGACTTCGCAAACAAACGTTATTTCGATTTTTCCCAAGTACTTTACACTGCGGGATCAATTATAGGCCTGTTTTGACGTTTATGACGTTGTACCGTGACCTTCGTGTGGACCCATTGTGGTTGCGGTGGCTTCGTACAAATTGGTCGGATGATTGCAACGCTGATTGCTGGGCCCGTTGCTGTACAACAGGTAAAACGACAGGGCATCCGAATCGGAGGGAAGCTCGTGTTTTGGTGGTCTTGATGTAATTGAAATCGTCGTGGTGGCCCCACATTCGAAATGCGCGTTTGATGATCCTGGTGCAGTCCGTGGATTTTATGGATGGCGAGGCACAGTGTTTCCAAGCTGTGTCAGGCGTTTATCGCCGAAAACTATCTTGACCGCGCTCGATCTCTGTTCGATGCGCAACAGTGACCAAGCAGTCGCCCGTGGATGTGAGATGCAGCATCTTCTGCGCTCTCTGCGGCATCCTTCGACTTTGAAGGCGCACAGGCAAATTTCTGGTATGCCGTAAGGCCAGCGGGACGCCGGCAGAACCTGATCTGCGGAAGCACATTGGTCTCGTCACTACTGAACTTGCCCGCTCCTGGTCCCCCTTCGTTGGCAATGCGCATATACGATGGATTCTCACAGTATACGATAGCGCAGCTCCCCAAGCCAAAGAAACATGCTACGAAGGAAATGAGCATCAGAGGGGGAACGTCACTGTGAAACAAAGGCATCGAGACCATCACAACGACCGTGAGTGACGTCCCTATTTGGCAACATGGCAAGATCTGCGACCCTCCCCACGATCAAATTTATAAAATCGATCAGACAATCGGGAGAAAATTGGGGGTTTCCGGGGTCCGCCTTAAGGCAAAAAGGGTATAGCCGCTGGTCGGCACCGTCCAAGACGACACATTCGCCTTCCTCAGCCGCAAGCCTGTCATGGTAATAGTCACATTAAGGGCATGGAGTACGACAACAAGGGGAAAGACATCCCTCCACAACGTCGAGCACGTCTCGCCACTGGGGAATGAGTGGCACAATGTCGAGTTTACGCGTTGAAAGAGAGAGCCCGCGTCTGCGTGACAGTCAATCTCGATAGTGAGGACGGTTGCAGGAAGGAACCGTCCAGCTTCCCCCGACTCTCCAACTAAATCGGAGCGCCTGAGTTACCCATTAGGCAATAGTAAACACCACATTTACTCATTCAGTCAGGGCTATGTACTCAACGCCGTCCTCTGCATCCAACACAATCAATGCAAGAGGAGCTATCGGTCGTATGTCTCACCTTCACACATTCATTTCGTCCATTCTAGGGGGCTTCGGTACTTGTATCGCAACCCCCACATGAGCACCAAAGCCGTCTCGGCATTCTGTCACTGGTGAGCCAAGCACCGGCCAGGCATGGTCACGATACGATGTCATTGTTTTTTCTATCATCCTGATAGCCTTCATTTACGGGAATACACACGGCACAAGCGGGAGAAGCGTGCACAGGACTGATTGAGTTGCTTGGAGTTGTTACATTGCTTCTGCTGAAAGTTACTGCCATACATCTGTGCTCAATTTCATGCTGCCTCGATCTGCTCAACGTAGGTCTTGCCCTCGTCGCCTGCAGCTTTGAGGATCTAAGCAAGGCGTGAGCTCGAGCAGAGGCGCTGTCAGAAAGTGTCACGTACCTCAAGCAGCTTCTCAACGTACTTGGCCCAGGCCTCCTCCTTGGAGACACCCTTCACAGAGTTCCAGGCATCCCTGCGCGCATTCGGAGAGTAAGGACCGGAAGAGCATACCACGACGGGAGAGACTCACCACTTTGCCTTTCCTGTGAAATCAAGCATGCCGGGTCTGGCGGTGTTGACATCACCGATAGTTGCTGTTGACACCGATGAGCGCGGAACGGGAGGGCAGACAGTAATATGATCGGCACACACCCTGCTTGTAGTACTTGTAGAACTAAGACATTTCGTTTCGGTTTAGACAGAACATCGGGTGTTGGATGGATCAGGACTTACGAAGAGCTGATCATCCTGGGTTGGCTTGATAGGGCCATCCTTGGGGAGGTTCTGGACGACCTCGACGGCCTTGTTGAACTTAGCTTCGGACATTGTGATTGTGGAAGAGTGGACGAAGATTGTGATGCGGATGTCAGCGAGAAAGAGACTTTATACAAGCAGGGAGGTCGATCCCCAACGATCGTTGCGATGAGGAATAGTGACGATGGATGCGATTATCAGACTGCGGCAAACTCCGACAGAACCAGACGCGTCTTGAAGTTGGAGCTGCAGATTGACTGGAGAGCCATGACAATTCCGAGAACGAGCTCGCAGCAAGACAGAGGTGGGGACATTGGGGGTTCTACACAGCAACGATGGCAGATACACGTTAAAAGCTAACGTTGGGGGACGCGTGAACGAGTAAACATTCCACCTTCCCACCCCCGACGTGTTGACAGGAGCGTCAAGGGCACGAGACAGACAGGAGGTGTTGGATGATTTTGTCACCATTACAATTGCGACGTATTTTATTCTCATCTTCGTCCTTTTTGTGGTGCTTGATGTCCCTCCACGAATTCCTATAATCCTGGTCGACATCGAGGAGGGCGATGAGCACGGAGGCGCTGATTGCCGAATGTGGCAATATCTGAACTCAGCTCAACTCCGACGCGACCTCGCAGGAACAGCGACCAACCCCAGGGTCGACAGCACACTCGTCCTTCGTCATCGTTCCCCACCTCGTCAACACACTATCCCGCGTTTGCCTGGACGATCTCGCTGTCCGTCTAGCGTCATAACGACATCCTAACGTACCGCAATGTCTCAGTCTGTCCCACCCCCCTCTCATCAAGAAATCGCCCGCAAGCTGTCTATTCACAGCGCTGCGAAACCACCAAAGGTGTGTAGGCGTCTTAGAAGTTGAGCCACAGCTATTGTGCGCTTACAATGCTTTCTATGTTCTTGACATGATGGCGGACAGAAACCATCCATACAGACAGCTCCTGTCTCTGGTACAGAATCCGACTCTGATTCCGTCTTTTCACCCGACCTCGGCTCTCCCTCGCCAATCTCCTCTGCCAGTCTCGGTGCGGCGATGATAGCTGCCAGCTCTTCACACCCGCCATTATCCTCCATCGCGGAACGAGGGACAGGTAGTGGTGGGGAGGAGTCCGAAGAAGATGATCAGGGTGATGATGATGGATGGCATGTGGAGACGGAAGCGTCGCAACGCGACGCCTTGCATGACACGGTGCTCAAAACTGGATACTTGTGGAAGAAAGGCGAGCGACGGAAGGTGCGTACGTCAATCTTCGGCGCGATGGTGGTGCATCTGATACCCCTTCATGTGCCGTTTTAGACGTGGAAGAAGCGATGGTTCGTCCTGCGCCCCGCCCACCTTGCGTACTATAAAACGTCAGCAGAGTACAAGCTCCTGCGCCTGCTCGACCTCGCCGACGTCCACTCATGCACCCCTGTTACTCTGAAAAACCATGCGAATACGTTCGGGATGGTGTCGCCTACGCGGACGTTCTATCTTCAGGCGGCGAACCCCCATGATGTGCAGGAGTGGGTGAACGCGATTACTGCAGCCAAGCAGTCGTTCCTGGCGACGTCGACCCAAAACTCGGCGACCGCGGTGCCCACCGCAACGTCTCCCACTACGGCGCCGATACCGATTCCGGCGTCGAGCCCTGGACGACGGGGGTCCGTGCAGGCGATGCCCATCTCCGCATCCCCGTCGCAGAGCCATTCGCCTCATGGACACCACTTCACGTCGTCGGAATCAGAGGATGCGTCGCCCAGTGGCCCCCGCTCATACCCCGCAGGGGATGTTTCAGGCTCGAGGCAGGCAGGGGCAGTGATAGATGCGTCGAAGGTGATTCTGTCGGGATATCTCATGAAGTGTGGTTCTCGGAGACACATCTGGCACAATCGCTGGTTTGTCCTGAGTGGCGAGAAGCTGATCTACTGCCGGAGTCACATGGTGCGTTCCCACCCCGAAGCCGTCCCAGTTTGGTCTTATTGACGCCGGACACAGGACAGCACCAAGCCCCACCGCCAGATCGCCCTTGCGCAGATCCTTGATGCCCTCGAATACGACCTTCCCGCCCACAGAAATACCCCAGGTGTGAACGCGTCCCCTGTTCCCCCACATGCTCCATCCGGGGCTGCTGATGTCCCGGATGGCCAGCTGCGGACCCACACGTTCAAGATCGTGACCACCAAGAGGCCCCTCCTCCTCTGCGCGCCCAGCGAGGAGGAGGAAATAAAGTGGCTGAGTGCCGTCCGCGCGCTCATCGCTCGCCGATCAGGAGCGGGAGTCGTACCAGGAGACTCCGCGACATATGGCCCTCCCTCGAAGACGACAGCTGCTGCTTCAGCAGGAACCAGCGTTGGACCGCCTGGGAATGCAGAGTCCCTCGCCACCGGCGTTTCCGGGACGAACGGGGCATCTGGCGCGAGCTCCGGGGGAAGACGCAGGGATTCGTTCGCACGGCGGCTAAGCCTGAGCGGGGGAGGAGGAGGCGTCGTGGCAGTCGCGCATCCTCAAGAAGTGGGAGGTATCTGAAGCGTCAATCTGCACTTGGGATAGACTTTCGTCGCGCGCGTTTCGGTCAATGGGGCGCCACTCCTCCTCACTCGTCGGACGCATTTTCATGGTGTGCTCATCGTTGCGGCACCGCTTCTATTGCTGGGATGGCTGGCCGTGCCTGTTTTCTCTGTTCCGACCTGGCTCTCATCTGACATAGGCCGCGATCGGGAACGCCCGCGACGAAGACCCACCAACGGACGAGCTTCTCTCCTTCGCGCGCACAGTCATCCCCGTTGTCATCATTTCGCTCTACGCCACCACCTTCTCGGATTACTCAACCTCTTCTTTCGTTCGCAGTTTTGACGATTGGTCAACCTCTCCGCCGCTCTTTTTAGTCGACAGCTTGAATAGTCTCTGTACAATAGTGAACCGATGGGGGACCCGTGCGACGAAACTTAATCCACCACTGCAGTCTAGTCGATGATCTGGAATGCCAATGTAATGTAAATTTCTAATCAAACATTGTGGCAGAGTAAAGGAGGCAGGGCAGAGGACTGGAAGGAGCTATGTGAGTGTGTGAGGTTGCTTGGAATCTGTCAAACGCCCCATGGCTACCCTTGATTGAGTCGGAAAGGGCGTGGTTTGCGGGGTCTTTCCATGGAGCTTCCGATCCATCGTAGGTTTACCTCAGCTCGTCCATACACGGTTGTGCCATCGTCGTACGCAGTGTTCACGATTCTGGTAACTGCACCGACGCGATGGCGATGGAAGCCTTGACGACAGTACATGACACCGCTGGGGGAGACCATGCCGTGTATGGGTATTGCGGGTTGGGAACACGGAAAAGACGGGTACGAGCGGGGATGGGATGGAGAGAGGGGGGGAGAGGGATTTCCGTTTGTTTCGTGGTACAGGTGCATAGCCACGTTTGGGATGTGGGTGAGGGCATGAGGTGAGTCTGGATCCGAACAGATGTTCCGTCTGTTTGGACGGTTTATAATTGTCGAGCTTCGACTTCTTCTGCGAGTGTGGTCTCAAGGTGACTTTCTGAGTTGCCCGTTCTGACTGGGTTGGTTGTGCCGGGGATTGCGTGTCTGGAATGAACGGGATGGGCAACCCGGCTGAGTGCACGAAAGAGGACAAGGGCGTTTGTTGACAGAACGGGTGCCTGTGTGAATGTCGAGGTGGGATGTGTTCACTCTCAGTCTGTGGCTCTTGGCCTGCTGCTGAATGGGATCTGCCTGATTGGGATTGGACGCTGGATGGTTTGCCAGTTCGGGCGTTAATTGCATCTGGGCGTCTCGATTTACCCACGTCGACTCGGGTGCAGCGTCGAACCGAGCAGGACCTCTGGGAGTGCGCCGCGGGGTCCTGTGCTTACGCAAAGTGGTCGGGGTCCGCGTGTGACGTGACGGTGTGACGGGAGGCAGGTGACCGTTGTTGAAGTTCGCACGCCCTGCCCGGCGCCCTGGAGTACATATAGGCGTGCTGAGAGCTTGAGACCGCTTACACCCCGTCCTCCGTCGTGCAACTCCTCCTCTCCCCGCCACCCTCCTCCTTTCTCTACTTTCTCGTCTTCAATCCTCCTTGTATATCTTCTCCAATGCCTGACCTTCCTTCGAGCCCAAGGAAGACCCTCTCCTCCACCTCCCAGGCCGCCAAATCCCAGACGCAAAAGAAACCCGGAGCGCCCAAGCCAAAAGGCGCCGTCAGAGCCAAGTCGGGCTGCTATACTTGCAGGATTCGTAGGAAGGTCAGTACAGTCCATTTCGACAGCCTTTCGTCTCCTCGAAGAGCCCTCCTTCCCCGCTCCAAGAGGACGCGTCACCCCCTGGTTGAAAATTTTTCATCCCCGTCCACTGACCGAAAATCCCGACTCTCCAACAGAAATGCGATGAGCAACCCAATGCGGAGGGGGCTTGCCAGACCTGCGTTCGTCTCCGTCTGCAATGCCTTGGTTTTGGTGCGAAGAGACCTGACTGGATGAGGGTACGTGTTCCCCCCCCACCAATCACCCCTTTTTTGGGTCGCGCCACAGTTCATATCTGATCGCCTTGTTTTCTTCAGGAGAACAACAGTGTCACCGAGTTGCGCGAGAAGATCAAGACCTTCCTTGCCTCGCAAGGCATGATCAAAGGTCACTCTGGCTCGGGCCCCCGCTCCAACGACGGGGAGCCCCAAGTCCTCATCCTCGTCGACAACCTCCACTCGAATCCATCAAGCCCTCCCACCCCCACACTCTCTGCTGGCTCCAACGGCGACCACAGACAAATGACTTCTTACGTTCGGGATGGTTCTCATTATCAACCCACGCTGCCCCCACCCGATCAGCAGCAGTACCACCCACCGCCGCCACCCAGTATGTACTCCTTTATGATTAATAGTTACCCGCTTGGTAGTAATTCCTTCCAGGCTGGCAGTCTCATGTACCGGAACTAGCGCATCCCGATGCTGCCATGCCTCCTCGGGGCCCTCATGGGCTTCCGCCCATGCCAGACATGATCTATTCCAACCCCCCCAATTCTATGTTACCTCCTCCTAGTCTAGTGCCCGTTAACTCTTCCTCTCCGTCGTGTAAGACACCCCAGTACCGTTATTAGTGTATTTTTGGAATGTATTGTGCTCAAGCCCTCGTTTGTTGGCAGGGCTTAATGGAACATCTTCATCTTATCCCAACACTCGGATTGCCTCAAGCCACCAACCTCAGTATGTGAGTTCCTACGGCCCTCACTATCATTACTCCTATCCCGCCGAGGAGGATATCGTCACTTCGGATGTTGCCTATTCACTTGTCACGGCACAGCAGATGCCCGTTGATATCCCGATGATTCCAACTGAGCAGCGGCGGTTTGTGGATCATTATCTTCGCAATGTCCTCCCCATTCAGTACATCCTTGCATCCAAGACGATCACGTCCTCCATGCTCAGGCTCATCCAGGCGTACCCTACGGCGCGCGAAGCAGCCTGTCTGCTGTCCGCGTTGCACATACGGTCCCTGCGATTACCTGAGGATAGCCTCAACCAAGCAGTGGAGTCCACATACAGACGGCTGGAGCTTTCATTGGTGAACGTCGACAGAACGGATTACACGGAGGGCGATGCGATGGCGGGCCTTCATGTTGTCTCTACATTCTTATTCTCAGGCGGCAGAGGACGATGGGACTTGTTTTTGGACATCGCCGTAAAGTTTGTCTCCAGCGTACTGAACAATCCCAAATACTACGGCCCCGAAGACGTGCTGAAGCACTGTTCGGAAACGACACGGTTCATCATCAAAACGACGATGTGGTTCGACGTGCTTGCCTCCGTCACCACGCAGCAGGTTCCCCGCTTCCTTTCTGTCTACCGACAACTCTTTGGACGGTCTGGCGCCTACATTGGTGAAGGCGCCACGTCCCCAGAGATCTCAATGTTGCCGGTGATGGGCTGCGAGAACCACATTGTGCTCGCGATAGCTGAGATCTCGGACCTGGCGTGCTGGAAGGCGACCCGCTCTCGTCAAATGAGCCTCAGCGTCCCGCAACTTGTGGAGCGCGGAAGGGAGATCGAGAAGACGTACCTCTCCCCTGACGATTCATTATACGGGCCTTCCAGCGCCTCCTCCCACCCTGTGTACGGTCTTGGTTTGAATGGCATAAACGCGCACCACACGGGAGAGGACGCCAGTTCGGTCGATATGGAAATCCTGCAGCGGCGAAGACTCACGAACGAGATCTTCCGCGCCTCCGCGAGGGTCTACCTCCACACCGTCCTCTCTGGCGAAAACCCGGCGTGTCCAGAGATCGTGCGCGGCGTCGCGGACACCATCCACGCTCTAAAGCAGGTGCCCACGGACTCACCGAGGATCCATCGCGACGTCATCCGCAGTGTCGTGTTCGGGATATGCATCTGCGGGTGCTTGACGGACGACAGGGGCCAGCGGAATTTCTTGCTCAAGATGCTGCAGTCTCAGCAGCAGGAGTCGGTGGGGAACGTCGCCGAGGTGCAGCGCTTGATGGAGACGGTATGGGAGCGCAGGGCGAGGAATCAGAATGGCGGGCAGACGGTGAATTGGCGGGACGTCATGCGAGAGTCTACCAAGGAGCTTTTGCTCCTTGTTTGAGGACCCGCTACTTATATAGACCCTCGTCGTCCTCGTCCTCGCACGTTGCCCCTCTCGGTCGTCTACTCGTCTCCTCGCCACGCCACTTCCACAACGACCGTCTCCCTGTCTCGTCGCCGTGCAGCGCTTGTCTTTTGTTGTCGCCCACGGACACTCCCTCTCTGCGATTCGAGCGCCCCAAGGATCCTGCCAACCACCGAGGTCCGTCACGGCCATATCCACGCCCCCACCCTACCTACACCCCAACCTGTCAGTTCCCCACTCCACCGCCCCTAGACCGTCTCCAGCTCCGACCTCTTGATTGTTGTTGGTTGCTCTCCCTGCCCACCGATACGTTTCATCAAGCTATTTTTCCCCTCTCTGTGATTCCCAGACAATCAAGGTTATACCTCCTCATTTCACTCCCCGATTCCCCCGTTATCCCCCGTTATCCCAAACGAAAATAACCACCACCAGCCCGAAAACACAATTCCAATTCACAATCACGGACACGCACCCTGTTCCTTCCCATCTCACATATACATGCACACCACCCTCGTGTCGTTTCGGTTCCACGTTGTTCGTCCTGCACTGGCTCGGAGGTTGGATGCTTGTATTTCGCCGTCCCTTCATCTCATCACCGCTCCCCCACTCCACGAGGTTATCAATACAACGAAGAGAACAAACATGTCTTCCATACCTCTCATCCCGTCCCCCCCCATGGCTTCTTCATCTTACGGACGCTTTTTTCGTCATCTCTGCATCCTGGATCTCAATCTCCTTTTGCATGCTCGTCCTTGTGTCCTACTAGTCCACCGTTTTTTTTACGTTTTCTCGTGTCAACTCATCTTTTCATTTCACCCTTGCTTGTCTGCTCAATTGCTCGCTCGTCCGTGTCCCGTCTCCGCTAATAGGCTACTCACTACTCCGTTTTGATCATGCTTGCTTTCCTCCTGTCTTTCTCTCCTGGAATTATTCCTTCCTCCTCTCCTCCAAGTCCCACGTCGACGTCTTCTCGTTCTCTCAGTTCTCTTGCATCGGATACCTGTACTTCTATTCCCCGCACTTCATTGGACTCATGTACCATTCCGGAATTCAACGGCAAAAAATGAAATATTTTAGCATCTGTATACCAATTGAACGTTGAACGTTGAACCTCATAAGCATTGTGGCGATGCCACAAGTCGGACGCCCCCAAGATAAGATCTGGGGCTGAGCGCTGAGCGTTTGCTGTCATCTTCGCTGAGATGTCCATGTCATTCCATCACCGCCTTTCAATCGCCTCTATTTCGAGTCCGAGTCTGTGCAGACACAACATCTGGTCTTCTTCTCTGTGCTATTAAACACGGTATGGCGGGTTCTCCGGTCAACGTTGCTGGTCGGGCGAAGGAGAAACATGGTTGGCATGAGGCCGTGATGCTACCTCTCCGTGGTGTAATCGTAAGTGCATCAACCTCAATCCTCGCGATATGGCATACAGAGCTCACTACAGTCCTTTTTCATCCAGTTCGGAACAAAATCTATGCCGTCCACGAGCACAAACCGACTTCTTACGTCGGATGCCGTCCGCTACAACTCCAGTAAAACGCGTGACTTCGGGGATAATTGCTAACAACCACGACAATGTCTTATCTGCTAATATGTGCTATACCTAAGGCTCGGGTTCTCATAATGCATCAGCTACCACAGAACCTTCTTCCCATGTGGTGAACAACGACTTATTGTTGACCTCGCCACCTTGACCGATATTCCCGCCGGGAGTCGCATGCGTATTGTGGATTTATCCCCCAGGACTCCGGATCTCCCGAGGGGCAATGTTTGGTCCGTCTCAGGTGCTTGTCCGTAAGGCGAGAGAAGGGGGGGGTCCCATTTCGTATATCGGGTTGCAATGGGTCTTGCAAATGAAACAGGGATACGAAGCCGAATGGTCATTACTCGTTGCTGTTTGCTGTTGGTGGGTTCGCCGCTTCCAACGATCAGTATTGTAATAACCCCTTCTGAACGCACCGATACAGAAGACCGTTCGTTCTGCGCAATCTTCCAGAATCTGGGGCCAGTGGAGATCGGTCGGACGGTTTCGACTTGATATCACACATGCGTCTTTCGATTCGGCTGCTATGCGTAGAGATTGACAGCGGTAATATTGCAGTGGCACATACGTTTTAGACGGTATTGCAGCAGTCTCATCTCGCAGCCCTTCCAAACTGCCAAAGGATGATATGGTAGTTGGGGGGGGGCGTCGTTTTCTCCGATCCAGCTGTGTTGTTTCGGAACCATAAAGGCCCCGTGACGCGATGCGGCGTTATGCCATAACTACACCCCGTTGCCGTTGAACCGAAATCACTTGTGTCCCAACGATGCCCCAAACCGACCCGGGGAAGGGGAGGAAGTCTCCGTCAGCAGTCAACATAAACCCCTCGGTGATGTAGTGGTCGCCCGCTGAGTTTGAAGTAAGCTCGTATGACGGTGCTTCTCTCTGGTGTCAACTTTGGGTAAGTAGTTTTATTCTTATCATGTGAAAGTGATAGTTCACCTTCTTTGTCTCATAGCGACGGTTAACCATCAAGTTTCCTTTGGCTGGGACGTATGACGGCATCCGACGTGAACGCAACGCACGGAACAAGCTGCATTGAACCATCTCCTCGTGCGGTGGCTTCTTCACGGCGAATCCTCTTGAACGGGTGCGAATGCGGAAGCAAGCTGAAGAAGTCGTAGGTGGTGAGTGTCCGGTTAAGATCGGATGATTTGTCGAAAACTCAGGAATCTTAACGCTTTCAGGTCAAAGGGTGTTGCACATCGGTCAAAATTAGCTCGTTGGAAAAATATACGCTCTAAGCAGATGGAGAAAAGAAGAGCGAGTGTAGTCTGACCTCTGACTGTGTGGCTTACATTGGGCGGTTGTTTGCGACCTGTGGGTAAGGTACGGGGTTGAGTCCTGGTTTGGATCGAGAACTGATCGTCCTGTACAGTATGCTACAGCCATGTGCAAATACGCGCTGCTATCTCACTTGCAGAGGGCTTCTCCAGAATACAAGGCCGACAGACCATGTCATTATTGCATACGTGAAATGTGGTGCACCGCTCATGGCATGGATATCATTTTATTTTCTGGCACAATGACAGTCTCATACCACTGCGGTCGGAGTTGTTTCCAGCATTGAGCTGGTGGTATGGGCGTACCCAGTATTGTCATCGCGGCAAGCAGGGCCCTGATGGTGTGGCTGTTTCGTCCTGGCCCCGTGTCGAGGTGTCTACGCTCTTCATAGCTGTATTGTCCCACACATTGAGACACAGCTGATCGTTCAGTGAATCGTCGACCGATCGAGTAGGGCAGTGGCGCACATGTGGTCCTTGGCGATGTGGTCTTTTCGAATATCGTTGGTAAGATCATGTACTCTTTGACAAACTCTTTTGTTGGACAAGCGAGGCTGACTACGCACTTTGCATAATACCAACAACTCTTCGTTCCTTCTTTCGGTCTGTACAGTAAACATGGTCGCCACCAACTGATGTCGATATTGAAATTAGTGCGCTTTGAGATGTTTGTGCAGAATACCGACTACCGACCGGTGCATAACTTTTGCAACAATGGATTGAAATCCCGGAAGTTTGGAATAATGATGGAATGCGAGGAGACATCTGACCCATGATGCCCTTGATTCCGGTGAACAATTGTATTATTGTTGCCGAGGAGGAACTGCTTTCTGTTGCTGTTCGTTTATTACGGTTATCAGTAGAAGCTATCCAGTCATGGTAATTCAGCTTCATGAAACACCTTCGTAGAATACGATACAGGCTCAGAGTACAAGGTGGTACACCGCCCCGGAGAATGAGCAGTGAGGCCGGCGAGGTCTCGAGAATGGTCCGGTTCGTCAACATCAAATGCAAATGGAGACGCGATCAGACATGATCGGGGCCCTAATAGGATGACAGAAAACGATATGGTACGTCCATAAGGTTGTGGGCCTCGACATGCTGGTATTCACTGGATATAATCATGCCACATGTGTATCACTGCACCACGCGCACTACGACACGCAACAAATGTACCAGACGGTCGTCGTGGGCATCGACGGAGAAGAGATAGCATCACTCATGATGATTCTGCGGATCCTTGGCGAAGTAGAACCTTGAGCCGTATGCAGTACCGGGGGTGCTTATAACAAATTCCTCTCCTGGAGTTTGTCCTCCGAGCTCGATCTCCGAATATTAATGGCTCAATACCCCGACTGCACCAATTCAAAAGGGGACGACGGGACGTAGCATTTTCATCCTCATCGGAGGGGGGTGGGGGGTACTAGCTGGATAATAGCTGGATATCCCTGTGAGCCTGTTTCGTCAGAAGACAGTGTGAATGTACACCATCATGATCAGGTTGATCTTCAACCGTATGTCTTCAACGTACTCGTCAGTCGACCCGTCGGATGTCCAGGGGTGACACCAGTCGCACTTTGATAGAGATTCACCGACCGGAATCAGTAAATGGATCAGGAAGTCGAAGCTTGAATGTCGTATTTGCATTCTGCCTGCTGTGAATGCTGACGTCGGCCGTATCTATGCCCCTCAAAATACAATCTGGTGGGTATGGGAACGGAGAACACCCGCAGTGAACGGGACAGTATCGGGCAATGAAGCAAGTGAACATTGCGCTGGAATCGTTATTTGCCCGGGATCCAAAGATCACGGCTCAGGATGATTGATGGAAAGGGTGGTTGTATACAACAAGGGCCGAGAAGAAATGTATAACCGGACGTATTCTTCTCACTACATGTCCCTTCCGCGTAAGTATGTCTTTATGAATACAGGCGAAATGAGAGACGATGACCTCAAACCGACAGGCCTGTTCCGGGAAGTCTGCCAAGATCCGCCATCCGAGTCCATGAGGAGCACCTAGCACTCCACATAGAAACGGTACGAGACATAGTCGGGATGTTGTCCACACGAGTTCGCGTCCTCAAATTCGAACGTGCCCTGCGAGGACAATATGCAGCTTGGTCAGATTGGGAAATTTCTGACCCTCTTTAGGAAGGCGGCAGCACAATTACCTATGTTTGGCCCTGCTTTTTTGTATCCGGCTCCTCCGCCACTCCTCTGCCACAACGTTGCAAAGTGTACGGCCATCGCTTACCATGAGACATACCCCATTGTCCCCGAAGCTGAACGTCGAGTGGAGCCCTGACCAGTGACCACGTACTGAGTACTTTCCTTCATCCTTGGCAGCACTTGACCCTTATCAAAGGGACTCTGCCTGGTCAAGACCTGCTCACGGGCCGCGGAACACCCCCACCGGCCTTCAAAACGGTCATTCCGCCGGAACAATCCACCCACGAGACTGAAAACGCGGTCTTCTTGGGCCTTCAAAGCTTGGAGCTCAATAGTTGTCTACTTCCTGTATCTGAGGTCCCACAACCAACGGATACACGCCACAGATATTTATAAAACAGGAGGGCTGAAATTGCAGGATTTTTCGCAATTTACCGCTTATACGATGAGGGCAGCGAAAGGCGGCCCCGATGTGCGGGGTGATCCACAGGCGCCGGAGAACCGACACAGCGTTGCTGTGTTTGCTCATTGAGGCGATGAACAAGTTGATGATTCGTGAGTTCAGAGTGCCAGTGCCTTGAAGGTGCACACGAAGAGACTCATCGTGGCGATACAAAAGAACAAGGACAGGTGAACGACTGCTCGAGTTACGGCGAAGGAGGTTACTGGAAAATTAAATCAGCGTTGGGGAAGGTATGCGATGGTACGCGAATTTACATACTCGCGAATCCTCTGCGGTAAGAAGCCAACGATAGGTCATGAACATATCCACGATGACTTGTGCTGTCGAGGGATTGCACAAAGCTATCGCCATGCATGACGAACGCAGCAACTTCATTGAATCTTATGATTATGGTTGCTGAGCGGAGGTTGTTCTCATTGTGAAACAATTGCCATAAAGGAAATGCCAGGCACCGTGACTGCGGGCAACGCCAAATTGTTGAGTTCGTCTCGTAAAGATGGCAAATTGGCAATGTTTCCAATCTCCTTTTGATCTTGAGCGATCTGATTCCAGTAACCCCTTGCAGCCAACACAACTGACCCTGAGCAAGCCAGACCGCTTTCAGGAGGCTGCAATGAACGTCTGAATGTGACCGTTGTGCATGTGCTGAGACGTCCTTGCTTGACAATACTCTTGACGAGTGTGTGATGAAGATACACGGGCAGAGTGTGTTTCCGCCATGAGGAAGATGTCGCTTGTATGGGGATGCCGATAGTCAAGGACTCTTTGAAGTTTGAATCCATCGGAGGTGGTGTTATCAGAGATTCAAACCCCCGCGCGCTTGTTCGGAGCTTGAATACCGCCTTGATTTGGAATATCTCACAGGTCTCCCTCGCCAACCGCCTGTTGAATGCAGAACAAATATTTACCGCCTCTTTATGTTTGCATATATTCATGGCTCGTTCTGTTCCAGCCCTTCTTAACGTCCACCTTGCTATCACGCCGGTCTTCTGAACTCCTCGGTCCACCCTCTCCCCGTGATTTCTAAAAAGGACCGTCCTCAGTGGTCAAGCGTCCCTCAACCCCCTTCACCGCCTCCCTTATCCACGCACCAGTATATTATATGCCTGTTCCGACATCTTCTCAGAGTTCAGAGGCAAGAACATCCATGTCTTCCGATTCACCTTTCAGGTCGCCCTCTATCGACCGACCGTTCGTCGAGTCAAACACACATGCAGTATCCGATCTTGGAAGGTCGTCGGACGGTTTTGATTCTGACCAGGTCGAAGAGCACAGCAGGCGGAGCACCCCCTCACAAACAACCACGGATTCCACACAGTCTCCCCCCACCGGTAAAGGCGGATGTTGGTAAGCATCACTGCGCTTCTCCAGGGCTCGTAGCGTCTGACATCTCTGCCCTTCATAGGACATGTCGAGTGAGACGGAAGGTTCGTGAGATTTCCGTCACGGGGTCGCGTCGTGTCTTACCTTCCTTTTACATCAGAAATGCGACGAGGAGCGAGAAGGCGATTCGTGCAAGACGTGTTTGCGCCTTCGCATCAAGTGCTTGGGCTGGGGACCAAAGCGTCCGGAATGGATGCGGGTGAGATTTTATTGCTGTCACTCAAAAGTCTCAACAACTCACGGTTCGACGTCACCGACAGGACAAGGATAAAGTAGCCGAGTATAAGGCTAGTATCAAGGAGCAACTCACCCGTGCAGGCCTCATCCGCGGCCAACCACGAACGGTGTACCAGATGCCGAGCAAGAACATCGTGCCATCGCAATCCGGTCTTTATCCGACCGTGGGGGGGAGTACCTCCTCCCGCCGTTCTTATGACATCGACCTCGAATATCGGTCGGCATACGCCTCCCACTCCAACTCTCCAATGCACGCTTCTGGAGTCGTCCCTGTCCTGCCCAGTAGTGCGTATCTCGGACTGCCTGACAGCGGTTCGAAGTACTGATGTTGCCACTCTAGATGCCCCTCACGACACCCCCTCCATTCCCTCCTACTTCGACCCAACCCCGAATGACTCTATGCTCTACCACTCGCCGATGTTGCCTATGGTAGGCTCCCCTGATCCCCTCTCTTACGACATGCTCGGTGGAGATCTCTCCTCCATCGGTTCCCTCACCCCCTCAACACCTTCCGTCCCAAACAGTCCTCCCATGCCGGACTCATCTCCCTCCCATGACGAGTACATCCTGTACTACTTCAACCACGTCCGCCCCCTCCAGTTCGTGTTCGCGGGCAACAGTGTCACCAATCTTCTGTACTCTGTACGTACCTTGATCGCTGATGCGTCTTCTCTGTCACTCACGATCTCGATCGTTTGCAGATGCTATATGCGGAACCGCGAGGGGTTCTGTCGAGCGCGTTGTGTGCATTGGCAAGCTTGCATTCAGCTCGTCTACGCATAGCACAAGGGCTCGATACGGTACAACAGCACTCGATCCCGAAGTACTTCTACGACCAGGCAGCATACCAAATGATGAACAAGAAGACGATGAACGGACAGTACTCCGAGCAGGACGCTATCGCGGCAGCGTACTTGGTGTCGTTCTCAATCCTCTCATCAGGCTCCACAAACTGGACGCCAATGCTGGAAGTGGCGTGCGACTGGCTCTCGCAAACTGGTATTCATGAGGATCAAAACCCTAAGCTGACTCTCATGAATATGTCCCACTCCGGTAGATTTGCCGCGCAGGCGACCATGGTATGTTGGAACCTCCGTGATCTCGCCCATAGCAACGGTGGCGCTCACCTATTTTTGTCTGTCTGCCAGTGGATAGACATCATGTCAAGCGTCACGTTCCTCCGGACACCGCGCTTCATTTCTCTTTATCGGAGGTTATTCAAGAGCGGGGCCGGCTTCTGGGCGAGCACAGGAGAGTCATTCGAATGCAGGATGGACTCCCTCACAGGGTGTCCTGACGAGGCCTTACTCGCCATTGCCGAGATCGCCGCACTTGCCCACTGGAAAAGCACCGAGATTCGGAATGGGTGCCTTAGCATCCGAGAGCTTGTGCGACGAGCGGACCTGATCCAACGCGACTTGAAAACTTACCTCGATTGTGAGAAACCGCCTGGGCAGATCAAAGATTCGATCCTACCCTCGCTCGTATCAGGCGATGCCCCAGACCTGACTGCGCCAACGGATGAGGTTCGTTTACTCATTGCGAAGATTCACCGAGAAAACGCCCTGTTGTACCTCCACACCGTCCTAAACGACGCACATCCAGGTAAGTCTTACATCTTCTCTAATATTGTTGTCGGCCTTGACTCACCTTTACGCACAGGTGTGTCTGACATTACAGGTTCCATCGCCATCCTGTCAGACCTCTTCCAGAGACTGCCTGTCACGGACTTCGACCGCTCGATCATCTTCCCGCTCTGCCTCACGGCATCGATGACGGACGAGCCAGTGCTGCGGGAACATCTGATGCATCGTTGCGCGACACACAACGACGACTATGTTGGGAACATGTACCAAGCCCGCACCTTGATTGGCGCTGTTTGGAATAGACGCCATCAAGTGCTTAGCATGACTCGCCGAGCGATGCCCGTCGAGTGGAGGGAGTGTCTGCGAGAACGCTGGTCGAACCTGCTGTTGGTGTGAATGCCCAACTGCACGTGTTTGTTCAACGCCGCCCCATCACATCCCTGCCCGCAAGCGCCGTGGTCACCTCTGTCCCCGTTTTCGTTCATGACCCTTTGCTAGTGCTTCCTTCGTCGATACCGTAGATGCCATTATACCTCTCCACCGCGCACTAATAGTTAGACCCTTCGCTTTTGCGGCTGCGTTATGTTTCATTAGCAATGTGATTGTATCCCCAGTTGTATCTGATAGGTCGTTGCTTACATTTGAATATATTGATTGTCTCCTCCTCTTGGTGAACCCTCCCTGCTGTCAGCGATACGACCGTGCGCACGGAGCGGGAGGATAGGCTGCGGCTTGGAGAGTGAAGCCTGCATTGAACGGAAGTATGGATGATCGAACAATTCGGAAGTGAGGTGACGGGGTAGGGACGGAGAAGAGGCGGGCATTGGGTGGAGTGTTGCCACCAAGTGCGAAGGAGTAAACGTACAGACAGTGGGCAGCGTGAGCCGTGTTAGGCCCAGAGGTGTGGCCAGACATATTATGGCGAGTAGCTGGCCAGAGTTGTGGGCGTCGTGCTGGGAATTGGAGGCATGAGGGGGCAGCAGGAGGGGAGGAAGATGGGGAGATAGGGCAGGCGTCTTTGAAAGTGGGGGGCTATATACCGAGCCTGTCGGGAATTGCTCCCATGTATTGCGGCGTCTATTCAGGCGCTCTAATTCGACGCCCAGAGTCCATTCACCGAAGGGCATCCTCTCTGGTCGCACTGTGCACACCTCATTGTAGACCACTCGTACAACGCGACTACTTCCATGCTGTCCAGAAGAATGGTGGTGTGGATGAGAGATCTCAGACACCCAGCAAGTTTTGACGAGCGGCACGCCCTGACCTGCACTTGCGACACAACCACCATTTGGGCGTCGACATCTCTGTCCGTTGTTCCTCTTCGAGGTATCGTTCTCATCTCGGCTCATAAAGAGATCGCGGGTCAAACTGTCTGTTGACTCTCCAGATGTGGTTTTTGCGGGGGATAGAGCCCATGGTCACAGCCGCCGTTGTCGTTCGGCGCATATGCCAAGCAGAAAGCTTTCATCCATCGCTTCATCCATAACACCATTTTGAGGTACCTCTCGGAGGTTCGCCTCGCCCGAGATATGATTATGATTTGCCCCACTCAATGTGGTCCATCAGGACAGCTCCTGTTGGCCGAAAAATCTACCTCAATACGAGGCCACAGCATTTCTCGAATCTTTCACAAATACATTCTTCCACCTCCAGCTTGATATAAAGTGCTAAGAATAAGTGCGGGTGGCTATAGCCAAGCGACAAAGGAGACCCTAACCTAATGTCTGAGGTTCCACGTGACTGCGACGCGTTGCTTCACTTTGGCTGTTTGTTTGGCCAATGTTCGTTTCAGGTCGCGTGGCTTCAGCCTGAGACGAACAGCTCATTGTTACTTTCATCCATCTTTCTTTCGAACGACCTTGACGACCACCCCCACGACCACCAGCCATGTTTAAAAGCATCCTCTCCTCCAGGAGAATACCCTCCTCGGAGTTCGACATGCTCACCGCCCTCAACGAGTCTTCTGCCAACGGCAAGGAGAACTACCCCGCGCTGGCGACGACAACCAACGTACCCAACACAAAAACGCGTAACGACAAGTCCCACAAGAAGAGCAAGACGAAAGATCACATTGTAGCGGATGGCGGTGACATGGAGCACGAGTTCGACAAGTTATTGGTGCGTGCTGTTCAGGATTCTCTGTTCGTCACTCATCTCATTTCTATGATGACAGGATGACTTGCAAATACCTCCAACTCTTCGCCCTAAACTTGCGACTATGGAGCCTTCGGTCAAGGCCGCAATGCTGAAGTCGTCCAAGACACTGGCAGTGGCCAAGCCCGTCTCACCTCCTCGTACTCCCAAAGGTCTCCGCAAGGCTTACAGCAGCGAGTCTCTCGTGTCGTCTCCGCGGCCGCAGTATGTTCAACTTATGGACGATCACGATCTATTCAGGCCACCTCAGATTTCGGCGTATGGAATGGACACTGCAGGTAGTTCTAACTCGCCGTCGCGCTCCTTCGCCACGCATGGTCGTGGTACCTCGATGGATGCGAGACGCGACCCAGTTGCTCAGCGCAAGACACCAGCTACTGTAAGCACAAGGTCAAAGGATGACAAGACGAAGAATGGTCCAAACGCACCGTCGCGTTTCTGCAATGCTTTGACATCTAATTCAAGCCTTCACCTTGACGTAGAGGTTGTCAAGAAACTAAGGCTGCTTCTTCGTAATGAACCTGCGGGGTAGGTGATCAACAAGTCACAGTTGATTACTGTACTGACGAAACGCCATGCCTGTTGGGTTAGATGGACTCAAGAGTTCGTGCAGAAGGGTGGGTACACAGCACTTGTGACGCGATTGAACGAACTCCTAGAAATTGAATGGAGGTGAGTGATAATTTGACGTGATATAGCTATTGTGATGACTTACAGCCGCGATAGAGAGGAACAACATGACGATCAACTTCTCCACGAGCTCCTAAGATGCTTCAAGGCCCTCTCTACGTCGACCATTGGGTGTGCAGCTCTTCGGAGCTTTGCTCCTACACCATTTGCTCAACTTGTCTCGCTGCTCTATTCTGACAAGAAGCCTGGGGATGTCGGATCTCGCCAGCTCATCGTGGAGCTACTCTTGATTTTGTTCGACCTGTATCCTCGGTCGTCTCTGCCATCTGCTGGTAATCCCCATCTCGGAAGTACAAGCCACATTCGCTCTCACTCGGTCCCCTGGGAGCGTGACAATAATGCATCATCCAGCAATCTGATTTCACTCCCCGCCCCGCATCCCACATTCTTTTCCTTCATTCGATCTCTGCTGCTCACACCGGCACCGCCGCCCTCGGAGAATCCAAAGACACCTGTCGAGCCGCATGCATTCATCGAGGAATTGCATATTCCAAGGATATACAAGACCTACCTTCAGGAGCTTAGCGACGTGTGTCGTGATTACTTCTGGGTCTTCTGCCATCCGAACAATACAATCTGGAGCCTGGATGAAGTCGATGAGGGCAAGGTGGAGAGACCCCGTGCACCAGGAGGAATGACAGGAGGTGTAGAGTTTGAAGCCATGTCGTATATGGTTTGTGCCTTCCACCATCTCCACCGCGTTGACGTGCCGGGTGTTGTTTGAGACTGATGTCGGGTCACGGTCCTCATTTACAGACCATGCACTTGAAATTGATCAACGCTATTGCCAAGGTCGTGGAGGATCTAGATTTGCCCAAGGAGAGCGAGCTATCTCCACACCGGTTCCACTCGGATATGTTCCTGTCAGGCATTGACAGAATCCTGCTGGTGAGTCTCGGTAGTTGTCCTGACTGAATGGACTGCAACGATTTGATTCGACGAATCACCTACCAACCGCCCCCCAACCACGTATTTACATTGGCTTTCCTTCTAGATCGCTCGGAAGGCATCGACCACCTATTATCCAACTCTTCATCTGGAAATCGCGCGTTATATCGCGGCTGTTGGACGAGCAGGATACGAAACGCCATGGACCGTGTCCAAACTGGTCGGGTCTCCGCCATCTTCTCTTCGCAAGCCTATCACCGTGATCAATCCAGAGTCGACCTTTAGGGATCCAGGCTATGTCAACGTGCCGAAACCAATGACCAGTAGGACGCCTCCTACAAGCTCGTCACCTGGTGGATCACCTACGAAGAGAACATCCGTCATTGCTGGTCCAAGACCGCCTGTATTGCCTAACACCAGGAAGGTGACGCCTATGTTCGACTAGTTCCTCAACATACCCGCACTTTCCATTTCATAGACTCATCCTCCCATCACGACCATCACTGTACACAATTTGCTCTGTGTTGTATATCGCTCCCCTTTTTGGCTGACCCACTCTCGTTCTCATTATGCTGTCCAGTAAGTATCTCTCTCGCGCCCATGGTATGATCATGTAACATTACTTCGCTCTCACCATATTATGTATCACCCCCTACTCATTCGTTGTTCTGGAAATTAATGCTTGGGTTTTTGGTGATCTCTTTGTTCATGGCCAGGTCTTTAGGCCAGTGGCACTAAATGACAGCCGCGGTAGTCTCCCAGGGCAGACCAATATGAGTGACTGAGAAACAAGTTGCGAGTCACTTTCATAACTTGAAAGCAGCCGCGGGTCAATATTCACCTATGTAATCTTTTTCAATAGAAAGCGCTTCATTTTGGCTCGGAACGAACGGATGACGGAAGGGGCCAAACTCGTGCACGATGTCATACAATACATGCCTGCGACCACAACTCAAGACTGCTAATTAGAAGACACCCCGACTCTTGAATATACTTATAGCACTACGCTGAATGTAGTCCGCAAATGTGTTGACCTCATTCACCGCCGTGTGTACCTTGGATGAGGTTTCTAAGAGTGCATCCAGAAAGTCGTATGCGGTCCTCGGAGAGTTGAGCTGGTGAAGTTCTGTGAACACGGTTCAGAACGAGAGCACATCCGTGAGGACTACAAGTTATGCGGCTTACCGGCTGCGCCATACACCGCTGCGAGCGATGCTCTTCTGGCATACCAAGAGGGCTATGGGTTTATGGCAAGATGTCAGTAAGATATCCGGTATTGTATGATGGAAAACAACATACACCAACGGACTTGACACCAACGATGTGACATGCCTCATCAGCAATGCCGAAGGCGTGAGTCACCGCAGGACGGGGGTCAATAGTAAAAGGGGACGATGAGGCTGTGAGAAGTGCAAATGCCTTTGGGGACACTCCAGGTCAGGCGACAAACCTACCCTATGAATGGCAAGGACTTACTTCCGGTAAAAGATCAAGGAGAGGTTCGTTGTGCTTCAACCTAGCCGCAAGTACTCCCCGGATCGTCGGTGACGAGGAAGAATCGCTCATACTTTTCTTGGCATCCTCCAACCAGTAGTTAATGAGGGTAATCCGAGCTTGTTCGCCCTCACCGAACAGCGAAGATATCGCCCTCTCGGATAAAGGTTGTGGGTGGGGTGAAGGGAGTGCGAATGCGGCATTGGCAAGGGTTTGGCGGGTGAAACCATGGGTCCTTATCAATGGCAAAGTAAGCTGGAGGAGCTGTTGCCTAGTTAACAATGAGCATAATTCCTACTACTGAAGAGTATGGATCACATACCGCATAATCGCAGTGTCGGTCGTTCAACCTGAAAGTCACCACCAACCATATACTTCAGGTTGAACTTACAAAGTTACATTTGAGATAAGATTGTGATCGGATCTTGCCGGTCTACTTTTGCCCTTGTCCGCGACCATATTCAGCTTTCATCTCACTCTTAACCTGCACACTCCTTTCGTCTGTTCACTGTATCATCAGTTGTAGCTATGTCTGATAAAGAATGGGGTAAATCTAATATTTCGGTTTGTTACAAGACTTTATAAATAACAAGCACGAACACAGATTCAGAGGAGCCTACCTCCACGCCAGCTCCTCCACGGAAACCTATAGTAACGAAAAGTAAATGGGAGGGCGAAGATGAGGATGATAAGGGCCCAGTGGTATGTTTCTTTACTTCGCATAGCTGCTATCTGAGAAACTGACCATCGGGATACTTTGATCGCGTCCATCAGAGTGACTGGGAGGCATCCTCAGACGAAGAGGAGGAGAAACCCAAAACTGCGGCAGCGGCCCCACCAAAGAAGAAGGGAACATTGAAGGCTAAGCTTGCAGAGAAGGCTGCAGAGAAGGCTGCGAGGCAGGCGGCTGGCGAATACGACGAGGATGACGACCTTTACGATGAGGATGCCGTCTTGGATCCTCGCCTGAAGGCCAAGTTGGATAAGGAGCGAGAGTTGAAATCGGACTTGAGCAATGCTGCTGAACTTCTTGGTACTGCTTCGTCAGGTGCGTCGGGATGATTTTTTCTTGTACCCAAACTTACACCTTCCTCACATTTAGCCACCTCTTCGTCTGCCGAGCTGAACTCTTTGCTGTCTGCGCAGCCGCAATCCAAGGAGGACTTCATCAAGTTCTCCGACAACATTATTGCCTTTATCACCAAACGCATCGAAGACAAGCCGCTATACCATACTTTCGTTGAACACCACGCGAGGGCGCTGGCAGCACCTCTCCGAGATGTCGAAGTCCGCAAGGTAGCAAGTGGTCTCACCACTTTGGCGAATGAGAAGCAGAAGGAAGCCAGGGACAAGGCCGCGGGTAAGAAGAAGCCAAAGACAGCCGGCAAACCTATCTTGGGGGCGGCAAAGGTTGGCAACAGGTGCGCAATGGTTGTTGTATCTTCACTGTCTCTTACACTGAATTGCATGGTCATCAGGATTGATACTAGCGCGTACGATGAGGCGTTGGACGATTTCGGATCTAATGCAGATGATTTCATGTAGGTCGTCTGCGCTATCTCTTTGTAGCCATTATTCGTTGTAGACCACTCTAATTATCCGATGCTGCCTCACAATGTCCCGCCCGGATTGTCGCTCAATCCGTTATCGCTGGCCCTACACTAATGCGTCTTTCTGACTCTTTTGTTACCATGCTGTTTTATTCCTTTGGTTTAGTACATTACGGCCGCAAGGACGGTGCATGAACGGTGTCGATGCCACGATTTTTGGCAACCTTCCAAATTGACTCTGCGCCGGTGCTTCTCTACTCAGTGTAAGTACCTGCAACTATCATCTCTTCGAACTGGTCAATCCCGACGTGTTGTGATGCCGCTGTGTGGCTGTATGTGCCGGATCATCGATCAGTATTGTATAACCTTTGTTGACGACATTTTTGCAGGGATGATATCGGTTGTTCGGAGTTCGGACAAGACTTAGACTATTCTTGCAAGTGCCAACCATGCTAACTTGATGACGAGGTGGTCAATCTAGTGCAGAAACCAGCAAGTCGTCGGACGATACCTTATTGCAGTACGTTTGTTGTTCATCTCCCATGTGCCGCACTAGCTTGAACTTTGCCATCTCACACTTACTATTTTTCCTCAGCTCCCTGAACCCGGTCAACGTTTCAATCAATCCCTAAACCCGACTATCATCTTCTCGGGTCACCAGTGCTGATGAAAGATACTGGAAAACGAGCATTCCGGCTATACTGCCAGTGGCATTTGAGCCGAAGACCCAATGCCTCCGACTTGAAACCACCTCGGGGAAGCCATCGGGCATGACAAAACGTGAACCCGTACCAAGCCACCGTTGCGCAAGTGGATAACGTCTTTGATAGGGTTGAAGGTATATATGCTATCGCGTGAGGGTAGTGTGGGGCCTAATTTCCCAAGCTCATCCCTCTGAATCGACTTCGAGCACTTGCAAGTCCCACAATATGACGTCTGAGTCGCGGTCAAGCCTGAGCTCGAACTTAGGTCCTACCAACGAACAAAACATGACAAACCCTTCTTCTACTGTTACCGTCTCTGAGCATGGTCGGTTGGACCTCGTGGCATTCTCTCAAGATGATTCTGACGACCCGAGAAATTGGTCGAAGGCAAAGAAGATATGGGTGTTCGCTGTCACCTGTCTGCTATCTTTCATCGCAGTCTTCGGCTCCTCTGTATACGTGCGTACCATTGACGCTTGCAGTATGTGCTATTTCAGTGATGCAGTACTTGGATTGCGATAGGCACCTGGAGAAGAACAGATAATCGAACGTTATGGCGTGAATCAAGATGTCGCAAGTACAGGTCTCACCACCTATGTTCTCGGGTTCGGCTTTGGCCCATTACTATGTGAGTACAGAACATATCGCCACATATTGGCGACTTACTTTACATTGCCTTAGGGGGACCACTGAGCGAGATGTACGGCAAGAGGATTATCTTCCTGATTTCTTGGGCTTTTATGACAGGTAAAGACCACAACACTCTCTTTCAGGAGAAACTCGACTCACAAAAATGTGCGCCAGTCTCAATGATACCATCGGCATTCGTCGATAACATCATCGTCATCCTCGTCTGTACGTCAGGAGGAACTTGCACCAGGTCATAACAACTCATTGATAATCCTCTACTTCATGCAGTCCGATTCTTCACGGGGCTTGCTGCCGCCTGCCCTCTGTCGAAGTGAGTCACTGTGCTGATATTATACTGCTGCAATAGCTCCTACTGATTTATATCTTCAGTGGTTCTAGCGTGTCTGCAGAGTAAGCGGATTGATAGTGCTTAAATGCCGGCTGATACCCCCCTAGTATTTTCCGCGATGATATGTTTTCATTGGCTAGAGGTTAGTTCATATTCCTCCCTTGCTCTTCACGAAGTACTCAACACCCATCATATTCAGCAAGTAGCATTTTGTGAGCAGCGTCGTTACCGCGGCTCCAGCTTGAAGCTAACCGATATTAGTGCTTTCTGCTCCCTTTCAGGACCCTGCTTTGGTACACTGGTAGGCTTTTTCGTGGCGGCGCATTCTGGTAAAACGTGAGTTCTTGATTTATTCTAAGATTCTCCTGCACTACACTCAACGTACTATCAAGGCTATGGGTTCTCCGGCTTCATTTCTTCATGTCAATAGCAGCGATCCCATTTCTGTTCATATTTCCCGAGACATATGGACCGAGGATCCTGGAGCAACGGGCCAAGCGGCTTAGGGCGGAAGGAAAGACAAACGCGCGAGCGGCGACGGAGGTTCATACAAAGTCAACTGTACAACTGGTTCAAGGTCATATTATTCGACCGTTCGGTACGGTGCCCTTCATGCACGGTGGTCTGGCTGTGGAAACTGATGGTGCCAAGCTATGTTTCTCAGGGAACCCGTCCTGCAGGGTGTGACATTATGGATTTCGCTGGCCTACGGTATCATTTAGTGCATACTTTGAGTAATTGGTAAAATCAACGTTGCTGACTTCCATCTAGTTTTTTCTTTGAAATGTACCCGGTCGTTTTCATCGAACATATTGTCGATTATCGCCCCTGCGACTTGCCCATTGATGGACACTTTTACCAGCACGGGATCGAGTTCCAGCTTTGCGGACTCATGTTTCTCCCCGTCGCATTTGGAATGCTGCTCGCGGTTGCATCTTACCCCCAGCTTCTTCGGATATCTCAGAAGATTTATATACCTGGAATCGAGTGCAAAGACATACCTACACAACCTCAGGAGAACAACTTGAAGGTTGTTGTGTTCGCCGTGTACGTTTCGTTACAACTGCCGTTTTTTCATGAACACTGATAACATTGAACAGTATTTTGATGCCGACGTCACTATTTTGGTTTGCATGGTACATTGTGGATTCCGTGCTTCTCCACATGAATGAAACTGACGCAATTCGTATCCAGGACGAGCGGACATGAGGTCTCATGGGTGTCAGCTGCTCTAAGTGGCATTCCTTTCGGATTTTCAACCGTGATTATCTTCTTCACGTTCACTGCATAGTAAGTCTTCTTCTCCCATTCTTCTACCTTAATTTCGCAAGCTTCAAGCTATTGATACTGCGGACAGTCTTCTGCAGACCTATGGTGTATACGCTACCAGCGCACAGTCAGCTAACACCTTTGTTCGATCGATGGTGGCTGCCGTATTTCCTATCGCTGCGCACTCTGTGATTAGAAATTTGGGAACAAAATGGGGCGGTATGTGTCATTCCGTTAATGCTGCGGTTCTTGGCTGAAATGGGAACCATATCTAGCGTCCACGTTTGGGTTCATCTCTCTTGGAATGATACCCATACCGCTCATTTTTATACGATACGGTGCACGTTTTCGTGAGCAATCCCATTTCGCATCAGCGGCGCGAAGGATGGAGGACCAGATGCAGACGCAGGGTGATTCCTCGACAATTATGGGGATCGACATGGAGAAGCATGATCATGTTGAGGCCCAAAGCCGTGGCTGATGGATCCATTGTCGGTAGCAGTCCGCCAGAACCGTTGACAAGTTGGGAGAGGACATCGGCATTCTGAGCTTTCATGGATTTGGAGCGGAAAACTGTTGATCGCATCTGGGCCGGTTGGGGGCATAATTTGGGCAGGATTTATTCTGTCACCTGCACGCTAACTACGTACTTTATCTCCATATACACATACAATTTGCCAAGTAGTAACGATTTTATTTCTCTCACCATACACCGCCGATTCGGATTACTGCACACTGAGTCACTGACCAATGCCGGATCCTTGGGCGTCACTGAATGGCCATACGCCGATTGGATCTGAGGCATCCCCGGACCGACTACTGGCTTTGTGGTTGCTTTCATGCATCATCTTCTCCCTTTGCGGTGAAGGAGCGATGTAAGTAGAACCATTCCTGCTTGGTTCGGCGTGGCCATTCATCTCACGAGGCAGTATCAGGAGTATTGCTTCTGCACCTTCCACTGGCAGGAGCCGTACACTGGCACTGGCAGCACTCGAGCCCAGCAATGGTGCCAACATCACAACATGTGTGGTGACGTAGCCGGCCATTTGTTATGTTTGGTGTTCAATAAACTGTGCTATGTAAGCAGACATCACAATCCTGAAAACAAGTTATCTGGGAATAATCGAATGCCCGAAGGCGATTTCTGTTCGCACGTCAGCAAGAAGTCGCTGCCTCGGTGAACCCCTCGGCCATTTCTAACACTCGACGCTCGAAACCACTCGCAACCCATGGGGATCGCACAAAACGCACGTCTGCCTTTCCAGCACACTCCGTGCTCCTTTCCCCTCCATATCCCCCCAACGCCACTCGATGTCCTCAGCTGCAGACTCGGAGAGGACCCACACTCCGTCGCAAGCGGTCCACCCACCCTTCCAAATAGTCACGTTCTCCAACGATGATCCGGAGGATCCCAAGAATTGGTCGAAAGCAAAGAAGCGCTGGGTGCTGGCCAACATCTCGTTCTTCGCCTTTGTTGGTGTATTTGGCTCATCCTCATATGTGAGTTTCCGAGTTTGTCCTTTTAATGATGCTGACTCTTCGAGAAGGCACCTGGAGAAGGCCAGATACGCCAGCTATACGGTGTCAATGAGAATGTCTCGACAACGGGCTTGACATTATACGTCCTCGGGTTCGGCCTTGGTCCACTCCTCTGTGAGAATATTTCAACCATCTCTGCGGCCGGTGCTAATATTCTTTTAGGGGGACCTTTGAGTGAAATGTATGGCAAGAGGTTGATGTTTCTGATCTCATGGGTCCTTATGACCGGTGAATATTCTGTCACTTCTCTATGTGCAAGTATATGATGACTGACACTCTATGCACAGTGACTATCATACCATCAGCATTTGTCGACAACATAGTCGTGATATTAATATGTGCGTCTGTATAGTAACCGTGCACCATTTCAAGATCTCACACGTTTGGCTCGTCAGTTCGTTTACTGACCGGCATCTGTGTCGCATGCCCTCTCTCAAAGTAGGGTTTCCTGCGTCCATAGGGCCTTACGAGTACTGATAGATGTTCGTCTCTCAGCGGTGCCGGCGTCCCAGCAGAGTAAGAGCTCGTGTGGTGTTGCAAGGCATAGTAGACTCACTCATGACGTTCCAGTATATACCCTAACGATCTGTATTCCATGGCTCGTGGTATGAACTCTCTCACGGTACTGGTTTGCTCGTCACTTACACGTTTTTAAACTTCTAGCGACTGGTATATTGTGAGTTTTGCAATACCGACTTTAACCTCTGAAAATTACTGACGATTGCGCTTCGATAACAGCACACTATCTGCGTTACTTGGGCCAGTCTTCGGATCCATAAGTGGATTCTTCCTGGCAGCTCACTCTGGCCGGGTGTATGTTTTATTAACTCCTTCGTCTGCCCCAATAATTGACAATGATTCGCTAGATTGTGGGTTATCCGTATGCAATTCTTCCTGACAGTTGCTATTGGCCCGCTTGTCTGGCTCTACCCAGAAACGTACGGCCCAACCATTTTGGAACACCGGGCGAAGCGACTGAGAAAGCAAGGCCAGACAAATGCACGTGCTATGTCGGAGATACACGCAAAGACAACGACGCAAGTCATTCAAGGGCATGTGGTAAGGCCACTGGGTGAGATCACAGTTCAACTTTCTTATTAAGATTCAAGCTTCCTGATGAACACAATCCTATTAGGCATGATGGTCAGAGAGCCAATTACCCAAGGTGCCGCCTTGTGGGTTGCACTTGCCTACGGCATCTTGTAGTATGTGCTTTCAATGCCGCTGATTATGCGACTCTGTCTTATTTCTGTGCGCAGCTTCTTCTTCGAAGCTTTCCCCGTGGTATTTATCCAGCAGGTAAGCATCACTAGTGTTACGCCCAGACAAAATACTGACCGAGACTTGACAACTGCAGCACGGCATCCCCTTTCAGCTTTGTGGGCTAACGTTCATCGGCATTGGGATCGGGATGGTCAGCGCAGTTGCCTTCTACCCCTATATATTGAGGGCATCGCAGAAGATATTCATTCCCGGCATTGAGCGCAGAGGTATTCAGACACCAATCCAAGAGAACAATCTGAAGGCCGCGCTGTCAGCCGTGTACGTTCTCCACGTACTTTACCGTTCAAAGGCGGGTGCTGACCCATATTCAGAATCTTGATGCCTATATCCCTCTTCTGGTTTGCATGGTGCGTTCATGTTCGCTTCTGCATACAATATCTGTCTAACTCTATGACCGATACATAGGTCGAGCGGCCACGAAGTTTATTGGTTATCAGCAGCCTTTGCTGGCATCCCCTATGGTTATGCTATTGTGATTATAATATTCGCCTTTGTGTCGTAGTAAGTCGCATCTTCTTTCATGAGTCCAGCTTCATGAGATCAAAGCTGACGTTTCTGACTCGTAGCCTCACGCAAACGTACGGCGTGTATGCTACCAGCGCACAATCCGCCAACACCTTCGTTAGATCAGTCGTCGCTGCTGCACTGCCGATAGCAGCTCATTCTCTGAACGAGAATGTTGGTACAAAATGGGGTAGTGAGTATTTTACACTGTTTCCATTGGTTAGCAATATCGATGAGTTTTGCAGTCTCAATATTCGGCTTCATTTCCCTCGGCATGATACCTATCCCACTGTTCTTCATTCGGTACGGCGCTGCATTCCGGGAGCGCTCGCATTTCGCAAATGAGGCACGGAAGGTTACGGAGAAGATGCGCGCACAGAAAGAGGCGTTGGCAGCGGTGGTGGACGTGACAGAAGAGGATTCAATGGAGGTGGGGGCGGAGAAGAAGGATGATATTGAGGCACAAGTTAGTGTGAGTGCGAGCGAACAGCACTCCGTGGGCATGTCCCAACCGTCGTCGGTTCTCGAAGCGAAGGAGGCGAACACTAGGGGTGGCTAATTTGGTCGTTGAGCAGTCGTGAAACTCTTGCTATTCTGAATATCATTTTCACTAGTCGCATCACGTTGGTAAGGTCACACAGCATGGACAACCTAGAACGCATGTATTGATACGTAGATCCTTCAGCTCATCGTACAACTGGATATTATCTCCCCTTAATTGAACCCATCGATGATACCAAAGAATCCCGGCTTTTCTTTCAGATTCTACCGGCTGCTTGTCAGCAGCGTCCTCATGAGAAATACGATTAACCAACATACCTCGTCCCAAGGGCAAGCAGCACCCTGACCCGCGAACGTCCCTGGTACCCAAGAAAACTTATCTGTGAAGTCCCACACAGTGACTCCGATACAGCCCTTCACCGCTTGGCATACGGAGATGACCGTCTCGTAGTCCTTTCTCTGCTGGGCCAGCAATTCCGGTGTCTCAGGCAAGGTCATGCGGACGTCGAGCTCTGTGACGGCCACCTCGACTCCGAGCTTGGTGAACGCTTCCATGTTCTCCTTGATGTTCGGTGGAAGCTCCCCGACGATGAAGTGCGATTGGAACCCGATGCCGTCGATGGGCACGCCTTCTTTCTTGAGAGTTTTGATCAGGTTTTGGTACGCGGCGGATTTGGCGTTGGGACCTTCGATGTTGAAGTCGTTGGCGTAGAGTTTTGCGTGAGGATCTGCGCGACGAGCGGCATGGAAAGCAGTGGGGATGAATTTGGAACCACTGGAGTTGAAGAAAACGTCTTGTCGGAATGTGCCGTCATCATTGAAGACCTCTGTCAGAATATCAGTACCACGAACGCGACCCCTAACTCGAAACACGAACCATTAATGACGTCCCATGCATCTTACAAATTTGTGAGCTTTGAGTGATATGGCGGCTATGTACAGAAATTGACTTACAACTGAATATGATGATATCAAAAGTCAGCAACTGAGATGTACAAAAACAAAAATGATTTCACTCACACTTGTCCTCTGTAATGCCTCACAAGAGTCTCGCAATGCCTTTCAACCACGGCGAGTATCTCTTTCTCTGTAAAGGTACCTGTGCTCACCCAGTCGGGTAGTTGATTATGCCATACACAGTTGTGTCCTTGGAACAACCTTATAAATAAAAATTCCGGGCAAGTTATGAAGTGTCAGGGTACTACACACCTCGCAAGAGCTGCCTATTCTTCTTCGCGAGATTAGCGATGACATCGCCGTCATGGAACGTGAATTCTCCCGGAGAGGGTTCTGTCGCGAACTGGCCATCCGTTCGGTCAGCCACAAGTGAGCCATGATGCATGGTGACGAGAACTCACCCATTTCATACTGTTAGCAGGCGTGATTTGGCCAAACATCCTGTTGTCGTCCAGGATGGCTCGATATGCTGTATCATTGAGTTCTGGGTTGTCCGTGGCCGTACCGAAGTACAACTTGCGATGCTGTTTGGCAATGGTGTTTAGCTCAGGCTTGGATTTCGGCTTGAACGTTGGACTGCAAGCCGCCACCGTAACAAGAGCAAGTAATGTTGCGAGCAAATGGACCATGGTGGACTTCACTGGATGATAGCCTTGTTAAATCTAGCCTCGCTTTGTAGGCTTTAAATACTCTGTATGAATGTCGTCAGCGGACCGTCGCTGGAATGGAGCATGCAAAAAAATACACGCTGTTACAGACGCGGCCTGAAAGTCTTGCCAAATCGCGCTCTCAGAAACGCACCTACAGAATACATTACTCATGTGGTGACCGACAGAAGCACAGGCTGTTGGGGGATATGGATTGAACCGTCGCCTGGCGGACGAAGCACGGGGTGCATGATGACCACATGACCAAGAATATGCCTGCAAGCAGATCGTAGTGGTGTTTGCGTGGTTGTCGGTATTAGTCCCGGAGTCTGCGAAAGGTATGCATCCGCACCACTGGTACTTTCTTGTCGATGCGGAGAGTGGAAGACGACTGTTTTGTGCCGTCTGAAGAGGACAGACAGTGCCTGCTGCCGTTATCCATGGCATTCAAAAATCTCAACACCAAGGAAGCGTGTTGACCAATTAACGCTGAGGCAAAAATAACCCAAGGCCTTCCATCACACCATTCGCAAGGAAATTGAGGTAGCTTTGCCATCGAAGTGGGTTTAGACAATTCGGATTTCATGTAATCAAGGCTGTCTGCGATTAATGATCTGTTGGGGGATTTGTCAAGTTAGTGAAATGTTATCCATGATAACGCGGAGTACTCACGAAGATACATATTGGTGCAACATGATTCTAATACAATCAGCAGGAATACATGCATGAACGTTACGGCAAAGATCACTCATCGCCGCCTTCGCCACCCTCATCGCCGCTACTATCCTCATTATCAGACGCAACACCGATGACTCCACCACTCTCCTTTTCCTTGAGCTCTCGACCGACAGCTTTGATCTTGGGTCCAAGTACCTTCCTTGCGCCGGCGTTGGCGCCAACATCCCAGATTTGCAGTTTGGCTTTTGAGCCAGCGGCGGCGAGAGTGAGAGCATCGTCTGGCGACCAAGAGACTGAGAAAACCTTGCCCTATTTTAATGTTAGGGAAACGTTCTGAATGCAACCAGAATGGTGAAATGACGCACCACACCGAGATCCCTGGACGTCACTAAACTAACTTGACGCTTCTGAAGATCAGCATCTTCCGTCAAATTCCATACTTTGACGACCTTGTCTGTTCCACCAGTAGCGATGCACCCGGGGATATGGGGGTTGACGTCCAGCCCAGACACTGCGCCATCATGCGCCGACAACGTAAATCTGGCAGGTGATGGAGTTGCCGCATTTGAGGGGAGCGTACGAGCATCAAAATTGAGGACGACGCCGTTTTCCAGCGAGACCTGGGATCCTCATTTATAGGTAAGTTTGAAGTGAGAGAAGTATGTTACTTACGTAGAAAGAATGCGCTTCCCATGGATCCCAGCGGAGTGCTTCAACATCCGCACCAACGATGGCACCAACGCCAGAGTCAGGAGCTCGGGAATCGAACGTACGAACAGTTCGATCGTAGCTGCCCGTCAATAGGACCGTGGGCTCCTTCTCATTCCACTGCACAGCCTGTACCTTGTCCTTGTGAACATTGAAACTGCGCAGTGCACCCTCTCCTTCACCGCCATCTCCATTGATCGTTGGATCACGTGTTAAGTCCCAGATCTTCACAGTTCTGTCCGCAGAAGCACTAGCGAGTAGATTTCTGTGTGTCCTGTTCCATGACAAAGAGAGGACGGCGTCGACGTGATGGGCAGTGGATGCGGGTCGTTGCTTTGTTTTTCTGCGTTTCTTCTTTCCAGTTCCAAGGGGTACGGGAACGTGAGCCGCAGTCTTGTCGGGTCGGCCAAGAACCATGTCAGGATACATAGGATCCACGGTATCCAACGACCATATCTCGATCTCCGGATCCATTGTTCCCACGGCGATGTAGTTACCGAACTGTTTGGCAGGAGAGTTGGCTGTAGATTTTGCGGAGGGAGATGAAATGGGGGGGAAGTCGAGCCATTCAAGGCAGAGGGGGAAGGAAGGAAGTAGGAGATCGTGATGCGCATACAGGTTCTCTTCTGATTCGTCGTACACATAGATTTCGAGTTGAGAGATCTCATCTTCCGTTTTTGCCACAACCAGCAAATTATCGGTTGGTAGAACTTCAAGCTCTTGTCGCTCGTCCTCCTCGTCCTGCGTCGCCGATCAGCGAAATGAGTGATAATAGATTGGCACAACCTACATCTTCTTTTAGTGTGATATATGGGTCATCGTCATTATTTGCGTAGTACTTAAGACCTTTGATATTGCTGAATGGACCCATCGCTATAGTAAAATGGTCATAAGCATCACTTTATACTTCAATGGGTTTTGGGACTCACTTGGCATATCGTCCTCTTCATCGTATTCGTCTAAGTTGTACTTGGCCATATCATCCTCATTGCCATCCGTATTGGATTCCGGTTGGTCTTCTTCCATCTTGATGTCTCCGTCAGAGTCCTCGCCGTCTTCACTTCAACCTCTGTAACTCAGGGAGATGAACAGAGACAATGTGAAATTTAGCTCACTCTACCCAGGCACCTTCACCGTCGTCGTCGTCGTCGTCATCAGCTTCATTTTCTGCGCCTTTCCCCATCGACTCTGCAGCTTTGTGGGCTCGCTCTAGCTCCTTTTTTGCATCTTCGAGTTCGATCCTGGCCAGGGCACTGACTCTCTCGAGTTCATCATCGTCGAGAACGTATTTTGAAGGATGTCGTTCGGCGACACCTCTCTTGACCCTACGCATGGTGTTCAAAATTGCACTCGATTTTTAGATGAATGAAACATACCACGATACGCAGGATATGAGGCTGGCCATCCTTCTCTCAGTGTGGAAGAATTTCACGAAGAGGGTTGTTCGACAGACGCTCGCAAATATTTACGCAGATAAGATTCTGATCAAGATCAGTTTGGAATCCACGTGATTTTGACTTATTTCAGCGAAATGACAAGCGCCCGTTCTCTTGCTTCTTCCCCAACGCCGACCATCCCGCCGCTCGTTCCTTGACGATGCCCACAGCGACGGCGACAACGCACACAGTGGCCACGACGTCGAGCACAATCCCGCTTAAAACTGCAGCGTCGGTGTCACCGTCATCAAGCTCGACGGCAGCCACATTGCGTTCCCTTTACCCTCGAGCGGCGAAAGCATTTCTCCACCGGGATATCGTGCTCACTCATTCCCTGTTAAGCTCCGCATTCGCTCTCATCTCACCACCGTCTTTGGCAGCGCCGGAGGACTCGCTTTCAGCACATCGTCGCAAATGGGAGGTTCTTCGAATCACATTCGAGACCACCACATATTCCTCGCCGCCGCCCAGCGAAGATCCGGAAGCCCTTCCGTCATCGCTGCGGGCAAATCAGATGCTTTCGCCACAATCTTTGGTGGCAGCATTTCATGAGCGCTCTTTGCAGCTGTTTACCCCAACATCCCCCTTGCACAAACCGAGCTCAACTTTTCTTCCGGCGCGGATTTTGGTCACCTTGGGCCTAGCCAGCCTAAAGCTTGGGTGCCCTGACATAGGTCGAGGAATTACAGAAGACTGGCTTGCGCGGAGGGGCCAAGGCACGATTGCCGACGACCATGATGGCTATACGAAAGTTCTGGATTTGTATTGCTTGCAGATCCTACCAAGACTCGAGGAATGGGACTATGCAGGCGATTTCTTACAGTATGAGCGGGAACTCCCTCAACAATCGCGCGATGTATGTCTCTTTCACCATTCCTTGTCTACACATGCGCTCGCTCTCAGTTGTTCACTGAGTTCCAGACCACCATACCTCCCCCTGTCGCCGGTTCGCCCATGAGGGGAATCTTCCGACCTCCCCATGTGCGAACTGACGACAGAGGGGGTGTGGCGCTGTTCTGGGCTTGCGTGACCTGACTACACTTTGAGAGTGGACGAGTTTTCTTGGTGGCGCCGTAGTCTATGGTCGTTATCAGGTCAAACTCGTCCAGTTGCATGTCTATTACGAACGCATGTATTCTCGAGTACTAACGCATTCTTTCAACAGGAAATGGTCAGGTCGCTGAACTCCCTACAGGCGCAAGCCATGGCCAGTCGTCACACACCATCCTCCGTCTTAACCCCACTGAGTAACAGCCCATCCGCTGCATCCTCACGGACAGTATCACCCGCACCGTCAAACTCGTCGGAATCGAGTACTTCTACCCACACCGCTACTCCAGTGTCACCGCGACTGAGCTCAGCAAAGATGAAAGGGAAAGCGAAGGAGCATGTGCCTAGTATGACGCATATTCAACCCCCACCTTCAACCTCGTCATCGTCACAATCAGTATCCTCCGTTGCGACCTCTGCTACTGTGACGCGTGCAAACGTACAAGCGGTGCTTTCACGGCGGAATACAGAGAAGGATGGTTCAGTATCAAGATTTCGGTCGTCCACCAGGAGTCGGATGCAGTCAACGTCCCCTTTACCACGCCCTCCCAGGTCACTCTCACTAGATTCACCCAGTTCAGCAGTGATTAGCTCACCATCAATTTTTTCCATCATCCGCTCTACAATCGAAGCATCCGTGCACACCATGACAAAGTCCAAAGCTGCAGCTTTTATCCTGTTCGTTGTTATCTTCCCTGTGCTCTCCATCATCTTCCGTCTACGCCGAAGACAATCCATCAGCACCGGGAACGGGAATGGCGGGGTTGCTGGTTCAGTGCGGAGGAATCTTCATGTCGGTGCGTTGGAGAGGAAAGGCCTTTTGGGTGGTATTTGGGAGGAGCTGATGAGATCAGTTGTGGACACGGTGAAGATGGGCGGTAGAGGTCTTGTTTAACTTTATGGGACTTGACTGCCAGTGACTTGACCTTCGTTGAATCTACGTGTATGGCGAGTGACCGTTTGGGATCTACCTTTCTTATTTGGCATTGCTTAGTATTTTGTTTTAGGATTCTGCCACTTCTCCCTGCTATAATGTCTTGATGGATTCCCGGCCGGTATCCAATCCAGCCCATATCATCTATCGAACTATGTTTCATCAATTGCCCTTTACTCTTGACCCCGGTCGTAAGCTTCTGGTAACGATCCTTCTCCTGTGGCGCCGTTCACAGTCTCATTAATCAAGACGGATCGCCCACTACATGGCCCGCGATTCAGGTGTTTTCATCCGCGATCCCCGGCACCACAACGACAACCGTTACAACAACCCGCTAAAATTGATCCAGCAGTTGGTCAATTTTCGCTCCAAGTGCGGATGCCAGGCGATATAAATCAGTTGCAAGGATTGCAATGAGGATGTCTCCACGATAACCCATCCACTGTCTCCTATGAGTTCCAATAATCTTCAGGACTCTCCTCGATTCACATTCCAGCTGCATGGTGACCTACATTTGTGGTCGCCACAGCGTAAGGCAAACCTCATTGACGAGTTGCGAGCATGCGCTGCGCTCTGTCTAGACCCTCTCCCCGAGTACCAATGTCTTTCCCGTTCCCCAACGTCCCTGGACGACAAGATCATCACCATCGCACGTTACGACGCACCGACTGGACCCATCGCAGCCTTCACGTCCGCCGTTCGCTTCTCTATTCCTTCACCGGTGACTTCAGAACCACCTTTGGAGATCCTACACACAGGTTTAACCTGCATCGCTCCAGAGGCAAGAAGTTCGGGACTCAGCGTCGTTCTCCACGCACACACCTTCCGCTACATGGTCGACCAACACCCATCCGGGTTCTGGTTCACCAGCATCGCGGAAGTGCCGAGCAGCCTGGTTAATCTCGCCCGGTATGGGATACAGGTCTACCCCGCCCCCTTCGAACCATCCCCGCCATCAAACCTACACCTCCACATCGCCAGGTTCCTATCTAATTCGCGGGAGCTGCGGGATGCGATGATGATCAGCCCAGAGGCTGTGTTTGACGAAGATCACTTCGTTTTCAAGGGCTCAAATGCCCCTGGATCTTGCTTCAGAAAAGACTCGGATGATGCTAGATGGCACCACAGAGATCGGGCATACACCGACTTTTACCGTCGATTGCTTGGCCACAACGAGGGGAATGAGGTTCTTCAGGTCGGAAGGATGACTGCGGAGAGAGTAGCCGTGACCATTGGGCAAGAAAACCGCCTTCGTTCAGTGAAGGCTCCGACCAAGGTACGCTGCGAATCACCCGTTGGCTTCAGAATTTCATAAAGTTCCTTCTAGACCAGACTCTGAGCGGTTCATATGCTTGTTGGGGTGCTTTTTCAAGTCCGGTTTTTGGAGGTCAGGGATCAGTTAATATTGACAGAGATCGGGAATGAAACCGTACATGTTGCTCTGGTAGTAATAGCATATAATATACAAGTGCATGAATGGGGATAGAAAGGGGGCACCGAGGCCGAGGACTAATAACTTTAAGCACCAAAGCCGGCAACAATGCCCTGGAAGGCCGGTTTCCTTTGAAGGTTCTACGCGTGGTGATGTCAACAAAACTCAATATTGCAATATATTGGATGACGTACTTGGTCCCAAGGGCAGGCCTCACCCTGGCCAGAGAACGTCTGAGGCACCCACGAGTACTTGTCAGTGAAGTCCCAGATCGTGACACCCACACATCCCTCAACAGCCTGGCACGCGGCTACGACGGTTTGGTAGTCCTTCTGCTGCTGAGCGAGCAGAGCGGCTGTGGCGGGGAGAGTCATGCGGATATCCAACTCGGTGATGGCAACTTCGACGCCGAGGGCGGTGAAGGCACGGAGATTGTCCTCGAGTCCCTGTGGGAGCTCACCGACGATGAAGTGGCCTTGGAGACCGATACCGTCGAGGGGAACGTTCGCCTGCTTCAAGCTCTTGACGAGGTTCTGCATGGCGGTGGACTTGGCGGAGGGGCCTTCGATGTTGTAATCGTTGATGTAGAGCTTGGCCGCAGGATCTGCAGCGCGTGCGGCCTGCAGGGCAATGGAGACGTAGTCTGTGCCTAGTGTGTTGAAGAACACATCAGTACGCCAGGTACCGTCATCGTTGAAGGGCTCTGATAGAGATGCGAAGTCAGTCGGAATGTCTCAAGGCACAGAACTTGAACATGATGGCACGAACCGTTCACGACATCCCAGGAGTAGACTTGGCCCTTGTAACGGCTGACGAGTGTGCTGCAGTGAGTCTGGATGATTGAGGTAAGGGTTGCAGCGTTGAAGTTTCCAGAAGAGACCCAGCTGGGCAGCTGGCTGTACCACACGCAGTTGTGACCTAAAATTATCATTCAGAATTAGCAGAGCAAGAAATACATAAAATTGGACTACATACCTCGGAGAAGTTGGCCGTTCTTCTTAGCAAGGTTAGCAATGGCGTCGGCGCCGCTCCAAGAGAAGGATCCACGAGAAGGCTCAGTGGCATCCCACTTCATGCTGTTTCCGGGAGTGATTTGACCGAACATGGTGTTGTCGTTCAAGATGGCCATGTATGCGGCATCGGTCAACTCTGGGTTGTCGGTGGCTGAGCCGAAGTAGAGTTTGCCCTTGGATTTGGCGATGGTGTGCAGGCCGGTCGCAGATGATGGCGGAGCTCCGGCGGTGCTGGTAGGCGGGGGAGGAGCAGCGGTGGTCGGTGGGACGGAGGCGGGCGGGGCAGCGGTTGCTGACTGCATAAATGAGGGTAGTGAGCGCTGCCAAAATGTGTGTTGCGTTGATCATACGTACACCAGGGATACACTGAGAATAGTAGTCGTTCATCTTGGAGCAAACGGTACCAGAAACGCAGGCTGTAGCCCCAGTCCAGCCAATACCACCACCTAAAGGTCATGGGGTCAGCAACGATGCAGGGTATCGCAGGGGGGTGTCCCGACGTACATTGACCCCACTCCTGCTGGACGGCTTGTCCGGCCACAAAGGGCACAAGTGCAGCGAGAGCGACGAAGCTTGGAGAGAGCTTGAACATCTTTGATAGTGAAACCTCGAGAATAGCGAAAAGGTGATAATGCCTCCCAAACCTCACCCTCGATCATATTTTATACCTAAACATACGCTGCAAAAACATCAGTAAGAAGTTCGGAGAGAAAAGTAGTACGTCGCTGGATCGACGTAGCAGGCACACGTGAAGGTCATCCTGGATGCGTTCGTAGACTTCATTGTGCCGAGAATGAAGACAGCGAGGGAACGAACCGCCAAGAAAAGCCAAGTATGACCTGCAAACGTCGATACGTGACCAGGGAGAGCACATTTCATGGCGGGGCATCATCGGAATTGTAGACCATCTGAGACTGTTGAGGTGGGCGGCGTAGAGAGAAAGGAAGAATATCGGGCCACGTCGTTGCCAGCTAACTTTGGCATCGCTATGAATAGAATTTCGGAACGGTCGTTGTCAGATATTTGTGGAGCAAGGCAAATATAGAACGCACCCCGCTTGTGAAACGGATGAATCTGTTGACCGCGCAACTTCTTGAGTTGCACCTGACGGTCGGCATATGGTACTGGTGAAGGAAGAAGAAAGGAAGATTTGTTCCAGTCATGGTCCCAATAATGAACAGAGGACGATCACCAGCCAGCGAATCAAGCTAAACTTGGCCACCGGAAATGAATCGCGAAGGTAGTATGAGCCATGTAATCCAGAAGTTCAATCCAATTGTGGTTAACCAAAGTACATCGTGCTTGAGCCAGGGGTACTGGCAAGCAAGGGTGAGTAGAACCGATAGCACCATGGGAGCAACATCGGATACAGCCCTCGAAAGAATTCATGCAAAGTGAGTCCATAAACCTCAGAGAATACGCAAAACAAATTGAGCGAATGAGGTAGAAATGTCTGTGATCGTGAAAGGGTAACGCCAGAGAAAATACTATGATAAGGAGTCCTAAGACCCTTGGGGTAAATAGGATTTGACAACAGCTCAGTCAATATGACAGTCTGGGATCGTGATGTCTTTCAACGTGCGGCTGTAGAAGAGTGAGATCAGCCATTGGATGCTTAAAGGGTTCATAGATTGTCACTAACTCCGCATTGAAAAGACCCCACCAGCCTTCCACACCACCGAACTGCTTGTCCTGTGAAGAGAAATAAAACGTGAGACCAGTGATGCAGTGCCAAGTGAAAAGTTATGCGTACCTTCCAGGGCTCATCGAAGTACTAAGTAAATACAAGCATTCGTCAGTTCCACTCAAGCCGAGCCAAGTGAACACTCACCGAGAAGAAGAAGTATCCAGTGCCCTTCTGGTTAGCTTGGCAAGTGAACGTGTCCAGGAATGTCTGGAGGTTGGGTACTGAGGCAAGGGATGGACCGTTGTTGGCGTTTCCAGCATCACTGGATTTCTACAGAGGGGCTAAGCGACTAAGGTTGGAGAGATTGATGTCAGCTTACGGTTGGCCAGCCGGTCTCCGCGATGAACATCTGGGGCTTATTTGGCAGCGCATTTGCAACAACAACATTGTTTTCTTGGAAGAAAGTCTCGGTCCAGTCCGCAGCTTGGTCAATGGAGACGTTCGCGAACCAGGGATGAACGTTGGCCATCTACAGATATTCCTTGTCAGTAACAACAGCGTTGCGGAGGGTGTGACCACATACGCCGTAGTCGATTGACTCCATGACCAAGTTGTTGAAGTAGCTACCGGCGTCAGACGTGCCAACAGGGATTGTCTTGGGGAGGCTCATGCCAGCGAGCATGTTTCGGGTATCGGTGATGTTAGGAATCAGTAATGCAGCACCGGCGTCGCCGATGGGGGTATTCGGCTCAGTTCCACCATTTGCGTTCAAGTAGCTGTACAGATCTGGTTTAAGTTCCATGGAAAAGGGCAAGACGCTATTGAACAACTTACTTGAGCATAAATTCGTTGCCAACAGTGATTCCAGCAACATGGTCAACACCGTATGTCTCAATAGCCTCCTTGATTAGGTCACGTTGACGGGTGTACGGGGTAGGGTCGGTGGGGATGTTGTAGATGCCGAGGTACACCTGCATGTCCACCTTGGTACGCTGAATAGCGTCCAACTGGACGTATTTGCTGTTTTAGCACTTAAATTCCGAGCATTGAGAGAACAAGCCTACCACCAAAGCGGTCTGATTGCAGTCAGCGCCATAAAGACGGATACGCTGCCAAGGCCATAAGCGAAGAGAATTGGCACACGACAAGATTTGAACTCACTGAGGTAAGCTGAGACATGAGCTGGATATCCTTGATCACGTCCTCTGCGGCAAGAGCAGCGTCAATAAAGGCCAAGACCACGCCGGAGACAGACAGGACGTACCGAGGTTGTTACCGCAGTCAGGCAGCTGTGAGCCCTCTGGGGTGTATGCAATGCCATAGAATGAGTGCTTGAGGTTGGCATCCCTGACGAAGGTGCTAGGATCGTTGGGATCTGACTGCTCGACAGGACCCTTGCCTGAATGAGAGCCAGAGCTGCTCTTCCCGCTAGAGTCCTTGTTGGAGTTGTTCTTCGCTACCGCCACGCCGACACCGACACCGACAGCAATGATAGCGACGAGTCCAATGATGGAACCAATCACCTTCAGGGGTGTTGAATGTCAATGAAGAACGCACGAAGATAAAATGCAACAAGCGGGAACTCACAATCCATTTCTTCCTGGTGGTACGTGCTGCTTCCTGCTTCTCGAGGTAGCGTGTGCCGCCTTCCATGTTGCGGTATCCTCCACCTTCGCTGCTGAGAGGCATGGAGGGTGACGTGTCGGCTAGAAGATATGCTCCACGAGATGGCGAGTCTGGTGTTGGAGTTGAGCGTATTACGGAGTTCGAAGCGTAGCGGTCTTCGTAACCCGAAAGACGGTGAGGTGGCTGCGCAGCAGACGGGAGTAAAAGAGCGACTTGAGTACGAGCGTGTACGGTTAGAGATGATGGGAGTTAAAAGGAGAGAAAAGGAGGAGGGGCTTATGTTTCAATCGAGACTGCCCAGACCGTGGTAGTTTTGGAGAAAGAGGCTTGAGCGTAACCATGACTTACCGGAATTCCATTATCATAATAATCTTGCAAATCCGCGTTCGACCTCGACATTGGGTCGTCACGATACTGATACATATTACCAGAGGCCATCGCCGCCGTCGTTTTCGTCAAAGAGTGTCGTGGACGTCGTAAGGAGCGAAGAGGGTTGGCCACCGAAGGCAGTGTCGCCCAGCACCGTGTAGGCCCCACTGCCGCCGAGCAACTCAACAACGGTAATTTCATTCATTTCTCTCTTTCCCATTGGTCGCCGGCCACTCACTTGTTCCTGCCGTGCACTTGAATTTGCATCGGTAAAAACCAAAATGATTCAGGACCGTAAAAATAGGTGGGATATAAATAACTCATGCAACGGTCACCATGGAACAGATCGTACTGTAGTCTGAGTCTCATCAGGATGGGGAAGAGGATCTTCTACCATCTGTACCTTAAATCGAAAGACCATCGCGCGTATTCGTTCCGCGAAGTCATGAAACACCAGAGGCAGGTCATCTTGATCTTCCCTCGCCGGCAACAAGGGCCCACCATTCGGCCACCTGCATCGTCCCAAGTCGCAACTAGCGACAGCATCTTGGGCTTTAGACCGTCGACGATAGCCACCAATTCTTCCCAACTTCCAACGTATACTGTCTTGTCCAAGAAGGACACATTGCGTCCGACACAAGGAAGTAGTGCAGCCGACGAAGCGAGTAATCGATGTGTTTGTTGGGACGAACGCCGTTGGACATGTCGATAGCTGGCTCCGAGTTGTAGAGTTCAATGTGCCGCATGGTAACAGCCGATGGTTGACTGAGATACCTCCACTGCATCAGGGTGAACCGTAGTAATAGTTGTATCTCACGATCGTCACGGGCGATACGGTCCTCCCCCAGGTACATCCGCAATTCGTCCGTCAAAGGCAGCAACCTGCCCGGTATCCCATCATTGACTTCCGAGGACGGACGCGTGTGGATCCTGGATTCCCAGGAAACGAAGAGGAACCCATAACTGTTAATGCTACCGCATGACGTCGGCTTCCCCCCCCCCCCCCCAAGACCAACTGCCCGAGGTGGTCACGTTGAAAACAGGCCCGCACGTAGCTGAGGAGAACCGTTCCATGAGATCTTCCGGCAGTTGCTTGATCAACACGTCGGGCCAAATGACCAATGGTATAGTCCACATTGAACCTGCCGGAATGAGCGGGTCGGTGGTTGCCTCTACCAACCATGCCGTCGCAGCTGCAGTGAGGTAGTTATCGTTCAGGATGTCCGCGTCGTCAGTGGAGATAATGCTAGTCAAGGTCCCTCCCACTAGCGTTGGCCGGACCATCCATCCATTTCGGTGCCTGTGGCATAGGCGTAAACCTGAAGAACCCTTGGAATATGTGTCGCGTGATAGGGCCAACTTTGCTGAGCATGATCGTCAATGATGATGTCTTAAACAGACAGTTCTCGTACAGTAGGGGGAATCAGGATGAACCAGATGTACAGCAATGCACTGATGCTGTTGATGAATACGAGCAAGGCTCTGGCGTTCAATGGTCCCCTTCTCCGCGATCCCGTTGTGGTGCCAGGACTGCGCCGAGGGCCACGAATAAGCTGCACGACAGGCTAGCATAAAGAAATGATTGTATCCAGATGGTCGATGCAGTTGGACCATCCCATGTAAGGGAGACTGACGAGCTAGGATGGGCTTGTTCCGGTCAAATTAGTAAGTAGCGCTTGCATGCTCAGAGTCTTGGGGTCCGGGATAAATTCGAGGCCATTATTTGTGCGAACGACGCACAAACTGCTGAGAACAGACCGGCCTAAGGGAGTCAAATGTTAGAAGCGGCAAGTTAGCACGGTGGAAAACATAGAACTGACCAAAATCATTGACAAGTCCATGTCATTGCTGTACTTCGCAAGTATTCCAAAATCTCAGGCGTGGGTCTACGATTCCCGACCTCTGCAAGGTGTCGAGAATCCTCTGTAGCAGCGCGTGAACGCCCGAGAGACTCTGGCTGGCTAGGCAGTCAACCCTGGAGAAAAGAACCGACAAAAGCCTCACAGTCCATACTGCCCTGCTTCAGTACTACCTGGAGCGTGCTCGGGCATCATCCGAGGTCAACAAGGGTTCCAACAGGGAATTGTTGGGAAAGGAGGTGAGTGTGATTTCAGTTGCCAGTGGCGCTGTTGAGTCTGAAATTGTAAACCCTGTCAATGTCAATCGGCGGGAATAGTAGGATTAGTCCACGTATTGTCCAGTAAGTACTTCGCAGAAGTAAATCGTAAGAGATACTTACCCTGCCGGGGTTGACTTTAACTCTGTATAAGCGGAGTTCATAAATCCACCGTCGGAGTGTCGTAGGGTTGGATGCCGTGAGGCCGTAAGCTAGGGCGTCATAACTGCAACCATTGAACTTCAGCGCTTCAGCACCGTTGGTCTGTGCATCACCACATGCTTGTCTGAATCACCTGTGGGATGCTCATACAGTCATCTGCGGTCAGATGGACCACTCACTTCAGATGGACCACTTTCCCAAAGCGGGTGGAGCACTGCCAAATGCGGTCATAAGGCGCCTACGCCGTCGACTCTCGGCTGTCAACACAATGCCGACGAGAACTAATCTCACCTCAGATCTTGGTAATCTGTATCATTATTGACAATTGTCTACATCGTGTATCATTATTGTTCATATGTTTAATATGTACATGTTTTATAATGTAAATCTAGTGTAGGTAGATAGAGATACTGTCGAAAACGCTGGTTCTGCTGGCCCACTGGAATACAGAGTCGACGGCGTAGGCGCCTTATGACCGCATTTGGCAGTGCTCCACCTGCTTTGGGAAAGTGGTCCATCTGAAGTGAGCGGTCCATCTGACCGCAGATGACTGTACCACGATGGCGTGGACGGCGTCTTGCACATATGGGTCCTCGATCATGGCATTCAAGCAAATCACCACCAGGCAGACCGAGTTTGATATCTTGAAAGCGTCTCATAAGTGAGTAATGTCACTTGAGCTGAGGAAGACTATCTTGACCACACTGAGTGCACAGATTCTTACGTTCGGAGGATGAGGCAGATCGTTCATTATCATGGAACGACCAAGTCGCGAAGAAGTATTACTCGAGCCTGTACCGAGAGTTTGCGGTGTGTGATCTAAAGCATTACAAGTCTGGAAACGTACGCATGCCCTCTACCTCCCACCCATTACATTGCATTGACTAGGCCTGATACCCATGCATAGTTCTCCTTACGTTGGCGCACTGAAGATGAGGTTGTCTCCGGTGCAGGAGAAACGACGTGCGGAAATACCCGATGTCCCTTACATACGGAGGAAGCCTCACGACCCTCTCTGACCACTCTTGAACTCCCGTTTTCTTACGTGGAGGATGGAGAAAGCAAGTTTGCCTTGGTGAAGGTGGTCTTGTGTGCCAAGTGCGTCAAAAAGTTGATGTACAAGCGAAACAAGGAGAAGGAACTGAAGGAGCAAGCCGAGCGTGCTACGGTCAAACCGGAACCTGAGGACGTGCCATTGGGGGGAACAATTGGGGAGACGAATGAGGCTGGATTAAGGGGCGACAAACGGCGGAGGGGTGAAAGGAACCGACGTCGGTACTCAACGGATCGGGAAAGACGTCAGCGAAATTCACGGTCCCGCTCTCCGACTCGCGCTCAAGACCGCGACCATGGTCGACGCCCACCATGAGGCTGTAACGTCGCGGCCATGATAACCCGGAGACCCTCGCGCGCCCTGCGCAGCAACGCCTCCGAGTGGGATCCCTGGCTGCTGCTCACAGCATCTTCCCACTGCGTGGAGCTGCGGGTGTATTTTGCAGCTTCTGTAGACGTGTACAGAGTACGAGAGATATGTTCATATGACTGTATGTTTGTCGGGATAGCGACTTTGAAGCTGCTTTGTGGCGCCTGAGAGCGGCGGCAAGTGCCGAGGGGGAAACATTACCTCATGATAGCCTCGAGTATGTTGCCCAAATCTCCCATTCCTCTATCCTCGCACAGAAAACAAACACAGAAATCTCGCATTGGCAGTGGCAACTGCGCAGGACGTTGTTGATCTTGCTCCGGTCGGGTCACGTTATCTGTCTATTTGTGGCTGCACCCGACTCCAAGGTTGACGTCCTGCGGCGTCTTGCGTCTGCGTTTGCATGTGGAAACAGCGTCTTCAGCAACTTGGCCAACGTCGCAACAACAACAAGCGTAGCAACAACCGCGATCGCGACCTTCCTCGTCCTCGAGCAAACACCGTTCTTCCCGACGACAGTCCTCAGCTCGAGTACAAACCCCCAGACATCTCCGCACCCGCACCCGAGCCCGTTTCTGCCCCCGACCTGAGGAGACGGATGACTGCAGAAGATCCCTCCTCAATCCCTCCCACCAAGGCTAGTCTCAAGACTTGGTGGAACCACTTCGTATTCGCTCAGCGCGCTAGAAAGGAGGCGGAGGAGAAGAAGGGTGAGCACATCTTTCACCCCCTTCGTGTGACCCCTCCGATCACTGATCCCTCGAGTGGCTCCTCTCTAGGCCAGAACGTCGTATTTGGCAAACCGCTCAAGGAGAGTCTCAAATACGCTAGCGTGCAGATATCGACCGCGAATGCGAATGGGGAGCTCTACGTGTGGGGATACATTCCAGTCGTTGTGGCGAAATGGTGCGTCGTGCTCAGCGTTCCACATGCGACTACACCTCACCCATCCGACGCAGCGGTCTCTATCTCAAGGAGGCAGCGACTGAAATTGAGGGGACTTTCCGCGTAAACGGCTCCAACAAACGAATGCGGGAGCTCCAAGCTGCGTTTGAGACGCCTCCAAGAGTCAGTGGATCAGCGACGGGTCATGAGCACCATTCTCACTCTCGTATAGTACGGCAAGAACATGGATTGGAAGAAGGAACAGTATACGACCCACGACGTTGCAAGTGTCTTCCGGCGATTCTTGACCCAAATGCCTGTGGGTTATCTTCTGCGCCATACCTATGACGTCTCTCATCTCCATGTAGGAACCGGTTATCCCGCATGATATGTACTTCAGCGTGAGTATCGTGTTTCATGTCTTCCCGCATAGGTTCGCTAATGTTCATCTCCAGTTTCGAGAAGCACTAGGTGTGTGTTCCTCCCTTCTGCTTGTGAGACCGTACCAACCAGCCCAGCGTCCTAGCCAAGAAGAATTCCAATCAGGACGAAACGATTACCACCTACAAACGGCTCATTCGGTCACTTCCCCGCGCAAACCAGTATCTACTCCTCTATGTTCTCGACCTCCTCTCAGTATTTGCACGGAAATCGGACAAGAATCTGATGACGGCAAAGAGTAGGTCCTTCTATACGCCGTACCGTCGCTTCCCATTGACGACGATACTAACTATAATTGATGCATTAGATCTGGCAGTCATATTTCGACCTGCACTCCTCTCACACCCCTCTCACGAGTTGTCACCTCAAGAGCACCAACTTAGCCAAGACGTGCTAGAGTTCTTGATTGCGCATCAGGACTGGTTCATGCTCGACATTCCACCTCCACCAACGGCAGCGTCGGTGAATAGTAAGTCCGGCGCGCCCGCTTTGGGTGGTATGAATGAACAGGTGGATATTATCCCCAGCTCAGACGACGAGCAGCCAGGAGGCTGGAAATTGGTCGATAAGGCATCAACAGGCAGCCGAAGGATAGCGCGGAGACGGACAACTACAGAACGATCAGGAGGTGGGTCATTTTCTGCTTTGGATGTGGTGATGGCCTCGTTTTTCTGACTCCCCTTAATCTCCTTATTCAACGCGGCCACAGATTCAGGTGGACGGAAACCCAATGAAGGAGGTGATCTGTCACCGGTGCTGGAATCGCCTCCATCACGTACTGGGAGCGTGAGCGGTGGAACGGTCACGCGGAGACGAACGTTGCCATCGAAGACGCGGTCTCCGGAGAACGCTGGGACGGTTTCGGATGACGGTCAGGGTAATAAGCTGCTCAAGAGACAGAAGCGTGCATCTGCTCAACCAAAGCAAACAACCCCATCTTCGTCTCAATCATAACAGACGGCGTGCTGGTTTTCATTCTTCCGTCTATGAAGCTATGTCTCTTTCTCTGGCTGTACTAACAGGAACTCTTTTTGTGTCCTTATTACTTCCCGTATTGCCCCTCCCTCCATGCCGATGTTCATTGTATTTGTGCTATACCCCGCTCCTCTTACCTCTTACCTATCAGACTTGTCTCCATCCTACACCACCAGCCACACGTATTACATTCACCTCCGAGTTGTTCGAAACTTACCATACTCTCTTCTTTTTCACGGACTGCGCAGACATGTAGATGAGGCGTACCACCTTGGACCTGCTATTCTTTCCCTCCCTTCCCGCCTCCTCCTTCCAAATCCCCACGAACCTATGACAACAGTATCCGTTCACACACAACGCTTTGATGCTTCACGCTCGGGTCTTTGTTTTGAATTCTCTCTTTCGGCTAGTAGTACGCTTTTGGTTCCGGACAGCCTCTGTTTTTTGCTGCAGTAATTGGGATCCCTCCTTTTCAATCCTCTTCGGTCCCCTCTATGAGTTTCTTTATGACGGCGACGACCTTCGAATTGTATTTATAATTTATCCAGTCTCTTGCTCTTGGGCCTGAAACTTTGATTCAAAGGATGGTCTGAGATGTTTATTGGCGCCCATTACACTTTCTTGACTTCTTCCTCCCATGCTCGCACCTTGTTCACCTTGCTGCGTGCTCACCATCTTGTGTCTCTCAAACCCATGGAAACAACGTTAGCAGATTCCAAAGATCATGCTATCCGACGGGTCAATGAAGTCCTTGTTATATTTCTTTCCTTGTATACCAGTTGCGGTAAACAAGGGAGCTCCGACAGACCTCGACCAGATCTTGTATTTTCATTGAGTTCGAATACAATACCTTCTCTCTCCTTCTGCACTCACTTATGCAGGTAAATATCCCTCGTATCCTTCGATGGAACCGCGCTGCGACCCTCACCACAAACACCACCGACAATTTGTACATTGAACACTACTAGTAGCGCATCCCTACGACGATGCCCTTAAGCTTTGGCATGCCGAGGTTTTCTACCCCCGAACGCGTCGATGAGACGCGTATAGACGAGGACTTCAGGAGAATACTGTCCATTCTCGGTGATACGTGTCCTTTTCGTCTGCTCCCCGCAGACGTGTTCGTGGATAACATCATTATCTACCTTGACGTGGAGGACATCATTCGCCTACGCATGGTACGTTTTCAGCTTTTTGTCAAGATGAGAGAAGACCTGACGGGACTAATTATTGGTGGCAGGTGAACAAAGTATTCTTGACTATCACCGAAGAACCCAGTATTTGGAAACGGCTCCTCAAACGCACCACATTTCCCCTCCCACCACTCCCACCATGCTCGCGTTACAACCTCACCAATCTAACCAATCTCGAAACTGAACGTCTTATCACCCGTGCCGTGTCTCTTGATAAAACTTGGCGCCAGGCTTATCCTCCCTTCCTGGACGACTGGAACGTCGAAACGTATTTCCACGTGAACTCCATGGTGTTCGTCCCAGGTGGAAGATATCTCATCGCTTCGGTTCGTGACCAGGCGAACTTTGACTTCCAGATTGTGGTATATGTCTTGGATCATGTCTATGGCTTGGTCCCCATCGCAGCCTTGCCCACGAGAGCAAAGGCATATCAGCTGGAGGCGAGGTACCTGAGTGTCGAGAAAGCGCCAGAGACGGAGGAGGAGAGGGCATGTGGACCGAGGGAACAGACGAGGCTCGACCGAGCTGCGGCGGCACAGAAGAAAGAAAAGAAGAGGGTGCTTGTTCCAGGAATTGCGATCTCGTTCATCTGCTCCAGGCCAAAGAACCCAGCGGACTGGCAAAAGTGAGTGCCTCCATTGCGGTTATTTCGAGCGCCTGCTGAAAACACCATTACAACAGAATTCCCGATGATTACAATGGAGGCTTCGACATGGATATTGACGTTCCGTTCATACACGAGTGCTTTTGCGTCCATGTGAACCTCAACGACCTGGAAGCTCTGGTGGGCTCACGCATGGAGCCCACGTCCAAACAGTTCAGATACGCAGCCATCAACAAGGGGCCACCATTCCGCCAGTTGATTCGGTTACGTTCGAGGAGCACGTTCGGCCCAACATCCATATGTGAAGGTGACGATGGTACTCCTTACTTCGCTGCAGTGAAGTCAGAGCAAACCATAGTCCTTCAACCATTTGATGCTACTCAAGGCGCTATTGAGATGCGCTTGCAGAATGTCATTGCAAACAGAATACACGTGGTAAGTTGCCTGGTTCTGATAACATGTTGTATTCGTGCTCATGAATATTAATCGCCATAGATTTTTGGGCTCCGGATTCTCCCAGAGCAAGAGCAGATCCTTGTCGTGCGGAGAATTGAACCCCGGCCAAATCATATCGAAAAACCGGCCTACTCGCTGGCATTATACAACATCCCGAAAAACAACACCACGAAAGTCGTATCCATGGACGTGCAACCGGAGAGAGAGGTTAGCTTTGACACAGACGAGCTCGTCGACATCCAGATTCCTGCTCATGACGCCCCACTGCGTGAGGACCATTCCTTCCGGGGAGAGCTAGATAGGGAGATGTACCGCGGCAGGCCCATCACCATCTTTGCTCGAACACTCAACCCAAACGGACTCTGGCGGTTGACGATGCTACCCGTGCGAATTCAACGACCTCCTGAAGACCCGAAGGCCAAGCTATCGCCGTACTTCTACAAGTACAGCTTCTCAGACTCGGCCGAGGTCTTCACCATTACCGCACCGGTTGGTAAGGCGTACGTGCTCATGGCTGGGGCAATCCGCTCTATCGTCTACACCATCAGCTTGACAGATATTTCGCTCTGCCCGAAGATCGTTGGGCTGTATAGGTATACAGACGACGTGGCGCATCCTGCTCCAGAGCAGATGCAGCATTCCAGACACTCGCCAGTGAATGCGATGCCGCTGAGAGAACTGGATCTGGAGATGAATGGGAATAGGATCGCCGCGATGGCGTGGGACGAGACTATTGGTAGGCTTTGCATGGTGAACGAAGGTGATATGAGGCTGTTTGTGCTAGATTTCGGAAAAGGGCCAACCACAGGTAAGTGTTACCACCCATGCAGATGGAATGATGGAAGCTGACTATCACGCTCGTAGACCCACAGGGACGTCGTCTTCCACTTCGTCTACCAGTTCCACCAGAGAGCACGACCACTCCCATAAATGGTATCCTAGTCACGGGCCAGAAAAACGATGCTGGGACAGCTGGTCGTGTTCCGCGTCGGCCAGTTAATCGACGAGGTTGAGAGTATTTTTATTCATATCCCTATAGCACGATAAGGCACTTCTTTGAACCCGTTGTACTCCCATACGTCTTGGCGATGGCTCTCAAGCCACAATGAGAAGGCTCAGTTCGAAGCACGTCAATTGTACTTCAATGTTGCCGCGTTAAAACGTATTATTGCAGAGTGGACCCAGGCCGCTAAGTATTGTATGAAATTTCGATGAAACCCTACATCGATATCATAAAAATATTAGCACACACGCCCCTCGAAAGATGGATGTAGACAACGTCTAAATATCATCAAAAGTACCCAACATTGCGATGTAAGCGTACTGAGATATGTATGCGCCAGTCTGCTCCACCAAATCCAAAGGAAGTCAGCGCCATGCAACCCGGCATTCCAAAGAATTTGATCCAACACCCGCGTATGCGACCATGTCATGAATATCCAACGAGAGACTCTCTGAATATCCTATGCAAATTGCGCATCTCTGTCTTTCGCACATTTCGCTCGTAGGACAGCCGGGCTTCCAACTCCCGGAACCTATCCACCAGGTCGTTATGCCATGCAGGCGGACTCTCTGCAAGGGCGAGTGCTGTGAGGGTCGAAGACTCCTCCTCGAGCTTAAGATTCCTCTGCTCGTTGGCCTGTTTCAAGGTAGACAAGTCAACTTTGAGCATGTTGTAGTTTTGCTCGGCACGAGAGACCCGAGCACGGAGCTGGGCAACCTCATTCTTGAGCTCGGTTATGTCGTTTGGAAGATCACCGTGATCCACCTCAACAACACTCTCAATCATGGCGACACCAGTTGTAGCAGGCGGTTGGCCCTCGTCTACGGGTACCGCAGCACAAGTCTCAACTTCCACTGGTACTTGTGAGGAAATCTGAGGGACGCCGCACAGCGAAGGGGTATCATCGCGATCAGAAGTGACCTCGATGACTTCGGAAGGTTTGACCTTCCAAAAGTTCTTGATAATTTTGCGGGCCCGTCCCGCAAGCTTTCCCGATCGGCGGAACTTCGCCAGTGCGCCTCCGCCAGTGACTTTCACAGCGACTTCGGCGACCTCCTGGCCTTGCACGATCGCACCATCATCAACACCATCACGCACCTCTTTTACCACCTCTACCTCCAAAGTCTGCACCACCCCGGCACCGACATCAATATTCGTGTGGGTGCCGAGGGTGCTGACTTGGGAGTTCATGAAGGATGATCGGAGGTGAGGGCCTGCGTTTCCGTGTCTTTCGTCGGTCACGACGACAGACACACTGCTGCCACCTGGGGTGCTGGGCAAGCTCCTGGAGCGACGATGGGGCTGTTCCCCGATGGAAAGTAAACTTAGTCCGAGAGTAGGTCGGGTAGTAGTATTTCGACTCTCTCGGAAGTATCTAGAAGCATGGGAGTGGCTGGAGAGAGTCGGGGAAGGTGGGATGGTGTGGTTGGCCGCCAGTGACGTCAAAGTGGTGTTCAGGAAATGAGGAGCCTTTGGAGTGGACGGTGAGACAGATGGCTGGTTGCTTTCGGAGACGATGCTGTCGTTGGGTAGTTTGAGAATGGGGATGGCATTCGCGATGGATTCCGGCTCTAGCGGTTGTGGCTGTGAAACATGACAACTCGACCCTGGCAGTGCGCCGTGGGGAAACTCTTGAGGGAGGGACTGCGGCGACGGTGGTGAGGATATAGTTGAGCTTGCTGTTGACCAGTACTCCGACGCAATGCTACTGCTCGAGTCCAACCTGCCGGTAAGAAGATCTGCAAAGCGCGATGGGAGACTGGGGCTGTCTACATCGAATGTGGGTGTTAAATCAGTCACGGAGGTAACGTGATGGACACTTGGTTTCCAGAGGGCATACCTGACAAGTGAGATGTGTGTGGTATGTCACCCAGATCCGCTGAGAGTGGTATGGACATTGTTAGCCAGCATGCAAGCGGTGTGCGACGAGGAGTTGAGGGTACGCAGTCGGGAGAAAGAGCAAGAGCGGTGCCCCTGATCTTCCGGCCGCTGATACTCTTTAAGTACACCTGTCAAACCGGCCAGAACCTTCCGTGCGTGCCGGATATGACTAGGACCCAGTGCAAAAAGTAAGTTGACAAAATTCGAATTCGACAGACTTGCTCTTGCTCATGATGAGGAGCGAGCTTGTTGGTGGTAGAAAAGAAAGAGAAGCGTGAAACGAAGCTCGATTGAAAGAAAGATCGGATCGTCGATCACCAACCCCTGACGCGAATCTCTCGCAAATCTCTCTTCCCCACCACGAGTCTCCTCCACGCAAATCACTTGGCGACCACTGCACCGACGTATGGTCAAATTCCACATGTTGGTCCAGGTGAAGAGGGTATACATCATCTCATCCAACCAACGTCTCCCTAAACATCCTATGCAACTTCTTCATCTCACCCATATGTGCCGCAGCCATCGCGTCCCTCTTCTTTCTCTCCACAACCAACGCAGCCTCTAGCTTCCCGATTCTCTCTTCCAGCCCCTTGATAATAACTCTCGGACTTGGTGGAGGTGAATCCGCATCTGAGGGTGACAGAAGAGTACCGGTAGACGTATCCCCAGGGTGAGTACCAAGAACATCGATGTCGTCGTCGTCGTGTTCCACCCAATCCACCTCGGCAGTCGTACCCTCCTCACCCTCTTCGTCCCACCAATCAAGTCCTTCCACCGCCCTATACCTCGTACTCGTCCCCACACCACCTCCACCAAAACACCACTTGAAAGGCCCCACGACCATCTTCAAGAACCTCAACACAAACCCTCCACTCGCCTCCTTACGAGTCCGTGATAGTGGCCATGCAGTATGAGCAGTGATCAAACGTGGCCGGGCAAAGAACGAACTGTCTTCGTCTGTGTACGAGTATGAGTACGAGTTTGGGTTGGAGTGCGTCCTGGCGCGGGTACGGATACGAGTGTCTTTGACCGTCGAGGAGTCTTGCGAAATTGAAGGGACTGAAGGGCGGATGGGTTGATTCAGGATATGAGTAGGCGGTGGTGGCGATGAGTTTGGCGGGTGAAGCACGGGACTGGGTCCAGGTATCGTCGCAGATGACCTCAGCGTCAAGAGTGAGTTCTTGCGATATCTGTGTGAATGGACGGGAGGAGCGAAGACGATGGAGGAGGAAGACCGGGATCTAGGAAATAATTGAGCGGTGGGTGGGGATGGAAGTGTGGTGTAGATCGTCCTAGGAACATGGGGTGGTTGGGATGGTGTAGATATTGGTTTCCGAGCCAACCCGGCGAGATCGCTTTGGGATCTTGGGAGATTGGCAGGCGCGGACGGTGCAGGGGTAGCACTGATTATGGGCGCAGGCGGTGGTGTGGGGGAAGTGGACGATGTTTGAAGCAGAAGCTGGTGTCGTGTGAAACCCCTTCTTCGAGACAGGGACCCTTTAGTGGACATGGACAGAGCAGAACACTCCGCGGTGCTGTAATGTCCTGAAGTGTCGCTGGAGTCCGAGCCCGTTTCCCAGTCATCGTGGTTCTCGGTGGTCACTGTGAACGATGAGAGAAGGAGTCGAACTGTTTATCAACCATCATGGGATGAACATGAGACAGACCCAACAGACCTGTACCACCGCCGATGATTCTACTGCTCACTGCATCCATGACCTCCGATCCGACAATGCTGCGCTGTTTATGTATTCAATCCTCTCCAAGTCAGAAGGCGACAGCTCGCCGCGCTCAGCGGGAACCCAGAGTGATGAAAAAGAAGAGGGCGAAGGGAGATAGAGAAATCGTTTTAAGCGCACCTTTGCACCGACTGAGGGATATGTGGAATCTGTCATGGTATAGTGTTTAGCGTTAGTCATGGGACGAGTGGGTGTATAGCCTCGGTGCCTTTTGGTAAAAAGGCTGTGTTTGGGTGTCACTGGACAGGTTGGTAGCTGCATGCATACACCCATACTCGTCCAGCGAGGTGAGATTCACCATCAGTCTTCGGACCACTATTGCCTTGACGTGCCGTCCGGGGGGAGCGGCGAATATAACTGTAAAACAATTACGAGTGTTCACATTGCGCGGCAAGGTCGATACACAGCGGGTGACGAGTACGATAAATAGTGCTGGATCTATGAAGGGGAACGAGAGCAGGGTGAGTAAGTAACACAAATCGATGTAGTCATGTTGGGAGCGACTGACCAAACGAAAACCAGAGACCCATAGGGAGAAAGCGAGGTACGTAGTAACTACAAAATACCTATCAAGCAAGCAAGTGGAACAATCGAGAATGAGGGGAGGGGCGAGAGGTAGGTAGAAGGATGTCCATGTCATCTGTCCGTTGAATTCCTGACGAAGGAATCAAAATCATGTCTAAAAGTGTGTCCGTTCAGAAAACGTGCGGCACAAGCAAACTCGGACGAAAGTAGAAGGCATATGAAAAACCAGAAACAGGGAGTCTCTAGCGGAGGATCTCCCCAAAGGAGAGATGTACGGCGTCATCACCATGCCGTGAAAATGGGGCATCGGCGAGCAGAGCTTCAATGATTGCACCGATAACCAATCGCATTTCAACGCCATGGCTCAGACGGGAGTGAGTGTTGCTCAGAGCTAGGGGAGGAAGGGTCAATCAGTGTAAGAACATTGTATGGCGTATAACAGAAACATACGCAAACCATGATGACCGGAGGTGGGGTGTCGAACACTATCGATTACTTCACATCATCACAGTCGCAACCTTCGGTATCCTTTCCGACCCAGCTCCTGCCACACTTCTCGCACCGTGATCTCGGGTTCACGCCAACTCCGACTGAGTGGACAGACGACGTAGGCGTGTCTGGCCTGTGAATGGACTTCATGTGGCGCTTGAGGTCGTTCTTGCGACTGAAGGACCGCCCACATGATTTCTTTTCGCAGACAAAGGGCTTTAGACGGTTAACATCATGGGTCGCGATGTGAGTCTTGAGGTTGTATCGCCTTGTGAATGCTAAAACAATAAATTGGTCAGACAACGCTGGTGACAAGGGATCGGATTCACGTACATCGCGGACATGAGGGGCATGGGAATCTGCGTTCGGCTTCTGCAGAAGCACTGCCTTCTAAGCTGAGCGGGGTTGTGTTCATCTGCGGCGATGGGACCGGGGTTGGTCCCTGGATGGGAGCAGGCGAAACATTTGCTGGAGACACCGTGTTCTGTCTAACAGGAGGCACGTGGGCAGGGTAGTAGTCGGACAGGGAAGAGCTGGGAACATGAACCTGGATGGGAGAAGGTTCATACTCTGAAAGCGCCGTTCGAGTGTTGAAGGGCGTAGGTGAGAAATTGCCCAGTGGGGATGCACCGAGCTCAATTCCCGGAGTCGCCATGGGGTCTACGAACACGTTGGCGCCATCTGGGCGGATACCCAAATCCTTCATGGCGAGATCGATCTCGACGAGTGCTGGATTGGCAATGTACTGGGAGGAAGGGGAAGCAATGTAGTTGCTCGTAGAGTACTGTGAAGGGGTATTATATGTGTAGGAGGAGGCGGCATCGTAATCATAGGCTGATTCGGAGTTTGAGGAGACGGTGAATGGACCGCGGGTTGGAGTCTCGCTCCTGAGGAGGGTGAAGATGTCGCCTGAGTCAGTAGGGAGGTTGTGTACGTCTGTGTCGATGGAAGGGTCGAGAGTGACGAGGTAGTTGATCTCGTCCTCGAAGTCCTCGATGGGGTGTGAGAGAGTCTCTGGCTGTTCGAAAGGGGAGGTATCAAAGAAAGACTTGTATGAATTAGAGCTGGAGTCGAAGGAGTAAGAGTCGGTGACCTGGGAGAGGTATACGGTGTCGAAAGAGTCTGCCATGGCTGCGTCAACGCTGTCTGTGTTGGGAAGAAGAAAGAAAGAAAGAAAGAGCAAGTTATAACAACAGGGGCGGCACGGCGGCTCTGGCGGGAGCAACCCGGCGTCTCTTTCCTCGGCACTGACTCGGCATCCCCCATCACACTGCCCCGGGCCCTCCTCATACAGAACGTGGCAAATCCTTACATTCACATCCTCACTCGTGGTCCATGGCCAAGCAACGAGTTTGTTGTCATCTAAAAACAATAATACCTGCAGCCTTGTCTTTCAGTTCCCCGTCGCGGCCCCGTGCCGCCAAATGTGTCCATCCTCAAACTCCTTCCGAGTCCGGAGCCGGAAAACATACCAATCTTTCTTCCATTTTCTTCACTTTCTGCTGAACAACTCTTCGTCGCTCAAATGCCGTGATAGGCCAAATAAGCGACAATGCTACTCAAATCTGTAGCTGATCTGGAGGCCTGTCAACAGGCAGTGTCATTCACATTACCTTTGGTAAGTATGTATCTTGTCCATCAGCTTGTCGAAGAACCCTGGACGCAGCCTCCTACAACGGTCGTATAACCTGACGTCCTCGTTGCACGTCCGTGAACTGCACGACTACCCTCCTGCGTACTCTGATATACGCTTTCACGAACACCGAGGAGCGGTCAAGAACGGTTATGACCGACGTCATTCACCCAGAATACCTCGTCAGCTACACGCGCCGCCCTCGTCGACGTCAGTCCTCCGGTACGCTCTATGTAAGTCCGCGGCTCTCCTTCCTCCACCTACATACCCGAACTCAAACTTTTTTCCAAAGTCCAACCCGTCTGGTTTCGCGGCTCCCGGTGATTTTGACGGTGATGCTGATTCGTGCAAGGTGACTACCTGTCATGATTCGGAGGTTACCGCATACCCCGACTGGAATAACTCATTTGAGTTCGCCCACAGTCTGGTTGTTCCAGTCATAGTCTGGATGGGACGCGTACCCTTACTATGCCGGAAAGATGGTCGGCGTGTTCCCAAGCCATGAAGGTCTTTGACGAAGTAACGGTAAAGGGATGGAAAGAAGACATAGATTCCTTGTTGGTGTTTGTAAGATCATCTCGTTGCTAGTTCACATATTCGCATTGCCTCAACATTCAATCCTCGCTTCTAGGCTGGATTATTCTCCGCCGTTATCACAGCATTCATCGTAGAAATCTACAAACAACTGCAGCCCGATCCGGCCCAGCTGACTGTACAACTCCTTCAACAGATATCTTTCCAACTCAGCCCTCAAGGCGCGTCGCTGAACGTGACCGGGCAGAACGTATTACTGAGCAATGCGACCCCTATGGGATATACTGTTCGTATCAGTACAGTGTGGCTCACAGCATTGGTATTCAGTATGATCTCGGCCCTCATTGGCATCGTTGCTAAGCAGTGGCTCCGAGAATACCTGACAGGAATGTCCACGTCACCACGGGAGGCCGTCCGCCTCCGCCAGTACAGACATGATGGACTCGTAAGTTGGCACGTCGCGGAAATCATCGCCTGCCTGCCCATTCTCCTCCAAATCGCACTTGTGTTGTTCCTATATGGCCTCTTGGAACTCCTATGGACGCTCGATGGTACGGTGGCCGGGGTGGTCACGGTGTTCACGGTGCTTTCGTTGTGCTTCTACCTCGCCACCACAGTCGTCCCCGCATTCTCCCCCAACAACCCGTTCAAGTCTCCTCAATCGTGGGCATTCTCGGTATCCATGTGGAGATTGGGTCAACTTTGGACGACGTTCCATCCTGTCGAGGATCCGGGTATCATCACAGGCGAAAACCTCGGTGCCTACCAGCCTATCCCGGGGAACTGGCGCGAGCGAGAATTGAAGTATATGCGTATGGAAGGCGGAGAGCTTGAACAACGCGCGTTGGCGCGGGCGTACAAACATTCACTTGACGAGGATTTCTTAGATATCGTCTTTCCTTGCGCGAACGACCTCGAACCAGCAGCTGCCGCCGCTCTCGCCGTTGAGGTTCTCACCAGGCGTGCAGAGTGCTCGGAGTCGATGTTGATGGAGTCCATCCGATCTCGAAGTCACAGACTAGTTGTAGAGAAATTCATCGCCAGGGCTGGAGGTCGGGGCACACAGAGGCTGATTAATATGCTTCTGGATGTCCTCCCGAGGATGCTGCATGACGTTGAGCGGGCGAAGATCACACCGTTGGATATCTTGTTCGTCTTGCGCAAACTCATCACGACGGACGAGTTGGCGTTTTGCGAGATGGCAGTGCATCGGAGGGCGTTGGATACATTGGCGTCGTCCGTTGATGAGCGGTGCACCGAACATGTTCAACGAGCCGCCTTACATCTGCTATGGGAGATGACGAGGTTGGGATGCAACATGGATTATTGTCCTGAAGGTACGACAATCTTACTGATGATTGATGTTCATCATTCTTATCGGCTTTGGGATAGGCATCGTCAACATTATCCTCTGCGCGCGAAACGCGCACATGCGACGAGACTACGACACCTTCGTGCACGCCTCCGGGATTCTCCTCTCCCGCATCTCCCAAACCCACATCCACGATCCTCGCTGGCAAGGTCGGGAGTATCTGCTCGATTGGATCCACAACCTCGAGGCGTACTTTCAAGACCGCAACGAGAGTAATATCCCGTACGGACTCGAAGCCGAAGCCAGGATGAAGTGGTGCTCAGGACTGGCGGTGATCGCGTCCAAGAACAGGGATCTTCTCTGGGGGAGCCTGGTTCATGCGTTGGCAGAAGGGGCGACGCTTGGATTGGTGGATTGTGGACCTCAAGAGGGTGATGCTCTGAACCAGCTTCTTGGAATGTACAATGTGGTTGCCCCTCGGTAGTCTGTCTGGGCTCAAAAACAAGATCGTATTGGAAGACGACTGTCTCTCAAGGAACCCAGCCTGTCACGATTTCTACCATCTGTTCCCTCGCACCGTTCGCGTCCGTCCAGAAGTGGGTCGCACCGTCCACCCTCTCCACACGCAGCGTCCCCCTCCCCTCACCATGCGCCTCCTCTTCAAGTCCGTCCACCCACGTATCATAACTTCCCGCGCCGGTGAATTCATCCTGGTCTCCATACACCACAAGGATATTAGCGTTAGGGTCGTGCAGGAGGGCGTTGAGAGTGTCGGTGTAGTATTTACCACGGAATGCGGTGAGCCATGACCGTGGTCCAAGCGGATACGAGAGCAGGATGTGAGAGGTTTTGAGTGGGGATGGTAGGAGGGGAAATAGGGACGTGATGAGAGAGCCATGGGAGTAGCCCTGTGCGGTGTTAAGGCCGGTGTACGAGTGACCAGTGTATGATAAGACTGCTTACGAATATGAGAACATGCTGAACTCCTTCTATTGCCTGCAAGGCCCATTGTACTAGGTCCTGGAGATCCTGCGCTTCGCTCGTACCCGTTAACGACGGCCAGCCCGAAGACTTTCCCACCCCGCGCGAGTTATATCGTAGAACGTAATATCCACGTTCCAAGAGTGGTTTCTTCACAGTCTGCAATACCCTTTCGATGGGCGTGTCTCAGCGAGGTATTCAAGGAAGTGACCAACAGGGACATACGGGTCATCCATCCGACCACCTAGCCATGACCAGGGGTGCAAGCAAACGGCCAGCTTTCGAGCTGGTGTTACAGAGAGCCTTTCAGGTGGTACAGACAGGCTTGCTTCCAGTATCTGTCCTGAGGGAAGCTGGATTGGTTCATGTGTGAAATGTCGGACTGCAGTCATATCCTGCCAGCGGTTTGCCATGCATTAGGTTAGACTGAGAATACTATGAGGAGAAAAGGGACTCACGAAAATGGTATTCTGAGGGTATTCTGGTCGCTGTGGACGTTGTGGGCAAGAGATAGGGTTTGTGTCATGACATGGGCGGTATGTTCCAAGCCAAGGATCGGGCGTTTACACGCTTTAGCCACCAAACGCGTCAAAGGACGCGTCGGTCCTGTCCTCCCCGTGAACTCATGCGTTGGACTCCCTTCTTTGGTTCACGACTACGACATGATTATTCCAATCAATATCAATGCCTCCTCGTCTTCAACAGGTCCCCTCCCACCACAACTTGCGCAGTTCGGAACAGATGAGCTTGTGCTCATCGAGATGCAGGGAACGTTGGAGGTTGAAGGAAGCAAAGCAGGTCAAGCTGTGGGGAAATTGACTGTTGACGAGAAGACAGTGCGTACACACACCCTTCTTGAGATGAGTGCAGCGAATTTTGACTCGTACGCTTTCATTGACAGAAGAAGCCCACACTACGCATCGGACACCACCTCCTGGAAGGCAAACTCGTGAACCTCCCCAAGCCTCTCGCAGTCCTCCACCGTCCTCCGCGTCCACTATCAAATGATGACGATGAAACAGATATTGGAGGTGAGCGGGATTGGTCTGGTGCACAAAAAACGCAGGTGGAATGGGACGTTGTGGCGGTTGTGAGGAAGAAGATGGTGTTTTCGAAGAGACCGATGCCAATGGTTGCGAGTATACCTGTGGCCCCAGGGGGTAGTGTTGTGAAGAAGGCAGGGTGAAGATGAGATTTCAGAAGGAGGACTCGAGGTGTATATCAATATCATGTGTATCCTAGATCATCGGGTGGATTGAAGAAAGAGCGGTCGGTCTTCACATCGTCTCTCTAGCTTAACTATCTGGAAGGTTTGGCAGGGCTACTGGGGTTCGGTGGCCGTCTCTGTTCGTACTCTTCAACCTCACGGTGATATCCTTTGTAAAGGACAACATACAAGACTCTCCCTCCGCATCAAGCTACATGTATGTTGCATTCAGAAACAGTGAATATAAAAAGAATTCTGCGTACGACAAAGAGTATGTAGGTCTCCTCCTGCAGTAAAAGAACGTCCTCCTAGCCCTCCACTGTCTTTCATGAGCGCCAGCCGAAGCGATGCCTCCGAAACAGCAGGAAGACGAGTCAAACAGAGCCCCTCCGATGCAGAAAGATAGACCAGACACTTCCGAAGAAACATCGTTCGATGCTCTAGAGGACTGGAACGCGGACAAGAGGACGGAAGAATAACCACCAAGCCCGAACTTTTGTGTCCTCACGGATTTGTTCAAAGTTTTTCGAAACGCTGCGATGAGAATTATATACGACTTTTACCTTACGTAATGTTTTCCCATGGGCTGGTAAACGGCGCTTACCCGGCTTCATCGTTACCCGCACGGACCACAAATCAGGATGATCGAAACGCGGGGAAGCGCATGTCGTCCAAACTCTTGTTGCCACTGTCCTCGACGACGACGACGCGTCTTCCTTCAACACTAAGTCAGGTTCTTACACTACTTGCATACTCGGCATAGCTTCAAAACCAGCTACCTCTCATCAACATGTCACGTCTGGCCAAACCCCTGACACTTGCTAAGCTGGAGGACCTGACATTGGGATCCTTCGCCTTCGTACCGACATCGGAGACCATTGACCACCTCATTCGCTATCTTAGTACATGGAGCGGAACAGAGTAAATACAGCTTTTATACGTTCCGGAGCTATGACTTACCAGTTGTCCTGCTTCTACAGTAAATTATTCATGGTGCGCCGCTTTCAGCAGTAAACTAGGACACTTTGAAGGCCAACCAGAAACGTGTAGATTATCCAGTATTCTTTGAAGTTAATTGTTCCATTCTTGCACTTCCGTGCTCGGATGCAGCATAGGGCAGGCATGCGCCAAGCACCAACAAGTGGATCTGCCACAGCCCTGGCGAAGTTAGGGAGCCTTCTGGGAGATGCGAGGATGCTATCGAATATCTGGGGTGAGTCTGCCCACTCCCGAGAATTTGTAGTTTAATAGAGGGTGATCTTCACCCCAAATGCTTCGTTCAATGTGTGAGTAACGAGGAGCACATTATTCACAATGCATCCTGTACAGGGCTCCTACCTATTGTTCAATGGCTCACATCCCTGGAACGCAATCCACCGCCCACGCGAAAGCTGCATACAATTGAACGGCTCCAAGGCTGGTCAATGCTCTGCTATTATCCGTTGGAGCATCTCTATTATCTCTTGTCCCATTCTGTCATCCCGTCGCAGCTGCCACGGCCGGCCATATTCTCTTTATTCTCTGCAGCGTCATCTAGCAACACGGACAAAACTATTAATTTGGACGCCGGTATCATATCGCGTCTCTCGGTTCGTTTCTGGGCACTGTATGTATTCCTGCAATTCGCCCACCTGAGGGAAGATCGCAAGCTACTCAAGCAACGGGAACGTGCCCTTGGCAAGTCAAAGGTACTCCAGCTTAGGCCTACTGAAACGTCTTGTCGCTCAGTAATGACGGTTACGCCCTTTGCAGGCTACGACCGCCCAGGCGGAATTGGTGGATCTTCGAAAACGCTGGGATGCGTTTTGGGGTCAGGTCGTCGTGAACCTGGGCTACGCACCTCTCACACTTCACTGGTACGTCACAGTCTTCCGTTTCTCCTTTCTAAATTTGCATCGGCATTTGTCTGTCTGTTGTGTTGGGAACAATGACTCGACTTCTGGTTCTCCGTTCATCGCACTTTTCCGGGAGAGTACCCTCTGTCTCCCGTCCCTCATGGCATTACTTCAAACCCTACGTGGAGGAGAGGGGTTGTACGGGTATCGCAAACCATGTCCCCCTGCATACCCTATCTTATCCGTCCTGGACAATGAGCTCCGCTCCTCGTGCAGAAATTTCCCATAGTAATTCACTCCCACGAACTCCGTTGGCTGTGCAGAGCCACTCCTGGGCCGGGCGCATCTCATGGAAACTCGGGACGGCCATTGACGTTCATTCATTCGAATGGAACGAACATCTCCAGAACGAGGTTCAAGTTTGGAGAAGGCTGTGTATGCACGTGACTTCCCCTTGCAAATAGGCCCCACAGTGTATGTGCATGGGGGAGTTGCGGCGTACCCGATCGGACCGTTTGGGCGAGGCTATGCATGGATGAAGGCATAGACTATATTCTCTGCGATAATCTGCCAGGATCTGTGTGGTTTGGTCATCTGCGCAGTGATGGAGTGCCCGCCCTGGTAGTATGCGTTCTATAGAGGCTCTGCCCCTCGGCCTTGTTATCCCACAGCTGGTCTTGTGATACCAGACAAACTTCAGGGCGAGACGTATTTGCTGTTGTACGCGGAAAACGCGGTAGCCACGAAGAAGCTAAGCTTCGTAATGTGGTGGCTTGCGCAACGATTTTTTTCTTGCCGTGGCACAACCCTAGTGCCTCGTGTTCACCGACCTTTTGGTGCCACAACGCGAAATTTCCTTTCACCGGAAAGGCGTTCCGCGGCGAGCCCCGCCCAAATGACTTGAGGGGTTTTCTTAGCTTCCTGTGATTCTCATCTCACCGCCATTCATGATCAACACAAACCGCCAACACACACGCGGAGGTCAGCTTATGCAATCCTCAAGTCTTTGCGTCGTTCTTCCGTTTTATTTTCTCGTGCATCTGGTTGAACACGCTGATCTCATATTCTTTCCACAATCGCTAGGTCACTGGAAGGCGGTCTATTTAATAACGAAGTGCGTCCCTCTCCAAGCCTTTGTCGCTGCCGTTTATGCACTCCCGCCAATATTCCGCCGGATGCCTGGTCCGAGCTGCACGCCTTTCCCTTGAGCTCCCGTATCCTGAATCAACCGCTGACGTCCATGTGCAGGCTTGGGTAGGTGTATTTGGTCTCATCGCCGCCCTGGCGTCCTGGAGAAACGGATGGAAGGCGACGGCTCTACCGCCCCCTGCGTCTGCGGAAGAAGAATCCCAGTCGGGAGCCGTCTCCGAAAAGGGACCGCTATACAAAGAAGGCACCGACGGAGTCACAGACCTTGACTTGTTGTCGCCTGTGAACCTCACTGCTTCTGGTTCCGGGTCTGGATCGCTTGATTAGCCTCACGGATGAGAAAAATGTTTGTCCCTGTCCTTATGTTTCGTGCTGTTTTCATTTGGAATAAAACAGTGAGAGTTTATTGTGTTGAGAGGGCTTGTGAATTCTTCCCGATTTTACGGATTCTTTCTCTTGATCCTTTGGATTCCTCTTGTTACTCGCTCAGTTTGATTTTTCGATGCTTCAATATTCACCCTACGTATTTTCTTGTTCTTCTCGACGAACTTATAATTCTTGTTCTCATTGGCGCCTTTGCTTCAGAGTCCATGCTGTGGCGCTTGTACTCGACGCCCTGCCGAAGCGCTGTCCAGTGTCATACTTGCACAAGGTGAGAGTATCATTCGAGAGTCGTAGCGTGAAAGATTCGCCACTGCTCTTGACTGTGCCAGCAGTAATGTTCAGCACAACCTTACAGATTCTTTTTTAATCGGTTGCAGAAGTGGAGCACACCAACTAAACCACAACACTTGCCAAATACGGACAGCGCTCGCTTACGACCAGGCTGTGCCGCGGTCGTCACAAGCATCAATTCCTCCTCTCGCCACACCACACATCTGCTCTTCATTCCGTTTCTCTGCGCTCAACACCATACATAGCAGCTTGAATCGCCCGCAGGCGGATGCACACAATCGGAAGAGAGTTGAACTGCTTGTGGACTGCCTCGCGGAACCTCTTTGCATCACGGAGTCGAGTCCTCCCGCTTGCCCTTCACTCGGCACTGCGGTCATATGTGCCTGTACGATGACCCGTATTTCACGGGTTGGGGAAATCCCGGGCTTGGGACAGCGTAAAGCGGTCCTATAAGATTTTTCTGCACTGTTGTCGCTGTACCTGTCAACGTGGCAACGACTGGCAGTAGTCAGAACAACCGTACGCTCGTTTTACTCGGATCCTTGAAGGCGGTGGAGTCTTTCTGACTTTTCTGTTTGGACACACAGCTTTTATATTTGCCGAGGGATTAGGTGTCTTGTGGGTAACTCGGCGTAGCGATTTGCTTGTTGGCAGTCGCTTCGTGCATGTGGCAACTCACTTCTCGTCGCTCGGAGAAGGCGTTAACGCTGTCATACGGTTGAAATATGTGTTGAAAGTGAGCGGTACAGCGGCTCACCACATCGATTCTAGTGTTGACCTCGTACGATCCGGGAGTTGCCTGGAGTCATAATACTTACCTGGACGCGGTGGTGCACACAATGGTCTCGAGTGATACGAAGTCACAAACAGTGGAATGGCCATCTATTCTCGTGGTATTTGTCTCACCGTGAGTGACTTGTTGATGTTTGATGCTGTGGCTGGTTATTTTAGACTGATATCTTCGTATGACTCTCGGAGATGACAAGCTTGCAAGCAATCTTTCTTGCTTACCAACACGCACCCACACTTGACTGTGCAATCGAACTACTGTGCACTGCATATCATGAATACCGTCACCCGCAGCCTAGAGTTCCGGAGTGAGTGTATTAGGAGCGGTATACCTAAACCCTTTTCATAGGCATTCCATCCACGATTGTCGGGCCTTATCTTGGCAGTTTTGGCGTTCCGATCTTCAGCATGTTTTCAAGAAATCAGATGCGCCGCTATTTCAACAAGTATTTGGCTTCTAGCCTTCATATACTTCCTCAACGTATTAATGGGGTACGATCACCACCACAGGATCCTCTTCAATCCCAGGGATAATACACCGCCTTCAGGAGTGTTCACGCTCAAGTTGAGCTGTTTTCATTTGTCCGACCCTACTGAGAGAACTCTTTAGCACAGCGACACGTTTTATACAGCGTTGGTGAGCCTCACAAACTGCGCACTCTGCGCTGTTGCCTTTCAAACACCGCGAACGACCTCCTTGGACCTTGGAAGTATACGGTAGGAAGCTACTCTCCCTCAATACGAATACAATTAATCCTTCACTACAATGACCTCAAGTCAAGGGGCATGCCAGGTATGCCTATCTCCGTGTGTTGAGAATTTATGACATACTTGGTTTCATATAACATCGACAAGAAGTCTTGTTCCGCCAGCGCTGAAACAGTTAGAGCCACACTAGTACATCGTAGAACTCACAGCCTCAGCCCTTGCACACAATGCACGAGCCGACAAATAGAGGTCGAAAATCACAAGACCACTCCTATTAGGCAGTTCGCAAGCAATTATGAATGAGGAACCCTCTTGGGTCCTCCTCAGCATCCGGAATGCGAGATCACAGCTGCGTCATACACCACCCTCACACGACCTCGCCAATCCTCTTTCGAAATTTGAATTGCTGCTCCGCGTGTCTCCGGTACTCCCCCCCTCTAATCTTGATGCAGCAAGAAACTGCCGCCGCAACATCAGATGTTGCAATCGGCCAGAGATCTCTTGGTGTCCGCCAGGAATGAGGCTGTTCGGTGTTCATGCTCTCCTGGACGTATAAAATAACGAACGTTCGTGGTTCGCATGGGTCCTCAATTGATTGCGCTGAAATCGCTGCGAGAAGTGAAGATGATCTTTTCTGGGCTGGCTTGGGGAGTGCGACTCGAAGGGTTCTTTTTGCGGTGCTATCTTCCTCTTCTAAATTCTCTTCGTTCGCAGACTAGGATTACAACAGCCCTTTGAGCACTTCTCACAGCGCAAAGCACGCATCTCTGAAAGAATACAAGTGTAATCAACTATCCTCTTCAGTAACCCCTTGGAAAAGTAACCATCACGCGTCTGTGGTGCACAGCCTCCACGGACTCGGTCAAGCGATCGATCTAGTTTTTTTCTACGCCCATTCTTTGTCTTGGCTTTTGGAGATATCATAACAGCGGGCTGGCTGCTGGCTGGACCTCCACCCAGAGATGATCCCGGGGGTTGCGGGACTGACATGGATCAGTTTGAATTCACGGTACGATCTTTCCGCGTTCCTGGCCCGTGAGTTTCCGGCGGGTCCCAGTGCTCTATCTTATCCTTGAATCCTTCTGGCATCTGCACATGATTGTTCATTGACCTCAGACTGGGCTAATTGAGTTGAGTTCCAGACAAGCTATAATCGTCTGCTGCAGAGGACGTGGCAAAGGTCAGGTCGAGAGGTCTTTACTTGGACGCGCGGTAGGACTTGATTCTCTCCGCAGTACGGCCACTGAGAAGTTCAAACCAGGGACAACCTTCTGGACGGAAACCATCGAAAAGTCGTGGACATTGGACACGAAATAGAACCCGAAGATCCCTCAGGCTTCGTATACAATTGAATTGAGCTTTGACCATTGCCGGAATATGTGTGGGAGCTACTGATCACACATGTGGACGAAAGTTGACATAGTTGTGGGATCTGGGCGATGAGACTCTTTATATACTTGTTTGTGACCATGAGGCGAGAGAACAACAATAGAGATCAAGGTTCGCAAAAGAGCACGGTAGGCTGTACGTGACTCGTCCAGTCCTGTTGGAGAGAAACATATGTTTGGCCGCACAGCTTCTATTCATTGGTACGTTTTCAAGAGACCGAAATCAATATTACAGTGCAATCGATAGTTGCTAGTACACCACTATCAGTATGTCCACTTACCGCCGCGAGGTGCGGAAATAGTATCCTAGAAACTGCATCGCTCAGGATACTGCCACGACAATAAGCAGCGAGAGTCGGCAAGGACATCGTTTCTGTGCATAGGAACGTATAGCACCCGAGAGATCATCTAATCTGACCGTACAAGGATAGGGCGGGGCGACGTGCAATGTCGCAGATGCGATTACCTGGACCTCAGCATCTGTCAAAGTCTGAGGATGTGAACTATACATGACTTCTTGGCAGTGAACGAACCCTAATAGACCAAGTACTTTCGTTAGCATCAACATCTGGACACGAGGAGATAGAGTCTGACTCTGCTCTTCTCGCCGTATCATAGCCGAGCACCAAAGGCGGACTGGCAATCAAGGGACTATAGAGCGTATGTGACAAGAGAGATGGAGGACTGCGAAGATTGGGGACAGCGGGAGAACAGAAAACCTTACCGTGGAGGGGATAAGGGTTTCATGGGATACTGTGATCTGAGCAAGGATCTATGACACTGGGATCATCCCGCGAACCGATTGTGGACAGCTCCTTGGGGTTCATCTTGCCGCGAAGGTCTTCCGGCCAATCCGTTTGCTCGCCACAGTTCGTCCGCGTCATGCACACCTTCATCACAGGTATCGTATCTGGTACAGGTTCTTCCAGTCATTGCAACATGCCCGATCGCGATCGATGTCATACCGGAATGTTGAGTGCTAAACAAGGAGATTGGACAAACCAATTTGACCGGGGGAAATCATTTTGGGGACCCACATACAGGGTCCAACTACCTTCTCACACTATGTGCTCCCACCAAGTAATAGGTTTTATCACCGAAATCCCCTCTGGCAACGTCGGTGATAAATTCTAGATCCTACAGGTTTCCAAGTGCGAGCGTGAAACTATGGTAATTTGAGGATAACCTTGACAATTTCGTAGTGGACTCACCATGACGCCATCGTGGGTTTTGGACCGTGACTCGAGCTTGGCGTCAGGAGCAGGCCTGGTCATAGGTCAACGTTCTGAGTGACAGTGGCTCCATTCTCTCGGAGCAACTGGGTCCGACGATCACATACGTGGATAGGTCAAAACTTGGAACGCGCAGGGTCAGACGTTACAGGTATGTGCTCGCTATCGGGGAGCGCGTTATATCAAGACCAAATTCCTCGTCCATGTGGCGTCTGTATTGTCCCATATGAGGGCCAAAGAGCCACCCTGAGAGAAAAGAGGCTGTTCAGCAGAATATGTTTATCAGATAAAAGAAAACGTCGCAGACGCTTGGCACGAGAGCTTCCTTGAGTCGACAAAACACTGTTGAGAGAGGAGGCAGAACAATAAAGAGAAACAGCATTGCTCACTGCAGCTGGGAACGGGAGTCTGCAGTAGGTTTGCAATGCATTGCGGCGGTCGTGGATATTACGGTAGTGAGGTGGACGTCGCCTTGCGAAATGCGTGAGGCACACGACTGAGTTTCTCCCTCGTCCCGGAACACAAGAGTAAAGTACTCGGAGGGAGATTTCACCGGAGTTGAAATGAAAAATGCTTATATTCGCGCGCTAGGAATGCATACGGCCCTCGCACTGCCAACAACGATGGGGATCTTTGACTTGGGACGATGGAATGATTGCTATTATCGCCATGATCTAGGGCCTAGTTCAAAAAGTGGGGCGTTGTGGGTCCCGTTCAGTGGCGTGGACCTGGGGAGGCGATGAGCGAATACTTGGGTTGCGTGCGGAGCGGAGACGTATATGGTATGAGCTTACGGCGTGGTTAGTCCACGGCGGGACGTAGCGCTGGTTGTGCGTGGTGTGGCGATCAAAACATGCTTGGAGGCATTCCTGGAGGGTAACGGCGAGGATACAGGTAACCGAGATATGTTCTTGGTCGAGGTATGGACAAGCACGGTGCCAAGGCTGCTGTGAGACTGTCGTGTGATAACCTGAGGAAGATACGTGGTATCCAGAGCTTGGACCTGCTAGGAACATAGATCGGACTGTGCGTATAGTTATTTATTCTTGAATGCTAGTTGGGGATGGACATTGATGATGAGCCGATGGACGAGCGGACATTGTATGATTGCCTTGGGTGATGTGTGATGTAGAATGAATATTTTGCGTGCAACGTTCGTGGTGTGCAGTCTGATGCCAGATCAAGGAGGTCAAGTGTGGCGAGAAAGGACCCGGGCGCAGCAGCTGGGATTAGCGGTGTGTGTCGAGAAAAAGCGAGCTGTGTATGCACCGGAGGCATCGTCAACGCAGGAAGAGGAATAACGAGGAGACACTGGCAGCGGACTCAGCGGAGGAGGCTGGGCGGGACTTAGCTCTGGGCGCCAAGAGGAGGATGGCCCGAAATGGAAGGAGGCTATGCTCATGTTCTGTATGGAACGCACGAGGGTTTATATAGCGATTCTCCAGCGAGGGCCCTCCACCGATTCCGCGTGTTCTGCTCCCCTCCTTTCCCCTCGTCGTCGCTGCCATCAACGTTGAGCTCCCCTCTCCCGCCATCATCATGTCCGGCAACGGAGGGCCCCTGGACGTTCCCGCCATTCGCGTCACGAACTCCTCCTCCACCTCCCACCTTCCTCAGATCGACGCCGACAACAACACAGAGCCTGAAAATCCTCTCTCCAGCGCCCCCGCACCCACTGCTCAGCACCACACGCGTTCGCCCAGCGATCCCAACTACCTCCTTCCCTCTCCTATTTTGAAGCAATCAACCGCTGGCAGACCTTCCCTCGATGTCCCCGCGTCCCCGACCCCCTCCACGTCCTCTGACGGTGCTGTTCCGCCTTCTCCTACCCTCTCTACGCGTTCCTCTGTGCAGTTCGCGAGCACCCTGGCTCTCCGTGACAACAAACCCGAACAGTATTCCGGCATGACCTCACTTCAGCTTCTTTCAGTAGGTGGCCCATCTCATGGCCGCAAGGGAAGTGTAAGCTCCGTGGATGGCAGTACCGAGGGTACTGAACCGGATTCTCACAATGCCGGCCTCCCTCCATACAAGGACGGGCTCACGGCCTCCCCAGCACCATCTCATACTCAGTACGACGGTGCATCGTCGTTCGGCGGCACTACCATCCGTAGTCCTTCACGTAGTGCGCATGCTGAAGGCAAGGGCGACGAGGATTTGCCAGAACAGCGACCCACCCTCGATCTGTCTCAAGACGAGCAGATCGACACTGGTGTATTCCCATTCAAGCCTTTCGCTCTCGCATCTCTAGTCGACCCCAAGAATATCGCTGCTCTTGTCGAAATGGGAGGTATCCTGGGTTTGATGCGGGGTCTCGGCACACATGCAAAGACTGGTCTCAGGAAGGCGTCGTTAAAGTCGGACAAAGTTGCCCTCGGTAGCGACGGTCGACCAGGGTCGGGGACTGAAGCCGGTGCGGGCAACGGCGCATCTCATCGGCACGCGCCAGAAATCAACGCTGGCGGCGCTGATGTGCCTGGCATCGTCGTTACTGGCACGGACGGCGAGAATAAGGGCGGCGCTGCGACCGAGGAGAGAGCCGAGGACGCCGACGAAGGTGAGGGAGGCGGGGACGCCTACAATGCTTCCCTGGAGGAACGCCATCGAGTATTCGGTGAAAATGTGCTCCCGGTCCGGAAATCGAAGACCCTCCTTCAGCTGATGTGGTTGGCTTTGAAGGACAAAGTGCTGGTACGTCAACTCAATTATCGGTAGCATGTAAAAGTTTGACAGCTGAATGTCCTGTTCCATAGGTTCTGCTGTGCATTGCCGCCGTAGTGTCTTTGGCTCTTGGCCTGTTCCAGGATTTCGGTACTCCTCGCAAGAGTGACGAACCTCCTGTCGATTGGGTGGAGGGTGTGGCTATTTGTGTGGCCATCTTCATCGTCGTATGTGGCATTTTTATCTTATCTCTGGCACAGTTTTCTGATCCCTTCCCACCAGGTCATGGTTGGCTCTCTAAACGATTGGCAGAAGGAGCGTCAGTTCAAGACGCTCAACGACAAGAAGGAGGAACGAGGCGTCAAGGTTATTCGGGGCGGTGTCGAAACTGTCATTGATGTGAAGCAGGTCGTCGTTGGCGATATTGCTCTCCTCGAGCCTGGTGAAATCATCCCTTGCGACGGTGTCTTCATCACTGGCCACAACGTCAAGTGTGACGAGTCCGGCGCAACTGGCGAGTCCGACGCTATCAAGAAGGTCTCATACGACGACTGCTACCGCGTTTGGAAACGCGTCTCGGAGAGCGGGATGTCCGTGGACGAGAGGCTTAAGGTGTATGAGGACGAAATGAAGCATACCGATTGCTTCCTCATTTCCGGAAGTAAGGTCTTGGAAGGTTATGGCAGCTACGTCGTCATCGCAGTTGGCACGAAGAGCTTCAATGGTCGTATCATGATGGGTATGCATTTTATCACATCGCTTGCGATCGCTTCACTGACCGTAGTTTGTTCCAGCCCTTCGTGGCGACTCTGAGAACACCCCTCTGCAAGCCAAGCTAAACAAGCTCGCTGAACTCATTGCGAAGTTGGGCTCAGCTGCTGGTGGTATCTTGTTCTTCGCCTTGATGATTCGATTCTTCGTCCAACTTGGAACAGGCGATCCCGTTCGTACCGCAAGCGAGAAAGGCATTGCCTTCGTCCATATTCTCATTATCGCAGTCACCATCGTTGTCGTCGCCGTCCCGGAGGGTGAGTTTATTTGTCTCCTCGTCTCACCGTTGACGAGACTCATCGATGAACCTTAGGTCTTCCTCTGGCTGTTACGCTTGCCCTTGCCTTCGCGACGAAGCGGATGACCCAGGAGAATCTGTTGGTCCGTGTTCTCGGGTCTTGCGAGACCATGGCCAACGCCTCCGTCGTCGCTACAGACAAGACTGGTACCCTTACTCAGAACGTCATGAGTGTCGTCGCTGGCTCCATTGGCATTCATTGCAAGTTTGTGCGCAATCTCTCTGATAATCAGGCACGTACGAACGCGAACGAGGAAGCTGGTGTCAAGGCCGAAGTCGCATCCCGCAAGCACGTTGAGGATTTCTCGATTGACCAATCGACGCTGAATGAGACACTCTCCCCTGCGGTTCAACGCCTCTTCAATGCAGCCATCGCCATTAACTCCACCGCGTTCGAGGACCGTGATCCCGACTCAGGCGAACTCGTGTTCGTTGGTAGCAAGACCGAGACGGCTCTGCTCAAGTTCGCAAAGGAGCTCGGCTGGGATAACTATAAGGAGACTCGCGACTCTGCGCAGATCATCCAGATGATCCCCTTCTCTTCCGAACGCAAGGCGATGGGTGTCGTCGTCAAGCAAAACGGCATCTACCGTCTGTACCTCAAGGGTGCTTCCGAGATTCTTACGAAGAAGTGCACCAAACACATCGTCGTTCACGAGGGCGGCCAGGGCTACAATGGCGACGAAGTTGAAGTCGAGGACATCGACGAATTGGCCAGCGATAATATCTCCCGTACGATCATCTTCTACGCTAATCAGACTCTCCGTACGATCGGTCTTTGCTATCGCGACTTCGAATCTTGGCCACCCAAAGGCGCATCTTACGTCTCTGAGGATGAGGTGAGTCACAGTCTGCCGTCTCCGTGAAAGTATATTGACTCTTCTTGTAGGTTGCGTATGAAGATATATCCCAGGACCTTACGCTCATCGCTATAACCGGTATTGAGGACCCTCTCCGTGATGGTGTCCGTGAGGCCGTCGCGAATTGCCAAAGGGCCGGTGTTGCCGTCAAGATGTGCACAGGTGATAACGTCCTCACCGCGCGTTCCATCGCTCTTCAATGCGGTATCTACACTGCTGGTGGTATCATCATGGAGGGTCCCATCTTCAGGCAGCTCAGCAATGCTGAGATGCTCGAGGTCGTCCCCCGTCTCCAGGTCCTTGCTCGTTCATCCCCCGAAGATAAGAAGATCCTCGTTGAGAAGCTTCGTTCCCTTGGCGAGATTGTTGGTGTCACTGGTGACGGCACGAATGACGGTCCTGCCTTGAAGACCGCCGACGTTGGTTTCTCCATGGGTATTGCTGGTACTGAAGTCGCAAAGGAGGCCTCGGACATTATCCTCATGGACGATAACTTCGCCTCTATTGTCAAGGCCATCATGTGGGGTCGCTGTGTCAACGACGCCGTCCGCAAGTTCTTGCAGTTCCAGATTTCCGTCAACATCACCGCCGTCGTCATCACCTTTGTTTCCGCCGTCGCTTCGGCTGAAGAGAAGTCTGTCCTCTCCGCAGTCCAATTGCTCTGGATCAATATCATCATGGATACGTTCGCTGCTCTCGCCCTCGCCACCGATCCCGCGTCGACTGCTCTGCTCGACCGCAAGCCAGAAAAGAAGACCTCTCCCCTCTTCAGCGTCGATATGTACAAACAGATCTTTGGGCAATCGATATTCCAGATCATCATTACTCTCATATTCCACTTCCTCGGCAATAAGATCTTCGACTTCCACCCCTTGGATGACCCGAAGCTTCAGAAGCAGCAAGACCTAGTCGTTCAGACTGTCGTGTTCAACATCTTCGTGTTCGCGCAGATCTTCAACTCCATCAACTCGAGGCGATTGGACAATAAACTCAATGTTTTCGAAGGCATTACCAGGAACTACTATTTCGTTGGTATCACCCTTCTCGGTAAGCCCATTTCGCACTTGCGTGTTTCTTTACTGATGTGTCTCGAATATCTCAGAAATTGCGATTCAAATCCTGATCGTCTTCGTCGGAGGCGCTGCCTTCCAAGTCGCTCATATCGGTGGCAAGGAGTGGGGAATCTCCCTCGCTCTTGGTTTCGTCGCGCTTCCACTCGGTGCCCTTATCCGTTGCATCCCTAATGGACCAACGGAGAAGTTCTTCAAGGCAGTCCGCTTGATGAGTGATCCTAAGGAGGTCCTCCCCACCGCGGCGCATGAGACGGAATGGAACTCTGCCATTGAGCTCGTCAGGGATAACCTGGGCACTTTTGCCAACGTCCGCGGTGCGCGCATGCGTGCCTCGTCGTTTGTCGGAAAGTCTCGCAAGGCTCCCGTGCCTGAACCTGAGACCCGCGTTGCTACGTACGTCTTGCCGTTAGCTATCTTTGCGCTTGATATCATATTGACTTGGTTTGGTTTCTTTGCTCATAGGTCATCACTCCTCACCATGGTTCCTACCCTTGTCGCGTCATCTATTGGGGCTGGTTGGGCGCCACAGTCCCCAGGGGCTTTGAGCGATCCCTCAAATCATGACCCCAGCAAATCTTCGGCCGCTCTGTGGGAGGGCAAGATTCAGATTCACCCGGATACCAAGTCGGACGACCCAGCGTACACGAAATGGGGCGCCTCTGCTGCAAAGAACGTATAGACTATTTGGCAACGAACGCAGCTTGCCTGTATACCCCTCCCCTGACTCTTGCTACCCACCAGCTCACCTAATTCGTCTCGCATTCATCCCCATTTGATCCTTTTGCACTTCCATATCTCCATGTTCCGTACGCATTGCATCTGCTTCTCGGATTTTTTCTACCCTACTACCTTCTGCCTATTCTATATTATTCATTATCCCTCTGCCTTTCCTCCACACCTCAACCCTTCGATATAAATACAACTCTCACCACCACGCAACTCCCCATGATCTACCCTCCTCATCAATCCCTACGCCGACCCTGCGATGCCTGATGTTGATACGCTCTGTTCTCCCTCATGACCCCACTCACTTTTTCTGTGTAGTAACGAAGTGCAAACCCAGCCCCCCTTTCCATGTATCATGACAACTAAAGTATGACAATAGGCTAGCAGAAAATACATTCTTTCACAACGTCATCTTTGTGCTCGCTGCTTAGACATACACGACATCTCCTATGATACATATTCCAATAGATAGATTACAACATAGGCGGTGTACATAACATTGCGAGAATATAATCCTGGAAGGGACGTCGAACCCCTCGGTCGATTCTACAACTCTACTTTGATGTAGCGGAAGACGTTCTCGGACCTCATCAGCTCGTCAACAGTAGCAGGACGAGATCCAGTAACAGGTTTACCGTCCAACCCCATCACCTGCATATCCCCGTACTCGAACGGAGGAACAACAGGAGGGACGCAATTGGCTTGCTTGACACCATATTCCTCGAAGTCGTAGACGCGACTGGGATCCTTGGACGCGGTGATCACGATCGCGTTCGTGGATTCCATGGAGACGTCCGAGTCGAAGTAGTTCGCTGGTGCGAGGTAGAAGCTGTGGAGTGGGAGTCGAAAGTTTGTATCGATGAAGAATTGTGGAGATGGAACAGGCGACACATACCTGGAAGTGGCAAGTTGCGTGCGCGTGTTGGGTGCGTCCTCGGATTGAGTCTACACAAGAATGTTTCTCAGTCGTATTTTTCCCAGGAGGAGCAACACCGTGATAATGGGGAAGGGTGGCTTACAAGATGGTGCATTCCTACGTTAACCCACGCCACGAGGTCTTCCTGTGTGATGTTCTCACCGTCGAAGAACTTGTGGAAATCTACCATGGGGGCACCGGGGAGGTTGAAGTTCCACATGCTGCTCGAGGACGGCTCTGTGTCCTTCCGCTTCGAAACGGCCATGTTGTACCGGGCCCAGTTTGCATTGTTGAGGAGGCGTTTAGAGCCGACAACCGTCTAAGTGGATCAAAAATCAAAAGAGTCCGGGTGAGTTTTTGGTTCTGCTGATAGTATGCCACACCGCTCAAAGTCCGAGAGGGAGGACTCACATTCCTGATCGGAGAATCTCCTGGGTGAATGGAGTATCCACGAGGGAGGCCCCAGCTATTTGTCTTTGCCTGGTTCACAATGGAGTAAATGCCTTGGAGATTGGCGGGGAATTGGAGCATGGCGTCGTTTTCGTTTGGGATAACCTCCCGTGAGATCTTTTGCTGGATGACGGTTTGGCCCCAGTCGTCGTCGAACCATGGCTGCTCTACCTGCTCCTGTGCGGTGGAGGTGTAGACGAGGGAGTTGTCGGAACCCGCAATATCCAAGTCGACCTTTGTTCAGACACCAATTATAAGTGATCATCCAACCCCAGAAGATGGAGTTTCACCTTGAAGTTGATGACATGATCATGCAGGGACCCCACTGTTAGGTATCAGCGTATGATCCAGGTGAACATGCCGTGCGTGAGCACGTACTTGCAAGCTCATGTATCCTGGTGCCGTACCCTTCTTGTTCGGCCTCCCAATAGGCACCTTGAAGATATCCAGAGGCAGATACTCGGACTTCCATAGTTCCGTCAAGGTAGAACATGTAGTCAAACTGAACGAGGATTGTAGAAATTCAGTAATATCAGTATTCTTGTGTATCCTACTTACAACTGCACAGGGTGAATGTCAATATATTCTCCGTCGTCCGAGCAATGAGATTACTCACTGTAGTCATAGCTGTAGCGAAAATATAAGGGGGGAGCCGTTAAGGTCAACGGATATAACCAGATTATGTGTTGCCACTTACTTTCCAACGGTAGATACCGTCCGTACTGTGAGTAGGTATCCTTTCACAGCCCCGGATTCGCCGTCCTTGTAACCTAAGTGCCTCGTGATGGGACGCCCTGTTTCCTTCTCAAAAATGCATATGGCACGCTTGCGACGAATAGAACCATGACTTGAATGAGTTGTGGCGGGAAGGAAGACCGCTTCATGAGGACAGTCGTATCCAGGCAGGAGATCATGCACGAACCCACCCTGTGTCAAAGAAGGGAATTCTAAGCAAGTAGAGATCAGTGAAGCGTGAGTATAGGCGTACCATTCCGAAGTAACGATCAAGCCACGCAGTGGTAGATTGTGCGGGGTCATTCCCAGCTATTCAGAATACATCGACATCGTTACATGGACGGGTGAGTTCATCACTCACAATACTGAGCAATTGCTTCTTGGGGAGACAGCTAACGACGCCAATATCCTGTCAATGACCCGTTCGTGCAATCTCAATTGGTATACGTACCTCATAAATAATCCTTTCGCCCCTAAACCTGACATCCCATAAACTCATCCCCATATCCCTATCGAAACCAAGATATAGACCCCAGCCCATCCAGCTGACATATTGGGTTGCACGATCAACTCTGAAACGGAGACCAGCGAACGATACGCTACGAGGTCCAGGTAGATGGTCTAAATCGCGTTGGGCACCAAGCCGTGCTCTAGTAGTCCAAGTATTGTCCATCTGGTCGTTGACTTGCTGCTTCTGGCGTTTCAGTGTCCCGCTGTTGTACGCTTTCAAGAACTCGTCGATAGACTGAAAGACTTGATAGTTGTATACAACCTTAGGAGCAGTGTCAGCGTCTGCTGCTATACTCCCTAGATTATATGTAACTAACCTTTAGGACCTTCCACTTTGACGGGTCGTTTCCGCTGACATCGACGTACTGGTAAAACCCGATCGGTTGCAACCAGTTACCAGAGCCGCTCCGCCTCCAGTTGACCCACCCACGTCGGAAACTTCCATCAAAACTGAAAGGACCAGTCACACCAGCCTCAAATGTATGACTTCCAAACAAATCCTGCCATGAAACAGAGTTACTAGATATGATCATTTATCACAAATAGCTTCTCACGTACTTTTACGACAGATCTCAATGGGGTGAGGATCTGCTGGAAGAGAGGCTCCATCTCCACAAACGGACCGCCAGTGTAACCTCTCGCATGGAAAGGAATTGGGTCACGGTGATAAATGTCTGTGAGATTAGACCATGTCGTCCGCTCTGAGATTGGCAAAGGGCCGACAAGGTAATCTTGGATATAGGGCTCCGGTGCTGCTCCGTGGTGAACTGTGACACGAGCAAACCGTGGCGGCAGCGTATCGTCCGAAGGCGCGTCAAGGTACGCAAGAGCTGCAGATTTCGATGGGCGATAGGCCTCTACGAGGAAGATGAGATTGTCGCTGAGACCTCCTTCGTCGGCACGAGTGAGGTTTAGATCTCTGTCCTCCGATGATAGCCATTCTGTGACGGCGACAGTCTCAGTAATGGATAGCGAGGCCCAGACATTTACTGGTGCAGGCGGTGTCGCCTTTGGAGGGATGTTGGCTGGGCATTGCTCGAGTGACCTCGAGCCATCCTCCTGGAGTGTTCCCTCGAAATCTGCAGAAATCAGTGAATGACTCGATGGGAAGACAACCAGAGAGGCTGCAATGAACCCAGTTACGAGCAAAGCAATGAGCGCGTTACGGCGAGATCCATGAAAACGCGAGGCACGATCAGGGAGAGCCAATGAGTCTGTCTGCTTGAGTGGGATGTACATGGACCGCATCATGAAAGGATCTATCAGGAGGGTTACAAGACAAGTTCGTCTGAGTGAAGCCGTTATGAGCAATCCTGCATCGCTATCTTGATACTCACGGGGCACTCGAGATATGACTCAGGTGAATACAGAGAGCATCAGCAAGATAGGGCTCCCACCCGCGGCACAGTTTCCACGGTTTCGGCTGCTGTCGACCGGCGCGGGCGAAGGATAGGCCCCGTACCACAGTACTGCCACCCCCAGGTGGTAAGTATCGAACGCAGAACTGTGATCAAGACTTGAAGAGTGTTTGTGACACCCTGTACGTTCAATTGCTGCTCAAATCACCCAAACGCGCAAGCAAACTTGAACGTGACGGCAGCCACAAGGCTTGGCAGTGGAACCGGTCCAGCGGCAGCGGTAACTTACTCTCTTTACTAAGCGTTCAAAGCCACACAACCATGTCGACGATGACTGCAATTTCTGAAGACTCGGAGGGAATCATATTGGTTAGTCGAATCTTGTTTATCCTCAACTGATCATGTTTCCGCTCAACAGCAAGATAATATGACTCCCAACCAACTGCCTCCAGAGTCAAAATGCCCCTCCAAGAGCAAGCTTCGCTACGTAACGCAGATGAACTGAACTCTGATTGTGAGAATTGACACATGCGCTCCCTTTGCTCACTTCCTACTTGTGCCTGGGTATCAGCATAGCGCTGCTACCTTGTTGAAAGCTTCAGCATACACCCGCCATGAAAGGGTGTACCTGTACCCCAGAAACCCCCGCCCCCCCTCCCCGACAGTTGTCAGGGCATCAAGCTGGGGCTATGGCATGACATGCCTTAGATCCTGAACAGCCCGACCAGCAACAGTTCAGGGCGTCGGAGCATGTATACGTTGACAATCTGATTTTGGCTGCCTTCGATATCACGAAGCACCTCCGTATATTCCCACCTTCCCACAGAACCGTTCTCTGCAGTTCAACTACCACCACCATCGCCATCCCCATGATATGATGCAGAATAACTTCACCTGGGTTGAGCAAGGTCCATCTGTCCTTGACAACTGCTTAGATGGAGATACGGTCTATCCTTCGCAGAGTCAGCGCCTCAATGGCCACGTTGCGGGTGGGAATGGTGGCACAAGCTCGCAGGTTGCAGAAGGGCGAAACGAACAGGTGAGTACTTGATCGACTCTGGTCGATGGTCTGAAACTAACGCTGTGTATGGAGATCGAGATATACCATTTCAGCTCATCCATTAGGGAGCGCCTTGCACATCTTGCACTCCCCCAGACAGGCGAGGAGGCACTAGACGACCAGGCATCTCTTTATGCAAGTCCACTTAGTCCGATTGTACTGGAGGCATCTGAAGGCATCGTCCGCGCCATTAGTAGCCTTCCTGAATCCGCACAGTACGGACGCCAGTCGCCGGAGCTATGGCGTTCATCCAGCGACCACTCTCCCCATCACTTTGTCAGCCCGTTGGTCCGTCCTCGTCAGATGTCCTGGGACTATCCTGACGGCGAAGCCCCTCCCCCTTATACCCCGGTCCAGCCTCCATCGTTGTCCCCCGCAACGCCATCTCTTTCTAGCGGGAGTCTAAGCGCAATCGACTCGCCTTTCAGCCAATACTTGGCTTCACCGATCTCTTCCCCTCCAATACGTTACCGGAGCCTGAGCTCAGCAGGCATGCTCCATGACGCCTCACCCAATCCTGATCCCACTCGTCAGTATCATCGGAAACGTTCAGCCTCCTCGTCCAGTATGGCCAAAGAACATTTCAGTGTCAGTCGTTTGCAGTCTCGACCCAGTAGGCAATTGCCGGCGCCCCCCTCTCAGTCTATTGCGTCTCCGACGAAGGAGATGGATGCCGAGACCTTCACACAGGGATCCATCTCTGTACCACAGCAGGAAACACCGATCGCGCTTTTCGGACGAGTGCGCAAGGCGATTGCTGTACTTGCTGAGTACGTCCGATCCGTTGGCCCAATGGGGCAATTATGGTATGGGAGGGTGATTGAACGAGTGTCTGCAATTGTGGAGTCCATCAAGGTCCTACTTTACATCACTGCTATGCCTGTGGACGACTGCTGGTACGACACACTTCCCGATCGTGTCCGTCGGTCATGCACACCACGTTATGTATCCGGGAAAGTTCGCTCTGCATACTGGAAAGTCATTGCGACCTTATCTAGTGTGGTCACCGCCACCATCGCATTACAACACGATCCTGCACTTAGTGTTGCCGACAGCCGACTGGAAGTAGCACTCCCCGACCTCGAAGCCGCTGTTCGCAGTTTTGTCAGGGAGGTACAACAGGCGCAGCAGGAGGTTCATCGAAGCGGTTCGGGTCTCCGCAGCCCCATCAAGCCTCTTCGAGGCAATTTCTTGTCGTCCAATCCTGATGTGTCTACTCCTGGCGCAGGCTCTGGCGGAAGCTGGAAAGGCTTGGGATATGTTCAACAGCCAGATCAACAGTTGCGAAACTTAGACGCAGGCGTTCTATCGGAGCTCAACGTTCTCGTTGGACCAATTGAGCGCAAATTACTTGGGCTGGTGGCGTCGTCTAGCAGCTCCCAGAGCAAATTGGGTATGCCAGCATATCCCTTTTCTTATTTATATATTATTGACATGCTATCCAAAGATCGCTTACAGTCAGAGGGTCAGCTCCTCGCTGGCCAACTTTCGGAGCTACTCCAGTTCCTTGGACGCCTCGATGTCACGCGCCATGACTACGTAGGTCCCTTGTCGGAGGACGCGGACGAAAGAGCTCGCCTCATTCGTTCACTGGAAGCAGCTGTACAGGCTCTCTATGACGACAGCGCAACGTTACTAACTACTACCATGTTGGGTTCTTTGGAGAGTCTTGCAAGTAGCTCTTCGAATAGCGACCCTTTGGGGGCTCTTGTGACAGCGATCATGGCTAATCTTAGTCTCGTCATCTCCACATTGAGGACACTGGTTGCTATCAGTGGTGATAAGCCCGAGAATCCGTCTCTTGCTATACCTGAAGCTGCGGCATCCCCAAGACGGATATCCAATATCTTCGAAGGCGATGGTACACTGCCAACGGATCCCGAAACCTCTGTAGATCTTCCAGGTGATAGCCTTCTTGGTGACATTGTTGACATGGAACTAGCACTATTCATGCGACCAATCGTCAACGTTAACAATCGTAGACATGTCACCACTGGAACTGCGCCGTTACTACATACTCCGTCGCTGTCTTCCAGCTCAAGCCTGGCATTGAGTGGCAGCGAAAGGTCGTCTACACCCAACTCGCTTCGTCCGACTACACCCTCTAGACGGCACCTTCACTCTCCTAGTACAACAACGGTGGATTCTGCTGCGAGCTGGACTGCCAATTCCATTGATTCGGGTTCTGGGGGAGATATCAGCGGTAGGTGTAACATCAGTGCTTGGTCGAAAACTGAAACTAACCTGGGTGTTTGTCCGCTAGGATCTCCCAGCAAATCACCGCAACGCGCGACGAAACTTTTCCAGATTCTCGGGAGAGACGCACCGAGGCACTATATCGACAGCATGAACACGGATTTGAAGCCCTGGTTCCTACGTCCGACTTATGTCCAATCCGAGATTCGCATCGAGCCAAACGGCGAGGTCACAGCAGGAACTCGAACTGCGCTGGTAGAGCGACTTACGGCTCACGATCACGGAGGTTCGTACAAATCCAATTCCTGCGTCGCACTGGTCTGACTATTGATATGTTTAGATCCAATGTTCAACAAGGACTTTTTGATGACGTTCAAGTCCTTTATGACAGTCAACGAGCTCGTGGATATGCTTATTGAACGGTATTGGATTGAGCCGCCAGATGGGATGAACGATAGCGAAACGAGGGAGTGGAGGTCTATGAAGCAACATGTTGTCAGAACTCGGTACGTCTCCCCTGGTTCAATATTTCGACTTTACATTGACACGCTGAAACGGTGCAGTGTGTTAAACACTTTGAAGTCGATGATAACGGATGATGACATACTGGAGTCAAGTGATATGTATATCCTTCCTGTTATCAAGAAGTTCATCACTGCACCGGAAGTTTTGGAGACACGCGCGGCGAAGCAGATTCTTCCTCTAGTCGAGCGACTTGTAAGGATTGCTCAATTCAGTTGCATTCACCTTCCAATGTACTGAATTCTGATGCCATCTCAGCAACGAGGGTCAAAGGCGAAGATAAAAACGCAGTACTTGGCCGTGATCGCCCCTCCGACACCAATCCTGCCTAAAACAAGAGAGTTGAAAGTCATGGACATTGACCCGTTGGAGCTGGCGAGGCAGCTGACACTGATGGAGTCCTCAATGTACAAGAAGATTCGACCGTCGGAGTGTCTGCAGAGGGTGCGAGAGCCAAACTCCGATAAGAGTAAGGATAGTATCGCCGCTGTCATTCGACTCAACACACGGGTATGTCCTTTCTTCCGTTGAGATAATCGCCAACTCATGCGAAGCGAACTCTGGCAGCTTGTGAACTGGGTTGTTGAGACTATCCTGAGTAAATCAGATGCGAAGAAACGAGGGCAAACTATCAAACATTTCGTCCAGGTCGCTGATGTACGTATGCTAATGATGGCTCATGGCCCTCCGTACTCATCGTGGTTCTTACCTCTCACAGCGTTGTCGGGATTTCCAGAACTATTCCTCCATGTTCGCCATCGTATCTGCGCTGAACAAACCAGAGATACGACGGCTGTCACGATCTTGGGAGCAAGTGTCTCAGAGAACACTGGCGCTATTCAGTGCATGCGAAGCCCTTCTCGACCCCGCGAAGAAATTCAGCAATTACTGGACTACATTGGAAAAGATTACGCCTCCGTGCATTCCATTTTTTGGTGAGAACACTTGCATAGTTGAAAATTCTATTGATGTTGTTAATCATAACCTTCATCTTTCGAATAGGTCGTTACCTCTCAACATTGACATTCATCAACGACGGCGCGAAGGACAACCTCAGCAAGGGACAAATGATCAATTTTCGTAAGCGTCAGAAGGCCGCAGGTGTGATTCGGGACATCAAGAAATGGCAGTCACGCCCGTATAACTTCCAGAGTGTGGCCGTCATTCTTGCGTTCCTGGAAGAGGCGCTGAACAAGTACGTGGACGGGAATGATTACGGAGATCAGTGGTGGAAACTGAGCTTGGAGAGGGAGCCGAGAGAGCGAAATTATGACGCAGAAAGGCTGAACCGACTCCTTCATCAAAGTGGATTGTGAATACTAGGTGATGCAATGGGGCAAGGCCGCAAACAACATTATCAGCATTGGCTAGATTGTTGGTTTATTCTGAATATGAGAGATTTCGAGAATTCCGATGATCGATCTACAAAGCAAACGACAGAAATATGCCGTCATGGAAGGGACGATGCCAGTACCTGCTGATGCTTTTGGTGCTGGTTGTGCGCAATTCTGTCAAGAAAAACCCCAAGGTCAGACCCTCTTCCCGAAACGCGTTGTGCACTACAGGCGTCGCCCTTTTTCCACAATAGACATACGCACGACACCCAGCTTCGCCCTCTTTGGCCAAACTGTTATGGCAAGAATGTAGGTTCCAGAGCAGCGTTCAAGCGGTGCATTTCAGGCTGCAGTGATAGCAAGTGCATCAGCGAGACACCCACAGCGAGGATGCACAAACTTGCACTTACCTCGTGGACGTAGCCGCTCCATGTTCTTCGGAGGCAAACCTATTTTCCGCATCGCTTGAATATTCACACTGCAGGTCATTCCCTGCGGCGGTGCCATCCAAACAACCTTGGACATCGAGGGACGCGCCAATATTACCAACGGCCCGGAAGTGGATGCGTGAGATTTCTTGAGACGAGACGGATTCGTTCATGCCCTTCTCCGTAAGGTCGCGCAGGTCTAGGATAAAATGGCAAACGAGGATGTTGGTGAAGCTGGAGAAATCTGAACTTAGAGAAAGAAGCGATCTGGGACAGAGCGTGAAATCGTACACTGCATTCATGATAGTAAATTGCGTCGACTGAAGGGTCCCACGGTCAGTAGTTGCGACGAAGCAGCGGCTGTAGACTTACAAAAGACCCGTCTTCGTATACATCTAGTATGAGTGCAACAATATTCAGTGCCAACAGAGCACTGTAATTTGAGCAGTGTCAGCCGAGGGATGTTGACGGAAGCCGATCATCCTCACATAAAATATAGGCTTCCTGAGGAAGAGGTTAACATAGAAACACCAGTCGCCAGAGAAGGAACGTACCATTCACGAGCATTAGAATACTATATTTTTGAATGCGACGGACTTCTTCACTGAGTGTCCAGTCATACGTGTTGATCCACGTCAAGACCAACACGAGCATGTCTCCTGTTATCGCAACGGCGCGGGTGATGGTGCCAACTACAATGTACCGGTCAGATCATGACGCATGATATATTACAATAGGCGTTTTGCGTACGACTATGGATGATCGAATGAGTCCAGAGCCAGGTAGACTGAGATGTTAAGTTGATGCTTACGATGCTGGGGGCTTCGAGATGCCGCTGACAGCGATCCAGCACCCGCCCCCTCGGGATCATCGGCGGGAGATACTTCTACTGCGCTGTAGTGGTAGTTGGTATATCCATACTGGCTCGGGTGCGGTAAGCTTAAACATTCAAAACTTTCACCGGTGATTTCGGCTTACTATATTGACACAAGGGATGAATAGGCACAGAACAAAGACAGCCAACGTCATCAGGTTGCGATGCCTGCTACGACTGGAAATTGCCCATATACGCAGGGTTGAGAAGGCTATCAAAAGTTGTTAGCTTCGGAAGAGCTTTCAAAATCATGTGAGAACTGACCGGCGACGCAAAGGTGGCTCACGATGTCCAAGATACTCCCGAAAGCGTAGATGAACTTGCAGCTGCGATAATAAGATGAGTAAAGGGTAAATTCATTCTTTCATCACATACCTCTGAAAAAAAGAACGCAACTATTGAGCTCAGGCTATCGTGAGAAATGACAAGACGTACCAGGACAGTTGAAGGCACGTAGGCCACGATGAGAAGATCAAGTATCGTATGAACTAGCACACCGGAGCGGAGAGCGAGATACAGAACCGTCACAGCGCTGAATTTCCCCTTCCATATGCGTTCTACTTCCCGAGAAAAGCTGAGGCAAATGTCATAGGACGCGAGAGCTAATGTAGTGATTAGCAATGAAGGCGAACGTATGTCACGAGCACGTACTCACTGAATGCCGCGAACGTATAAGTGTATTGTAAGGCGCTACGTGAAAGATATGAGTGTCGTTGCAGCGGTCCAGAATTGATAGCTGTGACCGGATCCTCACAGTGTTTCGTTGTAGAGTACCATCTTGCAATGATGAGAATTTCAGTAAGAGCATCCTGCTTTTTATGTATCCCGCACATCTGCAGGGTAGCCCATAGCAAGAAATTTAATCCGATTTGCAGCGTACGGAGGGTATCTGATAACAGCACCGCATCTCTGCTAGATTGCTGGAGTTGCTCTTGCATTCAACTCCGGAGGTACTTCAGCAGTGTGTTTCGGTGGCTGTAGACATTTGTAGCTGCTAGTGAGACACTATGTCATTCATGTTCCTGATGGGACCTGTCCAAGAGAGCCTACTCACTGTGGATCGCCACAAGAGAGCCCAAAAGGTTCCAATGCGTCAACAAGGCTATTCAACAAGAATGGTATGTTTTTAGATTCATCTTCGGCGCACAGTTTTAGTTCGGCTCACCGTCAGCAAAGAATGTTACCGGTGTCTTGTATTCCGGTTCCACACACCGTTCCTTGTGATCGAAAGGGAACTGCTCACGCCGGCGGTGGACGTGCCTATGAATAATGCTAGGGCTACTGTCCAACTATGCCAATTGAGTCGTCAACATGCATTGAGGGTCCCTGGGATCAATACTTCAGTTGTTGCAACAATGAATGGACATTTCCGCTCACCGCCTCGGTGTGTCTGACCCTACCATACGAAGCAAAGTACTTGAAGTCATAGTATCAGGTCCCCTCAGCTTCGGGTTTTCGCTCGCATTCTACAGAGGTCAAGGTCCAGGACACAAGCTTTTTCAAGTTTAAGCGTTTCCTTGAATAAGACTTCGAGTGCTGAAAGCCTGTTCAAGTTGGACGTACATAAGTATGGATGGTCGCTCAGCGCTCAACGTTCAATCGGTCAACGTTCAACAGTTTTGTTGTTATAGCTTGAGAGTGGTTTGTTATGGTTTGTTACCTCGATTAATATCTTATGATTCTTATCAATATGGATTGTTACTCGATTCTAATTTTCCATACAGTCCTGCTTTAGCCGACAACACCCGCTTACCGCCGAACGAACTCCCCGACGTTACGCACGACCTCTCATCCGTCCTCTCTATCATCCTCAACGTCGGCATTGTTCCGGATGTTCCGCGCAGTCTCTACCGCAAAGGCGGTCAGAGCCTCCTCCGGAAGGAGCGTTCTCAGGGCAACGCGTCGGGTGAGCCATACATTGGTTTGGACATGACACCTCACCCCATTCTTACCCATTCATCCCGTGCAGTATACGACAGAGCCCCCAGCGCAACTTCCGAAAAAGAAGAAACGTTATGTCAGAAGATTCGTTCTCTATACCTCTGCGGCGACGGCCACTTTCTACACCGGAAGCGCATTCCTCGCATTCAAGAATCCCCAATACTATGATTTCTTCATTGAAAAGGTTCCTCTAGGCAACACATTTTTGCAGTACGCGGAAGACAACAACTGGGACACCTTGACACCTCAAAAGGCACTCCAAAATGCCCAGGACGGCGTGGCTTATGTCCAGCGACTCTTCAATCGGGAGAAGGCGGCGGAGGAGGCTCAGAAGGCGAAGGCGGAGCTGGACAAGGCGAAGGCGAAGGCTGCTGCCGCGAATATGTACCAGGGAGCTAAAGAGAGGGTCAAGTCAGTTGCGAGCTCTGTCAAGACAACCGTGGACCGGACGGAGAGCGCCGTCTCCGACAAGTCAGCTCAAGCCATGGCCATTGCGAAGCATCAGGCGGAAGGTTTCTCGGAGGGAGTGGAGGATCTCGTTCGCAAGGCTGAGGCTGCTATTGGCAAAGAGAAGTCGAAACCTGCTCAACCAGATGCTACCACTACACCCACTCAGCCAGATGTCGCACCAGACTCAGTACCTCCTCACGATAACGAAACCCAAGAGGCCTCTGTGAAGGACGTTGCTGCGCCTAGTGCGGGTAACGTTTATGATGCGCCCCTTCCCGTCGGGTTTGAACCTCCTCCTGGATACAAACGACCGACCCCACCTAAACCCAAACCGGCTCCAGTGGAGGAGAAACCTGCACCCGCACCTTTGCCTCTGGTTGCACCCGCCGTACAGGAATTTGCCGCATCGGAACCGGTAATTTCACAGTTGGCCTCAGTCATTGACAACCTGGCTTCCTACCTGAACACCAACCCGGCTGCTGCTGAAAAGGCACACGATATCCTCGACGTCGCCAAATCCGATCTCACTCAACTCGCTAAGCGTATCGACGAGGTTAAGGAGGAGGAGAGGACGAAACTTGAGGCGACGTTAGACGAGCAGACAAGGGAGTACAGTCTGCGGTTGATGGAGCTGGAGATGGCGGCACAGGACAAGTTGGATAGCCAGGAAGAGGACTTCAGGAAAGTGTTCGAGGAGGAGAAGGCCAAGTTCGTTGCTGCCTATCGCGAGAAGCTCAACAAGGAGCTGGAGACTCAGAGCGAGATTATCAACGAACGGTGAGTTATTATCGTTGTCGACATTGTCTCCTCTCGCTCGTATTTAACTATGTTTCAGGCTCAAGGAGGAGGTTATTGCGCAAGGCATTGAGCTACAGCGCCGTTGGATCCGCGACATCAAAGTTCGCGTTGAGCAGGAGCGTGGTGATCGTCTGGCGAAATTGGACGAGCTTGCTACTGGTCTGAAACGTCTCGAACGTGTTGCCCTCGACAACTCAGCTTTTCTCGACGAGAACCTCCGGATACATGCACTCTGGTCCGCTTTCCGTGCACTGAACCACGCCGTCGACGCTTCAGAACGCAAGCCGTTCCGCGACGAGCTCCGCGTGCTCCGTCACATTACCGCTGCCCGTGAGGACCCTGTGGTGTCAACCGTGCTTGACACTCTGGAGTCATCCGATGTCCCTGACATTGGTGTAGAGCCCTTCGCCGACCTCGCGTCATGGTTCACCACCTCTGTTGCTCCGCGTGTCTCTAGTGTTGCCTTGGTTCCTGACCAAAACGCTGGTGTGCTGTCACACCTGGCTTCTCACCTTCTTTCATCTTTCAGCTTCAAACGTCAGGGTCTTGTTCCTGGTTCGGATGTTCTAAGCACCTTGGCCCGTGCCGAGTACTACATGAACGAGAAGGACTTGGACAGTGCTACAAGGGAACTTAACCAGCTGACTGGGACAGCAAAGGTTCTCCTTACGGATTGGTTAGAGGCTGCGAGGAAACGATTGGAGGTATTGCAGGCACTGGAGGTACGATCGTTGAACTCTGATTGAACGTCTTTAATGCTTACTCCTGCCAGGTCATCCAAGCGCAAGCCACACTCGCTTCATTACTTGTCGCACAAGATTAGAGTACACACACTGCATTGATTTATTCGCTTTACAAGTTCAATTTCTGAGCAAATACAGACAAAACAGGTAAGATATTACAGGTATGGCAGTTCGGCTACATCGCGCTATGATGTGCGATCCGCCCTACCATACTTCCAAGAAGCGCACATTCGCAAATAACCTGTGCTCTTCTCACCACAGCCTGAACATGGTCCCCCTGTGGACCGCCGAGCGGCCCTCTTGTCACTTTGACCAATCCTGGAAAAACAACCGCACCAACCCTATCAACCTCCCCTCTCTCGCTCATTGAACACCGTTTCACCAGTTCCATCTGTCGAGGTGATAATGGACTCCCAAGCTCGGGAACGAAACCCCGATAGAATGCGTCTACTGAACCCCCCGAATTTGAGGGTGACCCGTGGAGCATCCGTGAGAAGTCATAGCCAGCTTCGAGGACGGCGAAGATGGGGAGGTTTTGAGAGTACTTGAGCTCCTCCGGGTGGGGGTGGAGAGCTTGAGTAAGGGCGGGCATGTGTTCATCCAAGAAGAAACGGGACATGTCTGCTGAGCATCGTTCGACGGCGGCTGTGAATGTTTGACGGCGCCATACGGCTGCGACTGTTGCATCTCCTGGAAGGAGTCGACATATCAGCCACTGTACTCAACGGAGAACAAGGATGAATGGAGAACGCACGAGAAAATATGTGTTCGTGGATCCGAGTAAGTTGGATATTCGCCTCCGGTGAATCGGTGACAATGAGGCAGTTCATGATGCCTTCGGAGATGGTCTGAGACATGGCGTGCCTCAAGAGATTTTGTACTTGTATTCCGGTAGCATCAAAAGGGTATGGTTCAATCTCTTGTACATATCCATCGAATATATCGGAGAGGGCGGCTTGACGGATGTCATTCAACGAGCATGGCGGTGAACGAACAATATCCGCTGCCCATCTGTTGATTTCTCGGTCGAGTTTGGAGGCTGCAGTCTGAAGAACGATTCTCAATGAATATGGCACTGACTGAGTGAGCGACATATCCACCTTTATTGAGAAATCATCCACCGTGTTTTGTTGAGTGAGGGTATTTCGCATCCCATTTCCAACACCACTCGTTCCTTCCAAGAGAGCAATTCTTGCCCTGAGTAGAGCAACCTGCTTTTCCTGCTCCTGAAGCTGCGTGCGCTGTTCCTCAACTTTCTCGTGCGCAATTCTCTGTTTGCAAATCAGTTGACATGAAGTAACCGTGTTTCGGCCGCGAAGCTAGACGCACGAAATTCGTCAAGGCATATCGGTACTGCTCGCCAGATACGACGTCAAATTGTCCTGGGGCCGACATTCTCGTTACTGATGGGAAGGGGTATAGTATAGAGGGTATACAGTCCTCGAAGGTGGAGAAAGGGAGACAGGAGGTGAGGGTAACATGGTGGTGGGTGGCAGATGTAATAAGGACGGCTACACCGTGACGCCCACAGCCACCAGCCTGTTCTGGTGTCCATCTGTTCCATATAAGTTATCATCACAATCACACAAGACGGTTTTTGGCAGATTGAAGAACGGCGAATGTATATGTAGTGTAATAGAGGGATCGGTGAATAGCGTAAGGATACAAGCAATGCACATCCAACGTGCAGTTGAAACCAACCTACTGTGGGAGATCAATAAATATCACGATTTTGAACCCAAGAAACAGATAATCAAGACTCGGAGGCCTCTGCAATCAGCTGCAGCATTGGCCAATCTGCGCTTGCCTTGCACATCTCTCTGAATACACCGCCTGATTTGTTGAGGAGCGTTTTAGGGGAATCAAACTCCAAGATCTCGCCACCCCCAAGAACCAGGATGCGATCATAGTCCAGAACGGTACGAAGACGATGAGCGATGGTGATGACAATGGATCCTTTGAATTCTTCGCGAATGGTTCGCTGAATCTGTTTCATGACCAAACCCGTGTTAGGCTCTCATTGTAGTGCGTGTGCGTGTGGTGCACATACCTGGTCATCCAGATCTGTGTCAATCTGAGACGTAGCTTCGTCAAGGATTACCACGTTGCTTCTACGCAGGAGCGCGCGAGCCATCGCCACGAGCTGTCTTTCTCCTGCACTGAGGGACCCGGTTTGACTGATCGGCATGTCCAGAGCGAGTTTACCATCTGGTTTATTCTGATCGGTCGCAGCCTTGAGGATGGTTGTCAAGTGGCATCTTTCCAATACTTCCCAGCACTCTTCGTCCGTATGCTCGTTGAAGGGATCCAAGTTGCTTCGAATTGTTCCGGAAAAGAGGGAGACGTCTTGACTGATAATGGTCTAGGGATACGAGAGTGTAAGCGGTTGTAAGCCACGATGGAAGGAAATCAGCTGACCACTCGTGTTCGCAGATCATCGAGGCCGAGAGTGCTGATATCGATGCCGTCGATCCTGTATAATTTCATGAGATGTGACGCGGTAAAGAGTGTAGTAAAAGGACACACAAGATTCTTCCTCCACTTGCTTCGACGATCCGGAGCAAAGAGAGGGCCAAAGTCGACTTCCCTGTAGGCGTACTGTAAGCTTAATACGCTGATGATCAACTTGCTTCACACATACCAGACCCTGTTCTTCCCACCTAATATAACGGACGTTCAACACAGGCCGCTGTTACGGAGGGAAATGCACTTACGACCCCAACTTTCTCTGCAGCCCGCACGGTAAACGAGAGCTGATGAAGGACAGCCGGAAGGTCGGGAGCATACTTCACAACCAGGTTGTCAACGACCAACTCTCCGTTACTTGAAGGCCAGTAAGCTGGTGGTTTAACAAAGGTAACTGCGGGAGCTTCTTGAGCAACTTCAAGGTATTCAACCACACGCTCCACGCTTAGTAAAACGATTCAGTTGAAAGTCATCACACAGAAGACCAATAGCCTACCTGTTCGCGTCAAGTTCCAATTGTGCAAGTACCCTAAGATGAATGTGATCAATGAAGAAAACTCAGTGAAGCTAAGAATTGTGAGAAGCTGACCTCACGAGCTGGCGTGACGCCTCTGCGAAAACACCGGCCTGGACAATGACCAGAGCAGCAAGACCGTCGTTGACGCCATTCATGAGCGCAAACGCAGTGCTGATGAAAACGATCACGGATCCAAGACCTGAAATACGTAGACTCGTACTCAGCTCAGAAGCGATATTGTAAGAGAGCGGTCACGTACAATCATATCTCCACATAAGCCAGTTGGCAACGAGCCACTACCAAGTATATTTATCTTCAGCAGCAATAGTAGTCAACTTCTGTATATATTGACTCACATAGACGTGATCATATGACTGGAATTTGTCGACCTTCTTGTAGAATCCGTTCTGGTACCTGGCCTCCATTGCGAACGCACGAACATGAGGCAACCCACGGAGCAATTCGTCAAACCCTGCAAAGGCTGGCGAGAGGGATATGGACTCTAGTCTTCTCAGGTCTCGGGAAGCCTGCACGTAGGATGGTGCCAGCCGGATATATAACCATGCGGTGATGGCAGCAAAGGGGGCGAAGGAAGGGACCACCCAGATGATAACACCGATGGAGGCTATGAAGTTGAGTACACCAGACATAGCTGCACGGACGGAGTTCAAGAGGGCGTAGTCAATGCAATTTAGATCGGTGGTGAAACGGTTCAGGATGCGACCGATGGGAGTAATGTCGTAGAAGCGAGTAGGTGCCCCTGCGAGTTTGGAAAGCATCGAGTTGAACAATGTACGGGAGGCTTGGAGACTGGAGTAGTAGCCAACAGCAATGAATGATACGACGGATAGTGCGCCGGCGAGTGAGATGAAGAGATAAATGAATAGCCATGGAATGACGTTGGCGTTAGGATTGGGAAGTTTCTCCCAAGGTATTGCGGTTGCGATGAGCTCTTCGGTTCGTTCATACGCTTCACCCCATTTAGCAAGATAGAACTATCCAGGCAACAGAATTAGCAGGCAAGGAAATATACAGGGAGGTAAGAACGCACCTGGCTCCCAATATTGACCACTCTCAGGAAAACCATCAAGAAAACGATGAGTATCCATGAGAATACGCCAGCGGCCTTGATGTAGGTCATATACGTGCTCAAAGCTACTCTTCCCTCAGCACGAGCCTCCGCATCAATGAGCTTGCCGTTTGCAGCTTTCTTCTGAACATCGTTCTGGCCAACATCTCCAATCAGATCGGCCTGGTTCTCGGGTTCTTCCTTAGTTGGCTCATCACTGGGAATACTATCCTCGACAATGTCTTCATCTTCAACCACCTTCTGCAGGAGACCTTGAGACCTGAGTTGCTCTATGGATCCTTGACGAATTACCCGCCCGCCAGAGAGTTCGACCAGATATGTGGCGACGGGCAGGCACAGAGAGATATGATGCGTGACAAGGATAATGGTACGGTCCCGAGCGAGGTCCCCAGATAGAACATTCTTGACCAGGTGTTGAGCGGTGTGCATATCGACAGCCGCCAGTCTATCAAGGGTGTGAGAACGGTGATAGAGGGATAGATTGAACTGGTACGCACGGATCATCAAGCAAGATACACTACATTGACAAAAGGCAACATATGATCAGAACTCGTAGTTTCAGACGCAAGACTCGAACTTACGCTAGCCTGCGAGTACAGCGCTCGAGCAAGAGCAATACGTGCTCTTTGGCCACCTGACAATGTAATACCCTTCTCACCAATTTCTATAGAAGAACTGTTAGTTGTGATCGCCACACTAGCCATAGAGACACACCTGTCATGTCGCCAGCTTCAAATATCTCGAGATCCCTTGTCAAGGCACATGCTTCAATTACAGCGTTGTACCGAGCCTCGTCATATCCGAATTTGGACGCGAATATGATGTTATCTCGTATTGTAGCATGTTCCAGCCCTAAATGCATGTGAGACAGCCAACATAATTTTCTTCAATAAACTGCAACTTACATGGATTCTGAGCACAGTACGCGACTTGATGACCGAGCTTATTGAGAATGACGCGACCAGAGATGGCATGCATTTCTGTAAGCACGATGAACTCTCAAGTCGAATATCCAAATAGCTACGATATGACCCACCTCCTAACAACGCGGCCAACATCGCGCTTTTTCCTGATCCTGTTGCGCCGCTCACCAATGTCATCTTGCCCTTAGGGAACTGGATGTTCAAGGGGCCAAGGGTGAACCTTGAGGGCAAATCTGCTGACTTTGGCGCGACGTCCCATTCGAAAGCAGCGTCTTCGAACCCTACTTTGCCTTCGTCATCTGGAGAAGGAGTGGTTGCTTTAAGGGAGCACGCCCAGTCGGGTACCTCGGGTTCTTGGAGGAACTGCTGAATACGTTTCATGCTGACGTAGGCTATATAGTCAATGAGCTCCGTCGACCAATAAACCACTTCAGATGTGGGACTCTCGTACCGCGAAGGTATGCGAAGACTTCGTCGGGGAGTCGTGTCATAGGGCCTTGAAGCTGTGAGAACAGTGCGACGGAGGTGAATGCTTTCGAAACTGTGAGTTTCTCTTTTGCAATCAGGGTATAGCATAGGAAACAGGATAACGCAGTTGCAGAGGGTATCCAAATCCTAGGACAGTCAATTCAATACAATAGCACGGTGTTTGATGGGTGCAATGACGTACCAGATGAATGAAATGAGTGTGCTGACGATGTTTTCCCGGACACGCCATTTCAGCTCGTTCTCTCGTGAGTCACGAACGCGTTGAGTCCAACGAGTCTCTGTGCGAATCAGGTCAACGTCAACATGTATTCTTAGGTAACATGAAAGTTATACGCACCCCATCCGTAGAATTTCAAGAACCTGATATTCTGGAACAGTTCGTTGATCAACTTCATTCGTCTGTCGCGAGCAGACCATGATTGTCGAGTGATCTGAATAATTCAAACGTGACTGTGAAGCTCGTGCTGCACAAAACTGAACCAAATACGCACGTAAACGGAGTACTTGGCAAGAGGATAGTTGAGGATGTAAGCCAAAAGAATCACGGCGACTCCGGCGAAGGAACTCCAACCCAAGATCCTGCACAGCTCGTCAGCATCTTGTGCATTTCTTCCGTTGAGGATTTGACTTACTTGTAGAGAAATACCATAGCAATAGTAAGACGAACGGGGGAGGCGAATATCCCTGAGAAGTCCCAGAACCTCTGTGCAACGGAATACGCATCACCTCTGCGGGTCAATAGTTAATCAGCCAATACTTCCATTCACAACGCAATCATCGTGGGCGGGACTTACTGCATCAAGTTGACAATTTTGCCCAAGTCCGCGCTTTCGTTCTCACTCTCATCCTTGTCGCCCTTCTTATCATCGCCTGAACCCGCTTTGCTACCGACATCCCGTCGTTTCAAGGCCTTGTAATGCAACGCGCAAAATAGTTGTCCACGCGTCCTTTCATAGCAGCGACGGGTATACCAGCGTTGATTAATGTCGACTTGGGCGAATGAGAGATTGGCAAGGAACATGACGAATGTGTAGACATAGGCGGTTGAACGAGCTTCGGGCGCGGGATCGGCAAGTGCGGAAAGGATGCGTTGGAGGCAGTATGGGGGTACGAAACCTAAGACACAAGATTTGTTCGGTTGTCCGACGGTCATCGCACAGTGGCATGAGGACTCACCGACGAATGCACTCCACATTTCAAGGGCGACATCAAGAATGAGGTCCAGAGAGTTCGAAACGATGAGAAAACGAAGTAGTGAATGGGTAGGATGTCTAGTAAATCAATGTTGGGTTAGTCCGTTGCGCCATACCCAACTTGCAAGTACGCACTGTTGACAATACTCCAGATACTTATTGAAGAGATTCTTATGGGTAAAGTATGGCGATAATGACCATACGTCGGGCTCATTGATAGTGCGCTGATTTGCAATACCAAAGATAGGCTCCACGAACGAGAAAGTGCACCAAGACCACAATGTTGCTCTATCCTCGGGCATCGCAAGGGTATTTGAAGGTATCTGAGAGACAAGACTTGGTATATTCGTAACGACTCCTCTAAGCACAAAACTCACGTCAGATCCGGAGGCTACATTCTTTGCTGGTAGTATTGGCTCTAAAGGATAGGTACCAGCAATCCAGGTGAGGAACATGGGGACCGCGAGACGTAATGCCGCAATGACGGATAACCCGACGTGTTTCCCCTCCATCTGAAAAAGACCATAAATATCCATGACAACCACGAGAGCGTGGGTCATATAGAATATGATGAGGAGATATGGGGGAGTCACTGGCGGCTTGGCCAGTACTCTGAAAAATGCATAGGACTAAGAGAGAGGTGTTAGACGGCGCAAAGGTATCTCCACCGGATGCGTACTTACCCATGTTAAAAACCCAACGCCGGCCTGAATATTCTCCACGATTTCTGCACCCAAGAACTCGTTGTAGGCGAACACTGCAGCCCATCCGATTGCTTCGAGACACGAGAGGATAGCCAACAGCCTTGATTTCCAGAGGGGCGGTAGTTGTTGCTCTCCTGGTTCTTCCTCGAGATCCTCCAGGTATATAAAGTTCATGAAAGGAGCTCTAAGAAAGCGAATGAACCCAGAGATGAATTTCGGGAGGTGAACTGTGGAGAGAAAGTCATAGGTGAGGGTGAAAGCTACGACTGCGGCTGGGATTATGGTCCCGAGTACGACTGTGCGTATTTCTGGCAAGGTAGGTTGAATCCCTCCATCCAATTCGGTATATGAGAGTGTCCAGTTGGCTCCTCTCAGCATTTTGGGGTTTTGTAGCAGGATTTGCCACTCCATGGTGAAGTCGAGAGAGTGAAAGTGGAGAATGGGAACGACCGACGCGCGTGTAGGTCGTGTAGACTCGCGACACGGCTAGATGGAGCAAGACGGGTGCATGGGAGGGAGCGGTGACCACGCTGTGGGGTACGTGCTGTCTGCGGTTCAAACTTGCTCTCGTCAAAAGGCAACCGCTCTATGCAAGTCTCAAGAAATTTCAGCCACAGGCGCCCATGTTTATTTCCTCGGACAAGACAAAGTTCGATTGACGATGCGGCTAACTAAATGTAATTCCAACTCTACACTATCAGCTGATTGACGAAGTGAATGTTGGATATTGCAGCAAGAGAACACCGAGAAGCAAGTGCTCATACCTCGGAGGGTTTACATGTCGGAGTTGACATGGATGGCAGCTGCAGGGCAGGCCTCAGTGCATCTTTAAGTCAAGAGGCTCACACAGGGCAGAAGCTGCCAATCCCACTCTCGCATTGTCCTGAAAGGCCCGTAAGGTACGAGTTGTAAGGCACCGTGAAAGAAGCGTGTCAATGTACTTACTCACAAGTGTGATTTGTCGAGTCCCCTTCAGCGGCACAAGATCAGGAATGGGTTACTGAGCCGAGTAAATATTCCAGGGCTATCCCAGATCCCCAAGCACTGGCGAGTTGTGTTCGGCCACGTCGTTCGAGCGGGGATACAGAGATGGTACCCTGCAAGACTGGTCACTTGGCCCAGCTATCATTCACCTTGACAAGCGTGTATCAATTACACTGCAACGTCCCAGACATGACATATTGAGATCCGGAACATAGGACGCTGTAACCTTCGATATCATAAAAGCGGGTGAACAGCTCGACGAACTATTCTTTTCCCTCTCCCTCAGGCTTCAGCATCAGGAGCCTCGGAAGGAGCCTCGGACTGCTCAGCGCATCAAAGGCGGAAACGATAGAGTGCGGTGCGCGCACATAACCTGCTTCTGGAGCGACCTACATCAACACGTTTAGCGTTCAAATACCACCGCACAATCCTCTGGAACATAGCTGGCAGCACCCCCTTCGAAAAGTGTGGGGTAAAGCCAAAGCGACTGGCAAGATCGGGTAAGAGATGAAATAGGTTATCAGCCGAAAACTAATTGAACAAATAAATGGTCTCGGCCATTCAAGGAGACCGGGACGAGCATCCGAGGACAAACTCCTCCTTCAACTTGACTCAACGCTGTTCTCCTCGTCGCCAACACCATCCTCCTCATCGCCATTCACGTTGCCGACGCACCGACAACCGTCCTCAGTCCTCACTTTCTTTTCTGCCTCATCTCGCCAACAATAGTTTCGGATCTCCATCAAATCCCAATTGCACGATACACCATTGTATTCCCGTACACATACCCCACACTTCCAGAACACATCACTCCAAACAGGCGCACAGTAATTCTCAACACCTGCCAACTTAGACCTCCTCCTACTCTACCATCCACCTTCTCATAGTCAAATCAACTTTCTTGTAATGGCGCCAGCTTTGTCTCACCCTTCAGCGGTGTCGTTCGTCGACGAGCATCATAGACCCATCCATGGCGAAGCTCAGGATTACTATGGCGGGAAAGAACACTTTAGCCGCTCCCGAACCTACAGTGCCGTATGTCATTTCTAACATCACCTTCGACGACGTTCCGCTGATTGTCCAACTGACTAGTCATTCATGCATGGGTACAATCCCAAACGTCTGCCCGCGTTTGGAGATGAATCACATACGCGTGCCCGTCGAATGTCCCATGATGAGAAGAGTATAACTGCTCCACGTCGTTTTCTCATTGATGTTGAGGAGACCATCCGCGTCGTTTTGGAGCAAGAGGACACGGACGGTGATTTCCAGATCAGTATTACCGATGCTGGTCCCAAGTTGATGGCACTCGGTACGGCGACGAGCAATGGCTTCAAAACCTTCGACATTCGAGTATGTTGCTGTTCACTGTCATGTGCATCACGTTCAAATTCACAACGGTGATTTTAGGGCACGTACATGCTCTCCAATTTACTGCAAGAGCTTGCGTTAGCCAGAGACCATAACCGCAAGCGTATTGTTTTGGATGAAGCACGCCTAACCGAGAACCCAGTGGATCGCCTTTCCCGTATGATCAAGAACTCATTCTGGCATTCACTTACCAGGCGCATTGACGGAGATGGCCTGGAGATTATCTGTGCGGATCCAAAGAACCGCACTGGTCGTGTAAACCCTCGTATATACGTTCCTCACGGTGAACCTGCCATGGCGCAGTATTATCGAAAGGTCGCTGCTGATAAGCCGCATCTGAACTTGGACGTTCAAGTTCTCCCGCCCAAGCCTGATGATCCTCTATTCGTCAAAAGCCTGAATACCAAACCTGGTATCCTTGCCCTGGCGATGAACGAGATTGATGACGGACATGGAGGCAAAACGCTGAAGGGAATCCCGTTCATCGTTCCTGGTGCTCGTTTCAACGAAGTGCGTTCTAAGATACATCTTCAAAACAACAATCCTCTGACCAGTCACTCAGCTTTATAATTGGGATTCATACTTCATCTCCTTGGGTCTCCTTGTGGATGGCCAAGTCAACATGGCGAAGGGAATGGTCGACCATTTCATCTTCGAGATCAAGCACTATGGCAAGATTCTCAACGGAAGCAGAAGCTACTACCTCTGCCGAACTCAACCACCATTCCTCACCGACATGGCCCTTCAGATCTTCAACCAACTCGACCGTTCGGATGTAGAGGGTAACAGGGCATGGCTCAAGCGTGCTATTCAGGCTGCTATCAAAGAGTACCACACGATCTGGGTCGCTGAGCCTCGCATGGACCCCAAGACGGGCTTGTCGCGTTATCGCCCTGACGGTTTGGGAATTCCTCCCGAGACCGAGGCTACCCACTTCACCCATATCCTCGAGCCCTACGCTGCGAAGCATGGTCTGTCTGTCCTGGAATTCAGCGAGCGGTACAATGACGGTATCATCAAAGAGCCAGAGCTTGACGAATATTTCCTTCACGATCGATCTGTCCGTGAGTCAGGTCACGATACGACGTACCGCTTTGAGAAGCGCTGTGCCAACCTTGGCACAGTGGACCTGCAGGCGCTTCTGTACAAGTATGAAGTTGACATTGGGACTGCCATCAGGGAGGTGTTTGATGACGAGTTGGATTTGGACGAAGAATTTGATTTGGCACCGTTCCCTCCGTCTCCCGAGTCCTACGCAAACCCCGCGCGAGAGAAATCCCGGTCACGTCCTCAGACCAGTGACGAGTGGTTTGCGCGTGCGGAGTTCAGGAAGCAGATGATCGACAAGTACTGCTGGAACGAGAGCAAGAGCCTGTACTTCGACTATGACACCGTCCAGGAGAAGCAGATCTTGTACGAGAGTGTTACCGCCTTCTGGATGTTGTGGGCTGGTTGTGCGAGTGAGGAACAGTGCTGGAAGCTCTTGTGAGTTTTTTCTCGCTGTTCATATATCCTCGGATGGATGCGGGTCGCTAATCGGTTGATGTCGGACCAGGTCGAACTCGTTGAAGAAGTTTGAGGTGTTGGGAGGGCTCGTCTCTGGAACTGAGGAATCAAGAGGTAAAATCTCTCTTGATCGTCCCAACCGACAGTGGGATTACCCGTACGTCTCCATTTGTTCACCTATTGATATTCTACTTACGCTGAGCGGACAGGTACGCTTGGTCAGTACATAAAAGTGATCATTTGGAATGAACCCCATGACCTCTAACTTCGCATTCTACCAGGCCACCTCACCAAATCATGACCTGGGTCGGCTTGGAGCGGTATGGATACCTTGAAGAGGCTCAACGATTGGCATACCGATTCCTGTACATGTACGTATCACGCATTTCATTGAGGGGCACGCCTAATGATTTTACAGGATGACCACGGCGTTCGTGGACTTCAACGGTGTTGTTCCGGAGAAGGTATGCCCACTCTGTTGCGTGTCATTGCTCAGCTGACCCACTGTCTATGTCCAGTTCGACGCCGTGAAATTGTCTCATCTGGTGGATGCAGAATATGGTAACCAGGGTATCGACTTCAAAATGGTTCCTCGTGAGGGCTTTGGATGGATGAACGGTAAGTGCCTCTCTACCGTCTTCTCCGCTGATGCCGGTTCTGATCGCAGCGCTCCACTGTCAGCTGCCTACCAAGTCGGGCTCTCTTTCCTTTCCACAGGAATGCGTCGCGCTGTTTCTGCATGCACGAGCCCTGAGGTCTTCTTCGGTACTGCAATCAACCCCCAGCCTGTCGCCGGTCAGATGTACTCCACTGCTGCTTCGACAGATCCTCTTGGTCTCGCAATGGAAAACCTCAACCTCACGTCCCCTCTCATGTCGCCCATCTCCCCTGCATACTAGGCGCCGTTACAACTCCGCCCAGCATTCGTGAATCGTCTTCGTTCCCTCATCTTACAGTACATAATCCCAATCATAGTCACAAGTATCCCACACGGCTCGTTCTCGGTTTTCATATCTCTTACTTAGACTTTCAATTTCCTCTCGGACAACATTTCTTTTCCATCCTTGGATTCAGTTTCTTGTCGCTCTTCTCTGTCCCCGCGAATGGGCCTCCCAGTCAACGTCATCAGCTACGCAACAATATTGTTAGTCCAGTAGGTTTTAGTGCGCGTAGACAATCATTCCATCCTATCTGTATATCATTCCTCAACCAAGTCCACAGTTTCATTTCCGTGCTCTCGAGCTCATCATCGTTCATCCTAAGACACACCATCTCATGACCGGGGTTTTGCATGGTTTACACAACATTCTGGGTTCTATTTGAGGCGACATGTCGACAACCTCGTGCTCCTTCCTACATCTCATTTGAGTGTGACAGTCTCCTGTGGGTGGGCGACCAACTTCCGCCCACTGACTTTGTCGTTCTGCAACCGCTCAAGACCTTCGATAATTCCAGTCAAACCACCCGGCAAGGCTTCAACAGGATTGGGCTGAGAAACCATGCGTAAGCTTCATCCGCCGACTTCGACGAACCATTAACTCACTTTATAATCGCCAGACTTGAAAAGATTGGTAAGATTGCTGTATAGACCTTGTCCGAACTTCCTATTCAGCTCTGCGTGCACAGTGCCGTACGTGTTAATGACTTTCTTGTCCGATGTGAGCTTCTCCTTGGGGATGAGGGGGTTCAGCACGATTATGAGAATTCCACCTGGGGAGAGGACGTCGTATGCGACTGTCTGGGTGGATTCAATGGAGATTGCATCGTACACGATCTTGACTGGGTCTGAGGTGATCTTCTTGATGGTCGACTGGATCTCTTCTGCGGAGAGGCTTCGATCAATGGTGTGAGTTGCTCCAAGCGACTTCACAAAGTCATTGTTACGAGGGGAGACGGTGGTGATGATGGGCGAGAATCCTGAGAGCTTCGCCGATTGCAGAACTTACAATGAAGTGTCAGATCCGGCCAAAGGCAACCGCCAAGCAATGAGAGTTAACGTACCAAATTGCCCCACAGACGATGAACCTCCAAAAACGACGATGGGCTGTCTGGCATACTTTCCACGTCCGCCTTCGCTCCATGGTGCCACCAAGTTCGCACCACCACGTTCCCAAGTCTCATTGTATAGACCAATGGCTGCGGTGGCCAGACCTAGAGGAATTGTGGCGGCTTCATCAAAGGTAAGGTTATCCGGAATCTGAAGGGGAACGTTGTCAAGCGGTTCGTTCATCACCGCGTATACATGAACATGACATTGCTATCAGACGTGCCTTTGCAGCGATGTCAGCGCCGATAACTGCGTATTGTTTGAAGGTGGCAAGACGATTGGTGAAGAAGCCTTGATGAAAGCTGGAAAGAGAAAAGTGTAAGACCCAGCTCATAACATCCTCGGATTGGGTGTTTCACTTACACTCTATCACCAACGGCCAGGTTATCGACACCTTCGCCGACCGCAACGACGACACCTGCGGAGTCCGATCCCAAAATAGCGGGATACTCCTGCATGTAATTGCTGTATTCTGTTGCTTGAACCTTCCAGTCTATGGGGTTCAAAGCGGTAGATTCCACGCGAACAAGGATCTCCCCTGGCCCCGGTTGCTCGACTCCGGCGGGAATGAGCCCCCAAGCGCCTTTCTTCGTCAGGATGGCGAGAGCGTGTTGTTGGGATGGAATCGACATGATATGAGGATGAAGGGTGCGATGTGAATGGTTTGCACTGACCTCGTCATGCTCTCTTTATAGGTTTCTCGTCTGGCGTGGGCTTGAATGACGCAAAACATCAAACAGAGAAAAGTTTGCTTGGTCATAGTCCGAACGTGAGAGTGAGACAGAGTGAATGCCCGAAACGGTGAGAAGGACCGGTGATGACAACGCATGTCGTTGGAATGTGAAATGCTTACTTGTTGCGTGCTCTCTCAGTAAGCTCTAACAAGATCGTGAGATCAGACACAATTAATGGTGTAATTCTGGGATGATCCTTACATGCGTCATTGTAGTGCCTCCTGTTTTCGTTAGAGCATCTGCGAACATACGGAAATTTAGTTCTATCAGGTTCTACCCGCTGCTCATACCTAAATAGAATCCGGATGTCGGTCGTCCTCTTTGTCATTGGTGCCACCACCACTTTACATGGCGATCTAAACCACGAAGTTGCATGGAGTACTAACTGTCTTCAAGTCTCGAGACATCTGCCAAGCAATGCAGGACTTACTGTCCTTAAGTTGTGAGCACGGGCTCCGAGCTGAAAAGCCAACCATCGCGGAGATTCGTTCCACGAGGACTGTTCTTGGACTCTGGAGTGACTAATATCATTGCAATGATCGTATGCGCCGCGGCTTATAGCATCAGCATCTTGAATGAATGAAAGCTGTTTGATCGTACTTTTCCGCAGTCGGTCAGACATTTTCTCTGGAGGGATGCTCGTCATAGATTGTATGTCAACAAGCAATATCATAGAAGTGCGGAAAGTTCTAGGGTAATCCCCACTTCGGACGCCTATCTCAGAGACGAGCTTCAGCATGAAGTCCAAGCCAATGCTATGAAAACGGACGACGTACAATGCTTCCTCGTCTACACTGCCAATACACACAACGCCATTTTGAGCGGATAGTTTTGGGAAGTAACGTAGTATGTTGAAGCTATCTTGATCGACGGTTCCATTGAAGTCAATGTCAAGTCGACGCAATGTTGAAAAGTTGCCAGCGAGGATCGCGTCTAGCTCCATGAAGACATCGAACTGGTATAAGCCAGGCTCTATCCGGATGTCAGGCGGCCATTCTTCGGTTGTGGGTAAAAATGTCAAGGACATCGTTTCCATACGGCGTGAATTTGAGGTGGAAATGATGGTTGGGAGGAAACCTGAGATGGTGCGCCATGGAATCCTGTACATGTACAGATGTTTCAAATTTCGGTTATGACCTAGTTCGAGACCCTCTAAAAACCAGACGACGTCAGTTGCTCTGCTGTATAAAAACGTGGTAGCTGACGCACTGAGGTTGTCGAGGCTCCATGTCTGATTGAAGCCTGGAGCAGTCTGCACCGCAATAGCCAATTCCTCGAGCGAGCTTCCGCAGGCTTTCAGCAGTCTGTTCATGACCTCGACTGTCTCATAGTCGTCCTGAACGCTCTCGACCGTATATGTCATCCAAAGACAATGCAAGTGACCCGCAATGAGAGACGATGTGAGCCAGTCAACGAGATGAATGACCAGAGGGCTTTGTGCTGGTGTTGAACCTCGCGGCCGATTTTCTGTTTGAACCAGTTCCATCTGCACCGTGTCCAGGTATGGCAGGTCGAAGTTACGAAGGGCTTTTGTTAAGTCTGCTGGCTTTGGCGCATCATAGTCATCGTTGACTACTTTCAAGGTGCGCAGCTGTGGGAATAGGCAGATGAACTGAACTAGTTCTTTGAGATGGGAGAACGTGAATCCGGAGAGGGATATCATGGTGATTTTCTCGAACAGTGAGGCGCAACGATAGAAATTACTATGCGGCCTCACCGAAGTATAAACGATGTCGAGCCTGGTCAACTCCGGAAGCTTGGTGCAGAGAGAGGCAATAACAGTGCTCGCAGGAAGAAATCGACCAGGCCCTAAAAGGTTGACGGCGATGGAAAGACGGTAGACAAACTTGCCATATTCACCATGTTCTAGCAACGTACGATACAACTTTTCGAATTGCAGAGAGCCAATTATCTTGACGTGATTATAAAGGCGTTGGCGTGCGCGGGGGAGCCAGCTCCGAGACGTTAGGGCACATGCAACGAGAGCGGCGTAGACGTCGACGACTGTGCGATCTGCATTGGTGAACCTGGCACAGTCATCGATGATTTCATCGCATATCTCTTGCGGAAATCGTGGCTGGGTATATCCTTGGACCAGGGCAGTAATGGCCTCCGCGGATGACTCGGGGTCAGAAAAGCTCGCCGTGATGACGATGATGGTGTTAAAAACGATGAGGGGTTGATACGTGAGCTGATTGTGCCAGTGGGTCGACTAGAATGAGTGACTAAGAGTGTGTTAGCGAACCCATTGAGAATGCTAGGATTCCAATCACATACAACTGTAGTAGTATTTGGGATTTCCAAGAGTCAAGACTTTTAGGAGACGTTGAGCCTCTGCGCAAGGGTCTGTGGTTTGAGGGCGGAGGGAAGGAAAGAAGGGTCTGGAATCGATGTTTATATTGAGATATCCGAATCCAGTCAACCCACCCCGATTCCGCATAAGTCCGAGTCGCGTTCGGTAAAACATCGTCGGACAGTAGTACTAGTATTTCCGACGCTGACAGATGTCCGAATTTTTAGAACTTTCATCTTCCTCATGATAAAAAAGATTTTGTGCACTGCAGTGAATTGGGGGTAAATTTGAGAGCTATAAAAGCGGAGAACACTAACCTCGCTCACACCTTTCAAGTGCCTTAGGAACACGTTTTCTCATTGTCTATCACATTCCGATGGGAGCCTGCGCTGGCGCAGCTGCAACGAAGGAGAGAAGGTCAGTCATCAGTACAAGGTTATATTGTTACAAAGAGAATACTCAATTCCATAGTTGCAGCGAAATTAGCGGAGGCGAGCTGGAGGCTCCATCGGCAAAAGAGAAGCACTTACTAGTCCTCAGTGGTAAAACGATACCAAACAATACCCTATTCAAGCTCAAGGTGGCAAGGTGCATCCGATCCCGGGCCATTCAAGAAAATAGTTGAACTCCAAAGGAAGGTTGGCTTCGAAGGCTATGGAATCATGGTCCAACTCTTTGCATGACAATTCATCTGCGGCCAGTGCTTTGCTATTCAGACGATTTTCTCCCGACTGCTGGCCTCGAGTTGAAAAGATGCACCTATGCTTTTGTTTCCAGCCAAGCCGCACCGCGAAAGGCGAGTCGTAAAACTACTAGAATGGGTACGAGACGAGTTATCAATGTTGACCATGGAGGTCTAACCTATTGACAATTCACTTGTCAACTCGAGGCCAGCAGTGGGGAGAAATCGCCTGAATAGCAAAGCATTTGGCCCGAACAATGAGTGAAGCCTTTCATTACAGCGTTACGCCTCTTTATCTCACAACCATGGCACAAGAGTCCACTTCAATTGCCGCCGCCAGTACAAATGCGCCTGAACACCAGCTCGAGACGATTGCTCCACAGCCCAACTTGATTCCTGACAGTGTCACTGCGCTTTTGTTGCTCGTTCTTCCCGATTCGAAATCTCGAATAAGACCTATGAGAGAGGGGTTTTCTGTGGTCCTCGAGCTCGTCCATCGTTCGCCCCCCTTATCCTCGTTCCTCTTCGCACCTCGCTAGCCACCCGTAATCTTCGCCGCAGTGCATTCACGCCGCCACCATCGCCATCCAAACGGCGGTATCTCATCGAAAATACCAGAACCAGTCCCGGTCCATCCCACCCCGCCATCGCACCACTCTCCCCTTGGTTCGCAGGGAGAGTTCGACATCACTGTCGGCCAACACAAATAAGTGTCGAAACAGTTGCTTCGCATTCAAGTACCACCACAAACTCGACACGAAAGGCTAGAAAAACCTCCATCTGGACCTTGACCTAAAAATCACGGTGTGCATTCCCCTTCGTTGGGAGTGCGAATCATACCTTTGAAAGACACACCCTGAAGGGAGGAAGTCGCTGAGACGACAACGTGGAACTTTGTCCGGTCAGGTGTGCGATGCACTTTTTTGCTTTATGGCGGAAGGCACGCGCAGGGCTTACGAATGTTACCACTGGGTAACGAGTCAGCGTTGGTGTTTTTTTTGGTGCGATGGGTGGTGCGTTACCCAACGGAGGCTTGGAGAGAGGTTCTGTCGCGAGGAGTTCGTCTGGGGAAGACTCGGCAGTAACGCATAGTACACCGTTAAAAATTGGGATTAAATCTGTCATCGAAATGCATGTCTTCCTGAATAAACGGCTTGGATATCATCGATGCAAGGCTCGCACCTACACATATCGTCTCTATAGCTCGCCCGTTATCACGGTTCAAGCTCTAGCGTCGTCGATGAGTTGCACGTCCGCCTCGAACCTCCCTTACCAAACTTCGTCTTCTCCGGGTAATCCCCAAAGTCCCAACTGAAGCACTCCTGTGTTTTCGTTATGAACAATACACCTCTCAATGAGCTACAAATTCCGGCGTGGATGGAAGAAAGAGAGGAAAACGTACAACACAATCCTCATCAGCCTTCGCCTCCGGGACCTCCCTTCCAAACCTCTGACTGTCCTTCCAAGGCTGCGCCAACAACTTCTCGATCACGTTCACTATCGTGTGCGTGCGAATGTCTACCGCCCATGAGAGGTTCGTCACCGTGTCGTAGACGATTGACTTGCCCAGGTGACATCTACCGAAAGCAGAATGAGCGCGAGAACGAAGTGGGGATTGGGAAGTGAGAGTATTCGCACCGAGTCTCCATGGCGTATCCACCCAACGCGCACGACGACAACACGCCGTTACACGTCCCCATCGCGATCGGGTCCGCCGTATGATACACATGCGTTACATGCTGCAACGAAGGCTACCAAAAAAAACCCCCAATTTCACCCGGGTCAGTCCTTCCACGAGCGGTGTCCAAAGGAACCAGGAAAAGCTCACCGGGACATTAATGTGCAACCGTCCTGCTGCGAGTTTCTCTCCGGGAGATTCGAACGCGACGACAGGCGCTCCGAAGGTAACGCCAAGAAGGGAGGCGAGTGCGCCTCCGAGTGAGTGTCCAGTGATCCAAATATCCGAGTTTGGGTACATATACGTGATGTTGTTGTACAAATTCTGAAGGATCGCGGGGTCAATATCGACGTCTTCTGTCAACAAACATTCCACGCGCATATAGCCAATCGCCCAACCGCGACAAAAAGAAACAAAACCATCAAAACTCACCGTGCCAATAGGATAAAACAAACTCTCCTCGATCAACGCTTCCTCCAAACACCCCTGGTCGCACTGCCACCCGCCTCTGTAACACCCACACACGGTCGTCCACGTCCAATCGACCCTCGCGCAACAGCAACTGAAGAGCAAGTTGTCGTTGAATTTGTCCTTTTTGGCGGTGGGGCCGCCGCCGCCGATGAAGGCGGCGGAGGTGCCTTTGATGGAGAGCACGACGGTGCTGTTGTCTGGGGTGGCGAAGACGTGTCCGCGGAACCCAGAGGAGGAGGGTTCCCAGCCGAAGGGGTAGGACTGTGGAGGAGGAGGAGGGGGGTGAGTATTTGTTTTTGAAAGTGGAGATGGGTTGGGAAGATGGAGATGGAGATATGCAGAGCTGTGGTATGATAAATCGGACTTCAGACCGCTTTCGAGGTGCATACAACCCCAGTAGTCCTTGCAGCAATCCAACCGACAAACCCAAAAACCCAGAAGACAACTCAGATATACTACTCACCACGTTCCACCTCTCCCCCAACTCATACCACCCCTCCTCGCCAGGCTCAAGGTACGCATTATTCGTCATCTTCGCCAACGCCAACAACGTCTCCCGATCCTCCACGTCCGGCCCGTCCACCTCTTCTTCGTCCCACCCTCTCTCATAGTAAGAAGAATCCTTAGCAGAGAACAATATCGGTAATTGTCGCGTTATCCGCCGCGTGCGTACCGAATGCGATGCCGTCGTCGTCGTCGTCGTCGGTGGTGCGCCGAGGAACGACGGAGCGACGTGCTCATGGAACAAAACTCTCGCGTCTTCTGTTACAGCATGGTATTGTCTCAGTTCGAAGTGCAACTGTCGTCCCTGGTGCTGCGGCTGTGGTTGCGGCTGCTGTTGCTGGGCGAACAAGAGGGAGGTGAGGTAGGTGAAGAGCGTCGACGGGAGGAACATCAGCAACGCTCTTCCAGCTGCGCAACCGCGTCCGCCCAAAATTGAGCGGGCGTCTGTTTGATATGAAGTGGGTTGACGTCAGACAGAAGAAGAGACAATGCATTGGATCTGATAAGTTACTGAACGACACACATCCAACAGTACAACTAACTATATCTCGTACACGAACGAACAAATCAAGGAGAAACAGAGAGAATCAACGAGTGTCGAGGAGATACTGTTCTACGGGCACCAGACCCACTGACAATCAGGAGACGGAATACATACAACGTACCGAAACACAACATTCGGCACACAAAACACATGAAAACCACTGCAGACGGTCCACCCCAATTCGAACGACCGTGGCGGTATCCTATCTATGATCGGTATCCGCCACGCCCACTGCGCCTCGGAAGCAACACCGGCACGGCGGAACCTCCCACCCTGGACGCTCTGCACGATAAGCAGCACGGCAGAAATGTCCACACGAGATGGTAGAGGGCGAAGTGCATGTCGGATTGAGCTCGGAGAAGGCGGGATATGCAGCATGGGAACAGTGGGAAGGCCAGGGTGTGAAGTGGAGCACGCGCGGATCGGGGTGGAGAAGAGAAGACTGCAGTGGGGTAACGGATGGCGAGTGACTCGGACCAGGTGATGGGTGCAGATATTGAGCGTGTAATGTGGGTAGAGTAGAGTATGCTGTTTTACGCCGAGAGGCGATGATAAGGCACAGGATGATGATATGCGTACAGTAGGTTAACTTTGCGACGCGATGGGGCTGATGGTACAAGAGAGACGTCGACAAGACTGTTCTCCGAATTAAACGAGGACGCATGTAGGATCGGCAAAGCCAAGGAACAGATGCTAGATTTTCGGGTTAGACCAGGCATGAATTGCCTAGTTGAACCCATCGAAATGCCCCTTCAGAATTCGTTCCCCCATGGGAGAAGGAGCGCGGGGTGGCCTCGCGCTTCCGGGAGCAAGTGTGTTGGAGCGCCGGGCTTTCCTTGGGGAAGGACTGGCGGGAGCCTGAGGCATTCCGGAGATGGTCGCTGTGCGCTCCAGTGCGTGACCCGTCATGGGGGATGTGGGTGGGGATGGGGCTTTGGGGATGGAAGGGACCTGCGGCTGAAGAGCAAAAGGAGACATTTGACATGAGCGATCGAACATGTCAGGTAATAGGCTTTGACATACCCTGCCGAGGGCACCACCCAGAGAAAGACGCCTAAGCAGGCCTGCAGCACGTCCCGGCTGTTCCTCAGGGAACGAGGTGGGGGGTTGGGAGATGGGGACAATTGGACCAGAGGGCATAGCAGGAGCTACGCCACGCTCAGGCCAAGTCGCCATACTGGCCCGCCTGTGGTGGTTGGCAGTCGGCATCTCGGGTTCGGCGTCATCTATATGAGAAGTGATAAGCACGCGTGACCAGAATGAATGAGGATGGATGAGTGAGCTAACGCCGCAATATGCGTGAGAGCGAGGGGAAGTGGTGGTGGAGATTGAGAGCGAGGGAGAAGGAAGCAGGACGAACCTTCTGCGAGGACTGGAGGAAAGTTCCTCCTGAATGGGAAGGTGGTAGTGGGGGACTTTGGTGACTGGGAGAGGAAGTAGGAGAGGATGGGTGAAGTGGAGGGGGAGAGGGGTGCAACGCGGGGAGGAGGCCCGGAGATGCTGTTGGTGAAGGGAGTGGATGGGAAGGGGGAAGTCGGGGAGTTTGAGGAGGCGGAAGAGGAGGAGGAGGGGGGAGAGTCGGAGGAGAAGGAGGCGTCTGAGGAACGACGGGGATGGGAGTTGTGTGTAGCGATCGGGATTGGCTTTGAGTGCTCGAGGTTGTTGAGGTCTGTGTTTTTGAGGTTTGAGGACATGTTTGCGGGGATGCAGCAGAGATGGTGGGAGGGAAAGAGAAAGGGAGGTCGAGGGAGAGGGAGGGATGATATTGGAACGAACAAACTCCGCTCCAAACGAGTCTGTTCTCTTCTTGGACACTCCATCCAGCTGCACTCTGTCCACTTCTGCCGTTCACTCCTGCGCTGCGTGTGCGGATCCTGTCTTGTCTTATATATCCGTCGCTCGTCCCTGCCCCCAGCGAGCGAGGCTGACCCCAGAGAATATGTTCAAGACATCGTCCCAGTCACCAGAAAGTCGCCGTGTGACGGCACCGTGACGAAAGAAGCTTCGCCCCTTTACCCCGCAGTTTAGTGCCATACCACGTGCTCTCCCGCCCGATCGCTCACACTAGTCCTTTTTCGGAATGACAGCTCCGGTCCTCTGGCGCAACTCTCCTACTCAACGCCAGCCATGCTCGCGACTTCTCCCACTCACGAGACCACCCAGACCAGCCCAGACTCTGCTCAAACAGACTACATCGTGCTCGACCACTCCCAAAAGTAGCTCCCCGACCCTCCCCCCGAATCAAACGGGTCCAGCACAACTGAATCCACCCGATCCACCACCTCTATCTGCCTCCAGTAGCAGTTCCACCTGACCTTCCCCCGGTATTCGGCTTTCGGTTCACGGGTGCTGCGTAGGCTTGCTGATCGGTCAACTCAGGAGAGGCTGATTCAGGTTTTGGCGGTCACTGTGCTATCTTTAGAATCCGTGAAGGATTCATGATAGGGGCGTATACTTACGGTGCGTGCCTTCAACGTCGTCTTTTCATTTTGGACGCGTGAAGATTGACCAGGCTGCCGTTGTTGCGTCACTCAGGCTTCAGGACCGTTCATGTCCTTTTCATTTGGGAAAGCCTACCTTAAACAACGTTGGCCATTCCCCCTTGCCCTTGAACCTTCCAAACATTCAGAAACCACCCGACGCCCTTCCGTCTCCTAGATATCTCACGCGATTCCAAGTTTACACCAGTCCCACCCTTCTGAATCATAACCAACACCAACAACAATAACCCACGAGCAGTACTGGCGCGTTCTCAGACTCCCAAGAACCTCCGGAACTTTCCGTGTTTCTTTGTACAGACACCGGCGCGACTTTCTTCTTTCCTTCTGGTTCCATACCTGTGCGTCCATCATGACCAAACCCACTTGTCGCCACCTCCATCTGATGTTACCACTGTCTCGTGCTGTTGATCTGAGTACGAAAGCTTAACTGTGTGGCTGGCGTGTCGCAGAAGACCCAAAGGTCTGAACTGTTCGACTCGCTGAATGTTCACATTAGCAGTTCATAAATGCCCCATAAGAAGCATAAAGAATTAACGAATGACTGTCGTTCTCCAGTCACCCACTGAATATGATTCGTAGAAACCTGAAAACATTTATGTCCGTGTCCGCATATGCGCCAAACCTGAGAGAGAGAAAGAGAGGATATTCGATTATCACCAAGAACCAGACAACAAAGCGCGAGTCAGAGGGCAAAAAACGAAGCAGAAGAGCACGCATATCGGGAGAACCACTGTAACTAAAAGAAGGGGGAGAGGAGAGGAAGTTGAGTAGGAAAGAGGGAATGTTAAAAGGGAGTGTGCGTAGGGTATCATAGTTGACGGAGGTAAGTGAATAATGAAAGGATGAGTGGTATGTAAGGGGAATCATGGGTGAGGAAGGAAAAAGTGATAACGAAAGTTGAAAATCCCCGAAGTAGCTTCTTGAACTTCGCGTGTTTGTAGTTTATTCTCTACATGCAATAATTCAGCGACGCCAAACCGATTGTGCAAGACTACTTACTGTCTTCTGTACGTTCTCTTGTCGTCGTCCGCCCAATCAATCTTCATCGATGTCCGGGATCTCGTCGATGTCAACCGCATGCTCCAGCTTGGTGGGTGACGCTGCTGGCAGGGTCAACTGAGCAGAAATCAGAGGCTTCGACTCTAGCATGTTGACAATATCATCTAGATCATCGCGCGGTGCAGCGGGAGCGGTTTCAGCGACTACATCCGGTGCGTGTCCAGTGGTAGCGGGATCGACAGACTTTGGCTCCTCCTCTTGAACGGCAGCTACTTCGATCGCAGGTGGTTCCGGGGTCAATTCGCGAGGCTCTGTCGTGAAGTCGGGTTGTTGGAGGTGCTCCTCGTCTTCGTGCACGTCTGATTTCACCAGAACTTCGTGAATCCCAAGCTCCTGTGCGGCTTCAACCAACGTTGCGCTCGTCGTCGCAGATCCCTCCCTCTCCACCTCAGCATCATCACCATGAATCTCTTCTCCATCGTCCAGATGCTCGTCCTCGATCTCAGGATGTTCTTCCTCAGACGACGCAGTGACTGACTTCGCACCTCCAACCTTCGCTTTCGCTCCACCACCAGCTGCAGACACAACCTTCCCCTTCACAGCCGTCTTCCCCGCCTTCACAGGCGTAGATCCTGCTTTCGCACCACGAACAGGACTCGTCGGCGCCCTCGCCTTCGAGATACTCGACGCAGTCGGTTTACTCAACCTCTCGGCAACATCAGGTCCGAGACTCCGCCGTTTCGCGATCGTCGGCACGGGAGAAGGCGCGTTGCGCGCGCGCGCGAGTGACGCGGCCGTCGGCGCGAACAGTCCCGAGTTCGGTGATTTCACGGAGGACGGGGTCTTGGGGCGTTGCGAGGAGGGTGTCTTGGATCGAGCGGGGGTGGAGGGTGCTTTTGTAGGCGGTACGGCGGGGACGGGTGGACGGTTGGATGCACTGGAGGATGGTCGAGGTCGCGATGCTGCGGCGGCGGCTCTGGCACTGGCGCTGGGCGAGGGTTTGATCTGGCTTGGAGGAGTAGACACGGAAGAGTTGAGCCCACCATGGAAGGAAGTGGGCGGTGACCTCGCCGATGTACGTGTCGACTTGGCCGGAACTTTGGATGGTGTTCCAGCTTTGGACTTTGACGGTGTGCCGGTGGTTGTATGCTTCGGAGGCACGGGTGACTTGGCTGTTGGAGCTGGAAGTTCTGGTATCGGGTCGGATATTGGTGACTGGGGTGATTGGGCTTCGAGCTCAGGAGCAACAGACGGTGTTTCGACAGGTGCAGGCTCAGGCTCAGGTTCGGGAGCAGGTTCAGCTACCACTGGCACAGGCTCTGGGAGCACTTCGGGCGGAGGTGCTATCGGTGACACCACCTTGCGCACATCGGGTACCACAGTGGCAGGCGGAGGTTGACTAGCTTTCGGCGGCCACTCCCTCTTCTCCTTCACCTCCTCCTTCGCTGCATCTCCCGTATGATTCGATGCTACGCTCGTTGCCCTTGGGATAAACGGTCCAGAAGGCACCAGCGGTGGCGACGTGCCGGTGAGCGATTGTCGTTTGGTCTGCTGTTCAAAGCGACCGATGAGGTTCGCTACGCTTTGGCGTGGTCGTTCGTCTGGGAGAGGCCTGTCGTTTGGAAGGTGATCAGATGGATTATATCGGTGATCATGGGTTTGGAATGAAGGAACGGGACGCGTCGGCTTACATGGCAGGTCTAGGTGGAATGAATGGTGTGAATGTCGTTCAGGCTGGTCGTTGGTGAAGTTCCTCTCGCCCGCGAGAGTGCTGTGGACGTTGTTGAGAGCGTTGCTGGGAGCTGGAAAGTTTCGGATTGAAAGGGATCAAGAGGACGGATCGGTTGCGATGGAATGGTTGGTAGAGTAATAGCCAATGCTCAAGCGCCCGCAAGACGCCAATAACAAGAACGAATGAATAAGGTTGCCGCCCACTTCTTACCATAACCATGTCTCTAAAACACATTCTCTGACTGGACTTGTCGTATCAGCCATGGCTGAACCAGTGTTACTCGCACAGCCTAAGTATCTGTGCAGGCTTTTACAATCGCCGTTGCTCTCTGCCGATGTCCAACGGCAATTTTATGGGGAAAGCAGAATTTCATGTGAGTGACCACCATGGTATATCGCGTCTTGTTACTCAAAAGCTGCCCCTCGGGCAGACAGAAAGTAACTTTGTCGTGTTGCCAGGACCCCTTCCGGTGTCTTGCACCGCCGTGTCGATACCTGAATGCGTCCGCACGACGATCAACTTCATCAAGGCACAGCTTGATGCATGGGTTCGGGTAGGATCGTACTCTCTGAACAAACATCGGGCCCGTTGCCAGTGCCAACACGCCTTTAGATGTCCAAGGAACATTGAGAACGATCTTACCCACTCCGACACCGCGACGGCGCAACCATTCATTGAGCAGCTTTACACTACACAGCGGCCACGAATAAATCGCGACGCTCTGCATCTCGGTTTGTATGACGTAGAGTGCAAGTCCCGCATCACAGACATCACACCTTCCAGCGGCTCCATATTCTGACAGCGTCATAGCTCAAATTTTCGACGTTGAACGTTGAACCCTTACGGACTTCTCATGCACTCTCGGCGGCAGTTGTGGCTTTCTCTCACACCCCCATCTTCACAGGGTCATGGCCGACTGCTCCAAACTGGAGAAACCGCAAAGCGTGGTGGACGATAAGGCCAACGCAGCTCAAGATATTCAAAGCACGAAGTCTTCACGATCAATTCAAGAGCAGACGGGAGGTGACACTCAATGGACAACGACTCGGGTGGAGCTGTGGGCATTTTACATCTATTACATTGTGAGCACTTTCAATTTTGGGTTTGTGATCTGATACTGAAAGCCCTCGCAAGGGTAACAATGGATTATCAGGATTCAACTTTGGACCTTCCCAATTCCAAAACCTTCTGTACCTCGCCGGATACGATCCTAGCCAACCAGCAGGGACAGCTCCGTGCTCCGCTGATACCGACTGTGTGCTGCCATACCTTGGACGTATTCGTGACGGTGAGTGAAAAGCTCTTTATACCGCGAGTTACCGCTTCTGACCGGTACACCACAGTGAACTCCATCGTTCTCCTCACAAATGGCATCAGTTTTGCCCTCCAAGCCGTTGTCCTCCTCGCTATCGGTGCTTGGGCAGATTATGGCACTTGGAGGTATTGATGTCTGCCTGTTTTCATGAGGGATAGCATATTTGACCAGTGGATGAACAGACCGAATATCACAATCTTCTTTACAATTCTCGCTGTAGCTGTGTCCTTTGCATGGCTAGGAGTTGATAACCCGGATCAATGGCGTGCTGGAGTTGCACTTTACATCCTTGGACGTGGGTGAAAGGTATTTCTCTGATCATCATCGTTCCACAGGCTAACACCCCTTTAGTAATAGCTTATCAGGTTTGAATGTCACCCTTAACCTTCACAATACCATCTGACCCAAGATTTTTCAGTGCGCGTTGACGTTCTGGACAGCTGCTTTCCCTGGCCTCGCGCGTGACCTCCCGGAAGTCAAAGAGTCAGCAGCGGAGGTGACCAAGGGCGAGAAATCGTGCGTTTCTCATACCTTTGAGGAAGTAGTACGAACTTGAGTGAACTCACCGTGTCACCAACAGTCTCGAGAGCCATTCACACTTCGAATCTATCCAGCGTAATCGCATCTCCAATATATCGTTCGCGATCTGTTCCGCTGGCGAGATTGTCATCTTGGCTATCATGGTTGGTATCCTAAAGGGTGTCAAATCCGATGTCAGCACGGAGAATAATACGAAAGCTTTTAGCTACTTGATCGCATTCTCTGGAGGTTGCTGGCGTACGCACTCTCTTCCTGGAGTTAACTGATTTCTTCTCTTCACTAAACTTTATCTTCAGTGCTATGTGCGCTGCCGTGGTTCTTTTTGGAGAAACGAAGACCTGGACTGACCTTACCCCCTGGCACGTCATTGCTCACGGTCGGATTCAAGCAAACATATGTTGCTTTCCGGGAATGTTTACGACTGAAGCAAACATTCTTGTACCTGATCTTCTATTTCCTCATGTAAGTTCTATGGCTCCTTCCAAATATTGTTGATTAGTAGTGTTGATCGACTGTTCAGGGGAGATGTATTAAACACGACTGTGTGAGTGAATTCGAGATGCTGGAGACCATGTGCTAACGCGACTACGCAGGACGGTCATTGGGACGCTACAGAACAGGTGAACTGAACCATTAGACCAACATACAAAAACCTAACGTATAAGTCTGACCTTAGTGTTGTTGCATACTCGACTCTTGAGCTCACCCTTCTCCTCATCGTCGGAATTGTTACGCAGGGTCTTGGCATCTAGTGCGTTCTCTGCAATATTTCAATCAGAATGTCACCTGACGTTTCCTCGTCTGTTCTCAAGCGGTTTCTGGCTCGTTCAAAAACGTTTCGCGTTATCCACCAAGACTGTGAGTCTGTCACTTCCTACCTTCTACTCCAACTGCTGAAAGCAATGGATAAGATGCTTTCGTTCAACGTATTCTGGATAATCGTGCGTGAAACGTTTCGTTTCATCCCAACTGTAAAGATGTTGACGCATCTTGTAATCACAAGATCCTGACAATATGGGGTCTCATCGGAGTCCACACCAATCGCTTTGGCTTCAAGCACGTCTGGGAGATCTGGTTGTACCAAGCATTCTACGGACTGATGGTGTGCCCGTGGTACGCGTACAGTCAAACGATGATAAGCGAAGTCTCCCCACTACCACAGATGTCCGTCCGTCTTTTCCGACATGTCACCACGAACGCTCACCTATTTTTCACAGGTTCTTGTTCTTCGCGCTATTCTCTGTTGTGCGTGGTAATCCCCCAATAGTTCTGTGTGCTATTATCTCATGCTTCTTCAATGTAGATCGGCAAAACATCCGCCTTCATTGGTCCTTTTGTGTCATCCGCCATCATCACGGCGTCCGGGAACAACGATAACATGCCGTTCGCGTTTCTCTTCGGACTGTACGCCCCCATTTTTTTTCGTTCGGAAATGCTTTTGACTCATTGAACTTCAGAGGGGTGTTCAGTACGATATTCCTATACTTCTTGGACGTGAAGAAAAGTAGGAAGGAGTGTGAGGAGTTTGTTGAAGCTGAGGCTGAGAGAAATGCGTTCCCTCATACCTGATTAACTCATGATACAATGCGAATCGGAATAAAACACGTGAACATGGATTGCAAAAGAGCGTATTCTCTATGAGCCTACCATGCGATACAGATATGACATGATGATACAAGACAACAGCGGTACGGTACGAGACAAATTCCAATCAACCGTGCAGCAAAGTCATCTCAGAACACGACAGCGAATAGGATGATATACAGTAAAATAAACATTCCGGATGACGATATATATCCAGCATCTCATTCTAAAAAAATGAAAGTTATTGGTTGAAGTCCTCGCCTACACGGAAGTGGATTGCCGCAAGGTCCAGAGGAAAACGCTGAACGCTAGTGTCCATGCCTCGAATTGTTCCTTGGAGAGGAAGAGGAGAGCTTGCGAGAGGACGGCCTTGAAGATCTGAGCACCCATACCCTATGTCCCGCGCGGAATTGTTAGTCTTAACTGGAGAAAAATAAGGAGGAGGAACGTACCTGGTACCAACCAAGGAAACCCTCCTTCTTCCATACGCGGCCGAGGATGTCGAGTGCGCCGGTATGCTTGAACTGAGTGTGGTGATACTCATGGGGGTGAGGTTTCGGCAGGTGCTCCTCCTTTGCCTCCTCGGCATCTGCGGTACGAGCCTGAATGCGGACCTTTGCCATGATGTATGGATATGTGACCTAAAGCACAAGTGAGAATGCATCTTCGCGGTGTAAGTTGAGTAACACTTACAATAGTTGCCAGTGACTTGCTAACAGCGCCGACGAAGAAGCTTATCCATGGGCTCATCTTCCCACTAGTGTCACCCGCTTGAGCCTGTGCAACCATGACCATCGTCTTCACACGTTCGTACATCCCGTACGTGATGGCGGGATTCACTGTCAACACCAATCCGGGCTTGATACCCAACCACAATCCCCCAACACCCTCCTCCTCGATGATCTCCTTCGCGACACCAATGAACGAATCGTCGTACTTCTCCTCAACCTTCGTCTCGCTGTCAGAGTCGGATGACTCTGAAGACTCGATGTCAGAGGTCTTGAGGGCACGACGGGCTTTATGTGCCCGCTTCTCGGGTGAACCCACTTGCTGGCGGGTCGCAATGACTGACACAGGGATGGTGAATATCTGTGCCAGAGCACCTGCAACGGCGCCCAAGAGCAGCTCAGCTGCGGTGGATAATGGGGGCGCCTTGGATCCACGGGGTAGTTTAGCTGTGAGGCGCTTGATGTAGGACGTGCGCACGAAGGAGTAAAAGAAGAAATATGCGTATTCTGAAGGGTAGAAGATCGTGAGTGTGCCAGTGATGCTGGGGTACTATGACGTACGCATGGAGAAGGTATTCAACATTGTTGCACCAAACCCTCTATAGAATCCCCCAATCCCCTCCTCCTTCAGAATCTTCATGAACACCGCCATCATGCTAAGCTTGTGCCGGCGTGACTTGGAGCCACCTGCGGAAGCCTGAATACGAGTCTTAACCCTGAGAGAGATGAGTAGTCTGTCAGAGGGTATACAACAGCAGAACAACGTACACATCTAGTGGGTATACCACTCTGCATGTTATACATCAGGAAAAAATTGGCTCGCATCACATATGGAGGACTCACGCATTGCTGAAGCAACCTCCCAACGCACCAGCGAAAGCAGCACTGAAGGGGGTCAGCTGTGTTGGTTTGGATCCAGACATGTCTGTGGCGGGTCTCGATGGCTCAGTTTTCGAACGGGCGATAATATGTGTTTTGTGCTTGGGGCGGCTGGGGGCTCTGTGATGACATTTGATTCAGCTTTCCGACGTCCATGTCGAGAGTTTGCCTCACTCACCGAGTGATGATCCGTCGTCTGTGAAGTACAACAAGTCAATACAGTCCGGGCTCCCTTGCAATGTCGTGGTGGTGGTCGTGGCCGTCGTGGAAAGAGCGAGATCAACGCGCTGGACGATGAGCTCAAGCCCAGTGATGTTCACTTTCAGTTTCGGGATGATCTCGATTTTCGGTCCGAGGGAATTCACGTGCGAATGACCTGAGAGGTAAACACGAGTAAACACAGCTGATTGTCCGGGAAGCGCTGGTGTGATTGTAACTTGCTGAAATTACGAAGAGGTTGGCACAAGCATTCGTGATATTAGAGTCTATTTGAAACGACTTCAAAAATTTTTGAGCTATGTTACTGGATGACTTTCCGTAAGGATTTAGGGACAAACTCGTTCTAAATTTCCGTGTGACGAAAGTGTGACCGACCGTTACGAAGGTCTGATCCGCAGCCTGGCCCTATCCGTAAGCTCCACACACGGTGAATTTAGAGACAAACTGTGCCGAGCCCATAATCTGTATTTGCCCAACGAACCTCGCTCATGCTCCCTCTGAAGTCCAGAAGATCTGCGAGATCTGCTGAACATATACTCTCGTATTTCAGCTTCCACCACCTGAGAGAAGTTGCTGTCGCCACAAGGCATCTGGGCACGCATGGCTGGCCGATTCATCCTGAATGGGACAATTCTACGCTCATCGACAGCAAGGCGTTGCGTGTTAGGTGAGAAAACTGATCATACACAAAAGATACAGCTACAAAAACCTTCGATTTGCTATTCCGATGCTTACCCATGGCACAAAGCGTAAGTAAGTCAAGAAGGAGGATGAGGAGGGAGGGCGGGGAGGTGGCTGATGCCGCATTGCCGCGAGATTTTTGGAGATACGCGGACGCCACTTTGGGCGCTACAGCATTTAGGACGCAGTTTGGGGAATAGGAAGGGGGTGGGACCCCCCCTCTAGATTTCAGGATTTAGAACAAGCGCCAGCGAGATCCAACATGCTCGCAAGAGATGGCGGACCCTGAAAATGTCACGCTTTGGGCGTCAACATCAAATTTTAGGATTTAGGACCTCAAGTTTGTCCCTAAATTGCTTACGGGAAGTCACCCAGTGACTATCTCATGGCGATCTGCCAGGTATGAAATTCGGCGCTAGAACCAACTCGTCACGGTAATGTCACAGTTCACTTTGGGTATGCAGACGAACACTTTCAGCATTTTTAATTCTTCACACTTGTAAATAAAACAAGAAGACTGAATTTTCAGGCTTGTTCTCATCGTTGCTTCCCTCGAGCTGTGCTGGTCGCGGTCAACAATGGAAGTCCCGCGACTAGCCACTGTACGACAGTGGAGGCTGCCCCATTCGTGGATCTCAGGTGAGATCTCGCGAGATCGCGGAGGGAGCGGCGGATCGGAGCGGCGAGAATGGAGGTGGGGTACTTTTCATGGTTTTTGTAAGATGTTCTTGTAGCGTGCAACAAGTTGGCGATCCAATCGGACTCCAATCCGCATTCTGGTGGTGCGTTGTCACACAAGGTCACCCCAAGTCACCCCACAAATCTCTCGGTTGATCTTACAAGTTTGGAGCTGTCGAATTTCAGCTAAAAATCTCACTTGAAATTCATCAAATAGACTCTATTCCCCGTTGTCAACGTTTATATAACACAGTGCACCATCGCAAGCGTTATGGGCAAGAATCCGAACTTTCCTGCCGATCTCGACATCCGTCCTTTAGTCAATGCCACCACGAACGACAGTTCCGATGCCGATCGCAACTTCAACGCGTCCGCTCAGGAAGAAGCTATCCGTGAATACGGCATAGCCGGAAGAGTGTGGTATTGTGTTTTTGAAGTACTCATGTGCTCTAGTGGATCTAACAATTTGTTAGGGAAGCCGCGTATGCTATGACTGCCTATTTGCAGCCTCCCAAGGATCTCACGTATGATCCCATATTTCATTCAACATCTGGACCCTCATGGATTATTGAACTGGGTTCAGGGACTGGAATCGTGGCAGCACAGATTGCTGAACACCTAGCTGGCAAGGACCTCGTGATCGCCACCGATCTGCCAGAGGTATGCCCGCTGTTGGAGAGGAACTTACAGCAATATATTGCTTTGCAAGAGAGCTCCATTCCTACCGTTCTCGTCCGGCCATTATCATGGGGAAATCACGACGATACTCTCCGCATTCATGAGGAGATTCTTCATAACCAGCAGACTTCATTATATGGCGCTGCGTTCACCCATATCATCTGCAGTGATCTTGTGAGTTCCCCTTACATTTCGTCAGTGCCTTGGGCCCACAGAAAAATGCGCATATTCCTTCTTATCGTAGGTATACTTCCCGGAACTCCTGGCGCCGTTACTTCGCACCCTACTTCACCTAACGTCTCCACTGTTCGTCCCGCAACATGCGCCCCAACCGAAAGTCATTATCTCCTACAAGATCCGAAGTCTTGCAAAGGAGACGCCGTTCTGGTCAGCGTTTGGATTGTGGTTCACATACGAACCTGTACTGGAAAAGTGCAAGGTACCTTCAGATCAAAACTATCTCGGGGAATGGCGACGTTTTGGCACATCCTTCGGAAGTGACATGTTTATATTCGTCGCACGCCGCCGCCCAGAATCACTGGAGTGGAGCGTGCCGGAGACTGACGGGGAGTTACTGGAAGGTGTCGGTGCGTGGGGGAGTAACTCGAGGAAGGGGGACGGGACATTTGAGAGTCTGCTATTGATGAGTGTCGATGTGGAGGATTAGAGGGTCGAAACGGAAAATGAAAGCATACATATCTCACAAACGGTGTTTCTTAGATGTAGATACAGCGAAGTCGTGAGATGGAAACGTGCAAGTGGAAGATCACCCGAATATCCTGCGTTCACCAGGCGTGAACACCAGTGTAGAACCTGGGACGTGTTTGCTCTTAGTTCAGTGTGCGTACAAAATAATAGTAAGATGTACCTCTGAATGCTGTCTCCTTCCTGATGCTCGTAACCGGGAGGCAGATCAGAGCGTGGCGAGAATCCAGGGGCGTTTAGCGTATGGATTTCTACCCTCTCCTTAATCAAAGGATCGGATGTTGTCGCCACAAAACCTGGGACTTGGAAAGGCTGGAGTACAATCGAGTACTGGCGATAGCAGCCACGGTCAATTATACGGCGGCCTGAGCATAAATTCAGCGAGTACTTGCCTTGATGGCGAAGCGAGGGAAGGTGAAAGTCGGCTTCAATGACTTCCCCAGGAGAAGCTCACCGATCAGGATCTTCTTCCCTGACACAGGCTCGCCTTCTTCTGAAGGCTTCCAAGCAACGTTGGAGCCGAAAAGCTCCTGGAACCTTAAATCCGATCGTTTACTTTTCTCGTCTTCTCGAAGGGCCCCCGCACCCAGGAATCGTTCACGAATAAGCTGGATCACGATGGAGGATGGTTGGGAAAACAGATCAATGGCATGCTGATCAACAGACGTCAGAGTCATATGCAGTGGTACCGGCGAGCCAACTGCGAATGAGAGCTAGCGTCGAGAGCTATGAATTAGAAACTTATTGTCGGTGTATCATGTCAGTGACGTACTGGCTGCGCAATAGCAAGCTATATGTCAAAGTTAACATGAGCACCATAGCATGTTTAGTACCGGCTGTGGGGCAAGACGTACTCTGCATGTTACTGCAACTTGCTTTGTGCCAAATAGTGTGCCGGTTACGGTTATCGGATCGAAAACCTTCCAACCTTCCGGATCCGCCTCTGGGCCCAACACATCAGTATTATCTTGATATGCCAGATACCGCAACGGTGAGGGCGGCTCAGCGCGCGATAATGGGACGTAGACAAATTGTTTCGATATGCTAGACAGGCGGTAAATACGTCTTCCATGGAGATGGCACATGGCATGAAGAAGGTACTCGCCTTTGGTTAGCTTTCAATGCACCACGTCGTAAAGTGATCTCTACCCGATAGTTAATATACACGGTCGACGCCCGTTCTAAGAATGTCGGTGGCAGGCGGGCCTGTATCATTGGGGACCTCGGGGTATACTTCTCCGGCACTGAGACCTCCGATGGGAGTGGGATTGAGAATGGGACTGCTAACTTGCCCTGGGGCTTCTGTCCGTTCAGCGTCTTTGCTTCCCAAATATCCTCACTAATATCCAGAAAGGGGACCTCCTCTTCGCTCACAGTCAGGATTCCGCCGTGAACCTTCAATAAAGATGAGCTGAATCGATTTTGGAGTGATCCCATGTTGGATCATTCTAACTCAAAATGGAGTTTACGCACCGTCACTCGGATTCCCTTTCCTCCATCCATCTTACTAAAGTCCACCTCAACAGTCCCTTGTACAGAATCCTTCTCGTAGTACAATGGCAGAGCCTCTTCCGATGGTCTGGTAGAGCGACTCTTGAGCTTTAGCCAAAGCCATGTACCACCCTTCGCGTCGAAGGTGTAGATTTGCTCCCCCCAAACCTCCTGGCGAAGTACCGGAGACGATAGGGTGTGATCCTCGTAAACAGGGAGGGCTTCATCGTTTTCGAACATGGCTGATATTCCTTCACGATTGCGGGGTAACACCCGAGAGTCTGTGCTTGCATTTCGTTAGTACAACAGACGAGAAAATCGGAGAATGGTATGCTCACACTGGCAGCCCGACAACCGTATTCAAGTGGTGATAGTGAGATCCCCCAGATATTCATTATCGCAGCGCATGTCGAGCCTGACCCTCCATCAGGTTGTGATGATTTATGTAAGCTGAGAGGATGATCCCTTTTTTATTCTCCTTATCTGAAAGTGAATAATGCACGCAGCTCACCTCGGATCGTAGAGCAATCGTAGAGTTAGCCTGCCTTGAGGTTCCTCAATGACCAACTACCGTCGATAAGCAACCCGTTCTCCATAGGTACATGGTCCTCTTCCGAGCTCTCAAGCCCAAGCTGGTTGAAGTTTAGACGACCGGCGAAACCGGCAATGAGTGACGCCACACGAAGAAATTTCCGAACATAATTATCCTCGGCTTCAAAGTTTCAAACAGCGTCGATCCATCTGAGATGAATCTACATATTCTCGACGGTCTCCAGTGCACGTCCAAATAAAGGAAGTGCCGCATTGGCAATTAAATGACATATACTGGTACTTTTTTTGTCATGGTGATGGGAATGACACGCCGAAGCACCTTTGCAATCTCGCTCACGTCATCGACGATGTCCAAATTCCTGATACTGAAGACTGAGAGCTCTGACACACGAGCGAAAGTAAAAGCAAGAGACGAGTACTAATAAACGTCTGCTGAATAGAATAATAACCTAACCAATGATATGTACATTAGGGAGACGGAGGTAGTAGAGAATTAGTGGCACATAACACCACGCGAGATTAGCTAGATAGAATAGGTTGGTTCCTGGCTCCTTAAGTGAAACCATGCCAAAGGTGAAACTCTCGAGAAGAGCAGGGGGAAGGGCGGGGCTAGTATGGCTACAAGAAAGCAATATGACAGCGAGAGGAGAGATACGAGATGCAAGAAGCGAGGATTAGAGTGCTTGAGTAAAATGATGATGATGAGAATAAGGGAAGGTCAACCAAGATGTAATGCAAGAGGATGTGGATACACCACTGGGAATGGGTCGGGTCGCCTGCCAGTGCGACGACTCCATAGTTTTGCGAGAGCCATTAGCTTCGAGATACGAAGGTGAATTAGACAGAATTAGTTCTGTTGGGATCTACAGAGACAGCACGTGAAGTCAGCCCAAGTTCATAAGTGAGATGTATAGAAACGTACACAGGCACATAGGTGCACGGAATTCCTCGCTTGTTGCAGTTGGCGCAGACACTGCGGCCGTCGCACTTGAGTTTACGCCCTGGTAAACGCGTGATGACGTCACTGAGCAAGACCGCGACGCGTCAAGAATGAACGGAACGCACCTCTACAGAAGGTACAAGCCATTGGCGTCCTGCGCGGGGTCCTTGGGACGTAGCAGTCATCGTCGGAGTCGTTTCCGTTGGTGCGCTGAGAGTAGCTGCTACGAGGGGACTGCCAGGAACAGGATGAGACGCGAAAACGACGCGTCGACGAGCAGTGCGTACCTGAGGAGAGCTCATATTAAAAATCGGTTGTAGAGGGCGAAACAAGTGGCGAGGCGAGCAAGCTCGTTGAGGAGAGTGACTAGTTTAGAAGGTGAGTAGGTGAGAGGGGCGGTGAGTGAGATGGGGATGAGTTGTACGACAAGCTCGGACTTATATACCAGCATGACGGCGGGACCGGCCACAAATGCAAGCGAAAGTTACCCTTGGTATCCGCGCTGTTGGGACCTTCACAGTGACACGGCGGCGGTCATTTTCCCCAATTCTTGACCGCACATGGCCAGAAAGAGGTGAATCGTGATCGTATCAGGGTCTACACGTGAGCGAAAGATGACGCAGGACAAACGAAAGAGGAGATCTTGAAAGAAAAACTAAGTCGCGAGTAGGTTCGCAAGGACCCTGCCATGCTGGCGAAAGTGTTTCATGCCAAAGATGAAAAAGGCGCCAGTCGGTGGGCCCATTTCGAGACTGAAACACAGCTCATGTTTCCGCCGACGCTCGCTTAATCTTTTTGGGCCATTCCTCCTTACCCAATCGAGATTTCGATAGCCTCGTTCCTCGCTTATGAAAAATCTAAACATACCTCCAAGAGCCCTTTCACGGCGGTGCTTGCGCAGCCAAGCATCCACCGACGTTGACACCGAATGGCTTTCTTTAGTATGAGGTGACGGGCTTCCTTTTACCTTTAGACTTTATCCACGAACACGAGTCTTACATGCGTCCACCAATCGCGACATTTTGTCCCTTCACCCAAGCCGGTGGTAGTAATTCGGGCAGTTTGAAATTTCGTGGCGCACGCTCAGTGACAGCCGGAAACCAGTGGCAACAATTTGGTTGGCATATCACGAAAGTTCCTTGGTAAAACGTTCAGACGCGTCCAGACGCGCTAATATACTGAGGCCTGAGCACGACACCAGGGGCGAGCTTGGCTTCTTTCGTAAATCCTCGTCAGGAAGGGAAAACCCTGGGAAAAGAGAGTCACTTTGATTCTTCGCGGGAAGGGTTGCCGCCTAGGTTAGGTGGTTAGGGCCGTGTCGGTCCAAGCCAAATGCAGCAAACTCACGACACACTCATCCACGTGGCATCCGTTGCAAAGCTGAGCAACAGCGTTCGGCCACTGGCACCATGCCAGAGAACTGGGGGTCGTGGAAGCTTTCAGGGTAGAAGTGGCAACGGAGAAACAGGTGATGTCAAGGGCAGTCCAGGCCGCCATGAACCAGCGTTACGCATGTTTACCATTTGCAGAGATGGGCGCAGGTTGGCGTGGCAGTGGGGGCGGAACGTGCCAATTATACATCAGCACTAAATGTGAGTCTCAGAACTAAGAACGGTGGTCCAAGTTGGTGCAATGACCTGCAACGGAATGTGCCGACTGACAGCGGACACGCTGGGAGGACAAAACATGGCTAGAAGCGGCTGAACATCGTCAAGTAATGGCGGTGATTCCATACTCCGGGGTCGGAGAATCGGCGTGAAATCTCATGCGACAACGTTTCCGCCTCACCCGAATGCAAATCTGCAGAGTTAAGGCTCAGGCTCAGTGATTCAACAAAAGCTCGTCCTGCGAGAGACAGACTGAACCGTGATAGCATTGTGCAAGAGCAACGATAGGGAAACCTCCTCCTCGGCGTCCCCGGGCTGGGTTTTGCTGTGCTTGGTCGGTGAAAGGCCTAAGTCTCGGTGAGGGGGCTTCAGAGTCTTGTATTGGAAATCCACCAAGTGACTCGACATGCTGTGGCGAAGGTCGGCATTGAATGGATGCATGCCAAGAACCCGTCGCTGCAAAGGCGGAGGCAACAGGGTTGGTATCTGTCTAGGGTCTACGAATTCGGGCACCCCAAAAAGGGTTGCAACGGCGAATTTGAGAAGCAGAGCGTCGTACAGCTTGGCGGAATACGAGACTCCGAAAGAGGACCATGGCAAAAGATCGTTGCGATCTGGATGAGTAAATTCAGCTGACTTGACACGAGGTGGCATACTTCGCCGTACAAGTGTAGATGCTTTCATGAACTAGGGATGTCTGGAGATTGAATGCCTGCTGTCTAATGTTCTGAGGCTGATGATCCACAGTCCTTTACAGTCTGTCAACGAAAGTCAAATGCTGCCGCAAGGTTCTACTAAGAGCTGGATAATCTCACGTCAACGATAACTGGTCTTCATGCGTTTCATACTTTTGGAAGAGCGTTAACCACTGGCAGTGGGGCCGTGTGTTAAAGTCGCCTCACCGCCTCAGAACAACCGCAATCGCCAGCGTATGCGCCAGACATCGCAAGTACCGAGGGCTGTTGGATCCATCGATGCTCCTATGGCAGCGAATATAGTTTGCAGCAAGATCAATAAGTCTTGAATGCCTAATGCTGGAGGTCGGCCAAACCGTCAGGGCTCAGGGGTGTGGGGCTCAATATCGCAGCCAATGACTCACACGGGAGGTTGTAAAGATTTCGCAACATAAAGCGACCCGAACTGCGACGGGACAGCAGCCAGTGGTGCTACGATCCACATCGCGACGTCAAAATTGGACATAGCAGTGTTTCAACCTGAATGGGAATCGGGCACCTGGGTAAGTGTGGGTGCCATTTTTCTCGCGGAGTTGGAGAAGTCATGAAGGTACGCACTATTGTCATTCATTCATCCTGGTCTTGGCGTACTCTCCCTTGGACCCGTAATGGCCGAGCACGGTGAAGTGGACATGTGAAGGTCCTCCAGCTCCGTCAATCCTTCAGGCGAGTCGGCTCTCAGTTCTTACCATTTCGTAGTGGTCCCCTGTATCTGGCTGACAATCTCACTGAACGGCGGTCAAGTTGTAGAGTTCACTTCCAACGGTACGGAAGAGGGAAATCGGCACATCGTGCAAAATTGAGGTGGAACAGACGAAAAGGGAAAAGAGAAAGGTTTGGGCGTCTGAAACTTCCCTTTGTGTCCATAGGCGTCTGTATACTGTGGCAAGCACTGAACTTGGAATAAACGCGACTCTCAATCTGAACCATTCCTCAACTACATTGCTCCCCTCATTTCGTTCGTATTCCTGGAATCTACGTGATGGTTTAATTTTGATTGACAATAATTCATCTTATCCCTAGTTTGTCGCGCTCATTGCTTGACAAACTATCCGTGTGCGAGAAGGAGAATTTGATTGAGGGTACAATGTCGTTCGGTTCAGGGTGCGTCGTACTGTCTTTGAGGCCAGAGAGCAATCATTAATAAACACTGCTGGTGTCTAGAACCTCGCTATTTGGGCAAAAGCCCGCCACTAACTCTGTGTTTGGCTCACAAACTCAGAATCCGGGTCAAAGCACCACTCAGCAAGGCTCGATGTTCGGCAACTCCGTGCCTAACATATCGACATTTGGAGCGCAGAACCAGACACAGCCTACACAAGGGTCCAACCTTTTTGGTGGTCAACAGCAGCAGAATCAAGCCCCGCAACCGATCCAGCCCCCTACATTGTTTGGCCAGACGCCTCAGAACAATGCGCCGCAAACGGGTGGCGGATTGTTCGGTAATAGCCAGCAGACGCAACAGAATACCACCTCAAACTTGTTCTCTCAGCCTGCGGCGCAGACACAGGCAAACACAACCCAGCCCGGTGCGTTCGGAGGCTTTGGTGGCGGAGGGTCCACTGCAAATGCCCAGTCTTTCACGAACCCATTCATGGCTCAACAGTCGAACACAGGTGGTTTTGGTTCTACTCCCAGCAACACAACTGGGAGCTCTCTCTTTGGAGGGGCATCAACAACCGGTAGTTCGTTATTCGGAAATACCTCTGCGAATACGCAGAATTCTGGCAGTAATCTGTTTGGCAGCACGACCGCGACACAAAATGCGGGGACCAACTTGTTTGGCAATACTTCGACAAATGCGCAGAACTCCGGCAGCAATCTCTTTGGAAACGCATCTACCAACACGGGGAGTAACCTCTTCGGAGGAACGTCCACCAATACCAATCAGCCGTTCGGTGCTGCATCGACAAACCAGAACCCATTGTTTGGCAACAGACAGCAGTCACAACCGTAAGTTTCAGCCACTTCTCCCGCTGTACTCAATCACTCATTCTATTCGTAGAGCCATGTACGTCCCTTTACTCCACTTCAGCAATTCTCGTTAGATGTGTATTTCATTCATGAAATGCGAAACTGCAGGTCTTTCTCAACATCAGCGACTCCTGGCGCTCCTGCCTTCACGAAGTCAACGCGGTTCAACGACCTCCCGGATTGGATGAAGAAGACTTTCGAGGATATCGAGTACGCCGTTCTTTTGTTTCGTCTCATCGCCCTTGCAGGCACTGACACGACTGCTTATCGCTGTGTAGCTCGCATATTCAAGGTCGGATACAAATATGCAACAACCTGAAACAGCGAAAGTTAGGCGACGAAGCGAACAAGGGCAAAGAGCTCATTCGTGACGTGCACAAGGTATGCCCCAAGAACATGATCCCGTCCTCCGTTGACATATGACGTGTTGACTATTGGTCTACCCTCGCATGCTTTAGGATCTTCTGCACACGATCTCCGTTATCCAGTCCGACCTTCTCCAAACCCGAGCGTTCAAGGAGAAATCGGATCAGACTGTCAAGGATGCTATCGTCACCGTGAATGTGATCGACGGTTACGGACATCCACAGCAAGGCAACGTTCAGCTGAATAGCCATGCTGAGTTCCCGCTACAGTATGACGCAATGTTTCCCTTCACAGCTACTCCAGCTGACTGTTGCTGTTCATGTTTCGTGCAGGTTCTTCACGCGCAGTGCCGATGAGATGAAGGAGAAATTATCTTGGTGTAAGAACACCATTGAGGCTATCGAGCGCAAACTATCCTCCATCGCCTCCCAAAGTCAAGTCACTCCACAAGGTCAGCCTAATCCCATGCCGTTTTTCTTCATGACTGCTAATCCTTCATTCGCCACAAAGCTATCACCACTACCCTTGAGGCACAGCACACAACCTTCATCACTCTCGCCAGTCGTACAGCTGCAGTTGATGCGGAGCTGCAGAAGGTGAAGTCGCTGTACACACAACTGTGGCGTGCAAAGACAGGAAGTGTACGTGACCCGTTTAACGACTTGGACCGCGGCGCAGGGAACGAGTTTGGACTGGAAGGATTGAGTACTGGGAGGAAATGACACAATATACTCTCGGAGACTTCTGTCGTGTAACTACTTCCCTTGAATTCATTTGCTGTCTTCTTGGGGTCACTTCGAGTGATTAGTTCAGTGCGTCACGCTGATGGATCTGCATCGAACATAATATTCTCTGTATAGATTGTATCACTTATTGTACAGGATTGTGCAACGCAAGAGTCTGAGCCCTATGTACGAAGGTTTTAATAGTTCGCCTCAGCAATCAATGCGGCAGCTGTTGGCGAGCGGATTTTGATCTCGCAGGGGAAGGCTACAGGGTTTCTGCAGATGCCAAATGCGACGGTGAGCCGAAAGAAAAGGCAAGGGAGGTTGTCGTTGCACGTACGAGATAACACCAGTTGTCATTTCAGGTTTGACCTCAACGGGCTTGCCGTTCTCGTCGAGGGAAGGAGTGATATTGTAGGTGTGCAGGACGTGAGACATGATGGAGTACAACGAGTTCTGAGCCATGTGGCGACCAGGGCAAATACTGCGAAGATTCGGATAAACGTCAGTGAGCTGCGAAGGATGTCTCGCGTGTATTTCTACTCACCGACGACCAAACCCGAAAGCACCGAACTCGGGATCACGTACGTCGGGGTTGATCTTGCCGTCTTTCAGGAAGCGTTCAGGGTTGAAGACTTCGGGCTCTGGCCACTCGACGGGGTTGTGCAGAATTGCCCAGCAGTTCTGTGATTCACGTCAGATCAACACGAAGGTCCTTGAGGTATATTGGGAGAACTCACAATGATGAGGACACTGTTCTTGGGGATGTACATACCCTTATACTCATCAGCCTCCGAGGTTACGTGGACGACGACGGGGGTAACCATTTGCCATCGGAGAGTCTCCTTCATGACGGCCTCGAGATAAGGCAAATTGGGCCGGTCATCGAACTCTGGGAGACGGTTGGGGCCAACGACACGTGCGAGCTCCTCCTGTGCCTTCTTCTGCACTTCGGGGTATTTCAGCATAGCTAGGAAGAACGTTTGGGCAGCAGAGGTCGTCTGTAGCCGAATGGGTCAATGATAATTCGTCTGCGGATAAGAACGAGTACGTACTGTGTCGGCGCCGGCACCATAGGCCATGGATGCGGAATTCCGGGCGATGTCGAGTTCTTCTGCCCTGTTTGGACCGTCTGGAAGCTGATCAATCATGTCCGCAACGACACATTGTTGCGCAGTTCCATTATTCTGCGGCGTTGATATGATGAGCTACGGCAAAGACATCTCGACATGGCAGAAGACTTTACCAGAGCAGTTTGCACGGCGTCGAATGGCTTCGTCTTCATCTCATTAGCCAATGCCCTGTACTTGATCGCAAACTTCTGGAAACCTGCACCTGGGAACCACGCGGGGACGTATTTAAGGATGGGAAGCGGGTCAACCCAGAAGGCACCCCAGATAGCAGCCTTGGAGAAGCCGTAAAGAGCGTCCTCAACGAGCTTAGCGAAAGGATCGTTCTTCTCTTGAAGGTCAAATCCATAGGTGACTTTTACAATGGTCGCAGCCAAGTTGCTATTGTAGCGTGAGATACGGTACGCGAGAACTGAAATGGACATTGTGAAAACTCACTATCTGACATGATCCAAAAACTCCTGTGGGCGAGTTTGAAGACGCTTCAGGAGCGTGCGGGCGGACTGCAGTTGCAAAGGCTTGTATTTCTGTGTTGCGTCGACATTGAAGAATTGGTGGAACCGTTTCCTGTTCTTCCTCCACCAATCACCGTATGGCATGACGGTCAATGCCCAGTCGAAGCCCATACTAAAGCCAATATTCAGAATCTAGCGATGGTAAAGAGAGCAATGATACTCACAGCTGGGTCAACATGACCTGGTTGAGTTTGTCAGAGTAGATGGTGGACCGTTTCTCCAAGAGATCAATGGCGACCTCAGCAGAGTTCAAGACCAACATGGGTTGGCCGAACAAGTTAAGTCCGACAATATCACCTAAGATTATCCAACATCAGTCAAGGAAGAGATGGGAGATCATGTGTCGGGACACACCATACTTGTGTCCCATTTCGTTGAACTTGAGCCATGGCTTGTCCTGGGGCATATCCAACACATTTCCAACAAGCGGGAGGGGTTTGGGACCAGGGGGAAGGGGCAACCTCTTCGGATTGTAGCTCTTATCTCTGGTCAAGTAGGAGAAGCCGAGACCAGCGATGAGCGCCGTGGTCGACAACACCGCTACGGTGGTATATGTGTCAGAGAAGAGCTGGCTCATGGTCAACTCACTGGTCGAGAAGGACTGGTGAGGGGGTATGGGAGGGGCTGGGTAAGAGAAATCGCACCAATAAGATCTTGTTCTTTATACCGCAGCGGAGGAGAGACAAGCGTTTCAACCGTGTAGAGTGTCCTGAGTGCTACAGCACTGGCTGGTTGATGATTATTTCCTGCTATGGCTGTAGACCGCAGAGAATCCCGACTTTCTCGGGAAAGACACGTCTCCCCAGTCGCCCCATCTTCTTGCTATCTGTACAAATGACAGAAAGAAGCACTACGGGCGGTCAAAGATGCAGACTTGGCGGCTGAGGTGATATCATGGCAGCGCTCTCTTCAAGTTTCTTCCTTCGGCGAAGTTGCGCATCCGAGCCCCTTTCAATGCCAGAAAACCTAGGGAGGTTATTCCACGAAACTAATGAGCAGATATTCAGTGGCTTCATTCCATTGTAGCTGCTAGCGTTACTCACCGAAAAGTGTACAAGGTGGGCTTGCAGACGATACAACAGGTATAACCGCTCATCAGTCCGTTTCCGTGCGGCAGTGGCGGCGACAGTGATACACGCCCGCTGGTTGTGATGAATTTCGCACGTGAACCTCACAGTTCATGGTAACGATAATGTTTTGTAGGATTTCTATGCTTGTATCGCTGCAAGAAACGCTGCAGATCAATTCAAGGTCACCCTGTAGTACACACTATCAGCCATCATTCAGCACACAAGAGACATACGTGCAGTAAGTCTCGACGGAGTCCGATTTGCCTCCCAGAGATAGCACCCGCCGAATAGTATGACGACTATAATCTAGGCGGTAGGCCCAACAACCACGAGTGAATCTTTGTTGTTCACAGGCCAAGTGGATAAGTTAGGCCCCGATTAGGCCCCGAAACACTTCGGGGAAACGCAAGCACTAGAGCGTATTGGCAACCGAGAAATATGGCCGCCCCACTTTTTTGGTGGTGCTCGGGCGTATCCGAGATGAGCTGGGATCCGGCACCACAGGCCAAACCCTGCGTCGTGATTGGTCGAGTGGCCAGTGGTGCGGTCGATCTCTCACTCAGATTGGGTGCAGTGGGGCCAGGATTTATTGGAGCCGGCCAAAATTCTGGGTTGCCAATACGCTCTACTGTGCTGATATTCTTTGTGAGAAAACTGCACATAGTGTGTGGGCGACAATCTTTCGGAATGTGTAGTGCGAGGAGCTCATTGAACATGACATCCACGCAACTGCGGTCATAAGCGTCTGGCACAGTTTCACCCAGAACGCTGCCTCGGGGGTGAGTACATCTACTAAATCGTCAGAACTCATTTGCAGCTATCAAATCCTTTCCAAATGCTGACTCACTGAGTGTTCTATGCCCGACACTACGCAGGGTTTGCTCGGGGAGGAAAGTACTTGCCGAGGTTCTAAAAGGAGAGTCATATCTACCGTCAAATCAGAAAGAACCGGGAACACAGGTCCAGTTTCACAGGATGAGATCCTGGAGCAGAGCCCTGTATTCAGGGTTGAACTCAGCCTCGGAGATGACTTCGATTACTTTGATTTGGAGTCCTGAATGAGGCCAAACCTGACTCCTGGGGCGAGGGTGAAGAATAGAAAACCATATCATCCAATATACGAGGTAGCAACAGACGAATTATCCCCATTAAAGCATGAAAGCAATCCCCATCAAGGTAGCCAATCCTGCGAGAGCCAAGCCTTGACGACCATCCAAGGAAATCGAGCCACCGGTGCTTGGAGGGGAGGTAGGTGCAGTACTATCGCTGGTGGATGTGCCCGCACCGGATGAGGTACCGGAGGATGAAGACGACGGAGGAGGAGCAGGTGTGCTCGCCTTGGCTCTTTCGACAAATGCAGCAGCAGTCTGTTCACCTGACAAGGGAGGGTTGACAGAGAGGACCATGCCAGCCTTGCAGTCCTGGTTGGCCGCCGAGAAGAACCAAAGGGGGTCTGTGTTGTTGACCTATCCAAACAGATTTTAGAACCAGCGAGACGCTTCAAGAGAATTCACACGTACAGCCAAGTCAAAACTGGCACCAGTTCCTTTAAGAATAGAGCCCGTGGTCTGAATCCCGGTATCAAATCCTCCGGGAAGGGGCGTGCATGGGTTCTCGAAGGTAGACTCTAAATGAGAGGTAGAGGGGTGAACAGACTGGGTAACATCGTGAAAACCGTATACCCACGGGTAGCAGTGTGTTGGTTGGTAGGAGGGTCTTTCACCCACTCCGCGAATTGGTACGTGAAGGTGATAGTATCCCCAGCTGTGGGTTGGAGTACGATCGGTCATTGGACCACATATCAATGAGTGCTACAACACACCTGAAGGCCTGATGCTCGAAGGATCGAATCCGAGGCCAGGTTTGCCATCCGTCTCCACAATACCGACGGTAACCTAGACATATTTAGATGAGATGGATCGTGTTGAGTGGTATGCGAACAGAACATACTGTGAAGACAGCTGCCTGCGCAAGGCCAACCAAAGGGATGAGAGTCGCGATTTTCGAGAGCATAGTGAAGGAGAGACGTGTAAATGAGTGTGGACACGAGGTATCTGTCGTCGTCGATGGTCAGGACAGTGAGGAGGGCTCCGCTGGCAAATCGTTGTTGCCGCGTCCATTGCAATATCGCCAAGAGAAACTTGTCGCCAAGACGGTCGCGTTCCGAGGTCGCGTTTTATAGCGCCTCTTCCTCTGCAACGACCACGATGTCCGGTGGACCCTCCACACCACGAAGACACGACTCCTCGGTACCAACGACACCGCAGACAACTCGAGTTGCCAGTTCCAACATCGCACAACCCTCGCCGCACTACCAAACGACACGGAGACATTCACTTTATGGCACCGAAGACAGAATCATACTTGACCCAGGTTCACGTATCTGGAAAGTAGGGTTCAGTGGAGAAGGGAAACCAAGAGATGTGTTCTACGCAGGGGGGGCAGATGGGACGGTATTATGGTCGTTGAATCGTGCAGCGGCACTGGCGGACAGGCAGGAGGAAGATAGACAATTGCAGGCTAGACTGCAAGCATGTCTGAGATCTGTATTTCACGAGTGAGTACTTCATTTGTGCGACGTCTTGGCCGTATAAAGGATATTGACCTACTCAGCTAGTTCTCTCTTAACCGATCCCAAGTCAAGAAAGATCATCATTGTCGAGCACCCGCTTCTTCCCCTACATGTAAAAGAGGCTATTGCCCGAATATTATTCAACAACCTGCAGGTGAACAAGCTCGCCGCCACTTTTTTGAGCTACGTTTATCAAGGTTTATTCCAGGTCCCCTCCATTTCCTTTGCCTCGAGCCACTTGCTCGCACTGCTCGCAACAGGCAGAATAACGGGGTTGGTGCTCGACTGCGGTCATCTCGAATCCGCTGCACTTCCGGTATGCCTTATTATATTGATTGCTACTACACCATCTCATCACTTTACTCAGATATTCTCTTCGAGACCTCTCTTTCCACAACTTCGAACCACACCTCTTGCGGGTGCCCGCCTCTCATCACATCTTCGTGCCCTCCTTCTCCTCTTCGGCACATATCTGCCTCCTCCAACGTCTCTCAGCGCCGCAGCCAACATTCCGGCCTCCACGCGTGCTACTCGCGTTCCAGAAGAAGTGCTTACGGATTCTGTCATTGAGGAAATCAAGACTCGCTGCTGTTTCGTCGGTGATGCGCTAGACCTATCCGAAACACAGGCTCAAGCTCCTCCCTCACGGGACGAATCGATGGAGATGGATGTTCCACCCTCCGAGAGTGGGATGTCGGAGTCAGAGTTCTCGCATGTTTCCGCTGACATGGAGAGCAACATGTCTTCAGCGCAGGCCGCTTCTTCTGGATATTCGGTAGTCTCACACTCCCAGGCGAGGTCCAATCTGGATCGTCCTCAGCCAGGAGAAAGTCATTTACAGGCTATAGCGAACATGTATATGCGACATTCAACGGCTACTGATCTGAAACTGAAAGTAGAACCACCTGCATCTCAGCAAGCTGGTACGGGCAGAGGAACATTGGTAATTCCCGGTTGGATACGCGAACGTGCAGCAGAAGTGCTTTTCGAGGGCGGTGATGTTGATGAGAGTAGTGTTGCAGAAGTCATTTTGGACGCGCTATTGAAGGTACGCGTACATTCGTACATTGCATCTAACTCGACGCTCACATGCCTCCGTCAGGCCCCTGTGGACCTTCGTAAAACTCTAGCGTCGTCTATCCTTGTGGTCGGAGGCACACCAATGCTTCCCGGTTTCATCTCCCGCCTTCATGTCGAGCTCCTCCGTTCGATTTACCCGCCAGCCTCACCGTCATTATCTGCGTCTGCCAGTCGGAGAGGAAGGATTCCACGATCACAATACGACAAGTACGCCTGCTTGCGACAGCTTACGCCATATTTCGCCATATTGAACAACCCATCTCCTCCACCGCTGATGCCCAATGCACCGAGAGGGAGTTTCAACGCTGGGAAGGCACCGGCATTCAGCCCAGCCGCTATGGCGTGGGTAGGTGGTTCCCTGGCTGGGTACGTCTATTCTCCAGCTTCGTTGGTTATAGTTGACCGGTGAATTGACTTCACACCCGTTTGTTAGAGCCCTGAAGATTGGTGGTGTCGAGGTTCCACGCGAACGGTGGGACGAAGCCGACGTGCAGCCGGAGGACGAAGAGGAGGTTCCGATGGTTGTTGACAGCTCCCCACCGCGGACGACCCGAAACATCCTTCCAGACTGGACGCGCGGACCTCTGCCTCAAGGCGCGCCACCTGCAAACCCGCAACACGGTCCACAACAACCGATGGTGGTGGTTTCCTCGCCACAGACTGCAGTGGGTGCATAGACGACGGATGTGAGATGGCATGAGGTGTATTGCTAGTCGTTCCCTTGATAGTACTACTGTATACATTGACGATACCCGATCGCAGTTCTCTAATGGTTATATAGACATGAACGGTCGTAATTTGTACTTTTACCATCCGCTGCAAAAAGAGCAAGGGTGGTATTCGAATGGATCAAATGAGTGACTATAGGAATGCACAAACGAAAGAGGATAAATCATCGTCCTGCGTTAGGTCGTGAAAGATGAGGAAAGAGAGGGAGGAATGAGTGGCAAAATTGGTACAAGGGAGGGATACATCCATACAACCCAGAATCCCAAGAGAACAAAGAGGAAAAAGTGCTAGAGAGTGACGGTGTGATGGAGAGTCTTTAAGCGTTAAGCATTGTACAGATGCGTGACCGAGAGCGAATTATTGAACAGAATGAAAGCGAGAATAACTGAAAGGAATAACACAAATTCGAATATAAGAGGAAGAGCGTGCAGCTTCAGAACCTGTCGAGGATACGAAGAACGAGCTTGCCATTACAGCCAGCGATGAGAGCTTGCCACTCCTGATCGGAATTGATCGTGCGAATCGCACGTCCAGAAAGCAACCCAACAGAAGAAGTCGAGCTCGCACGAGGACGCCCTCTGAGCTGGGTAGCCCGGCTCTTCGCCTGAGGAGACGCAGGGGTTGCAGCGGCATTGGCATCCGAGCTGGGCACATAACCCACAAGGAACGACTTCGTAAGCGGCTCGCCTTCCGCCTCGAACTTCTCTGCGATCTTGTTACGGAGGTCGGACCAGCGCATCTTGTCGTCTGCACGGAGAAGGAGAATGGTGTCGTCCTTGACGGCTTTGATGGTGAAAGTGGCGGGGAAGACCGAACTATCTTCGGAGGCGACAGGGCTGGTGGCCTCTGGTATCGGAGGGGTCTGGGCGTTCCATGGGATGTGGAATTGATTGGGGGGTCGATGCTGAAAGGGTTTGGGATAACGGTCTGGGGTAGAGACAGGTGAACCTTGGAAATGCTTTTTACGTGGCACATTAAGTGGTAGCACCGTCTGTTCGTACTTATATGCTGGAAGGATGGAGGATTCTAACCGAAGGGGATAAGTGTCTGAAGTCAGGTGTATCAAAGGGCTACTTACCGCGTATGGTGGTCGACTCTCCAGGCTCATCCCAGGGCAGACTCAAAGACTCCCGGCAACTGCGGTCGCCGGCGGAGAATGACCTTTGGGACCCTGGCGTATCCGGGGTGCTTGGCCGTCGAGGGAGTAGGGATTGCATGATGGAACCGGCGATGAATGAGTCCAAGCTGGCAAGAGAGTCCCGTGGAAGGAACGTCTTGGTGGAAAACTGAGACGTCGCGGGAGGATCTGGAACTTCGGGTAACTCCTTCTCGACATCACTTCCGTCCCCAGAGCTACGATCTGAGCCGATGCTTGTGACAGAAGACTCAGAACCTCTCCAGGACAAGCTCTCCGAGGAAGAAGATCCAGGTCCTGATGTCCTTGGAACGTCGATCGTTGGAGCACATGACGCGTTGTCGCTCCAGGGGTCCGTGAACATGGTCATACTAGACATGCGGGCAATTGCTTCGGGAACGTCTGGACCAGCGTTGCTGTACGATATTCCAGCAGAGGAGATACCGAAAGTGCTTTGAGAATCGCGGCTCGGGTCGTGGATGTTGAAGGATATTTGGGAGAGGGTGTCGGATAACAGTCCGTCCTCGGGGAGGGAATGCATGCTGGGATTCTTGTCAATGGTCATCCGTGCCCTGATTCGTTCTTCACCCGAAACGAAAACGACGGGAACGGCTGAGTCGCTAGTAACGGACCAGCGTGGCGCAGGGACGGCGGCCTGTGCCCGCGGCGGAGGGGCACCGCGCGGGGTAACAGTTCGGCTCATCGCTCTATCTTCGGTAGTCCACACAGACGTTGCGGTAGCGGGAGTACGCGGGTAGCCAGTGGCAAGCGAAGAAGTTGAACGGTTTGAGGCCGTGTCAGAGCCCGGTCGTACGGAGCGTGGAAGATACGGGGAGAGCATGCTGCTGGAGATGCTGATGGTAGACTCCGGACGCGCAGCCTTCTTCTTCGCCTTTGCCTCGCGTTCTCGGTCCAGCCGCCAAATACCAAAGAATTCACGGACAACGCGAATGTCTCGTACCTCGTGAATGAGAGCGGGGACATGCGGGTCGAAGAAGCCCTCAATCAGCGCCTTGAACTCCAAACCCCTCTGGACAACGGTGGATGTGCTAGGGCGGAAGAAAGTGCCCTTCTTACTGAGCTTCGGGATGATCTCATGGATATCTGCTGCTACGCTGTTGGCATCCGGGCCAGGGGGAAGAGATTCGAAGGAGGCTGCTCCGTCAGAGTGAATGTAAACGCCGTCCTTTTTGATGCCTTTGCCGGCAGCGAGGCGTGTGCGTTTCGACCGAGCCAAGACAAAGTACTCGTACTCGATGACTTCTTGGAACCAGAGGCAGTCTTCCCATCGTCTCCAGATCTCGTACTCGGAGATGGAGCTATTGGAATAGCAAGACTGGTTGTCTGTGAGCAGAGGGTAGACGCGAATCCCATAGTAAAATTGTGAATCTGAGGCTAATTTTTAGATACGAAGACATGGCCGAATAGTCTAGTAGGCACATACCGATCTTCTTCACTGGGAGAGTTTCAGCAAAGAAGTAACGGGGCGGATTTTTCATCACGACCCTGTCGTGTTGCTATTATAGATTATTAAAATCACACCACGACAGATGAAGATATGGACACACATGTTGTGCGAGGCCATTCCCTGGGCGAGTCTGAACAATCCTTGAGAGCTGTGGTAAAAAGGTGCGCAGAGAATGACATACCTGAAGCCCGCCTTCTCCGTTGATGTTATGCATGCCTCCAATAAAGCGATGCGCTGGTATTTATCTGTGACCACTAAGGACTAGTTCAACATAGGTACGGGGAATTAGAAAATCACAGCACATACGTGATTCGAAACGTGGTGAGCGTGAAGTAAAACGAGATGTTACGAGAGGAGATAATGACCTTCTGGTAGACGTGCTGTTAGAAACCAAGGGCAGCTGTTAGTCAACCGTATAGCACTGCTGAAGTGACTGACCTTGCAATCTTGCAACTTGCTACGAGAAGAGAGCTGGATCGCAGTGAACAGGTGGGTGAAAAGGAGGGGTGAGCAATAAAAAAGGAGGGGGTAGACACCCCCCGCCCTAATTGTGTTCGGGCCATCCTGGAGCATTGGTCCGACCGTATCTTATTGTCTCATGGTCCAAGAGGAACCATCGGGCGTCTCCTTATTGTGATCTGCGACTTTGATCGACACGCGTTGCGGACGGCGTCTATCTCTTTTGTCTTCCACCTGCCCCATCTCCAGAGCCCATGTCGTTTATCTCTCACAGCACAACCGGGCTGCAGGGAGTCATTTCGAGAACAATCTGGAATGAGGAATAACTCTCGGCTGTACTCTCTCAAGAATGTAGATGGCGCATCACCGCAACGGAAACGGTTGGCGGGTTTTGTCTGCCCTTCATTGTGCACAACTGACGAAGTGCATCATTACTCGGAATAATACGATTGTCCCACATTGACTTTCTCAGCATTCTCTCGTGGTAATGCTCCCACCAGAGAAGTTTATTATACCTTCACAGCGTAAAAAAACCACATGCTAGAGTCACGTATACATATATCTATATAGAAGCTGTCTCTCAGCCAGATCCTGACGTGAATATTGTAGACAATAGACCATATGGTTCATTATTACCATGCTTTCTTACCACCCGAGACCCATATATGCATAGCATTCATTGTTCGCTGGGGTCGAGGCATATGCCCACTCCGCCTCCTCAATGTGGCTCCTGTTACAAGTTATATTACTGTTGTTTTCCTCCTTGCCCTACTCACCAACGTCGAGATATCATCGGAAGTTTTTGTAAGAATTACTTCGATCCGACATGATTCCAGCGATGTCAGCACGCACTCCCCATGTCCATAAAGGGTATGTAGACGGATGCCTCAGCCTAACATCAGCAAACAACGCAAACGGTGGGATGACGTCACAACCTTTCCAGCATGGTCATCTTAGCCTTGAGGCACAGTGGTCACTATTTGATACATTTCATCTTGTTTACTCTTTAGTACATCCGAATCATCCTCAGAAGATCAACTTAAGACAATTCGAGGCTCAGATCGAGGGCAAGCGTCCATCCAAAGGATACCTGCCATAAAGGTTCTGCAGAAGGATTGAAGTCAAGATACAGAAATGCACGGCGCAAATATCACTTACGACGGGGGTAGGCTTGGTCTTCATGATCTCCTCAATCTTCTCCAATACAGCCGGGGTAAGCTTGGGGATGACATCGAGCGCCTTCAGGTTATCAACGAGTTGCTCAGGTTTGGTGGCGCCGAGAATAACGGTAGAGGTGTTGGGGTTGACGGCGACCCATGCAAGAGCCAGATGCGTGACGCTGCAGCCCAGTTCTAAGATACTCCCACCAATCAGCGATGGGATGGCATGCAAATTATGACGCATGAACATACCAGTCTCAGCATACTTGGTGAGAGCCTTGACCTTCGCGAGCTCCGCCAAACCTTCGGGAGAGCTGAGACGAGCTGCGGCATCTTTGAACATCTGCTGCTTCTCAGTGGCGAATCTGGAATCAGCGGGTACGCCGTCGTTGTACTGAAGAAATGTAAGCGATGGGACTTGGTAGAATTTTGGTGAAGAACAATCACCTTTCCTGTCAAAATACCCTGAGCCAATGCTGAGAAGACGGTAGTTCCCAATTGGTATTTGCGGTACAGAGGCTCATACTCCTTCTCGGGGCGTTCGCGGTACAACAAGCTAAGCAAAAAGTGTCAAAATGGCTCAGACATCAGCCTGAGAAGAACGCGCACTTGTGTTTGCATTGCTCAGCAATGGGGCCGATCAACCCCAACTTCGTCGCAACATCTGAAGGGATGTGATGTGAGTTGGATATTACTAAGGAGAGAAGGTAGACGCACGGTGGGCTTCTTCAATCTCACGAGCAGACCACTCTGAGGTTCCCCAGTAGAATGCCTGGAAGTGCGATTCGTAAGCCTACTGACATCATGATGATACGTCTTTGAAGACTTACCCAGCCCTTCTCAATCACCCAGTTGAACGCTCTGACGACTTCCTCCATAGGGACGGTAGGGTCAGGTCGGTGCGCGAAAATTACATCAACGTAGTCCATCTGGAGACGTTCCAACGCTTCTTTCGTTCCTTCAATGATGCTATCAGGATCAATGTTAAGCTTGTATGACCAGAAACGCGTCTAGTTGGCACGCACTGCTTCCTTGATAGACCACCGTCATTAGGACCTGATCGGAGACCCCAGAACAACTTGGTGGTAATCACCAAGTCAGAGCGGCGGAGGTTAAGTTCCTTGACGACACGGCCGCTGCCAGTAGAGAGATAAATGAGATTGGACGTCGACTCTGGCTTCAAACCATCAACAGGACGTACATCTCAATCTCGGAGTTACCCTTTGCGTAGGCTTCTGCGGTGTCGATCATGTTAATGCCATTCTCGAACGCGGTTTTGATTAGGTCCTGTATTCAAATTTTGTGTCATCCACACCACCGCCAGGATCATGTTGCAGAATACGCACCTTGACGGGATCTCCAACCACAGATCCGCCAACCGTCAACCCTGTCAGTAATATCCTTCGTATCAATTTTTCCGGCTTCTCAACGATCATGGCAACTTACAACCACCGTAGGAGAAGAGAGGCACGCGAAGGCCGCTTCCGCCGAGCCGACGGAAGGGCATGTTCTTGGGGTCGAAGACGGGATGCGAATCTTCAGACATGCTTTTTGGTGAGTGTTATCGGGGATGTGGGGAGAGTTGTGGTGGATGTGGTGGACGACCGGAAAGGTACGGCTGCTCTATATATAACGTCCAGAGGCACGGGCCGGAGTAATCCTCGGGTTTGTGACCATTTGGGCTTTGATCGATGTTCGTGGAAGGTTGTAAACAAGAAAAGGAATTGGACCAACACGAAGAACATTCGTCATCGTTCATCGGAGCGGACGGCATTCCTTCAGTTATGAGATATCGACGCGCAGCTGTCAATTGAACGCTGATACTAGTGCTTTTGGGCTTTGTCAGCTTGTTTCGTAGCCCTTGTCGCGACCGGACAGTTGATATTGGTTTTTTGACGATGAGCGTTGGACACACTCAGCCAGAATCATCAAGGGGATCCGGTAATATCGGTACTCAAACCGGTCCGATGGGCGAGTGTGAACACCACTTCCTCGAATATGTGCTGGCATATACTAAAAAATCTACATTTCTTCTACTAGTATCACCGTCACACTTCATAGCATGATGCGACCCCGTCAATCGCCACAATCCCGGAAACGACGTAACCTTGAGAAGTAGCCTGAGTATTGTTTCTGTTATCAGTTACCATTCAGCAATTGTGTCAATGAGACTCGCATCGTGGACATTTTTTTCTTGGGATGATGCTTCAGGCCATAAAGAATCCCATGTTGACGGATACAAAAGCAGGTGGGCGGTGGCGCAAGGGGATCGTAGTTTGCGATGTTCAAGTTGAGTCGCCGACGCTGTATCGGCCCCAGTAATACGTGGTGACAATTTGTGGCAGTAGTAGCGTGTAGGGATATCTGGGCCGTGAAGCGATAAATCATAACGCAAAATCATCATGTAGCTGATGGTTCATCTCCTCTCATCTGCATACAAGATAATATACCAGTACATACTTCCACTATGCCCACCCCAACTTCACCGCGCGGTGACATACGTCTTGCCTTCGATCACAGTTCCAGAAATAACATAGCAACCCAAATTCCTCGATGCAGCACTAACATCCGCCCAGATTCCATTATTCACCGTTGAGTCGAGCGTAGGCTTGCAGTCCAGCGGTGCAATCTCGAAGCGGTCACCCGCCCAAGACGGCAGATCATGCACCCAACGATCACTATACGGTCCATGATCGGCCCAAATAATTCTTGACATGAGAATCTCGCCCAGACCTGTCTTGTATTCGGTAAGGGCAAGAGCGTCGTATATGGCGGTGCCTTCCTTGGGAGGAAAGAAGGCATCTGCACGGATATATTCTCCTTTGGACAGATTGTAGATGACCCATGGCTGCGTGGCGTAGTAGGTGAAAACATAATTGATTGGCATATGGAAAAGCGCGTCTATCCTCGCAGAGTCGGCCTTCGTCCATTCGTTCCCAAGTCCGGCTTTCAGCGCGCGCTCCACCCGCTCGGTGAGGGCGTCCATCGACTTGCGGCTGCTGATCATGGATAGATTCTTGTCGGTGTCGAGCTCTCCACCCCCTTCTCTCATTCCGTAGTAGTAGCGAAGATCTGCACCACGACCAAGTTCCTCCGGGTCATGCTCCTGTACCCATCGAGTGATCTCGGTCACCTCTGCTTCTGTGTACAGTCCTTTGGGTGCAGTATCGGGGTAAATGCCGCGGTCAAAACAGATGATGCGATGTCCTATCCATGACCACTCTGGACTTAGTGCACAAAAGCGCCTTTTGAAAACCTCCTGGCCGAGTTCTAAGAGAGTGCGATGGGTACTGCTTAAACAGCAGAGATCGACGATGTCTTCAACAAAGCTAAAGATCATGAAGCGTATTTCAACTGGAATGAGTTGAAGCAGCCCCATCGTCGGCGAGGCATTGTTGTCCTCGTTCTCGTCGTTGCTGTGAACCATAACCAACGTCAGATATAGTCACAGGATACATAAAGGATACAATACCTGGTACTCTGCTCCTCCCACTTACGGAACACGGAAAGGAATCGCCTTGAATGTTCACTTCTCATCCTCCTCTGAATGCCGGTGGGACGAGCCAAAAGCTTGATCAGACCACTTGCGTTTACACATGGCAACCCATCTTCCCCGACCTCAATTCGGTACGGTGAATCCACATTTTGAACCCTAGAGACCAGTGGAATGTCAATTTCCGAGTCGCGTTAGCACACACTTGACACTGACATGTTGTATGAGTCATCCTTCAAATATCTCTTCAATCCGTAAAGGAACCCATGTTGGCTAATAGTAGAGCATATGGGAAGTGGTGCAAGCGGGTTGTAGTGACGGAGGAAGTCGCTGACACTGATCCTGCTCATGATGCGCTGGCGTGGTCGTGACGCTGACCGTGTTAGGTATTTGCTGGAGGTTTTCAGAGGTGATAGGGAATTCGCCTACCTTCATTATGGTATCGCTTCATTATATATCGCTAGCCAGTGTGTGGCCAATGGCCATTCTTCAAGTTTCCTTTGTCCACGGCGCCAATGATCTGATCGAGGCATTTCCCTTCACTCCATTCCTGTGCAAATAATGCCATAAGAGTAGATGAGTTAGCTGGCCAATTCCAACCCCTCTCTGGTCGTACCCTGACGAGAACTGAAAGTCGCCAGATAGTCGTGTTGAGCATGAAAGCAGAATGAGCGCCTGAGAACGGCAAGGATCGGCATGCGATCGGCACAAGCGCTTGTTGTCGTCCTCAGGCTCTTGGCTTGCATGAGCGACTCGGACTGAGCAGTGAGCGTCCTTTCATTCTCATCCCATCCTGAAAGCCTGAAGCTTGGCTGAATCAGTACGGCAGTGGTAAGTACAATCTCAGAGTGATTCTCACGTGCTGAATCCACAGAATAACTACCTACAAAACTCTCAACAGTGCTGTGAACCTGCTGTGAGTCGTCAATCAGGAGAACGTATGTTAGATTATGCCACTGTGGTGGTACGACTTGTTGAGCGTTCCATCCGAGTCTCGGTGACAATGCGTTAACACAAACCAGGATTGCCAAATTGATAGGGCTATGCCACCTAATGTTTATTCAGGTGAGCTCCATTTGTCGTCGCTCGAATGAATACTCGTTCTCACGCATCTTACAATAGAGACTTCGAATTGAAGAGACAACTCAACCAGCGATGTACACGTGCATGCAGCTCTTATAGGTTCCGAATCTTCGATACAAGCCACTGGAACATATGCAATGACAGCGACCGCAATCACGTACTTTCGCAATGCCACCATCCTTTCAACTGCGGATTTGCAAGAAGCTTGGTCTTCGCGACGCCAGTGGACTGATGTGGCATTTGACAAGGTACTGGATGGTGCAGTTCTTCAATCGGCGGTGCTGACGTGCTCTTAGATGAAGTCCTCCCACAGGTGTAATCAAGATACGCTCTCTGAGATCGCGGAATACGGGGTTCCCTTGGACCTGATTGCGGTGAAAAGGGGACTTGCCGCAGATATCTTTCGGTAGTATTTTTGGACGTCTGACGTCTGGAGGTGGCAAGAGGCACACGGTTGGGACCTGAAATTTTCTCCGCGATACATACGTTATTCTCCACCAACCGTCCGGTTCAAGAGTCGATACATTGATACATTCTGCACGCCCCTTCGATCTGCTCAAGTTCACCCTGGTCTCGATGACGCCATACTCAACGGACATTGAGCTCACAAAACCATTATTAGTGAGTCGTTCCTCCATTCTAATAACAAGATCGGATCGTTCCATATCTCTGCTTCCTGATCACTGGCGATGCTGATCTGCCAATACGGGAATGATCATTTACTTCGGCATGTCAATGATCTTAATGATTGGGGAACTTGGAGTGTATTCATTGCTTTGTTTGTAGCTACGACCCTCAGACGCGCCTCACGTGTGAGCTCTCGGCGACATTCCACAAGAAGACAACAGCAGCCCGGTGAGCTGTGCGTTACCCATGCGGGCCGCCCTAGGACTACCTACAACCGCACAGTCTCTTCAAGAACCGTGCCTCTTCGCGGTGGTATTGACGTCAACTCCGATCCCAATACATCGTGTCTCGTGAGTCCACCCGAAACGTTGGATCAGGACTATGTCGCTGTCGGTGAGCAACATTGACATCCTATTGGCTAATGTCCTGCCTTCTGACCTTCCATCTTTGATTGTAGGTGACCCTCCACTGTGAACGGTCGAAAACGGCCAACTTTTCCTCCACCTGAGGTCTGAAGAATTCCGCCGACGGGATGTACCGTTCCATGATGGCAGGGTGGGTCATTGGCAACCACTGGAAGTACTGCCGTCTTCTGGCGCATATGTGCCTTCCATTTCCACCGCTCGTACTATGCTCGGTGGCGCTTGGATGGACCGACCATTTACTAGGCGCAAATCTTCGGGGCTTAGTAAGTAATTCGTGCTGGATTTTCACGCAGGTCCATGTGGATGGATCCATCTCCATTGCAACCCATATAATACCAGTGTATGTGGCATGCGGAATTTTTGTTGCGGTCAGATATCCCAGCGTTCGTCAGTCTCTTCGGTGATGTGCTGTGACCTGGACTCGCCCCTGGCGGAGAGAAGGTGGGAATCGCGATGCATGGATGTCATTGTTGCTGATCCGATGACCAACATCTTACAGACGCCGCAATGCAGTACTGTCTACAACCGTCTCAGCCAGGTGAGATCGCCGCGCATCGGGCGGGAAAAGCTGCAGCTAAAACGCGTCGGCAACGTGCGCAGAATAGATTCAGCAAGTTCAGGAGTGCACGATAAGGTGCGATACGAAAGTTGAGCGGATCTACTATCATCGGATGCATTGAGGCTACTCCGCAATCATTGAATGAATGTGGGATTCGGGACCTGAGAATCAATCATATTTGTCCGAGAGCCATCCTGCAGGATCGATGTTACCCTACATGTTGTGCTTTCGTGACCATCTGACGAACCCCAGACGGTGCGTCAGCGTGTTCATAAACCCAAAGCTTCAGGCCTAATCCATCTCGATTCGACAGATATTCCCACCTGTGGGCTCCTGTCCACTCCCGCGTTGAGTTTATGACTATTGTTTCGGCAAGGATTCGCGCTCATCTTCTTCGGAGGGATCCGATGGATGGCATCCAGCGGTTTTGCGTTCCGGGACATGGCCGACATCCATAACGCTGTAACATACATATGACACGACGAATTCGTGGAGATGACAGAGTGATTTGTGGTTCTCAAGCAAGGGTAAGAGCATGCAATTTACCTTTGGAGGACAAGCTCTGCATGGGATGATTGTCGCGAGGTCCAAAAGGGCACCATGATCATCTCAATCTCACGTTGCCAGATCAGATGTCACGATAGGATCTTCAGTAGACTTCTCAGGCACCCTTTCACCAATTCAGAAAAGGTCTTTGACGGCTTGAATGCCGGCCGTGGGCATCAACGTGTAAATTCTGCGTAAAAATCGCGTTAGGCGGGATTTTTTTCGGTGAGCGTGAACAAGACTTGCTGCGGTGAGCAGGGGCAAACATGAGCGGTGTAGGCATACCAGGCATGGGTGTCGATTTGAGCGAGAGGGAGGGGTGTGGAGGCGCAGGACAGGAAAAGTACGTACAAATGGGATCAGAAGTACTGAAAGGGAATCTAGGTTCATCGGGGAGATAGAGATTCCCGGCTCGCCCGGTTCTTGAGATTCATGATGCAATCTCCAGCTCGGAGCATCTGCCAAAACAGACGATGATGCCTGTGTGAGCCCGTGGTTACCTCGAGGCGACAAGGTCATCGCTGCAGCGACCAGGCATTGGCAGTGAGGACGAGGTGCTGAAGGTGACTTTTTCGTATTGGAGAGGTTGGGTGTGTGCAAGAACAAGGACGGGTGATCCAGATACGGGCGCCAAATGGCCAGATCTGGAAGAGTGTGAGTCGATTCGGACGATATAAATTCAATCTCCGAATTAGACGCCGGATCAGGTTTCGCCTTTCGAGCTTGACGCGGTGGTCCTCCTTTTTGGCTCTCTCCTCCTCGCCTCTGGCTGCCCGACATTTCCGTCCAGGAGGCTCCTTTGGCCGTCCCAGATATCCTCTGGTCCTTGGTTTCTCTTCTCAATCTCGCAGTGCTCGTCACTGCACTGAGTGGTACGTTGCAACTCCAGCTCCACACTTCAGAATTTCTCCTGACACTTCAGGATCGCGCTATGTAGATCTGGCCTGCCTCGGGTGATACGCAGGTCGTCGATTTAACTCGGTCTTTCCTGCGCCTTTCAGTCGCTCGTTCTCCCTGCAGCCTCTCGCCACCATGACCTCCACCCAGCAACATCAGGCGCATTCCTATGCGGCCCATCCGCCGCCCGCCAATCATTACGAGGTCCGCTTGCCGCCAATTAGGGAGCTTGGCGTTGTCTATCGCGACGAACATGCCCCTTCCTCTCAGCAGCCCCAACAAGATTATTCTCCTGCTCAAGGTCATCCTAGCCGCCATGACCCCCAGTCGTGGTCACGCTCGTCGTCCGGTCCAGGCCCGGCTCCGTCTCAGCGTGGAATGCCGCCTCCTTCCGAACCACCAAAGTCGCAGTACTCCTCGAAACCCGACGTTCAGTACGCGACTCCAGGGATACCTCTCTCTGCTCAAGGCAATGGCGGTTCCTCAGGTCCTAATAGTCGGCCCGGAAGTGGTCGTGGAGATCCTTCATCCCAGCCTGGTCTGAAGCGTCCTCGTTCCAACTCAAGTGTGAACGAAGCGCCAGGGCGCTCCCCCCACGTAAGCACATCTTCTCCCGTGTTAATTTCCATGAGTGTGTACGCTAATGAGACTCACCTTCAGACTGCGTACCCTCCGCATACCACTTATTCATCACACCCACCCCCTCATGGATCATTCCATCAGCCTCCGCCCAACCCAGCACCATCACAGGAGCCACCCCATCCACCTCCCGTATTTGCGCAACCGGGGTCCAGCTACCCGCCGTATGTGCCGCCACAGCATCAGCAGCACCATATGACCCAGAGGCATTACCAAGTTCCACCTCCACCCGCTCACCCTCAGCAACCGTCGAGTGCCTACCCACCGCCAGCTCCTGCCGAACATTGGCAACAGCAACCATCTCCTGCACCGCCTCCCCATTATCAATCCCCTGCGCCGCAAGGCCCCTACAATAACTTCCCTAGGACGACGCCCCTAGTACCGGAAACTGTAGACTCTCGCAGCGGACCGCCCGCTCATGACCCCAAGGGGTCTACTCATCGGCAAAAGGCCATCACTGAGGTATGTCGAATTCCCCCAAATAATGACCGCCTGTCAATTGTTCTAAATCATTAGATCGTTGAGCATTGTAATGTTTTGTATTCCTTTGCGAGTCGGTGTGGTATGTGTTCTGGGACTTCAGATGTAGCTCGCAGACTGACGAGACTCTTCATCAGCGAGTCATCCGCACATCCCACCTTCCCCGGAGGAGTTACAAGACATGTCCAAGCGTGCTGCCCTGGTGGTTCGTCTGATGGAGGACCTCTGCCGCCATTCACTGCCCGAGGATCAACTACCTAAGGGTCTGCCCCTCCCTAATGGCGCAGGTGATGAGCATCGCCCCCCGAAGAGACCGTGGGAGGACACCGTGGATGAGAACGAGCCTCCCAACGTAGGAGGCCGCGGCGAGGTGAGTGGTCGTAGCCATCTCTTTCGAGTCCCATATCAGTTGACCGATGGCGCCACAGTATGGGGACGATAAGTCAACCGCTGAACAGGACATGGAAATCATCCGGAGCAAGCGGGCTACTAGTGCAGGAGGAAACGCACCTGGTCAGCCCAAGAGCAAGTACAGGAAGCGTAGTGTACGTTATTTCCCACCCCCGTGCACTGTGATACCTCAAGTTAACCATGTGATCTTGTCGTAGCGGGCTACACCTCCTGGCAAGTGCCATTCATGCAACATTCGAGAAACGCCGGAATGGAGACGTGGTCCTGACGGAGCCAGAACATTATGCAATGCCTGCGGATTGCGTGAGTTGTTGCGTTGCTGAATTCGATTGACCGATTACTCACTTCAGTGTGACAGATTATGCCAAATTAATGCGAAAACGCGACAAGAACGGCCTGGGACCAGACGGGAAAAGCCCCATCACAATCGAGTCGCTTCGTGCGTCGACTGCCTCTGCAAGAGGTAATGACCAACCTGCCGAGAACCCAGTTCAGCAGCAACAAGTCCCACCTCAGCAAAGTGGGCTTGTTCAAACGACGTATGACCAGCACGCGCAGAGATCTGGTCCCTCGCCTCCTCACATGACATCGCAATACCCTTCTCCTCATCCTGCACCCAAGTCTGGACCACCTCCGCCGCAACACATGCAGCACTCCTCCCATCCCCAACACCCAGGGTCATACCAGTTGATGCCTGTTCAGGGCGGTCACCACCCCATGATGCCTCCTCCTCCAAGTCACGCAGAAGCCGGTGTACCCCCACCGCCTTGGATGGCCTCATCCGCTTCCTCTTCGGGCGGTCGTCCGGCGTATGGTGCTGAGCACCAGACATACATGAGGGCCTCCCACCCGCCCTCTCACGCCCGTGCCTCTCCCCAGTGAAAAGTCCCACACGCTTTTACGTTCTTGCCCTTGCTTGCTCTTGTTCTCATCATCCATTTCTTCATGCCTCTTCTCATCTCTCTTTTGACGTATTCTGACTGACATACACGGTCTTGCAGGACTAGTCGCAGACCGCACAGCTCCTTCCTAATATCTTGGTACGCTACCGCTACACTTATGCTCCTCTTTGAGTCCACTCTTTTTGTACTATTCGGCTTCAATATCGTAAACCGCGTTGGCCAGGTCCTTCTTGCGACTGTTATACCCGATCATAATTTCGAGTACTTAAGAAAGTGACCTCATTACTACAGCTACCTACATCTTCATTCTTTTTGTCGAGTACTTGCACTTCATGCTGTCACCTTCCCCCCTCCTTACATCATCTGCGGTTGCGATGGATCCGGTCAAGTTTATTCCATCAAATATATTCCTACTGCCATGCTTTTGCTTACCGATTTCAGCTCGAGATGATGCGCAATGTGTATCTGGATTTCTCGAGAGCTGAGATGGTCGTCGGCGATCTACTGAGAGCGCGTTAATCACATGGATGACAGCAGAGATGAAATTGTCAAATCGACGATGATCGATCTCCCCTCCGTCGAAGAGCACTTGAGAAGATCTGCCATGCTTGATACGGTGTGTTACAATAATATCGCATTCGTAATCTGACTTGGGCACAACAACATCGATCCAATCCAATCTTGACGCAACTTGGCAGTAGAGAACGAACGAATGAGGGAGAGGTGGAGAAAGGTCTAGGGATGATCTTAGTCGTTGTAACCCCGGGGCTTTGAGCCGTTCTGGACACCGGGCACGGCGAGTCCTTGCTGCTTCCAGATCTCCACCTGTCTGTCTTTCGCCACCTTGCCGGACGCACGCTCGTACTCTTCCACCGACGTCGGCTTCTCCCCGTGCGGCGTTGCGCGAAGCGCGTGGCGCGTGTGAGGCCAGAAATCAAACGTCGCCGTGTGCGTCACGATCTGCAAGCACGTGGCAGAGGTAAAGTTCAGGTTCAGGTCACGGGTGTGGGGAGTGTTTTTTTCGCACACACAGGATGGGGAAGAGGAAGGAGAGTCTATCAGTGAACGGTTCGCACGTGGGAGTGCATGAGCACCGGATGACTCACCCTGTTGTCCCAGAATGCGATGGAGTTGGGCTCCCAGTGGAAGCGGACCTGAAAATCTGGATTCTCACTGATCTGGTGGAAGAGTATGTTCAGGATTGCATCCGATTCTGCCTTCGGGACGCCAACGATACGGCGCGTGAAGCCTGGTATGACGTTCGTTAGAGTGCAGATAGACGGTAGATGTATTTGATAAGATGAGCGTGAAGCAGCAGGGGGGTTTCGGAAGCTCGAGGAAGGACGGTGCGCACCTGGATTGACGTAAATGGACTTCCAGCCTGTCGTGGGGTGCACGCGGACCAATGGGTGAGTGGACTCGATAGGCTCCCGTCGAACAGGAAGGCCTGCTGCACGCGCTCCGTCTGCTTGGGCAACAGCACTATGTACGGCATGAAGACCTTCCAGGTATTTCTGGAATCCAGGACTGAATGACGAGTATAGAGCATAACTGCAAAGGGGAGTCAGTCAGCTTCGTTATGTACATGAAGAACAGAGACATATACCCAGATGACCACAGCGTATCTCCGCCGTACTCGGGGCCGGTGATAACCTTCAATGACGTGGTGGAAGGAGGTTGGATCTCATAGGACACGTCTGAGTGCCAGAGCTCTAATTTGGAGAAAGCAGTGGGATCCGGCCGCCTAGAGGCATCATTGTAGACCACTGTGTGACAATTCGTATGTCAGCAGGTACACTATCGGAGGGTGCGATTTACATGACCTACCGTGCACTTCCTCTAGACCTGGTTCACGAGGTATCGGCGTTGTGGCATGCTTGTGAAGTGGGCCCCAGTGTCGTGCGAGTTCTAGTTGCTCATGGATATTGAGTTCTTGATCTCTGAAGACTGACGGAACAATGAGTCCCGATTGCTCAGAGTATGATGACATGTGGACAACTCACAGACCACACCGCGCTCAGCAACAAGCAGAGACCTGACCACAAGATCAGCCATGATGCAAAACCCTTTAATGAAAGCCACGTACAGTTCATCCTTCTGCTGGCTTGACAACTGGCGTAAGTCGATGCCGACCAGCTCAGTTCCAATGACGGGTGTCAGGTGCTTCACTTTCTTCGCAGCAGAGAAGAGTGCCTTTTTCTCTGGATCAGCGAATTGGCCGCGGTCGGTGACAGTAATTTCTTCTAAAGGCGGCCATTGGATGTTTGGAAATGACGGCTGTGTAAGATCAGCACGTAAAACCGATGTTAGGCTGAGAAGATGTTACCTTGTAGCGAGCGAACTCGTACGCCGAGTCATCTACATCATCTCCGTTTGCTGGGGAATAGAATGGATTGATTGGCTGTGCAGCCTTCAGTTCTTGCACCGTTGTGGGCTTTGGGACGGTAGATTCGTTGATGGCGACGGGGGCCATGATAACAGTGGCTGGTCTTGTCAGTGCCGAGGAGTATCATCACCCTGTTGATTTATAGCCGTAGAGACCTTTACAACTCGCTCGACATGTCACGCAAATGGTAGCCTTAATGACGACACCTAAGAGTCACATGCTGTGTGAGTATTGGGACCAGAATAGAGAGGGGTGGTGAGCCAATTGGAAGGCGATGAAGCGTTCAAAATTGGGATCTTGAACATATGATCGTGGAAGAGACATGGTCCAAGTGCTGGAGTGTCAAGATCCAAGAGTTCGGGCTTTGGCTACGTGAGCCGGCTGCACATGGTTGTGACAGCACTTCGACATGCACGAGCCATGAGCACAAAGGAGACAAGTGATGGGCAATTCCAGTTAATCATGTGATGTTGAATCAATCTAATGAGAAGGGGAATCAGTGCTTGAATCGCAAAAACAAACCAGTGAAGCATTCGTACCGTTCATAATCTCAACTTCAAAACGGATGAAGTTGAAAGTCAACTTCCAAGGCTAAGCGCCACATTTGGGTGACAGAACCACGGCAAGTCCCGAATAGGCGTCGTGCGCGAGGACCAGGCGGGTCACAGGTGGCAAGACCTCCTCGTTGCACACCAACTTACGTTTCCCCATCGTTCGTCCATAACAGCCCTCATAGAACATGGGTGAGTCCATGAAAACCTGCCCCATAACTCCTTCATTGCTAATGGCCATTTCCCAGGTATTCCCAAGGTAATCCATTGCATTCACCAAAGCGTGTTCCGAATGTTGACTTGAGCTTATTGCGACAGTTCTTCAGATACATCTCTGAGCGTTATCCGCTCACATCTCAGCTGATTACGGAGAACAACATCCCAGAGTTTGGTGCGCACCATCTGTCTTGTCGTTTCGTGCACGGCTTGTTAACGTCAAATTAGACAACTTGTACATTGATTTCAACGGCATCATTCACAACTGCTCCCATCCAAATGACGAAGATGCGCATTTCCGACTGTCAGAGGAGCAGATATTCACGTCTATATTCGCATATGTGGACCATCTCTTCGGTAAAATCAAACCGAAGAAGCTATTCTTCATGGCCGTAGACGGTGTAGCACCGAGGGCGAAGATGAACCAACAGCGGAGTCGTAGATTCCGTACAGCGAAGGAAGCAAAGGAGATTAGGGAGAAGGCAGAGAGGAAAGGAGAGAAATTGCCAGCTGAGAAAGCATTTGACAGTAACTGTATCACCCCAGGTGCGTCCCGCTGTCCTGTGTTCGTTTATTGATTCTCATTCGCGACGCTCCTTTCAGGTACACCCTTCATGACACGTTTGTCTGAGCAACTGCGTTACTTTGTCAACAAGAAGATCACCGAGGACTCCAACTGGAGGGATATTACGGTGATTTTGTCGGGGCATGAAGTCCCTGGAGAAGGAGAACACAAGATTATGGAGTATATCCGCCTGTCTCGCGCTCAGGCTGACTATGACCCTAACGTCCGACACTGCATGTACGGCCTCGATGCAGACCTCATTATGTTGGGTCTACTCAGCCACGACCCACATTTCTGCCTGTTGCGAGAAGAGGTGAAGTTTGGTCCATCGAAGAGTAAAGGGAATAAGAGGTCGGTATTATTCCTCTTCACTCTTCGCATAGCTGCTCGTCGCTGACAATCTTACAGTCTGGAGTCCATCAACTTCTACCTACTACATCTTACACTGATGCGAGAATACCTCGACTTGGAGTTCCACGACATTGAGCCCGTGTTACCATTCCAGTACAATCTCGAGCGCGTCATCGACGACTTCATTCTTCTGGCGGTGTTCGTAGGAAATGATTTCTTACCTCACTTGCCCGATTTACACATACATGAAAACGGTCTTGAGAGGCTGTTTGACATCTATAAGAAGGCCTTACCATCATTAGGTGTGTCTACTAATAATCTTCTGTGCCCCACATCATGCGATAATAACCCCCGACTTGTTAGATGGTTACATAAACGAAAGTGGTACAATCAACACAAAGAGGTTGCAGGTTATCCTTGACGAGATGGCGGAGTGGGAGAAGGAGATCTTTCAGAAGGAGTACGCAGATGTAAACTGGTATAAGGGCAAGCAGGCGAAGCATGTCAAGGAGATGGAGGCGGCAAGGAACCGCAATAAGCTGGGTGCGTTCATGCGCGTGGTGTCATCCCTCTGGCGAACGCTAACAGTGACCATCTAGTTCTCACGAAGCCGCAGAGAGAGATATTCGAGCAAGTTAGGGCTTTCGTTTTGGACCATAGGAATCCAGGTTCTCAGGCCCATCTCCGCAAAACCCCACTCTCCATGGTCAACAGTTTCCCCGCTCGCGAGCGAAAGTTCATCAGCACCCTAGCTGAAGACTTACATTTGTCCTTGACTTGGGATGAGTATAATGAGGAGGATCAGAACTTAGTGGTTTGGCGTTTTCCGGGTGAATTGGAGGAACCGATACCAGAGAACGGAAACGGCCACACGAACGGCGAGGAGGACGATGATGAATGGGAAGATGATGAGGATGAGGAGAGTCGAGCTGCGGTTGACAGAGTGCTTGCGAAGTACGAGAAAGCGAAAGTTATGGATGATGACAAGGAGGGCGATTTCGATAGGAGGCATGAGGCATCCATCAAGGAGAAGATGGACGAGTGGAAGCGGGGATACTACAAAGTAAGTTCGCATTTCATGTTGAACGGAACATCCGCTGACGTCCCGCACAGGGAAAGTTGGAGATATCGTATGATAACCCTGAAGAGATGGGTGCTCTCGTCTACCGATATATCGAAGGCATGCAATGGGTCATGCACTATTATTATAGTGGGGTTGCATCGTGGGGTTGGTTCTACGATTACCACTACGCCCCTCGTATTTCCGGTCTGTCTGATTCTATTAACCATCAATGTCGTGCTCTGACCCAGTTTAACAGATCTTAGGGGAGTGGACCAGATGTCCTTCAACTTTGACTTGGGCAGGCCATTCTTCCCGTTCCAGCAGCTTATGGGGGTACTTCCCGAAGCCAGTAAAGACCATGTCCCTCGGGCGTACCAGGTGCGTTTTGCTGGCCACGATGCTTCTTTCTCGCCCTGACAGTTTTTTAGGATCTTATGTACGATGTCAACTCGCCCATCCTCGATTTCTACCCCACAGAGTTCGAATCAGATCTTAATGGGAAGAAGGCAGAGTGGGAGGCTATTGTTAAGATTCCGTTCATCGACGAGGCGAGGCTTCTCAAGGCGATGAATTGTAAGTCATCTTGTCTCATTCTCCATGGACCGCGAGAGTAACGCCGTGCAGCGCGGGAACATCTGTTAACTCAAGAGGAACGTCAACGGAATTCATTCGGTACTTCCACGAAGTTCTCGTTCAACACTGGAGAACCGACATTGTACCCATCGTCACTGCCTGGGTTCTTCCCCGCTTTGCATCGTTGCACGTGCAAGATGGAACCGTTCGATCTCCCCACACTCGATGGTCTGCATTTGGTGGAGGGCTTGTGCGACGGTGTGTTCCTTGGAGCAGAAGCACTCGCAGGTTTCCCTTCACTTCAGACTCTCCCGCATACCGCCGCATTAGGTCATCACGGTGTCAACGTGCATGGTTCCGAGAGTCGAAACAAGTCCATGGTCGTGCACATTCAGAATGTTCACGAGGACAAGAGGGTTACTGTCATTGCAGAAGAGATGATCGGACAGCGGACGTTCGTGGGCTGGCCGTTCCTACAGGAGGGTATCGTCTCGTCGGTGTCGGATTCACTGTTCAAGTACGAGAAGACTGCGCTTGTCCCGGGGTCACCACTGAAAGTGGTCGCAAATCCGCATTCGCCGCAAGGAGTTGGTTTGTGGAAGATGAAGGCCGACAAGATCGAACACTATTACTCCAAACGGTGTGCAGTAATCACCGGCAATATTGAAGTTCTTGTGCATGTTCGGCCGCTGAAGGGTCAGTGCACTGCCCTTCAAACATCCTTGCACAAATATCGCTGACACTTTCACATCCTCACAGGTTTGAAACGTCTGGACACAGGCGCACTGGTGAAAGACTATGAGGGGATCGAGAAAGAGGTGGAGCAGGCTGTGCAGATGACCGTAGCAGAGGTTGCTTCTGAAGATCCTCGTTTCATGGAGAAAGAAGCACCGCCCTTGTCAGAAGAATTCCCGGTCGACAGCAAGGTCTTCTTCCTCGGGGAACATGCATACGGTGTCGCAGCACAAGTTTCCGAGACTACCAAGTCCACGCTCTCGGTTATTCTTGCGGTGAGTCTTCATGTTTGTCGTTTTTCGCGTGTCGATAGCTGACTTTGCTTTGGCCTAGTTCTTCCCCTCTGAAGCGGCTGAGAATGAGAAGTTCAAAGCGATTGTTAGTAGTCGCGCCGCTCAACGGTATTTCCCTTCGTTCAAAGTTGCCGAGATGGTTGGGCTCTCGTCCATGTCCATCGCCAAGATCACGTCTCGCTTCATGGTTCTTACTTCCGATGGTCAGAAGCACGACCTAGGCTTAAACTTGAAGTTTGAGGCGAAGAGCTTGAAGGTCATCGATTATTCTAAGAAGGACGGGAAATACTGGGAGTTCAGCGACAAGGCAGTTGATCTTATTCGCGACTACGCGCAGAAGTACCCCGAGGTTATGGCTGTCCTGAAGAACGGTGGAGACGGTAAGTACTCTGTGGTTATGTCATGTTCGGCTGGTATCTCATGCCAATTTAGCAATGGCCCAGTCCACCGATGTCTTCAGAAATGCGGAAAACCCTGATGCAAAGGTCAAGGAGGTAAAGACATGGTTGGGTACCAAGGGCGTTCGAGGCTTTGAGCCAGTATCGTTGTTCTGTGATCAGCTCAAGAAAGTGAGCCCATCTTTCTCCTCATTAGTGTTGAAGCGAAGGAAACTCAACTCCCAGCCTAGGAAACTGTCAAAGAGATTGAGGAGCTAGCAGATAAGACTATTGGTAACAAGTCTCGGGATGCTATCAAGAAGGCCATTGTGAAGGGTATCCCTCGTCAGGCTGTCCTCAAGCCTTCCCACTCTGCCTATCGTCTCCAGAATCAGCACTTTGCCTTGGGAGACCGGGTCACCATGGTTCAGGATTCCGGAGGTGTTCCGCTCTCTGCTAAGGGCGTCGTCATCGGGATGAACGCGAAGTCGATGGATGTCGTTTGGGACATTGCTTTCTTGTCGGGCTCGACACTCAATGACAGGTATGCCAGATGCGCTGTAGAATTTCTGTCCGTTCGCTGACATGATGTTTTTCTAAGATGCTCGCAATATCGGGGATCTACAGTCGAATTCACGTCGTGTTTGAACCTAACGAATCCCCAGTTCATCGCTTCCACCAATCCTAAGGCACCGACGCAGCAAAAGCCATCCGTCCCGTTCAATCCTCGCTTTGGACCTCATCCTGCCATACAACCCCCGCCTGGTCAGCAAGCGGCTTCGGGTTTCAGACCGGCACCACATTCGTGAGTAGCAGCTTCTGAAGTACCTGATGACCGTTATTGAGTATTGTTTTCGTTTAGTCAAGGTGCACCTGTTCATATCATGACGAACCCCAACCGAGGCCGTGGCGGTAATGCCTGGACTAATGGACGCGGTGGCTCTCAATCGTCGGGACAAACTAATGGGGGAGGATCAAGCTTCAACTCGTCGAGTCAATCAGGTCACAGTCATTCCAACAGCACAGATCAGAGCCAGAGCTCCCGCGGCGGCCCGCGTGGTGGCCCCAGGGGTGGCTTCAGGGGTGGCTTCGCACCTCCGTTCCGTGGGCGCGGCGGTGGACCCCCGCAAGAGTCCGAAAGAGGCCGTGGTCGTGGCGGATTTGCCCCCAGAGGCGCACTGCGAGGACGAGGACGAGGAAATAATCCAGGCCCCGCACCTGCTGCCCCTGTATCATCTGCATAATTTCATCTTGGACTACTTACGGATTATCTGTTGTATCTTAGTCTTTCCAAGAGTTGTGTACAACCATCATTGCTTTCGCACTCGTGACGATGTTGTTTCTCGCATCACCTTGCATATCAGTTACTTATTGTGATTGTAGCATTACTGCGTATAATAGGCTTCCGCTGTGCAATTTCATTGGGAGGGCTGCCTGTATTGCTTGTGTTTTGCAACATGCATGCCGAATAGCAGGAAACTTGATATCAGACGCCGGTGACTAAAGGCTGCTGATCAGATTGAAATTGGAAAATTATCTTTTGGCTTGACTTGACCTCCTCCTTCATCTCAGCAGCAATGGCCGAGATCCATGACCAGTTTGACACAATCCTAATCCTCGACTTTGGTTCACAAGTGAGTCAACCCCTCATTCCGTCGCTTTTGCAAACTGATCCGCTTGCTTCAGTACAGCCATCTGATCACCCGAAGATGTCGTGAGCTGAACGTATACGCGGAGCTCATGCCATGCACCCAAAAGATCAAGGATCTCAAGTTCAAGCCAAAAGGTGAAAACGCCTGAAATGTCTTCAGTGCACACCCGTCGTTGAAATGCTTGCCCAGGCATCATTCTGTCTGGTTCTCCATACTCTGTGTATGACAGTGACGCGCCCCATGTGGATCCGGAAGTGTTCACACTTGGAGTTCCGATCTTGGGTATCTGCTATGGTCTTCAGGTGCGTTATGAAGTATGTCTGGTTGCTGGAGTGTACACTGATCCATGCAGGGAAGTAGGAGATGGCCTGGAACATGAAGGGAGAAGTTACTAAGTGTGATCACCGGGAGTACGGGTTTGCCCAGTTGAAGGTGCAGAAGTTGGGTTCATCCCACTCTGCTGATGCTTTGTTTGAGAGCTTGGGTGATGAGATGCAGGTGAGTCCAGTAAAGTGACCACCCTAGTCGGTCGCGTGCTGAATCTCTTGACTCAGGTTTGGATGTCCCATGGCGATCAGCTTTCCAAAATCCCTTCGGACTTCCACACGATCGGCTACACAGAGACTGCGCCATTTGCTGCCATTGCTCACGACTCGAAGCCTTTCTATGGAATCCAGTTTCACCCGGAAGTGACCCATTCTACGCGGGGACGTGAAGTCATTGGCCGGTTCGTTCTCAACATCTGCAAATCTAGTACTTCGTGGACAATGGTAGGTGGCTTCGTTTTCGACAACCGAAAGGTATTGACAACTCGTCGCAGGAAGAGTTCATTGGCAAGGAGATCGCGCGTATCAGGCAGATCTGTGGACCTAAGGGAAGGGTAATTGGTGCGGTCAGCGGTGGCGTGGACAGTACTGTGGCAGCCAAGCTGATGCACGAAGCAATCGGTGACCGGTGCGTGAAATTACAACTGGAGTCAGAATTTGAGACTCAAGTACTGTCAGCTTCCATGCCATCATGGTTGACAACGGTGTTCTGCGATTGAACGAAGCCAAGCAAGTTTATGACATGCTTGTGAAGGATCTCGGTGTCAACTTGACGGTTGTCGACGCGTCGGAACTTTTCCTTTCGCGCCTCAAAGACGTTGAGGATCCCGAACAGAAGCGTAAGATCATCGGGAACACTTTCATCAATGTTTTCGAGGAGGAGGCTGCAAAACTTGAGGCTGCGGCGGAGAAGGAGGAGAAGGAGAATGGTGCTGAGGCAAAGGGGAGGATCGAGTGGTTGCTTCAAGGAACGCTCTACCCCGACGTTATTGAAAGCATTAGCTTCAAGGGACCAAGCGCGACTATCAAGACGCATCATAACGTCGGCGGCCTTCTAGCGGACATGAAGCTCAAGCTCATTGAGCCTCTTCGCGAACTCTTCAAGGGTAAGTCCAAATACCGCCATCATCTATTACAGGCTTCACTCACCCAAACCCACCAGACGAGGTCCGCGCCTTAGGCCGTCTCCTCTCCATCCCTGCCCATCTAGTCCAACGCCACCCCTTCCCTGGTCCTGGACTTGCCATCCGTATCCTTGGACCCGTCACTCGCGACCAAGTCCAGATTCTCCAAGCTGCTGACAACATCTACATCGAGGAGATCAGAAAAGCCGGGCTGTACAACCAGATCAGCCAGGCGTTCGCGGTGTTGCTGCCTGTGAAGGCTGTTGGTGTTATGGGTGACAAGCGTACTTATGAGCAAGTCATTGCACTGCGCGCTGTGCAGTCGGAGGACTTTATGACTGCGGACTGGTGTGTATTTGTCTGCGATACAATGTTTGACGCTGAAGTGACCACTCTCTGTTCCTTTTCTTAGGTATGTCTTCCCTCCAGACGTCCTGCGCCGTATTTCCTCTCGCATCACGAATGAAGTCTCTGGCATCAACCGCGTGACTTATGACATCTCCTCCAAACCACCTAGCGTAAGTGTCTCGTTATCTCCCGCAATGCTTAGTACTGACTGCGACGCACGAATAGACTGTCGAGTGGCTGTAAAAGTTCGTCGTAGAATCAATAATGTACAGTTTAGGGCTTATAGAGAAGAATCAGGTGGGTAATATGACGCAACTTGAGATCTCCTAGACTGAGGATTGACTCGCATTGCCCCAGCAGTCTTTGTACATACCATGTATCAATGTCCCCGTCTACAACTTCGCTTTGCGATGTTTAACATCAACCTCTGTCCACTGAAAGGCATACAAAGTCAGCACAAAGTCAGCATCAAACAGGCATCACGCTCCGACATACCCACGGGAACCAATTGGGGAGATTTTTAGAGAGGGTTTCTTTGAAATTAACGGGTCGCCTCTCCTTGAAAGCCTTCGCACCTTCCTCCGCATCGCCAGACATACCCAGGATCTGGATAGCCCTCGAGTCCAGCAAAAATTGGCCTTCAGGTGTGTCTGCACCCCTCCACAATAGACCTTTCGTGACTGCGATGGAACCCTGCGACGTATTTGCTGCGAGCTCCTTGCCAAATGCCAGTGCGGCTGGGAAGACTGCATCACGAGTTGGGTGGATCTCGTGGTAGAGTCCTTGCAAAAGTGGGGAGTCTGGACTAACTGTTGCACCAGAAAGCATCAGTGCTGTTGCACGCGAATGGCCAATTAATCTCGGTAAGAGGTATGTTGAAATCGCTACGGTCGAGGGAAGTGAGGTGAGTTTTTGGGTTTTGGGGGATGGTTCTTGTGGTTCGGCTTACCCTCAGGAGAAACACCCCGCCTGACAAACGGAAGGGCTAGCTTCGCGCCACCCCAGATGAAACGGAAATCAAACGGCAGCTGAAGGGCAGTCATTCCAACTCCAACCTACGCGTGGGTGTCAAGGCCGGAAGCTCGGTTTGAAATACGATAGATTCTACTCACCGCATGACCATTGACAGCTACTATGGTGATCTTCCTACAGCGAAGGATTGCTAAGGAAACCAGGCCACCAGTATCTCTGTGCGCTGATTACCAGGTCATTTGGAGCCCTCACTTTGACCGTAATGATTTCACATACCATGTGGACCTTCGTGTTGCACCTCCTCACTAAACATGCCGCCCCATCCTCTCGATATGTCCGCCTACATACTATGTTGAGCGACAGTATGAGATGTCACTGCTAGTGGTCATATTTACCCCAGAACAGAACGAAGGAGCAGTTGGCTCGGCGGTGAGGATGACCACTCGAACGCGGTCGTCTCTGTTAAATAGATCAAATGCTTTGATCAATTCATTCACGAGCGAAATGCTCCAGGTGTTTCTCCTGTTATATCGCGTTAGACAGCTCAGGCTTAAGTTGAATGAGGGGTCGCAATAGTACATACTGTTTGGCCCTGTTCAGGGTGAGAATCGCAACTCCGTCCTCAAGACGAACAATAATGTCTGTGAAACCAAGCGACTCGTACTGTAGTGCACTCATTGGATCAGGACAACTGGTGGTCGTGGTCGTGGGTGAAGAACAAGAGGCATCCTCGTATTTCAGCCACAGTTGTCCGGCATTCTAGATAGCCGAAGCCCGGCATTTGCACACAGTGCCAGTGGCGCCACATTTCCTCCACTGGTTCAAGTTGAACTCCAAAGCTACAAGTTCGGGCTGATTAGAACGCAAGTCGTCTCCTCCGGGTAGTGTTTGGTAATGTTTCATTTAAGCATGAGAATGTTTGTTGATGACTTTATGTAGGACTTTTGCTAGTCATGAATCATCATGGTCTCTTCAGGCTGAGGTTACAATCCATTGAGAGGCTTGCCACTCGAAAGTACAGCTCAGTGCCTCCACCGTTACTTCATCGAAGTCCGAGAAACCAACCCAATCCATCAAACCTCCTTGAAAACTGTGCGGAAAGCGTCTCAAATCCTCTTCCAGCTACCTTTCTGCGGGGTGGTACCTCGAAAGGAATATTCATCAATCGCGCTGACCTTCCGGAGGATCGACGTGCATGGGATCGTATCTTCTTGGGGATCATGGGCTCTCCTGACATAGCCTATGGTCGTCAACTGAACGGAATGGGAGGAGGGATATCCAGTCTTTCCAAGATATGCGTCGTGGAGACTGCAGATGCCAAGACCAGAGCCGAAGGTTGCGACGTCTCGTACACATTCGTGCAGGTCGGCGTTCGTGACGACTCGGTAGACTACTCTGGGAACTGCGGGAACCTTTCAAGCATGATTGGCGTGTTTGCCTTGGATGAAAGCCTCTGTACTCCGTATCTTGTCAACAACAAGGCTGGGACTGCGACTGTCCGGGCGTATAACACCAATACTGGGAAACGGGTAGACACGACGTTTCCTGTAGCCATTCGTGACGGTACACCAGTTCCTATGCTTCATCTACGTCAGACCACGATGGCTGGCGTACCAGGTGAGGCGTCTCGGATTGTACTGGAGTTTGTCTCTCCTGCTGGTGCCAGAACAGGCAAACTCTTGCCTACCAACTCACCAAAGGACACCATCGAAGTCCGCTTCAACGACCACGATGTCAAGATTCCCGCTACCCTCATCGACGTTACCAACCCAACTGTTTTCCTCGCCGGGAAAGACCTCCACCCTCTCGCAGACACACTATTCCCAAACACCCTGTTCAGTTACGAAAATGACAGCATACTGGAGTTGCTGGAGACCATCCGCCAACGTGGCGCAGAGATGATGGGTCTCAGCCCACACCCGAAATCCCAACCCAAGATCGCAGTCATCAGCCCACGCCCAACATCCCCCTTCATCTCCCCCAGACCACCCGCCACCCAAGAGCCTGAGAACGTCATTGACATCAAAGCCCTATCAATGGGTGTCCTGCACAAAGCCGTCCCACTCACGATGGCAGTCTGCCTCGGCGCGGCGTCCAAAATCCCAGGCACCCTCGCGTGGGAGATCATTCAGCAAGCCCAACCACCCATATTGGACTCGCAGTCGCGGTTGAAGCATCCGCGGAAGCCGCGTGAGGACTTGGACTCCTCGCTCGTGACGGTCATGCACCCGAGTGGTGAGGTGGAAGTTGGGGCGGAGTTTGGCGAGGACGGGTCGGTGAAGAGCGGAAAAGTGGTTAGGACGGGGAGAAGGTTGATGAAAGGGGTTGTTTGGTGGTGAGGATGGACACTCTCTGGTGTATGACCACTATTCGTATGACCACTATTCTCTCCGATGCGGGTGTGCACTGTCTGCCTTTCTTCTGTGAACACAGCTCCAACACGGGACGGGATGGTTATGTACATGTTTATTGTATTTGTATCGATGGCTCCCGTTATGCGGGAGGGGCAGATCAAGAAAGCGGCAGGCGACTACTACTGTGTACATTAGGATACATCTAAGTATGGTAGTGGGAGATACGATACGAAAGCGGTTTGCGAAGGGCTGCGACAGCGACGTTTCGACAATAGAAAGGATCAGCGAAACACAAGATAGTTGATATGTTGATTAGAGAATAGAATCCAAGAAGAGAAGAACACGAAACGAGAACGGACCATGCGAGGCGTTCGTGACAATACCAAGAAGTGATAAATATTGCATATACTCCCCTCTTCCCTCTCATATGAAAAGAAGGGAGGGAACGAAGAGAAATTCACCCAACGACCGAATCCAAAAACGCCGGCAACACCAGCGGCGGTAACTTCCACGCTCTCAACCCCTCCACAAACGACCTCCACTCCGCCTCCTTTTGCCTCTCGGCCTCTAGCGCTGTGAGTTGCGCGGGAGAGGGCGAATGGAGGACGAGGACCCATACGGAGTTGAGAAGTCCGCCTTGTTGGATGAGAATGACGGTGTTTGGTCCTGAGTGGAAGTTTGGTGCTGAGGAAGAGGAGGGGGAGGGCGTGGGCCGGGAAGTGAGGTCGAGGATGTGGTCAACGTTGGGCTGAGGCTATTGAGAACGAAAGTGTGATGATTAGGGCCATACTGAGTGAGGTGTGGACGAAGAAGAGGTGCTCACGGAAAACATGGGAGGGCAGATCCACGCTGTTGGTCCGTCGTTGATGCGCATTTGGAGCTTGAAAGTGGACTGCCAAGCGACCGGCCTGACTTTCTCAAGCTCCTTTGCACTGATAGCCCCACTCCTATTGTATTCACTCCGTAGGTCTTCGAACTGATACGTCGCCAATGAGATGCATCTACTATCTGTCAGATCACTATTATATATCCGAAAGTCAGCTCTCTTGCATATTGCTTCTCAGAAGAAAAACGGACACTGACTCGTCAAGTTGCTTCCTGTTCACCCACCTATCCAGTAACTCAGCGTCCTCCTTCCTCAACACGAACTTCAACTCTGAAGTCTCGGTTTTACTAGACCCCCATACAATGCCCAAAATCTGCACCTCCGAACCATACACCGGATTCGGCACCTGAGGATCGCCGTTCGTTAACGAAGACGAAGCCGACGTGCTAGGTAGAGGCCCGTCAGGGAGTGGTGCTGAGATCTCCATAGGTACCCGTGACGGCGCCACAAGAGACTGCAGTTTACTCTCCAACCTCAAAGGCTCATCGCCACCACTCACCACGCCATTAGGGTGGGGCGAGTTCATCTGGGTGATCTCCCCGCTCTCCAAAGTAATACTCCGCGCAAGTGGCAATGGCAACTCGGGGACTTGACCCGGCTCTGGTGATTGAGGAGGGAGCGGGACGGGTTCTCCGACGCTGGAGGGTGTGAGCTCGCCTTCTTCCTTGCTGAGAGATGTCATGAGGCGGTGTGCTGGTCCGGCAGGTGGTGGAGGTGGTGGTGTGCTTGTGTGAGCATCTACGTCCATACTGGTTGCAACAGCTTGAGAAGGAGGTTCTGTAGGTGCCGGGGCCTCTGGTGGCGCTGATTCGCCTGTACGCCTGCGTTGTTGTAGAGGCTGCGTCTCTGCGTCGTTCACAGACACGGATAATGCCCTCTTCCGAGACGCATCGCTTGACTGTATAAGAAGCGGACTGTCGGAGACAGAAGTTGTGGGCAAGTTTGGGGTGATCTCTTGCGCGTCCGCTGTCGCTGTCACTGCTTGGGCAGAGGCAGACTGGGAGGTCGTCGAAGTATCCTCGATGCCATCCATGCGTTGCAAGTCGACACCGGGAAGTCCATCCAGTACATCCAGGTCTGCTGCGTCCGACTGGACTGAGACGTCCGTAACGAGTGGTAGAGGTGCAGGAGTAGGAGGTGGAGAAAGGATGTGAGCTGAGGGTTGAGGGGTGGCTTGAGGCCTGACATCCGACATCACTGAGTCGTCCTGCCCGTCATCCGTTCGCTGAACTGGAGAGCCGCCAGAAGCGACGTTTTCCCTTGGTTCTGGCTCATGATCATCACGAGAATGAGCTTTCTGTGCGGGAATCTTAATCATGGGTTTCTCAATAACGAGACTTCTCGTAGGAGAGATGGGAGGAATCCTAATCTTCAGTACTGGACTTTTCGTAGGAGTTTTGATTGGTTTCGGTTCTGGAGATTCAGGAGGGGCAGTGGGTGGAAGCATATCTGCAGCGCGAATACCAGGTGGCCTCTTTTTCTTCCCGAGTACTTTGCGCGATGACGACGACGACGGCATTGCTGGAACAGCCTTGTCAGGTTCAGTCGTAACTGCTGAGGAAGAAGGTGCTCCTGACTGGACGATGGTACTTGTACTGGGACCGGCGCCTGCGGAACTGGTAGGCGCCAGCTGCGACGAATGGTTCTCGTCCGGATTCGAATTGATAGATGGGAGTAACGCAGCTGCTCGTACACCAGGCGGACGTCCTCTCTTCTTTTTCAGCGGAGATGGTTTGATAGCAGAGGCGATTGAAGATGAGGAGGCCACGAGCCTTTCATCTTCTGGCTCCGGCGTCTCGGATGTTCCTGATAGTACTGCTATGGGCGGTACAGACTGGAAACGAAGGAACTTGTCCGGGGCGTTCGCTGTGACAGTTTGGACCAGAGGGATGTCTGGAGAATCCTCGCGGGAGAAAGTGGAAGGGGGTTCTGCTGGGGGAGGCGAAGGGGTCTTGGGAATGGGAGGGAGTGGATTGGGTACCACAATGGGGGAAGGAGAGCGTGCAGGAGGTGGAGGGGGCGTGGTCGGTTTTGAGGACGACTGTACGGCATGAACTGTTGCGGGAAGAATGGAAGCTGGAGGACCATCCAAGGTCGATTCAACCATAGGTTCAGATGAAGAAACGTCCGCAGGCGCTTCGGTGGCCGGAACAGGATTGGTAGTTGGTGGTGCTTCTGGAGGAGGTACAGGTACTGTATTGGATAGGTTCTCAGTGCTAGGATCATCGGTACTTTTGACAACAGCGCCTGACGGGTCACTGGCGCCGGTCACAGGCGTTTGAGATGGCGTCACCCGAGAGCGCTGCTGCTCTGTGAACCACTCTAAATCGCCATCCAGAAAACCTAGATTCAGTGACTTCCGAGCCTTCACTTTAGGTCGAGCTTTCGGTGCTACTGATGCTGATGGAGGGGTTTCTACGTTGGCAGGAGGCAACGTCGATGTCGATGCTTGAGCCACTGAAGCGAATGGGGAAGGATTCACTGGCGTTGATATCGAAGGCGAGGACACAAGTGGGGAGGAAGCCTGACTGCGACGTGGCACTGTGGGCTGACTGTGGCCATTCAGTATTATAGGTGACTGGCGAGAAGCACCGATGATACTTGGGTGAGAATGTGGGTTTCCGGGAGACGGTGCCATCTGTAAGGGAGAGATAGCCTGAGGACTGATGATATAAGGTTGTGTATTGGCGACGCGATGGGTGACGGCAGGATTCGCGGAGTAATGAGGGAGAATGGCGCCTCCCGAGGTGGCCTGAGATTGAGGGGTAGATGGCGGACCCGAGGAGCTAATGGGCTGTCAGTTAGGAATGACAAGGGTGATATGAAAGATACCGACGTGGGTGTGCCTGCTTCTGGGATCCTATGAGGCAGTATAGTACGAGCAAGATTGACGACGCGTGCTGACGCGAGACATAGCCAGTAACCTTTAGATATAGATGGAACGGTGGCAGTACTCAACTCACCTTGCAGGTCAGACTCTATAAACTGGTCCCGAAAGCGCAGGACGATGTGTACGAGCTTCTCATAGAAGTCTAGGTGTGTGCGCACAAGATCAATCCCTATGTAACTGCTAATATGGAAGGCTGCAGGGGAGGGATTATGGCGTGCGATGGTGGCTTGAAGGACCTAGGTGCATGTCAGCTGTGTGGACGGGCGGTGTGCAGCAGCTTGTTACCTCAATGAGATCAACTATCTGGAAAGCTATAATTACTGCATGCCCGGTATAAGAGGGTGTAATAGTGCTCACCTGTGGCCGTGCCTCCGCATAGTACGCTCTGCGATCTCCTAGCCACCTCAGAAGGTCAGAGGCTGCGGGCTTAAGAACGTCTGGGTTTCGTTGGAGAAAGGCATTCCTGTACTTCCTAAAGATGTCGGAGTTTGCGGAGACCTGGTCTTTGGACATTTGGCGACATGAAAGGGAGCTTTGTGTATGAAGAGAGGAAGGGGAATAATTTGAGGATATTTTTAGTGGGAGAAGGCCCTGAAAAGGAGTTGTCTGATAAGAGATCTAATCACGCACACGACGCGCAATTCCGCAAGCGATAAGATGGTGACCTGCTGGCTCTGTCATCCCCAGCTCCTTGCCTCCTCCATCCATGAATCTCTTCGGGAGGCTCAGAGGCCCTCCGTCGTCGTTCCGTTCGTCCTCCACGAGACTCTCCTCCGACCCCGGCCCCTCTCGTCCTCGTCTCTACCGCGCCAGACCCGCCACCAAGCACCCACAGCCCCCCCGACGCTCCTTCAACTCGTCCACAGTCACTGACTTTCCCCCGACCCAGCCCCTGCGCTATCCACGATGGGTCAACAACACCGCCCCGGGACCTTCAAAGCTCGCCAGGTCGCCCACCAGCACCGCCACCAGTCCCGGTGAAGGCCATGTCCCAAGTCGACCTCACCAAGTACGAATGGACAGTCCAGACGACAAGTCCGCACCACCAGAGTCGTCTGCACCCCCATCCTCTTCCTCTTCCTCCGGAGATGGCTCTGACGGCTCCAGCTCCGACCCTCCCCCTTCTCCTCCTCCCGACCCTCCGGTACAACCACAGACTTCCATATCCAAGCAGTCTGTCCCCGAAATCTACCCAGAGGTCCTTGCGCTGCCGATAGCTCGACGTCCCCTCTTCCCGGGTTTTTACAAAGCAGTTGTAGTCCGGAATCCTGCCGTCGTGGCTGCCATAAAGGAAATGATGCGTCGTGGGCAGCCCTACCTTGGTGCGTTCTTGTTGAAAGACGAGCATGCGGATAGCGATGTCATCACCGACATCAATTCGGTACACCCCGTTGGCGTTTTTGCTCAGATTACTAGCGTCTTTGCTGCAAACACTGGCCCTGGAAGCGACTCTAAGGAAGAAGGCTTGACTGCTGTACTCTACCCTCATCGTCGCATTCGTATAACGGATCTCGTAAAGGCTGGCGACGCGTCATCAGCTTCTGTCAAGGTTGAACCGGACGTTCCTGCGAAAGAACCGGAGTCCGTCCCACCAAAGGAGCAGTCAGAGCAGACCACCGTTGCTTCCGCGGTACCGGAAGAGTCTCTGCCAACGCCTCCATCTTCACCAGAACCTTCGGCACCGACCAAAGAACAGCCGCTTTCTCCTTCCCTCCTTCAGACGTCCTTCTTGCAGCAGTACAATATATCTATTGTGCGCGTCGACAATCTCGCGACACAGCCGTACAACAAGGATGATCAGTATATTCGGGCGTTCATGTCAGAAATCGTGTCGGTCTTCAAGGATATCGCCCAGCTGAACCCCCTCTTCCGTGACCAGATCACCAACTTTTCCATAAACCAGGTCGCGTCGAACGTCTTCGACGAACCCGACAAGCTTGCGGACTTTGCGGCGGCTGTCTCGACTGGAGAAGTGGGAGAGTTGCAGGATGTTCTGGAGAGCTTGGTTGTCGAGGACAGGTTACGGAAGGCGTTGCTAGTGCTGAAGAAGGAACTCATCAACGCTCAACTCCAAAGTAAGCTATCCAGGGATGTGGATAGCAAGATTGCGAAACGTCAACGGGAGTACTACCTGATGGAGCAGTTGAAGGGCATCAAGAAGGAACTTGGTATGGAGTCGGATGGGAAGGATAAGATCATCGAGAAGTTCAAGGAGAGGGCTGCGTCGCTGAAGATGCCAGAAGGAGTGCGGAAGGTCTTTGACGAGGAGCTGAACAAGCTGACTCATTTGGAGCCTGCGGCATCCGAGGCGAACGTTACCCGGAACTACTTGGAATGGCTCACACAGGTGCGTTCGCAACGCTGTGACCTGTGAACCGCGCCTCTGACACCATTTTTAGATTCCATGGGGACAACATTCCAAGGAGAACTATTCCATTGGACACGCCCAGAAGGTGCTGGATGAGGACCACTACGGCCTTAAGGACGTCAAGGACCGCATCCTCGAGTTTTTGGCCGTAGGGAAACTGCGTGGCACGGTCGAGGGCAAGATCATCTGCCTCGTGGGACCTCCTGGTGTAGGTAAAACGTCTATCGGAAAGTCTATTGCGCGTGCACTGGACAGGCAATTCTTCCGGTTCTCCGTTGGTGGTTTGACGGATGTTGCGGAGATCAAGGGTCACAGGCGAACATATGTTGGGTACGTCTGTTACTTCATCAATGACTTATATCATGTGCTGACTTTGCGAATGAAGAGCGCTGCCCGGAAAGATCATTCAAGCTTTGAAGCGTGTTGGTACTGAGAATCCGTTGGTCTTGATCGATGAGGTGGACAAGATTGGACGTGGACATAACGGAGATCCTGCAAGTGCTTTACTAGAGATGCTTGATCCCGAGCAGAATACCGCTTTCCTCGACCATTACATGGATGTACCTGTTGATTTGTCCCGGGTACTATTTGTCTGCACGGGTGCGTTCTCTTACACTCTTCTCATATTCATCTGCCCACCTCTAACACATTATTTCAGCGAACGTCTTGGATACCATCCCAGCACCTTTATTGGATCGTATGGAGGTGCTCGAAGTCAGCGGATATGTTTCCGAGGAGAAGGCGGTTATTGCTGATAAGTATCTTGGTCCTCAAGCGAAGGAAGCGTCTGGCTTGAAAGATGCTGACGTTCAACTGGACGCGTCTGCCATTGATGTGCTCATAAAGTACTACTGCCGCGAGAGCGGTGTTAGGAACTTGAAGAAGCATATCGACAAGGCGCGTGCCCTTCTAACCAATATGTATCTGGCAAGTACTCATGGTAACGATGTAGATCTATCGCAAAGCGGCTTTGAAGTTGGTTCAAGATCTTGGTGAGGACGTATTCCCCGAGCCCACAGTCGCAGCCAATAAGGACGAAACCCACGACAAGACTACCACCGTTGAGAAGCAGGATGCACCCACCAACGAGCCTGCTGCCTCTGAGACTGCCACCCCAGTCAAGGAGGATGGGTCCACCGAGCGTGTGGTTACGACTGAACAGCGGAAGCCGATGAAGGTCCCTGAAACGGTTCACGTACGCATCACTCCTGAGAACCTCAAGGACTATGTCGGGCCCCCGGTGTACCACAAGGATCGGCTGTACGTCTCGCCCCCTCCTGCCGGAGTGAGCACTGGTTTGGGATATTTGGGTAACGGGTCGGGTGCTGTCATGCCCATTGAAGCTACTGTGAGTCACTCTTTCGCGACACTTTGCAAAACAACGAGCTCAAAAGTATCCTTTAGACCATGCCCGGTAAAGGCGGTCTTCAACTGACAGGCAAACTTGGCGAAGTCATCCGGGAAAGCGCACAGATCGCGTTGAGCTGGACCAAGGCGCACGCGTACGAGCTTGGGATCACTGCTACCGCCGACGAACAGTTCTTGAATGACAGGGATATTCACGTGCATATGCCGGAAGGTAGTATCGGGAAGGAGGGACCGAGCGCGGGTACGGCGCTGTTGTCTGCGTTTGTGTCCTTGTTCACGAAGACGAAGATCAATCCCGACATTGGTAAGTTCCCATTCACACCCTTTTATTCAGCCCCAATCTCATTATTCGTTTTGTGATTGTGTTAGCTATGACCGGAGAGATCTCCCTCGTAGGCCAAGTCCTCCCCGTTGGCGGTTTGAAAGAGAAGATCCTCGCTGCACACCGCGCAGGGATCAAAACCATCATCGCGCCCGAGGCCAACCGACCGGACATTGAAGAAAACGTCCCGGAGAGCGTCAAGACTGGGATCCGGTTCGTGTATGTGGAGGATGTGAGGCAGGTGTTGCAGGAGGTGTTCAGGGGAGAGGAAGTCGCAGAGAGGTGGAAGGATACGCTTTCGTCTTGAAGGAAGTTGACTTGCAATTAGACGTTTGAAAAAAAGGCTCCCTTCTTTCCGCCTTTTGGTTTTCGTAAGTACTGTCTATCATACACTCCTCCCTCCCTGGCCCCGGTGTGGGTTGCAATACAGCCGTCTAATATCACCCCCCTCCCTTCTTCTATCCGTTCGTCGTAGGTATTTTAGATAGATCTTCATCTGTATTACTACCACACTGCACTACACAGTACCACCAATCCAGCTCATGAAATAATGTCCATGTTGCTTTCTGAGGTGCCTGCGGTCTGCGCTTGTCAAGCAAGTCACGTTCTCTGAGGCTCTGAATCCGAGTCATCCAAATGTTGAACTGGTTCGGTATTATAAACGTTCGTTCTGCGACCATCATATCCTGCTCTTCGACCCAATCATCCCAGGGTTCTCGTTGGCCTTTCCTCCTTCACAGCTTCGACGACTCCTTCAAAGCAGAGTCCTAAGAGCGCCTACTCAATACACCTTCTCGAAATGACCTCTTACCTCCGCAGTTGGCTCTCATCCGCCCTCCCTACCGCCCAACCCGAAGTCACCATCACAACACACGACTCCTCCTCAGAAGACAGAGATGACTCTGACAACGATACTGTCAAAGGCGATGGCGACGGCGATGACGACGACGCGCCGCCTGCGTTCCCAAGTTTGAACAGTGCACAGCGGATCGGAGGGACCAACCTCACTGCCACTGCTCCTCAACCACAGAAGAGAAGTACAAATGGCGGAGAGACGCAACTTCCAAACGTCCTCCGACCAGGAACAGATGCAAAGTTGATGCCTCCGCCACCCGTCCCATCGCTCGCCACCCGCAAGCCCGGAGTCCCCAGCACCTCCTCTCTCGGTGTTCCGGGGTCGGGGTCAAGATCGTCGTTGGGCGTACCGGGATCGTCGTTGATGCCGCCGCCTACGACGACGAAGGCTCCGGCGAAGAAGTCGAGGAAGGTGGAACTTGCGCCGGGGTATGGGCCGTTGGATTGGGGGAATTTGAAGAAGTCGGGGAGGGATTTGAGGGTGCGTTCTTTCTTGTTCTGTTTTGTTTCGTTCACTTGTCTCTCTCCCCGCTGCGTTACTTTCAATGGCCCTACTTCTTTCCATCGTCATTCCGCACACAGTTAGGTCTGGTGTACTGATTGAGGGCACGGTACCCGTTCTAGGGTGTGGATAGTCTGATGAGGATACCGATGTCTGTGCTGAAGCAGCATAACAAGAAGGACGACGCGTGGTCTGCGTTCAATGGCAAGGTGTACAATATCACGCATTATTTACCGTATCATCCTGGTGGAGAGAAGGAGCTGCTAAGGGTAGCGGGAAGGGATGGGACGAAACTGTTCGGTGCGTAGATGTCTCTATCTGCATAACCCCTGCGTTGTTGACGTTGCTTTCTGGTAGCCCTTACGCATGCCTGGGTGAATGTGGATTTTATGCTGGATGAATGCTTGGTTGGGTTCTTGGTACCCGACTCATGAATCATGATGCATGGCAATGGTCGTGAGTATCACAGGGAGCGTTGGCTTAGTAGAATCGACATAGACGAGTGTATACCCATTGTTTAGAGATACTTACTCGCACTTGCAGTGGTCACGGAATGTCGGCTCGGCACCCGGCAATGCTTTGATTTGAGATTTGCTCTCCTCTTGAACTGATAGCGAGCGAGCCTGCTCTCTCCAGTCTCATATGCTGCATCATACATCCCCTCGCCTTTTATTCTTCATCGACTGTTTCCGTCCGCATTATGATGAAGGCAGAGCCTACATCTCCCCGACTTGACCACTTCTGGCCGAAGAACTACGATGACAACCGCAAACCAAAGCCTCTTCTCAAACGAGTAGCCCACTCCGGATCTCCTTCTCCTCCCAACAGCACAAAACACAGTAAACCATATTTCCCAAACAAATCCTGGGTGCGCAGGCCCTCCGATGCCAGCGAGACGTCGACTCTAGTGGGTTCGTCCAGCGCAGGGACTTTGTCAAGCTCAGGATCTGCATCCTCTTTGCTCAACCGGTTAGGCATGACTTCTCCGGAAGACGATTCCCCCAGTCTGCTTCGTCGCATGCAGGATCCTGAACAAGTGCCCACGAAGCCGCATCACCCCAAACGGAAACCCTCAGGTGCTTCCGCGTCCCCGACCCGCCCTCAAGAGGCTACACTCTCAGAAGCGCGTGATTTTGCAGAGAGGCTCATTCAGGAGGCGTTGCATTCCGGTATGGCTGGATCTCCTACACCACTCACGTCGAATTGCTCAAAGGGAGACAATCAACCTGAAGAAACTCCGGTGCGTTGCTGAGGTCCATCTCATTCTGTATTGGTGCCTTTCTTGACGCTTGACGGATCAAGATGGACTTGGACGAAGACTCCGACTATGCATCTACAAAGCCAGAAAACAATAAGCAGAATGGCTCCTTTGTTGACGATGAGTCGTTCTCCTCAGCCCATGCCTCTGAATCCGCCGTGGATGAACTACTGGCCCGAGGGAAAAGCACTGACAATAGTCCGGCGCCTCCCTCGCCCAGTCTCGATAAAACCCCATCAGTCGCCCCTTTGGTGGCCCAAACGAACTCTCAACTACCGCCCTCATTGTCTTCCCCTCAAGTTAGCCCCTCTACACTGGAAGGCGTGAGACAGATCCTGCTGCCTATCGTCTTGCAGAACGCTTTGCGACGCGACGCGAACGCAGATCAGGAGACTATCAAACGTAACGCTGCCAGTCTGTTGACCGACGAGCAGTGTCTGGATTTTATTCGACTTGCCCAGGAGACAAAGAAGCAGCTGGCGGAGAAGGAACAGCAACAGAAGTTGGCTGTTGTACCGTCCAAGGAGGAAGATAACAATAAACCCGACCTTCGTCGGACGGCTGCTCGGGAACCCTCAGGTCCTGCTGCGGACGTGTCGCAATCAAACATGTTCAATCCACATCGGATTCCGGATAGTGGGTGGCCCAAGAAGCGGCCGCAGAGTTTGAGTCAGGCCGAAGAGGGTCCTTCAGTGTCTGGACCGTCCCTCAAGGGTAAGGAAAGAGAACCGACGCAAGACGCGGGGCCGTCTCGGATGCAACGGGTTGCTACTACGGACAGTGAAGCAAGTTCTAGGTCAACTATTCGGCCGGATGAGAGGGGAAGGGAAGGAGACTATCGTTCACCGGAGAGAAGCCGCGATAATGGTTGGAACCGAGACAGGATTCGGAGAGCAAGTTACAACGAGCATAGCGGGGAGAGCGAGAAGACTATTCCACAATCCATATCGCCCCCGTCTGCACCACGACACGACCGATCACCTTTGAAGCCTCAGGCAATCACTGTGCGCATCCCTTTCCCATTCAAGAAGCGGGACCAGTCCACCGATTTGAAGGTGAAGAAGGAGTTATTGAGTCCTTCGCGAGATGTCAGGCGTTCTGTTTCGCCTAATCAGTATAATCGCTCTGATCCTGCTCGGAGGCACGGGTCGCCACCTCCTTGGGGGACACGCTATGAAGAGGATAGGAACAGGCCTAGACGCAGGAGTCGAAGTCCGGATGTTCGTCAGTCATACCCCAATCGATATGGGGAACGTCGTAGTCGCTCTCCCAGTCCACATATGCGCCGTCATCGGTCTCCTGGAGTTTATGATCGTCGTGAACGAGGAAGATCGCGCGACTCTCGTGACTACAGAAGTCCGGTAGAAGATCGGTATCGTCGTCCGTCCATGACTTCTGTTGGCGGAGGTGATCGCATGGATGTGGATTCTCTTCCTTTGTCTCCCATCAAGAGTCCCGTCATTGAAAACGTCTCTCAGCCAAAGAATTATACTCCGAGGGCGCCAGCGGCGATGCTAACCAACATCCCGCCGCCTTCCACTGCTTGGGAGGGCGGATCAAGTGGTGCCGTAGCAAATACAGGTAAGGTTTCAGCTAGCAACGTAGAGGGTCCTACTACGCTTGCGTCGAGCCCAAAATCGGCTTCGGAATCCAGTGCTGAAACTGGTGAGATTGTCGAAAAACGGAAGAAGAGCGTTCTATCGCAGTCGCGTAATTCACTTGGGGAGTCTGCTAGACAGCTGGTGCAGGTATGTATGCTTCTAGTGCGCAGCCCCACTTTTTATTAACATGCACCGCAAATGAAGACTCCATCTGCTGCACCTGTCCCAGCGCAACAACCTATCTCATCCAATGCAAATGCTCCTCCGCTGGTGCCAGCAGCGCCAGTAGCTATTGCCCAACCTGCACCGCAAGCCATTTTAACTAGTTCAGAAAGAGCGTCGCATGAGGTTCATGTCCCGAGTGCTGTTCCATTCTCTGGAACGCCTTTCGGTTCACCTCCAACAGTCGTTTCTGCTCCCGTTCACAGTGTGACTCCTCCCATCATTGCGCAACGTCCCAGCCCCGTCGCACATGCATCTCCACCAATTCAACAGTCTGTTTCTCACAACCCTGCATCTGGAGCTCAATCGTCAGCCGCTACTGCCTCAAGTCCAGCACCAGCGCAAGTCGCTCCAACTTCAGCAGTGCCTGCAATGCCTCGTACTGCTGTTCCAGCCCTTTGGGCAGCCGGAGTCGGTCAGCCGTTGGCGACGATTGTCAATTTGGAGTTTTTCGTTGACGATGAAGTCGCTGCAGCTATGCGGCGATGGAGTCAACGCGAGATAGATTTTGAGTACGCTTCACCTCTTCAACCCCCCTTGGCTATTATTCATTCCCCTTCGTTGTCTTGTAGTCCGAGAATGTCGCACGTGGCTGCCCATCTTCTTTGCCTTCCCAAAGACCAGGTCATCGCAGTGAATGCAACCTCGCCTGTGGACGAGGTCGTTTCTGCGATAGGAGGTATCAGTACAAGATGGCCGTCCTTGGGCTCGGTCATCGTGGATATAAATAAGGATAACGGTGATCCTGCTTACTACCACAGCTGGATTCCTGTTGATCTCGTACGTATAGCCACCTTATCCCTCCCCCTCCTTTCCAGTAGCCTTACACACATTGAATCGCTCGCGTAGGTTGGCCCGCTGGACGTCTCACCGTACATCAAACCAGGAAAGAACACAGCTCGGTTCATCCAACTCGCAGATTTGTCCGAGTTCGTGTTTGTGCTGCACGCGACGAAGCCCTCCGATGAGGTCGTTGCGCAGCTTGCTGAGCGAGCGGAGCAGACCAGGAAGATCAAGGAGTACGCTCGGAAGGCGTACCCAGGGAGTACGTCTTGATTGACAGCGGAGGACATCCGATTCCTTGACGTGGCGCATTGTAATGTATTGATACTTTATTCTTGCGCGGTCGTGGAACCGTTGTGCCTAGTATCATGTCATTTTAATCTCCTCTCCCATTCTCTCATTTTTTGATCTCCTCCCCATTAGCATACCTTTCCTGCACAATTCACGGACAACTGTTGTCACCCATCCATTTTCCGTCTCTCGCAATTCCGGATGTCATATGATTTACTCTACGCAGTGCTTTTCGCCTGTCTGTGCAACACGATAACCGATTTCATGATGATTCATAACAAAGTGAACGAGGAAGGACAAAAAAGGTCTGAACTAAGAGGTAGAAATACATCTTCGTTGAATTGAAACTAAAACCAGCACTGAGCAACACCATTTGCGTCCTACAGATACGACTGTCGATGTGCGTCAAACCCAAGAATGAGGAAAAGCAATTACGCAAAGCAGGAGAACCGATGGGGGGAAGGGGGTATCGCGAGGGGACATCAAATGGCAAAGAGCTAACAAAACAGCATCTTAGGAATAAATGAAGCAATTGGGAGGGAGGACGGCGGTGTCGCAAGGTTCATGCGCCGAAGGGCGAAGCATAACGGTGTTAGTAGGTGAAATAAATGCCGGAGTGTCTCCGACCCATGTGACCTCTGCATAGAGATCCGCAGCTCGTGTTCACGGCGACGATAAGCAGCGCGACCATCGCGCCTAGAGAAACCCATACCTAAAACCAGTGTGGTTTAGTTCACCATAATCCATTGAGATACGGGTAGTGTGGAAGAAGTTGCGACGGAAATTGGGAGAGAGGAGGGAGGAGGGAAGGCACGTACGAGAGGTCCAAGATGGGTGTCAAGCCCGTCTTGAGTGAAGTGCTGTCTCGCGATGAGCCAGTTCGTGAGGGATGCGGCGAACGCTGCTGTTGAGCAGAGCCAGGCGAGGAGGCAGAAGAGCGCGAGGAGGGGGAAGGGGTGGAGTCGGGAGTGACGGGAGCACATTACGGGCATGAGGACGAGGATGCAGATGAGTGTGAGCCCGGTAGCTTTTGGAATGTTAGTAGGTTGAATGTCAAAAATGAGAGGAGGTTGACGGACCGATCGGGTAGAGGACGAGGAGTTGGTTCAGAAGTGGTACGAATTGTGGTTTCCACATCCAGCCAAACCTGAGAACCATTCCGAGAGGTGAGACGAGTGTTTTTCATGGATGTGTGGGGGGACTGACCGTTTGGGCGAGCATACGCCGCTGAGGTCAAAACACCAACCCCATGTGCCGTATGCGACTCCGCCATTAACATCGGAGTGGAAGAAGTAGAATGGTTTGATGAATGGTACAGAGAAAGTTGTCAGGACGCTGTGAGCCGTTAGGAAAGAAATATTAGCGAAGGAGTGGGTGAGATCCACAGATCAACACTCACAGAAGTACAAATGCACACAGTAGCAGCATAAGAATAGGAACTGTATATCGATCTATCATGGCCGCCGTAGGATGTTGGAACGGTTTACTGGCAAGTTTGGTGTGACGATTTCGAATACGACAGCATAAAAGGTCGTAATGTCGTAAAGTTAAGAAAGAGCAGTAGCCCTAGAATAACGAATAAGAATGGCATATTGGTTTGCGTGAACAGCACGCACCAATGGCCCAAATCCAAATAGCCTTTGCTAGATGACGTTCTAAATCAGATGACAGCAAGAACCTGTCACTGATGGAGCAAGAGATCGCTTAGATGCAAAGCTTTCGCTCGAATAGCTTCGGGGTTCATACAGGACCAGCTCAGAACTGTACATCAGGTATAGAACAATAAAGACTCACATTATAGTTGGAGTAATTGGGAAACCCAGGAAGCTTACTATATAGACGCCGTGGCTGTCCAATTCGAACCATGGACCAAACAACGCGTAAACAACGCGTGCAGCGCTGGCAGTTGTTTGTACCTGACCACGACGTTCTCTTTTCTATCTGGCTTGTGCACATCCCGAGGATGCGTTTGCTTACCATTATATTCTGACTTTGATCTGAACCCTGCTCGCAAATAATCTCGCAAAGAGTCAGACAACCCGACTGGATGTCAAGTGTGAGCCTGAAGTGCATCACCGAGTCAACACCAAAACCATGTGCCATAAAGTACGCACGTTGGCATGAGAGCAACCGTAGCTTCAGCTGACTTCTGACATCCTCTTTGGCAGTTTTCTGTACTCGCCATGATCTATTTAGGTGTCAATGCGAC